>CM037852.1:156046523-157246523 GCA_021234595.1 Delia radicum
TTTTTTTCAAGAAATACCAAAAAATAATACTAAAACGTGCATTTAATAGGTTGAAATGTTCTGTGAATATGTTCTGCAGCTAATTCCTCCTAGGAGGTGTCGAAGACGAAAACGTCGAGTGATCATTATACATTACTGAAAAGATGATTCCTACTTAACAATCGTAAAAATTAGTATGAGATGTAAATAGGTATATATCGTTAGATATAATTTCATCAAGCTATATATAATTTTTTCCATCGGGCTGCCAAAGAAAAGCATGTTTTATATTCCAAGAAAAATGTATATAACATTCAATATATTAATGAAAATTTTTTTAAGTTTCTCTAACGTTTTCAAAATTCAACAAAAAAGAAACACAATAAAAATTAAATGAAAATTTCAAGTTTATATCCAGTGTAAAAAACGTTAGATATGATCATATATCCATAAATATTATATCTGAAATTTGAGTCTATCCAATTAAATCTGAGTCCATATATTTTTATACATATATAACTATATATTTATTATATATATTTATACATAAACATATCTGAAATGTTATATAATTATATCCGAGGGTGCATATATAATTGTATATACTCAAATTTTGGATATAATTACCCTGCGGGAAATAAAGGGTCGATTGATCCAAGTGTTAATTCTGTGATAAATGAATGGGGAGGACGTCACGAAACTGGTGAAACCAAAATTGTGGTCCACCACAAAGTGTTAATTTAGGTGAAATGTTCAATCACTTGACTATAGATATGGTGACAAAACATTCACTGGTTGGTACCAGATACATCACGTAACTTGAGAAAAAGTAACATAACATCAAAGTGTACTGAAGCAACTAGGGTCGTTGCAGTTAAAGTTCCCTGCGGAAATGAACCAGTCACTGGTATGGTCACGTGACTAGAGCTTTGTGTGTATGAACCTGTCCTAGTTTCGGTTCTGTTATATGAAAGAGACCGGTACTTTTAACATGGGATTGTCATAGGAGGTGGCAATTGCTACCTTTGGAACACCTTGTGACATGGCGAATAACTTGACGAAGGTTACCCATCACCGTACCGTACCGACTTAAATTAATAAGCGACTGGACAAGTTAGAAGTAGGCAGTGTTAAAGTAGGATAATTTTACAATTTATGTGATATGCAACAGGACCAGTGGGAAAATAATTATCACGTAACTGGTGAAGGTGTACGTATCGTATAACTGGAGAACAGCTTTTGATGGAAAACTATTCACATATTAAGCGCAATGTGTGCTGCTACTGAGGTAGTTTGAATGGATTAGATTTGTGAAATACCACTGCATTGGTCTAGGGAGTGCATGTCGCCGGGTATGCGAAAAGTAATTAGCAAATAACCTTTTACTTTTTATTCACCGTGTGTCATATTACATACAAGTTGCTAAATTGTCCGTCCGGAACCAGTCACTAAACTTCTCCAAAACAGTGTTCACAAAACCTTCAAAAAGGCACAACAAAAATCAATTTTAAAATAAGTTTATTTCAATGTTATATCCGATTTGTTGCAGTCAAGGGACTGAATCCTTTGGTACTAATTGCTATGTTTTCATCAACTGCTAACGGGATTGAACCAGTTCAATGACCAGTAAGAACTCTAACTGCATCGGCCCTAGTTGCTTCAGTTCACTATAATGTTATGTTACTTTTTCTCCAGTTAAATGATATACCTGATACCAACTTGTCAATGTTTTGTCACCATTACTATAGTCACCTGATTGGTTATTTCACACAAATTAACACTTTTTGGTATACCACAATTTCGGTTTCACCAGTTTCGTGACGTGCCACCCAATCATATATCACAAAATCGTCACTTTGGATCAATCGACCCTTCATTTTCCGCAGGGTTGCTACTTACTGGTCATTGAACTGGCTCAAAACCGTTAGCAGTGGATGAAAATATGGCAATTAGTACCAAAGGATGCAGTTCCTTGACTACTACAAAGTGGACACAACACTGAAGGAATTTGTTTATGTACCGACTATGTGACAGTAGAAATAAAGACGTAACACTCCACTGGTTTAATAAAACTGAATACGGAACTGTTTAGACAGTGACCAAGTTTGTCAGATATGAGGATTTTTCGCCAAACGTCGCGATGTTAAAACTCGTTTGGCAAGTTAATTTTCCAAATGCCGACTGGCGATTTTTCGAGTGAATTTCTACACATGACATATCGCTACCAAACTTATTCAAAAACTTGAAACACTTTACAAGAATATAAATTAAAATTTAAAAATGTCTGCATATTGGTTTCGAAATATCTGGTTTAGATATTTTACAACGATTTTCTTTCTTTGGCAACAAAATTGAAACTGAGTATATATTTTGTTACTCTGCTTTATAAATTATACATTAAATTTGTGCTGAATTGTTGCAGCTCCTTCTTTTTATAAATATATTTTTTTGACCTAGAATTATAATGCAGAATGCAAAATTAAAATGTTTATGAAGGGCTTTTTAGAAGTGTTGGAAAATGAAAATTAGTATAAAATGTTAGCAAATAAAAAAAAAACTTGCAAAAAATCTATATTTTGAACATTTCCAAATTTAAATTGTTATACTGAATTTAATGTTGTAATAGTTTTTAATGGGTATAGACAAAATAAACTAATTTTAAAATTGATTTTTGTTGTTCCTTTTTGAGGGTTTTTTGAACAGTGCAGTGACTGGTTCCGCACGGGCCATTTGTGACCAGTTTTCCTTCAACAATTTTTCTCCAGTTCTACGATACGTACACCTACACCAGTCACGTGATAATTTTATTCCCACTGGTTCTGTTGCATATCACATAAATCCTAAAATGGTCATACTTTGACACTACCTAATTCTAACTTGTCATGTAGCATATTCATTTCAGTCGGTACGGTGATAGGTTGTATTGGTCAAGTTATCCGTCACGTTACAGGTAGCAATTGTCACCTCCTATGACAAGCCCATGTTAAAAGTACCGGTCACTTTCATATAACAGAACCGAAACTAAGACTGGTTCATACACACAAAGTTCAAGTCACATGAACATACCAGTGACTGGTCCATTTCCCGCAGGGTATATATGGTCATATCTGGTCATATATATACCTTTTTCCGCTCACAATTCACAAAAATAAAACAATAAATTGCGAAAATGGGATATTTTAGCTGTCATGTCTACATTTAAAGCGGGGATTGGAAGAATTTTACCCAATAAATTAGGTATATGGAGTATCTATAACCGCTTCAGCTACCTAATTGGAGGCGTACGCAATTTTTAACAGTGGGTTAAATTTGAAATTTGCCTTAAAAAATGTGGCAACTTTAGAAAGGGCAACTTAAAATGGCCTTTCAGAAGACAATGCACACTTTATAAGCTCAGAAAGAAAATTGTTATCTGGAGCTAATAGACTCTTGGTGCTTTTTGGGGAAAAAATCGCAAACATATATTTTTTTTCTACTTTAAACGAACGTAGTTTTTGTGTAGAACAAGATATTGCATTAATGTTTTTTCTATTTAATCAAAATATACTTAGTAACCAATGTTTTAGAAAAAGAAATTCGCCCCAATTTTGTCCCGAAATTCGGAAAAATCTGAACCTCACATTCCAAATTTGGAGTTTCACATTTTAAAATGGGAATATCTCGGGAACTATTAGAGATAACAAACACATGTAAACATGGTTTTTGTTAGCCTATACACTGATAGAAATTTGTGCTTAGTATTAATGAATTCCTTCATTAATCCAATGAATTTTTTCATAAAAAAGTCCCCAAAGAAACGTTTCATTGAGTCAATGAAATGTGTTTCATTAAATCAATTTTAATGAATGGTTTCATTGACCCAATGAAAATTTCATAAAGTATATGAAATTTTTTTCATCAATCATAGCATCATCGTTGCTAAAGCTCGTAAATTTTGACGAATTCGAAAAAGATAAAATTTGAAAAAATAGCTGATTAGATTTCAGATCGAAAATTACAAATTTTGAAAATTAAATTGTTTTATCGATAAAAAAGAAATATTTTAATTATTGTATTTTTTTTAAATTATGTGTATTACGAACTTTAATGATAAACCGTTTCAATATAATTGACAGGCATTAAAATATAAAAAGCTGAACTAAAAAACCAATTTAAATTTATTTCTGTTTTTATTGTTTTACTTTTACAAAATTGTTCAATCTTTCTTTACATTTTTTCTAATTTGTGTTAAAAATTACATATTTTCTTATATGTCGGTACAAAATATGTAATTTTTTATCGATCTGGTTTGGAATTCTGTAGAATGATCGGCGATTAGAATATAGTCCACTTTTTGTTGTGAAATTACGATCATATCAGATAAAAATGTTAAATATTGTTAACAATGTTGTTAAAGAACAAAAATGTATTATCGTTTAGCATAACGTTTTTGTGTAACATCGTCAAAACGATAACAATTTAGGTCTCGTTTTGAACAAAACTATACAGTTTTTCTTAGAGAATCTGTTCCCTGGAATTTAGTGACCAACTATTTAAATTCGTGAAAAACTGTTCTGGCAAATTTATTAAAAAAAAATTTATTTATATCAAAGTTTTGGTTAATTCTGTTTAAATGAATTGAAAAAAGTTGAAAATTTTTCATTGATTTAATGATATTTTTTATGAAATTATGAAAAAATCGTACAAAATGTTAATGAAAAAAAAAAGCAATATTAATGAATTTTCATTCAGTTAATGAAATTTTTCATTAAACCAATGAATCGATTTTAAATGAACTCGTTTCATTAATACTATGAAGAAAAATTCTATCAGCGTATTAGCAGATTTTATATTAATTTTTTAATATATGTAATTTTTTTCAAAATCGGATTAGAAACAATCATGTTAATCATGTTGCCCGCCCCTAGGTGGGCAGGAAGGTTTAAAATCGAAACTTAGGCTCGTTACGCCTGTTCCGAATTTCATTGCAATCAGCCTACTAAGTAAGAAATGGACGAATTATTTCGAAACATTTGGTGATATATCCCACTGTGCACTGTTCCTAAATATTACGACCACGCTGATTAATGGTCTATACATTTTTTTCACTTGCGGGCCAGGGAGTTTGACGAAGTTTTTTATATAAGTATAAAATTTTAAAAAGTAGATATTAAAATTTGTTCAATAAATATGTAGCATTAACAAAATATATTTATATGAAAAAGGATAACCTATGAGTTCATCTTTTATTATGATATGTAAACGACTATAACAATTACGTGTGCCCAAATTCAGCAAAAAAAAAGTTATTATTGGCGAAACTTTCATTACAGTGAATGTCTATAAAAAATTTAAATTTTTTTTTTTTAATTCAAAAAAATATGTCAACATTTTCTCTTTCGCTTGGGTAAAGCTCATCCGATTATCGTCATTTAGCCGCATAAATCGAATTTACCAAAAGTAAATAGGAATAATATCTGTGGACGTTGTGACCGGGCTGTATAGATTTAGTTTTATGAGGTTACCTAATGTCTGGCATACGAAACATTTAAGTAACTTTATTGTAAATTGTATTTTTCCATTTTTAAAAAATGCTTGATCCATTTTAAAAACAGAAACCTTTAACTATTTTGTATCATTAGTAAAACATTTAAGACAAATTATTGTCGAGCATTTCGAAACCAAATTGTTATCAATCATTAAACGTATAATTTCGATGAATTAAACATTAAATTTTTTTCACTAACGACTTGTTGACAGCTGGTAGTAAAAACTCCTTTTTAACAACCACAAAATTACTATAGACCGATGAAGGATATATTTTATATACAAACATATAAATGTATAGTAAGTTGGTAAATAACATTTGTCGAAATTCTTAATGATATTTTTCATTTCGTTTCGTTTTTGCAAAATGTTGAATAAGTATTTGAAATTGAAATTACACAGTTACACATTACAAACCAAAAAATTGTTGTATGTGAGTTTTTGTTGTTTTTGTTGTATTTGTTGTTGTTGTTTTGGACCAGTTGCTATTATATTTAGGCATGTTTATCCATATTACAGGTTTTGTGTTAAGTACACTTGACAATCGATGTACGCATTTAAAAACTATAAAAGAAAGAATTTACTTTAAAAGAAAGATTTATATTCTTAGAGAAAATATAATTTTATTTAAAAATTTTCTATTTATAATTTAGAAAATACCAAAGTATATTAAGGTTTTATCTGAAATATTTACCTGCTGGGGGCTTTTAAAAACTTTCGACACATTTTTCCAATAATGTTCTTTCAAATTTCATTGAACACAGTATTTATTAGTGGATTCAATCGGTTAACCATTACTAGATTTATCAATAAATTGTTATCAAACAAGTGTTTAAGTAAGTCAAAATTGCCAATTTCGAGTAACGAATAACTCGAACAATTTTGGTCGATTAATCGAGTAAATCAAAATTTGTTCTATTTCAGTTTACATTTTATAAACAAAAATAGAGATTAGAAAAATAAACAAAAATCTAAAAATAGAATATTTGTGTTGTTAGTGTTGTCACTTCTGAGTATAATACACTTTAATTAATTTCTGTTGAAATTTACCCATCTATACTCCTACTATAAGTTGGGTAAATTTACTCTATGTGTGTAAATGAAAAAAAAATACACACATTACGTGTAAGTTGGTCAACAAAAAGTGTGTAAATGTACTATGCAAGTGCGTAAAAATGTAATGAAATTTAGAAATAAATGAATAATTTTACTGAATTTTTGGGTAAAAAAACATGCTTTACTTGTAAATATACGAATAAAATGCGTAAAAAGACATTTTTATATGCGTAAAAACCCCCTAAAAATGCGTATCTTTACCTTGCGGTAAGAAAGAATAACAGCCCAAAAAAATTTTTCAAATAAAACAAAAATTTTATTTTTAGAAAGAGTTTCATTAATATTTTGTATAATAATAAATTTAATAATAATATTTGTATATAAGTGGTTGTATATATACAGAGCTTCAAAGATTGAATTCTATTTTGAAAAAAATCAAATCGGATTGTTTTAAATCGAATGATTTCTTAATCAATTGCAGAGAATTCATTCTTTGGAATTCACTAGTGGGGAATTCAATCAATTTAGCTCATTCGATATTATCAATTATTGAATTCAATCATTGGGAATTCAATCGTTGGGAAGTCAATCGTTGGGAATTCAATCATTGTGAATTTAATAATTGGGAATTCATCTATTTTTTACTCAATCGATTTAGAATTTGCCAAAATCGGCGAAACTGAAAAACAACCGCCAGAATTGAAAAAAACGCTAAAATTTAAAAAAATATCGTTTAAATGAAAAAAATCCCCAAAAATTTATAACAATTTTTTATAACGGCAAAAGTAAAAAAATCGCGAAAATTTAAAAAAAATCACCATAATTTATAAAAAAAAATAGCTCAAATTGGAAAAAAGTTGTCCGTGTCATTTATTTATCTCTGTTAGTTTTGAAACATAGGCGATGTTTCAAATAAATATTCTTTTTTATCTGCAATGCTTACTTTTCGAGAAAAACGCGATTTACGAATCCAGCTAATCAAATCGAAATTTAGGATCGTTGTAGGGGTAATGGGGTTGAGTTTTGAACATTTTTCCTCCAGCTCCATTAGTTCTCGAAATATGTACCTTTCAAAATTGACTAAATAAAAACTGGCCATAACTCAAAAATAAAAGAGCTACTGGAAAAATGTTTGCACCGGTGTTCAAAACTCAACCCCAATACCGGTTCTAAATTGATTGGCTAGGTTCTTAGATCGCGTTTTTCTCGAAAACAAAGCATAGCAACGCAAAAAGAGAATTTATTTGGAACATCGGATGAGTTTCGAAATCTATTAAAGATACATTTACAACCATTATAAGTTCCCTCGCCAATATTTTTAGTTTTTACAATTTTACTCATTTTTGGCCATTTTTTTTCTTTTGCAATTTTGAATTTTTGGCGATTTTTTTAATTTTAACGATTTTTTTAATTTTTGCAGACATTCTTTTAATTTTAGCGATTTTTCTAATTTTTTGCGATTTTTTAATATTAGCTATTTTTTCATTTTTGGCGATTTTCTTTAAATTTTAGCGTTTTCTTCAAATTTGGAGATTTTTTTTAATTTTAAGTAGCGATTTTTTTTTTATTAATTTTAACGTTGTTTTTATATTTTAAAGATTTTTTCAATTTTAGCGATTTTTTCAATTTTGGCCACTTTTTTATTAATATTGGCGATATCGAATGAAGAATTTTATTCTTTAAAGCTCTGTACATATACATATTATAATTTGAAAATATTTTTCCACAATTAGGCTGCAAGCACTTGGAAATAAACTATAAACTAAACACTATCACAAATACAGCAGTTATACATATTTTTTTCATTAAAATTCTCAATAAATTAAATTTTTTAGATTTTTTTTTTAATTTGTTTAATTTTTTTTTCAATTTAAAAATGTCAAAATATTTATTACTATTATAAGTTAGTATATTTACAAACTTTGTGCGTAAAAAATTTATTTAACAAAATAATACTACATTAGATTCAAGGCCATACTTGGGTGTGATCGCTAAACGGTCATGACTTGGTATTGTTACGTTTGTAATGTAAGATGAGCGCAGGTTTCACTCTTACAGCCGCAGGTTGTTGAAAAATTTATCATATAGAGACAATCTGACAAACTTAAATTATTTGGTATTTTTTAAAAAATTATTTTTTTTATAAAACTACATTCACACTGAACACCAAAATACATATTTTCGTTTATAGTTTTCGCCTTTCAATTTCCATACAAATTTTAAATCGAAAAAGTATTTTGGGGTTCAATATGAACGTAGTATAAAATATATAGCAATGTGTCAGTTACCCTGTTAATTTACATATTATAAATGTGTAGTAGGGCTATAACTATTTTACTTGGAACCACGATAGTGGAAATACTGTACTGATAAGAAACATTTTTCTTTGGTAATTTTGGATATAAAACGTTCGGAACCGAGACCAATGCCTAAAATATCACATGCTTAGAAATTTCTAAAGATATTTTTGAAACATCCGTGAACAATAACAGACATTACTGAACTCAAATAAAGAGTGGAAATAATAAAAAAAAAAATATGACCAAAAGGTCCGATTTCCATAAATTAAGTGAAATTTTTAAGTATCTAAATATTCAACAAAAAAATAAAAATCGCAAGAATCGCAAAACCATTAGATTGTGTTGAATTTATTTTTTCGCAAGATTCAAATTGCACTTAACTCATCATAATTGTTTGGTGTTACAGTTCGGATTGGGCCGTTCACTCTTTTCTTCAATTCGGATCTATATTCAACTAAATCAAATAATTTAAAGATTATGTAGTTTATATAATTTTTTTTCTATATTTTCCGAGGCATAGATTACATGCCATATTATTTCTGACAAATCTAAAAGTTATATCTCTAATGGTTTCTTAAAATCGAACTTTATAAAAACGAAAGAAAATAATGTGAAACCATTTAATTTGTATATTGCGGGCCTAGAATTAAAAAATTATATTCTGAAGTTATTTAAACAAATTAATTTAATTTGAAATTAATTGCCCAACGTTTTTTTTTTTTTTAATTTTGATAAAAATACTTACCGGAACTCCTGATTTTGTATTTATTTGCGTTTTATTATGAATTTAAAAGGAAAAATTAATAAAATGAAACTACTGAAATTATTCGAGTTACTCGAGTAATTATAAAATCTTACTTGATTAATCGAGTAAGTTAAAAACCTCAAAATCGAGTTACTCGTTTACGCGAACAACACGAAACCCGAGTAATTTGAATACTCTAGTATTTATATTCTCCTAGTAAATATGGAGTTTGCGTATTTTTTCAAAATTCGTTACAGTTCTCGTTCAATCATTGCTCAAAGTTGGGTGTTTTGAACAAATATGTAAGAAATACACAATGTTTGAATTATCATAACTCCTGAACGTGTGAACAGAAATCAATTTTAAGGACTAGATCCTCTTATTTAAAAAACATTGCACCAGAATTAATTTTTTTCGCGAAAAGGATCACAAAATTTAAAAAAATAACATTTACTTGCGAATACCTTAAAAACCCCCAAATTAGTTTTTATTAAATTTATTTTGAAATTAACTCAAAGTGTCACTTACAACATAAAAAATTTCAAGTTGAGAACCAGAGTGGTTCAAAAATAAACGTTATTTTTCTTAAAGTAGCTTTGAAACTGAATATAAAATTTTGTATATTCACATAGTACCCGAAGACAAATTTCAATATTTCTTGCAACGCATGGGAAAATCGATATGCGTGTTAACATGTAGTTTAACTGCGTACTCAGCCTTTCGAAAGGACATTAAATATTAAAGTTTTTAAAAACAATTATTTAAATATTTGTACTAACTAAATGATACCAATATGGATATCAGATGAAAAATAATAATTTCTGCTATTCCACAAAAAAGATAATAATTTCTGCTATTCCACAAAAGATAATAATTTCTGCTATTCCACAAAATTATTTGTCTTAATATTTCAAGCCAAAATATTTTTAAAATGTCGTTTTTAAAATTTAATTCTTCAATATCCTTGATTGTTTGAAATAAGTTCATCATTTACTAGGAGAATGTTCATACAAAGTTTTAATAAAATCAGAAGAGGTAAACTTGAAAATGTGGATTTTATGTTCTTATTTTTTTTTAAATATCCCTGCTTAAATAATCTAATTTAGATTAATTTTTTAGATTAATCTAAATCTAATTTAGATAAATTAGTTTTTTTAATTTGTAACATTTTTAAATTACACTTTTTGACAAATTTAAATTTCTGGAAGGATCTTCTCCTCCTTAGTTTTGCATAATCTTGGTTACCTGATATTAAATATGATACACATCTTAAAATCGTACGGTTAGTTTTCGAGATAATTTTGATTGAACACCCTGTTGTTTTTTTTTAGAAATTTTATCTCAATGACATGGAATTTAACTTAAAATGTTGAGAGATTTTTATAGCTTTGAAATCTGCGCAAGTTAAGTATTTAGTTCAGTATAATAATTTGTTTTAATGTTTAAGGATTTTTCAGGATTCTGTAAGGAACTGAAAATTTCTCATTTTTCAGTTAAGGCCCTCTAGTTTTACCACTGCTTGTGGATTTCGTTTTTTTTTCGTAACACCTAAACTAGACCAAACTGTTGAATATTTTCTGAAATATTTGCAAAAATATGTTTGAATTATTGATCAAAATTTAATATTATATTTTTTCAATGAAAATGAAAATTATTCAAGTTCGAGGCCATACTCTATATTTCTTTATTAGGATATTGTGCTAACAAATAATCTACAGAGTTTTTTGTTTTCAAATTTATTATTTGATCCTTTCAGGAATGTGTTGATAGATCTATTTCGGGAATTTTCTAGGTTCCCATCATCAGAACACGTTTTGAAAGCGGTAACAATCCCATGCCAAACATCAAACATTCATATAAACTAGTTTACTCACTACATGAGAACTAATATGTGAGCTTGAAGTTAAAGATTATATACAAAATCAGAATTTTCAAATATCGTACAGAATCCTGAAAAAATCCTTGAGCATTAAAACAAATTATTATACTGAAATGAATACTTAACTTCCGGAGGTTTCAAAGCTTAAAAAATCTCTCAACCTTTTAAGTTAAATTCCACGGTATTGAAACAAAATTTCTAAAAAAAAACAGGGTGTTCAATCAAAATTATCTTGAAAACTAACCGTTCGTCATATTTGAGATCTGCGACCCAAGATTATGCAATAGTGATATATTGCAAAAGGAGATTCTTCCAAAAATTATACGCAAATGCATACTTAACTTCCGAAGATTTTAAAACTTAAAGATTTTAATTTCAATGTTGCGGTATTAATGCAAAACTGCCAAATACTTTTTCACATTCATAAAACAAGGCTTAGGTGTGTTATTATATAAAACCCATACGCGTACTTATAGCCAATATTTTCTTAAAGCCATGAGTACGTATATTAACAGCTGTTTTTCCTTTTCAATTCTCTGTATCTCTATAAAAGTATAGTATGGACAAATGTGAAACGATCATTTTCTTTACTGTAGGTGTGAAGAATTCTTATGTCTTGCTGGTCTTATCTAAATGGTTTTTTGAGTATCAATATTTTTACTTAAGTGTAATTTACGACTATATCTCTGTAGGTTGTCCGTCTGTCCTTATGTTTGCCTTACACTCAAAAAAGAAAAGTCAGTAAAGTCAGCAACATTTATTCTGGGAGGATACTTGAAGAAAAATTGATAATGTCACTAAAAGAATTGATGAATTCAGCAAAAAATTTTGCTACTTTTAGTAAATTGTTTGCTAATATTAACAATTTTGCTGCAAGGATCCTCCCAGCAAAAATGTTGCATACTTTACCGACTTTTCTTTTTTGAGGGTACAGTGTCTATCTTCATATGGAATTTGGTTTGGTTTTTTTGTTCATATTGAGAGCAGTTTGTGGTGGCTTTGGTGTGCGTGTGTCTTTTGCTCTGCCACTTTTTGGGGGATAATTTAGTAGACCTCTCAGTCATTTACATAGACTACATGTGTATAAAAGTAACACTCACATTATTCAATACTACAACAATTTACAAAAAACGAGTCATAATTTATAACAAAAAAATTGTTTATTGTAATGACTACGGAATTTGTCAAGATACTTCAAATCCGGTAATGTGATAAAAAAAAAACATCTACAGTAAAATCTTAAAATAACGAGAACATTCCTTTGAAAAACTATTTTTAGGAAACAGAACAGAAATTCAAAATGGTTGCAAAAAATTCACTGGCTTTAAGAGTTCACTGTGATGTATGTTGGAATTAGCATGATTTTGAAGTGTTAAGATAAGTTTTGAAACGGAGCATGTTTCCAATTATTTAAGAAGGAACTTTGGGGAAATTACTCAAACTCTAGATAGACAATGTGAGAACTTGTTAAGTGTTTACATAATTTATTTCCGGTGACGACACATTTTATTAAATACAACTTTATTAAAATAAGTTTTCAAGGATACTGGGCTCCATCATGAAACATTATTGGATAGGCATGTCACACTGGTGCATTCTTTAGATCATAAGTTGTCCGAATTGCCGTCGATATTTCCATATTGATCTTACACTCATAATAGTACATGCTTAAAAATACAAAATTATGTTTCGTAAAGTTTGTATCGTATAATGAACAAACATTTTGTAAATAGTACAAAATTTTCATATATAACAAATTTCAGAAATTTAGAAATTTTGTAAATAATACAAACACGATTTCGTAAATTATTTTTAACTCAAAATAAAAAAAAATTTTAACACTACAAAATTTTCGTAAGCAATACAAAAAAAGAATTTTAAATATCAGAAAATGTACTTGATTTTTTTGTATTTTAACTAATTTATTTTACATTTACAAATGTTTTTTTTTTTGTGTTTAAAAAATTTCGTAAAATATATAAATAAAATTTTGCTACTGCAATTTTGTATATTACAAAATTTTTCGTAACGTCAAAATAACCAAAACTTTCATAAAGTGAACAACAGGTTTCGTCTATTTTCTGCATGGCATTTTCTAAAAACATAGAATCGAATGTGAGATATCTTCAGAATTTAGCATATCGTCAAATTTCAATACCGGTTTTGTTAATTATTATGATTTATTTGGCTAAACTACATGCCTATACACGCAAAGAAAAAACATGGTTGAGGGAACCATATTCGAAGAGCATCATACATTTTTGGATTTATGATTGCGACAACCATGTTAATATGGTTATGACAACCATACACTTATCTGCTTCTGTGTCATAATATGATAATTAGATTGCCATATTATGTTTCCAAATATATCCCAATATTATCATATTATGGTTCTGGAAATTTGTATGAATTATCATAATATGAGTCCTACAGTATTTTCCCAGCATTCTGTTGAAGCTGGATTAAAAAGATATGCGTGTTTTTTAATAGTATATTTATTTAATAATTCACATATTTAAATAAACTTAGGTTTAAAATAATTTAAGTAATCCAACTGTCTTTGCGCAGAAGAATAAGCTTTGTGAAATATTGTGTCAGCTATACTAGCTATACATGTGATTACAGCATAAAGCAAGCATAGAAATACAATTTCACAATACATTAATAATGATCAAACCATGTTTGCAGCAATCATAACAATTGCATTATAACCATAGTATAATCCTAGTTATCATAGTATGATCATGGACAAGAATTTCGTCATCATTTATTACCATGTTATGATTATTGCTAACATATTATGATTATTTCGTACTACATACTTAAAAGCACGTGCATTTTGTATAAATTTTTCTTTCACATTTTTTTTCTTTAACAATATTTTTTGAGTAATTATACACAATTAAATAATAAAGCACTTTTGTATCACTTTTTATAATTAACAATAACTTTATTTAACGGGTGCGCTATTATTAAACTTTTGCCCAGACCTCCAGGGCAGACCGAGTTGAGAATACAATTTATTCCTCCTTCCACAAACAAATCACCATTACAATTACCAGCACTACGTTGTTTGTGAGCAACAATTAAACTTTTGCCTAGACTTCCACGGTAGACCGGGTTGAGACTGCAAACTTATTCCTTCTTCCACAAAACAGATCACCATTAAAATTAACACCACTACGTTGTTTGTCCATTGTTAATGTCTTTTTGTTTAATATTATTTAATTTGTTGTAGCTGACTCATTCTCACAACTTCTTTTCACAAAATTTCAAACAAGAATGAAACTAAAAGAGCGAATACGCTAATAAAAAAACCCAATAATCATATTATAGTAGGTGCAACTCTAATATGGCTGCAGTTATATAGAGGAATATGATAATAAATACTATAGTATGATTGTAGACAACACAATAATATGATATCTGAAAAAAGAGAGAAATTTTTACTAGAACATGATAAACGCAACCATATTATTGGTGAAATATGTTTAATACAATAATAGTTTAATTGAAACAACCATTTATTGCTGTAGGAAACATAGTTTTGTGGCCGCAATCATATTGCAACCATATTTTTTCTCTGCGTGTACATTCATACAAATAAGTCTGTAAAAATAGCAGTAAAATTAGCAGAATCTTTTTGCTAAATATTAGTAAAAAAACAGCAAATAAATTTAAAATCTACTAGCTTTTAGTTAAATTTTTAGCTGTTTTTTTAAATATTATAAATTATTTTATAAACACAAAAACCTTTAATTTTTTTAATAACTCTTGAATATTTTTTATAGTTTTATTTTTTATTAGTTTATAATAAATGTTTTTCTAATACAACGTGTTCACTTCACTGGCCTATTTTGTACTGACACACCCAGGTAAACTTTGGTAATGGGTGCGATAAAGTAATGAATTACCTAGTTATGTGCACTCTTTACATGTATCATTATATTCTAACACAAAGTAATGTGTTACCGATAATGGGTTACATAATACATTACTTTGTAATGTATACTCCTTACATTCAGCATCATTCCGAAACATAAAGTAATGAGTTGCCAATAGTTGGTTACATAATGCATTACATTGTAATGGGTACTCCTTACATACAACATTATTTCAAAAATAAAGTAACGAGTTACCAATAATTCGAAACTCATGGATTACCTTGTAATGGTACATCATTACCTTGTACATTATTTAAAAACATAAAATGATTCAGCAAAATTTTATTAACTTTTAGCAAGGATTTTTTATTTTAATCAACTAAGTGTTAGCAAAACTTTTGCTGAATCTACTAATTTTGTTGCTAAAAATCAGATCGCTGATTTTCAACAAAAGATTTTGCTTATATTAGCAATTTTTGTGCTAGTACTCTCTTCACTAAAATTTTGCTCACTCAGCCTAATTTTTTGCTTTCTTTACTAACTTTTTTTTTGAGTGTATGCTATTATTATGTGAAATAACATATTGCGAAAATGAAAACGCTACACTTAGAAAAAAAATATGTAATGGCTACTGAAAATTTTGCTGTTATTACGGGAAATTTTACTATTTTGAGCGTTGAGGTATTTGTTGCTTACTTTGTTAACTTTCAGTAAATAAACTGCAATTTGATATTAATTTGCTAAAATCAGCAAAAACTTCACATAATAAAAATTAAAAAACTGAAATGAAACGACTTTATTTCATAGTTCTTTCCATAGTTTTAATTTAAACTATGTATTAAAAAAAAATTATTTGTATAAAATATATATATTTTTTTTGTAATTAGCCAAATTTTGGCTAAATTTAGCAACTGGTTTTTAAAAATAAGTAAAATATTTTGCTAAAAAATCAGCAGCAAAAATTAGTAAAAAATTCAGTAATTTGTAAAATTAGAATAGCAAAAAATATTACTAAAATAAAAAATTGTACTAAATTTTTTTCTATTTACAAACTTTTTTTCTGATTTTAATTCATGTTGGGCTTAGCTTAATTTCTGCATTGAGATTTTTGAAAAATTTAATTTTTTACAAACATTTTCAAATATTTTTTAAACTAAAAAACATGGATTTTTTGCGACACAGACAGTTCTTGAGCTCTAATATTCTTATTTATACACCTAGAAAAATAAAAATTCGTATTCGGTATTGACAACCGAATTCATCGCCAGTCGAATGATTCAGTTGTGGTAACCGAATATTTTAGTTGTGAGTACCGTAAATTTGTCGATGCATGAGAAATTTGACTGCAACAACCAAATTTCTGTTGCCTCAACGAAAATTCTGTGGTCACAAAAGGAAACATTCGGTTACCACAACCGATTCATTCGATTGGCAACAATTTCGGTTGTAAACACCAAATCTGTTTTCTGGGTCAAGAATATTGAATGGTCGAATAAATACAACCAATTAAATCAAAAAATAAATCCGGTGGGCATGAAGGAGAAAAGTCACCCTCTTGGCAGAATGTCTGAAGATAGCAACTGGAGATTTGGTATGTGGGTTCCCAATGCTAAGTAATTTTTTGGAAATTTCAACACTCAGGGAAAAAAGTTTCATCATATTGATGATATTGTTTCATAAATCGTTTGTCATCAATTATTCTTCGTATTTATTTAGTTTTTAAAAATATGAAGAAAAGTTTCATAACAATATATGATAAATGTTTCATAGACCTTCATCATTTCATGAAAAAGTTTCATAAACTTTGTGAATACAAACTTTAACTTTTTATTGAAATATATTTAGTTAGAATATTGTTCCACCTCAAGTAAAGGGTGGTTAAATTGTAAGGGCCGATGTTGAATGTGAACCACACCTAAACGCCAATTTGTTTTCGAATTTTATTTGACATTTCTCTATTTCAGACTTACTCAATTTGAACCATGGAGAGATACACAATCCAACAACGTGTTAAAGTTATCCAGACTTATTATGAAAATGCGTACAATCGCAAAAATCGTGGAAAAATTCGAGCAAACCGGGTCTGTAGAAGATGTGAGAACACCAGTGCATGCTCGTACAGCTCGTACTGCAGAAAATATTGCTGCTGTTCGCGATAGTATGGCTGAAGAGCCGTCCACCTCAACTCGTCGTCGTGCCCAACAATTGCACCTCTCACGCTCGTCGTTGATGAACATTATGCATAAAGACTTGCATTTACACGCTTACAAGGTGCAATTGGCTCAAGAACTAAAGCCTCTTGACCATTCCAAACGTCGTGAATGGTGGCAAGAAATGGCAACAGTGGATGATCAATTTTCGAAGAAAATCATCTTCAGTGATGAGGCACATTTTCACCTCAGTGGATTCGTCAATAAACAGAATTGCCGCATTTGGGCGAATGAGAATCCAAGAGTGATTGTCGAAAAAACCAATGCACCCACAAAGAGTGACTGTTTGGTGCGGTTTATGGGCTGGGCGGCATCATCGGGCCGTATTTTTTCCAAAATGAGGCCGGTCAGGCAGTTACTGTGAATGGTGTTCGCTATCGTGAGATGATAACGAACTTTTTATGGCCCGATTTGGAAGATATGGATGTGGACGATATGTGGTTTCAGCAGGACGGTGCCACTTGCTACACAGCTAACGAAACAATGGCTCTTTTGCGCAACAAATTCAATGGCCGTGTTATCTCACGTAATGGCGATGTCAATTGGCCGCCAAGATCATGTGATTTGACAACCGTTGGACTTTTTTCTTTGGGGTTATTTGAAAGAAAAGGTGTACGTCCATAAGCCAGCAACAATTCAAGAGCTAAAGGATGAGATAATTCGGCACATTAACGGCAATAGAACCTCCATTATGCCTCAGCGTCATCGAAAATTTGGACCATCGGATGGAGGTGTGCCGCCGTGGTCGCGGCGCCCGTTTGGCCGATATTTTGTTCCATACATAATTGAGTAATACCAATATATCATAATAAAATAAAATTACAATAATTTCCTAAATAGTTTGTGTTTTATTCAAAATCAACATCGGCCCTTGAAATTTAACCACCCTTTACAAAAAACTAGTATGAAACTGTCCTATAAGATTTTATTTGTTGCTTTTCAAAAAGTTTGGTAATTTTCATGATAGACAATTCAATTGTTTCATTGGCATCACCCAAATCTTCAGTTGTCTGCAATATAAAATTATAATTGGATTAACTAAAACCGAGACATTACATACAACCGACTAATTAAACTCTATGAGAATCTTTTCGTCTGCTTTAGTGTATAAACTGTCTGATCTGATAAACCTAATTATAAAATCGAAACTATTTGAAAATCAACCATTTTGCACAACGATATACTTTGTATGTCAGTACATGTATATGTGTTTGTTGTACTACAATTTATAGAAAACAACATATATGCCTACAAACAGTGTTTGTTGATAAGAGCCGTGGTATGCTAGTTGTTCAAATATGTTTTAATTTTTGTATTAAAAATTAAAAAAATTAAATTGGAAAAATATCAATTAATCTTTTTATTACTCAAAAACTACTAGAAATTATTTTAAATTCTTAAACATAAATTATAATATTTAATTGATGTTTAAAAATTTCAAATAACTTCTGGTAGAGAGGTGTTAATTTTAAATACAATTTTTTAAATAAACGAGCAATATGGAATGTTTATGAAACTTTTCATTATATTTATGAAATATTTTATAAAATTTTATAAAGCTTTCATAAAAATTTATGAAACTGCTTTAACCTGTTTATGAAATTTTAATAACATTTCATACATATTTATGAAGTGTTACATTGAATAAATTCAATGAAAATTTATGAAGTTTTTCATAAATATAATGTAGTTTTTTCCCTGAGTGTACGTGAGGGGGTATGATGGAAAATACTCTCACTTGGCGGCCTGGAAAACCGCTTTTGCAAGAAACTTGAAAATTGATATGCTGGTTTTAAATCCCTTATAGACATACTCTTAGACCGGATTTTTGGAAATCACTGTGGGGAGGGCAAAATTCACCCCCTTTCCGGCCTGGCCAAACCATTAAAGCAAGAAACTAGAAATTTGGTATGAGGGTTCATAATTCCGAGTAAACATCATCTTAGACGATACTTTCGCAAATTTATAAGGGGAGGGGCATGAAGAAAAAAATCTCCACCATGACGGCATCTCTCAAAAGCTAATGCAAGGGTCTTGAAGTGTGGTATATGGACTCCTTATCCTACGTATATATATTCATGTTTCATTCCATAATTTACTTTCATTAGTAGTGAAAAATTTAAAGTACATTCAAGTACACTTGAAAAAAAATTAACAATTTCATTTCTCTTTACGACTTTTAAAACATTTACTATAGTTTTTCAAAGAAATTAGTAAAAAAGAGAATACATTTACCAAAAAAAAAAAACGAAAAAACAAAAATAACAGTATAAATTTGCTAAAGTGCTCGTGTATTCGCTATTTAAATATGCAAAAAGATAGCAATTTACATAAATTTTCGCCAAATTTAGAGCAATTTAGCTCATCACAAAACCTCCCTCTATCATAAATGTAAAAACCAAAAAAAAGCCCCCTACCACTGATCCAAAACAGCTAAAAAGCAACAACCCCAACAACAACACACACACAAACACATTAATAAACAAGGTTGTGTATGTATTTTTTGTGTACAACAAACTTTTAAAAATGGTTTTTCCTTTTTTTTTTACAAAAATAGTACAGAAAAGTACTTATTTAATGTTGGTGTGTTTTTTTTTTTTTTTTTTTGAAATCCTTGTTTGCTTGTCATCAAGTAAATTAACAAATTTACACCAAACATTTTTACATTTTCAACATAAATAAACTGACTAACTGACTGACTTTCGCGTATTTATTTTAATGGCTGTTTTGACTGGGTGGGGAAGGGGGAAATGTTGGTTTATAATGGGTGGTTATGAAGTGGGAGAAATTCTGCCTGTTTTGATATATATAATGAAGCAAACAACCACCCTTTGGTAAGGCAAGTTGTTTTTAATGGTTTTTGTCAAAGCTTAAAAATGTTCATGTTTATTTTGGTATATTTATTTTTATTTTTCAACAGAGATATCAATTGGGGGGATGGTGCCCATAAGTATGCAACAGAAGTTGGATGTACTTGTTACAATTATGTTTTATTTTGGTTAGGGAATGGGGCGGATACAAATTAAGGTGTCGCATTTTGTGTGTGTTTTTTGACTTTTTTTTTTTTGTAACAAATTAAATATTCTGACACCATTAGTGTTAAAAAATGTTCACTTTTGAAAACATTTTTGTACACTTTTATTTCACGTTTTGTATTATTTTTAATAAGTAAAATACACTGCTCAAAATTACCGCTTAACTTTTTAAATAAACAAACGTTAAATTGTTTGTTTCATTTATAACCAATTGAAGAATTTATGGATTTTCGCTGTTATCTAGACATCGATGGATTAATATTTGATCGAAGTCTTGCACTTATTGCAAGTATCTAGAGTATAAACGTCCAGCAAAAGTCATATTTTTTGCATTTTATTTATTTATTTTATTAATTAATAATCATATAATTACAAATTATATCCTATTACCCTAACCGAGCACTAGCTACAATGGCCTTCGGCGCGTTGTAGCGAAAACAGACCAGTGCCTCTGGTGGGAATCGAACCCACGACCCCCGCACTGATAAGCCAGCACGCTACCAATTAGCCTACAGGGGCGCACATATTTTTTGAATTTTTTAACATTTAAAAGGCAAAAAACAAACTAAAACTAAAATGTGGCTTATCAAGTTTTTACAATAAGAACTTCAATTGAAAAATTTTGAATTTTCGACCCCACCCAATACAAATTTGTTAAAATATGGCTCATAGGTATATTGTCTTTAATGCACCTAAGGTTGACACTAAATTTTGACTCACTACACTCCTTGGTTCGCATAATATGGCATCTTAAAAAATCGTAAAAAGCTATTAAAATTACTTTACAAAATTGAGCATACTATGAAACAAAAAATTGGCAGTTTTTGACCTTGTATCTTCCGATTTTTTTTCTATTGAAAAACTATATTCTCTATGGAGTCTATAACACATCTCCATATTTAGTGTTTTCAAATTAAAAAAAATCACGATTTTTTCACGTTTTGAAAACTCCAAAAATCTGAAAAGTATATAAATTTAAATAAGAATATATTCAAAAATTGTTATAGGATTTCAGTAACTCCAAAAGTATTTCATTGCTACGGTTGTCTTCTTTCAAACCGAATGCATTTTCAAAATAGTTCTCCATTTTCAAAATTTTTTGAACCATACATCAAAATTTATGACAAATGTGTCATAGCAATTCATCATGTCATAAATTTTGTTAAAATAAATTTAGCTTTTATTAAAATTTTTATTTTTTGTTTGAAATTTAGAAACTATCATTTGCAATTTAGACTTTTTAAAACTCAAAACTACCAAAAATTATTTAAAATTCTAAAACATCATTTAACTATAATATGAAGTGTTCTTAAAATTAAATAGAATTTTTTTAATATAACATAAATTAATAGTGAATTTTTATCGTTGATCTATAAATTTATGTGTGAGATTTTATTTGTTCGGTTTTAGATCATGACAAATTTTTCTCTAAATTAACAGAAAAATTATAATTTTTATATGATAATTTACTTTGACTATTAGAAAAAAAAACACAGAAAAAGTTATTAGACACTAGCATGAATGGAATGCATTTTCTGACCCACTACGGTCTTCATCAACATTCTTCGTTCCATTTTAGTGTTAATCGTAAATATCATCTATTTAACTCACACGTTGAAGAAATTGGGTAACGTTAAATCCCACATTACTCTGTGTGTTGAGTTAGAATGAAATTTACCACGAACGATTTATATTTATAGTGTGTTTGTATTTTCTCTAGTCATTATCATAGTTGCTCGTCATATGTATTAATAAAAAATCTTTAATGTTTGTTGATATGCTTTGCTAATGTAGAAGAATAGTATATGATGACATTAGAGAAAAGAACTGCCATTTAAAGTTTTAACTGAAAGTTAAACTGGCAACTATGATAATGACTAGAGAAAAAACAAACACACTATAAATAGAAATCGTTCGTGGTAAATTTCATTCTAACTCAACACACAGAGTAATGTGGGATTTAACGTTACCCAATTTCTTCAACGTGTGAGTTAATTAGATGATATTTACGATTAACACTAAAATGGCACGAAGAATGTTGATGAAGACCGTAGTGGGTCAGAAAATGCATTCTATTCATGCTAGTGTCTAATAACTTTTTCTGTGTTTTCTTCTAATAGTCAAAGTAAATTATCATATAAAAATTATAATTTTTCTGTTAATTTAGATAAAAATTTGTCATGATCTATAACATAAATTTTCAAAATTTTCATTAAAGTTTTGTTAAATGGACATTTATATTTTTTAATTTCAAATGCAAATTTTCATCAACATCATTTAAAGGGACTGTTAGTTGTTTGCGCTTCAGATCGGAATTTTTAAATAACAATTTTAATTAAGGCGGCTATAACTTTGGTTTAATTTATTTTCTTGCAGTGCTTAACAGTCATTTGAAATCCGTCAAATAAAAAAAAAAAAATATTTTTTTGCAAAATCATTTTTCGACAATATTAATTTCATAATAACAGACAGAAATTTAAAAAAATTGCTTGGAAGCTTGATGCATTATTGGGATAAATTCCATTAAAAAAAACGATATATGAAACATTGCAAATGTGTGTTTTTATGTGAAATAGATATATTGTCAATAGAAAATGGAAAAAAAATAAAAATTTAACATTGTATAATAATTTATAAACATTTTTCATAAAAAGTTTGATATAATTTTTATTAAAAATAAAAATTATGTTTTTTCGACCTTTAATTGAGCAATGAAAATTATTCTAGTTCGAGGGCCATATTCTATATTTTTTTATTAGAATATTGTCCTAACAAATAATCTATATAGTTTTTGTTTTCAAATTTTTCAGGAAAGTGTTGATAGATCTATTTCGGGAATTTTCTAGGTTCCCATCATCAGAACATGTTTGAAAGAAGTGACAATCCCATGCAAAACATCAAACATTCATATAACATAGTTTTCCCACTAAATAAGAACTAATATATGAGCTCGAAGTTAAAGATTATCACCATTGAACAAAAATAAATTGAAAACTTGTTCGTTATGTGCAAGCTCTACCTTTAGTATTTATACATATACATTATGAAATGTTTCTAAAAATTTATGAAAAAATTTTGTATGTATTGTTCATCTTTTAAAATTGCATTTAATTTTGAATTTTCAGTTTTGAGATTAGAATTAAAATTATTATTACAAATAGAAAACGTTAATTTTTTATATTTTTTCATCTTCTCTTAACTACTTATTTGTAATAATAGTAACATTTTAATTATGATCTCAAACCTAACAATTCTAAATTAAATGCTATGTATGAAACATTTCATAAAAATGTATGAAATTGCTTCATCCTATTTATAAAGCACTTCATGAAAAAGTTTTTAAACTTCTTTATCTTACTTATGAAAGCTTTCATCAATTTTCACTTTTATGAAACAGCTTCATTATGTTTATGAAGTGTTACTTTGAACGAAAATCAATGAAGTTTTTCATCATATTGATGTAGTTATTAATAAATTTGATGGAGCTTTTTTCCTGAGTATCTGAATCGAATTATTTTTGAATCAGTGCGCACCGGTAGGCTAGTTGGTAGCGTGCTGGCTTATCAGTGCCGGGGTCGTGGGTTCGATTCCCACCAGAGGCACTGGTCTGTTTTCGCTACAACGCGCCGAAGGCCATATAAGCTAGTGCTCGGTTAGGGTAATAGTATATAATTTGTAATTATATGATTATTAATTAATAAAATTAAAAAAAAAAAAAATATATATTTGAGTCAGCGCAGTCCTATAACAACCCAGACAGAAAAATACGAACGGCAAAGCATTGGCCCAGTGCTTTCAACAGTGGTATGAGCGTTGGCAGAGCGTTGGATTTCTGAAGATTTAAGTGCTTTGCCAACCCCAAAATGATAACACCGGGCAGGGCTTGCCCGTTCTTTTTGAAAACGTTGGCAAAACCCTGGCAATGAGTGCTTCGCCAGTACCAAAATCATAATTTTAAAACTTTGGCAAAGCATTGGTAAAACAACTAATATAGTGCTTTTTTAATGATAAAATAAGTGCTTTGCCAACCCCTAAATGATAACACCGGGCAGGGCTTGGCCGTTTCTTTTTTAAAACGTTGGCAAAGCACTGGCAATGAGTACTTCGCCGGTACCAAAATCATAACTTTAAAACGTTGGCAAAGCATTGGTAAAACAACTAATAAAGTAAATAATAAATTAATAAAAAAAACAGTGTACTTATTATAATTTTTTTTATAAAATTTTTGGTTTATTATTTAAAATAATAAAATTATGTAAAAAAAATAAACATACAAATTAAATTTCTGCAATATAAATTAAAATAAAATTCAATTAAAGGAATCATTGGGTAAATTAAAATTTTTAAATTAAAAATTGTGAAATTTCCAAAAAAAAAATTGATTTTATATATTTGAAATTGGAAAATTTATAACTTAAATTGATTATCCGTTTTGAAATTAAAACTTTTAATTAAATTAAGAATATTATATATGAAAACGAGATTTATTTTTGAACTGTATAGTCCTACTTTGTAATTCACTTAAGTAAAGATTTGTATTATTTCTTATTGAATGATTATGGTAATTTAAACAGAAATAACAAAAGGTTTCAGCTAAGTTAATTACAAAATAACTGAATATTTTTTTTATCAAATTATTTTTGTGGTAAGTTAGCACCAAGTACGAATTTTTTACTACAATTTTACCAAAGAAAGAAATTTGAAAATAAATGTCTTAAGTAAAATTTTAGTACAAAAACTATACTTTGTGCTGACTATAATAGGAGACCTTAATTTTCTTAACTTCAAATAAATTGCAATTTAGTTTTGAATTTTTCCAATCTTGTAATTTTAAATTTTATAAAGGTATAGATTAGAAAAGTTTTTAAATACGCTAAATTAGCACTTTTTCTACAAGGATCCTTTGAGCAAAAATGGTGCTGACTTTACGGACTTCTTTTTAGTGTATGAATTTGATTTGAATATCATATGCTTATGGTTAGTTGATTTTAAATTCATTTAAGATTTGAAAAAAAGAAAAAAGAATTAAGTTTTAAAGTACCTATGTAAAATAAATTTAAAAAATACTATTCATTTGTTATTTTTATTAAATCCTGCTGACTTATTTAAAAACGTACTTGTTTTTAAATAAGTTACGGTTGTAAATCGTTTTTATAAACGGTTGTAAATTTAGTAAATCGAGCACTGGCAAAGTGCTTTTGAGCAGCGTTGGGAAAGCGTTGAGAACAAGCGCTGTGCCACTGTT
This sequence comes from Delia radicum, assembly GCA_021234595.1. Taxonomy (NCBI): domain Eukaryota; kingdom Metazoa; phylum Arthropoda; class Insecta; order Diptera; family Anthomyiidae; genus Delia; species Delia radicum. The sequence goes on from CM037852.1 coordinate 156,072,386, forward strand.
TTTATTATGTTAACGGTTGTAAATTTTGTAAATAAGTACTGGCAATGCACTTTTTTACAATGTTGGGAAAGCGTTCTAAGCCAGTGCTGTGCCAGTGCTTTTTTATTTTTACGGTTGTAAATTTTGTAAATCAAGTACTGGGACAGCACTTTGTACAAACGTTGGAAGAGCGTTCTAAGCTAGGGCTGTGCCAGTGCATTTGTTATTTTTACTGTTGTAAATTTTGTTAATTAAGTACTGGCAAAGCACTTTTTACTAACATTGGCAGAGCGTTGTAAATCAGTGCATCGCCAGGACTTTATTTGTTGGACCATTGGCAAACAGTGCTCTGCCAGTGCTTGATTTTTCCGACCGTTGCCAATTTCTGGCTGGGAACTTTCGAACTTATAGCTCTCAAAAATTACATTACGATTTTTGATTTTTTTGAAAAATATTGAGTTTTTGAAAAACTGATTATAAAGTTGTTATTTTTTTTTTATTTTTTATTTTTTGAAAATGTTATGTTTTTTTATTGGGTTTTAAATTAAATTTTAAATTTTTAACTAAAAATTTTATAAAAGAAGTTTTTATAATAAGAAGTTAACATGTTACTTTCCTATTACAATCCCTATTATTTTATCAAGGGAATGTCCATCGAGGTAACTACTTACCTCTGTAACATGTTTACTTCTCACTCACATAGAAAGAGTAATCAAAACTTTTAATTAAATAATGGGCAGTCAGTAATACCAACAGTTGAGTAATGCAAGGGTAAGGAGTTTAACTTATTACTAGGTAACATGTTCCCAAAGTTTCAAACCCTCGACGAGTCCTTCACAATTATTGTCGTTTTCTTGTGGGAAATCTGACTACTTTTTTAAGCTGAAAAATTCCTCTTTTGTAATAAGCTCATTAGTACAACGCACATCAGTATTTTAATTTTCATTAGTTTGCGAAAAACCTGGTACGAGTCCCTTGTGGGCATATTTTCTACAAAAAAAAAAATTTTCAATAAAAAAATTTTTTTAAATAAATTTAATTTATTTTAGACTCAATATTCTTATCTTTACCGGTAAGTACTTTTTGATTTTTCGTAAGGTGGTTAACAATGATATGTCATTATTTTGCTCGACATCGCCATATAAAAGTAATCGGATTTGTAAAGAGAAATGTAAGTATTTGTAATTACCAAATATGCACATATGTAACCACTTATACGGTAATACTTTTCTACACTGGGACACATTAATTTATGTCTTTGGAGACATTGTGTAAAATTTTCGAAAATATTTCTGAAATATTTTCTTAAATCTCACCAAAACTGTACTTCAATACACTTTTAACGAAAAGAATTATATAAAAACTTCGTGAGAATTATTAGTTTTTTTTTTATAAATAATATTTAAAGAAGAATTCGAAGTAAAAACCTCAAAACCTTTAAACAATTGATATCCAAGCATGAAAAAACTGATATTTCCAAATGAATAACTTTTAAAAATGCAAGAAACCAAAGAAATAATAAACACACAATAAATGTTTAAAGTAAAGATGGATTAAAAACACTGAATTTATGAAAGAAAAAAAAGTATCAATTAACCACAAATGTAATCGATACTGAAGTCAGAGAAACAGCAAATACTTAGTTAGCAACAAAGATAACCCAAAAAAGCCATGGCACTTGCATTAATTATTCCAAGATACGAGTACATACAACACATTATCGTTTATTCTCTGCATGAATGAATGGTTATGGTACGTACAATCGATCATCATTATTATCGTATGGTAGGTAGGTAAATTTACAAAAAAACCTTTCATGAAATGCAAGTATTTTGACCAAGTTAAGCGTTTATTAATGCGTAACGCGGTGATTGTCTTTGTAAAAAGTTCCACTTACAACAACAAGAAGACAACAACTTTACTCCACTTCACACATATCCATTTTATAGGTGGTATTTACTAAAAGGCGACTGAAAGGAATGAAATCTACACAGAATGAATTTTTCTGGATGCGTTTTTATGATAAGCGTATGTATGCGTTAACTAACTAATAACACTGAGAATTTACCTCATTAGGGACAATGCTATTGATCTGCTGGATATTTTGCAAGCAAAACTTTAGCAGAGAGAATTTTAGTGGAGGAAAAATAGATAATGAAAATTTTCAGTAAACAAATTAAACTTTTTTCACAAGTAAACAAAAAATGAAAAGTTTTACACTTTTAGTTCTCATTTAGTGGGATATGAATGTTTGATGTTTGCATGGGATTGTCACTTCTTTCAAAACGTGTTCTGAAGATGGGAACCTTGAAAATTCCCGAAATAGATCTATCAATACATTCCTGAAAGTGGTCAATTAATAAATTTGAAAACAAAAACTCTATATATTATTTGTTAGGACAATATCCTAATAAAGAAATATAGAGTATGGCCTCGAACATGAATAATTTTCATTTTCATTGCACAATTAAAGGTGGAAAAAACATAATTATTATTTTAAATAAAAATTATATCAAACTTGTATTACACATTATTTAAAACTAGTTTTTAATGAAAATTTTTTCCTTGCGTGAATGAAACTGTTAAGTTTGCTTCAGTTTAATGATTAGTTTCATTAGACGAGTTTTAGTCAAACTGCATTTCGTCTCAGTGTAGAGCAATGTTTCATTACGAATTTTTTATAAATTTTGTTAATATAAAGCCCTCTAATAGAAATATTAGCAACAGAATTTAAAAATTTGAAAGAATATGAATTGTAGATGGTTAAACCCATTTTAAAATGTTTAATTTTGTATAATTTTAGGCACAAAATTTTTATTCAAAAATATATGAAACTTTAATTTTTTTAATTTGAATAACTTTTAAAATTGTTTGGAGTAATAACATGGTTTTTGAACAGTTTTTAAAACTGACATATGTCAACCCTAACATTGTAATTTGTATAAATCCAATACTATTTGAATAAAAAATAGACATTATTTATATAAGTTTGTTATAATTTTTATTAAAAATAAAAATTATGTTTTTTCGACCTTTAATTGTGCAATGAAAAAAACTCTATAGATTATTTGTTAGGACAATATCCTAATGAAGAAATATGGAGTATATGGCCTCGAACTTGAATAATTTTCATTTTCATTGCACAATTAAAGGTCGAAAAAACATAATTTTTATTTTTAATAAAAATTATAACAAACTTGTGAAAAAAGGCAAAGTACCGCCTAGTTTACTTTCCCTGTTTTGTTAACTAACTTAACAAAATATAAAAAAGGAGAGAGAAACAAAAAAAAAAAAACGTGTATTGATCTTACACATCAAACAAGTTTTCAATTTATTTTTTGATCAATGGTTATAATCTTTAATTTCAAACTCATATGTATATTAGTTCTCATGTAGTGAGTAAACTAGTTCATATGAATGCTTGAGGTTTGGCATGGGATTGTTACCGCTTTCAAAACGTGTTCTGATGATGGGAACCTAGAAAATTCCCGAAATAGATCTATCAACACATTCCTGAAAGGGTCAAATAATAAATTTGAAAACAAAAACTCTATAGATTATTTGTTAGGACAATATCCTAATGAAGAAATATAGAGTATATGGCCTCGAACTTGAATAATTTTCATTTTCATTGCATTATTTATATTTTAGGTAAAAACAGAATAATTTGTGACCTATTTAAGGTTATGATTAGTTAGGCTAGATTTTTATACTTTACAAGAACAGAGAGTTTGAGTGGAACAAGATATTGAATTAATTTTTTTTATTTAATCCAGAGTCTATTTGCTTAAATTATCAACGCTTTTTAAAGATATTAGATTTTATTTGGTCCCGCTTTTTCAAAAAACTGGACCTTATTCGGACCAAATTTCGAATTTAACATTTTTAAATGGGAATATCTCGTAAGTTTTTCATTTTTTTTTATCAAATTTGGAATAACTTTTTATTTTAGATTATAAAAATCTTTAACTTGAAAAAAACGTTGCTCTCAAATATGAAAAAAGAAAATTAGTAAAAATATTAGCTGATTTTAGCAACTCGGCTTTAAGAATTAAAAAAAAAAAAAATCTGCAGCGAAAATTAGTCAAAATTTTTTTAAAATTTCTTTAATTTGTTATTTAAATAATTCTCTAAAAGCTCTGTTTTTAAATAATATAATCCACTGAGAAGAAGTAAAAGATATTATTGTTGGTATACTGATATTATGGCTGAGAAAAAACTTTAATCAAATTGAATTTTTAATTGTAATATAATTACAAATATTAATAATCAAGAAACGACATTCGAATACACTACTCACTCAATCATACAATACAGTTTGTAACGTTTCGCATTCATTCAATTATAACAAAAGATCCCATTGTAAAAAAAGGGTACATTTATGTTATGAATAATGAATTTATGTATGTACGAATGTTTGGTATTCATAAATTCATGTACTCGATGGTACAATAAATAAATAAAATGTTGATAAATGAGAGCATGTGAACAGTAGTAAAAATATTCACATAAAGTTAATGAAGAACTATAAAAACAATTATTTATACATACATGTTATATACACACATACATACACATATACATTCATACCTTTATAATAATTTAAATTTCATGATTTTGCATAAACTTTTGTTAATAGGCGTATGCAAAAAATCATACATAAATGTTAATAAATGATTCATTGAAATGTTCCGACATCGATTATTCAAATATTCTTCATTAAGGGGAGCAAGTAGTTATGTGCAAATATTCGTGTGGGCCGAATTTTTAATACCCGCCGTTAATGTTTGTTTAAAATTCAAATGAAATATCAACAAAAACATCGTGGGTCAATATAGGTATACTTTTGCTTCAATTCAAATTTGCTTCAAGAGTCAGTTTTGTAGTAAAGTGCTCTCCGAGTTAGGCAGTTCGTTTGAGTAAGCTTTAAGGACATCTTGGTACAAAAGCTTTAATCCATCTGCATAGAAATTAATGCAACCTTCTGTCAAACCAATTTTGTTCAAAATGTATTTTAATGTTTATATTGTTTTTGGCGGATATATTTCTCTTCTATAGGTGTTTACTGAATGCCATCTTTGGTGTAAGAGTGTTTTCTGAATGCCATTTTTGGTGTAAGAGTAACTCCTAAATAAGTGCACTCTTAAGTAATTTAAATTGGCTCAGCCATAAATCAAAATTTATAAAATTTTTATAAAAATTTCTACGAAATAGAAGCATTTCATTCAGACTTGGTCAGATAAACATCAAGATTCCGATTTGTACAATAAGTTAAAACCCTGAGTATTATCGATCGCATTGTGGATATGTCATCTGCCAAAATGACGACTTCGTCACCATACAATAATAGCCGCCTATAAAATTGTGAGGGTCATTTAAGTAAATTGAAAAAAGGGTTGGCAAAAAAATGCATATTTGTTTAACATACTATTTGCCACAGTTAATGCAGGTTCCGGTTTTTTTTTTTGTAAGTTATTATCAGCATCAGCACTGGTTAATTTCGAAATGATTCCGTCGTTAAGCAGTAACATTGTGTAGCGACGAAGACTCTTCACATTCCAGTTCCCACAAATCTTTTACAAGGGAGGTCTCACGACGCGGACCACCTAACCCCCAATAATTCTTTGGTATATGATAGAGGGGAAAAAGCGAGAACTATTCGCTAAGATATATACCTGCCCAATCGAGTTTTTAGTTTGTAAAAATGGGTTTGAAGCTTGTTCAAAACTTTTTAGTTTGAGAACTTTTCAATATTTTATTGGCTCCACTTGTGAGGTCTTCAAAATACCTCTCATAAGATATCCAATTTGCATGTATATTTTTAGAACCGCCATGAATAAAATGCAAAAAGTTTTGGTCACTTCTGACCTCACGTTGTTACCCCTAAATATGGGATTGGGCAGCGGAGTATAAAGGTGTAACTTCTTTTTCCCCTCCAAAACGTACTCAAGTTTCATTGCGATCTGAGGGTCCGCGTCGAGATACCGACATTGGTGTAAGATCAGTATTTTTGGTTCTCATTGGGATTTTTCCTGGGATTTCTCGTCACGAAAATTCATTGCAATTTTATTTATTGTAGTTTCTCGCTTTCCCGGGAATTTTGTTGTAGGATCCCGTGAAATTAAAAAAAGTCGTAAAAATGGAATAAATTCATGCTCTCAATTTAACTCCAAACATACTTCAAAGTATTCCATAAAGAAATAGTTCAAAGTTGAAGGAAGTGGTAAAAAACACTCAAAATATTGAATATTTATTAAATACCTAAAGTCTTCTATATTTAAAAATTTGTAAACGAATTATAATTTTTATTAAAAATTTTGAAACTTAAAAGTAATACAAAATTCAAAGTTTATTCGATTATTTGAATTATAAATATTTTAATTTTGTTGAGTCGCTGGTCGCCACATACCCTATTTATACTACAAACAAAAGCAAGTAGCTTATGAAAACTTCTAGTTTATGTTTAAAAATTTGTATGGAATTTTAGAAGTAGTTTTAAAATACTAGCATTTTTTTGGTTTTAGTATAAATACAGTATAATGCACTTCTTACTATTCATCCAACGTCTATGAAAGTGAACGAATGTTATGTTCTTGAGAAAAATTTTATGTTCTTGAAAAGAATAGGTAAAACATTTTAAAGCCCTAAGGCCGAGTATTTTTTTTTTTTTTTTTTTTTTGATTACAAGGTTGTCTTTGCAAACCTCGCTATAGAACATGGACGCTGGTTTTAGAGTTGCTCATCTAAAACAGATTTAGACGGGCATCATTACTAACAGGAGCTAGTTCCTCAGAACTATTTTTGAGACTTTTGTTCCAGGTTCCTGATTAAAGTGACCATAATTTCCCGAATCACACCAGGTTCACTAATTGGCATTAATGCCGATGTTAGTTTGTCAAAAGAAGCTTTCCTACCGGAACCGTGATTTAAAGCCGGCGTTGATTTTGGTTAGGTTGATTGGATCCACAATAAATCGATTTTCCTTAGAATTATCTTACAATCTTATGAAAAACCACATCTAACTATACGGATTTTCTCAAAATGTGTGTAAGACCAAAAATATTGGAGTGACCGCTCCTTTTATCAACTATCAAAGCAAATGATTTTCTGTTTCCTTATATTTGTAACAACAGCTTCTTCAGAAATCCCTACTTGAGTCTCCCCAGCGTACAGTCAAAATCTACTATAATTGATGATAAATCCATATTAGTTTCATTTTTATCCACGCGGCCTTATTGACTACATTGAACATTGCTGGAAAAATTTTACAGTTGTTTGAAAGTCTCATGGAAAACTTAATTTCAAGTTTCCAAATTAGAGTTCCAATACTGTCCCCGCCTCCATCCTCGAACCGTCAGTAACAATCGATATTGATTTCCTCTGAACAACAGAATTCGCGGCACAGCTCGCGAATTACCACCGAAGTAGTAATCGAATTACCACCGAAGTAGTAATCGAACCGTTCATCCCTCTAAATTTCAAAGTTCGCTGCCCGAAGTATTCTAATCTCAAAAGTCGACAGGAAGTTTGCTATCGTTATAATATTCTAACCATCAATGGAAAGCTAGATTCTATCCCTCCAATATTAAACTTCTTGATTGATCGTCTTCGAACCGCCAGTGAAACCTACGATTCCATTTTTCTAAATATAAGAGTTGGCGGCTTAGTATGTTCTAATTTGGAGAATCCTCAGGAAGTTTGCCATTGGTAGAATCTTCGAACCGTAATCCCATTCCTCTTAATATCAGATTTCGTGACCCAGTGTATTCTTGTTTAAAAAGTCTGCAGGAAATTCTTGATGGCTGAAATATGCGAACAGCCTGTAAAAAATAAAATTGCATACCTTAAAATATCAGAGTTCGTGAGCCGAAGGTTTGTAATCGGTGCCATCTTCAAGCCATCAGTAAAACCCGATATTTCATTTCATTAAATATCAGAGTTCGAGGTCCATTGTATTATATTTTATAAAGTCCACTGGAAGTTCGCCAACGATAAAATCATCGAACCATCAATTAAATCTTAGATTTTATGCCTCTAAATATCAAAGCTCTTGACACAGTGTATTCTAACTATGAAAATCAGGAGAAAGTACTCTGTCGGTAGAATTTACGAACAGCCAGTGAAAATCGAGACGCCAGCGCTCCAAATATCTGAGTTCGAGGCCCAGCATATTCTTACTGCAAGAGTCCTCAGGAAGTTCTTAATCGGTGGAATTTTTTACTTCGAAAGTCCGCTGGAAGTTCTTGATCGGTGGATTTTTTCGGTGAAAACCAAGATTCTATCACTCTAAATGTCTGAATTCGTGGCTCAGTCACTGGGCTCCAGTGTATTCTAACTTATCAATTCCACGGAAAGTTCATGATCGGAATAATGTAGTTCGTACCGCGATCGAGTTAAATGCTACTATTTTTATTTTTAGTGCACACAAAAAATCTTTGCTAATCTTCTCGATGAAGTTCTTAGACATTAGCAGGAACCATTAAAATATAGTATACTATTTCTGACCGCAAACCGGCCGATAAGTATGGATCGTTTAACTTTTTGATTTTGGAGATAGGTAATAGTGTGTACCATAAAGGTCTTAAATAAAACTCGAAAGAGTAGACTGTCGAAAGATTTAGTTCCATGTTTGAAAACCACGTGTTTAATGTATTGAGTTAATCTAGTGTAGGGTATATCAATAGAACAATAATTCCATTAAAAGAAATAATATAAAGAGGTTCATTCAACCATATATCTAGGAATCATATAAGATTTTCGAACATCGTTGGTGGTTTCTTTGCACATTTTTGTTTCTTTCATAAACGCCTACAGTCTTAAAAGTAAATAATTTATAACCATCTATACATAACTAATGGTCAGCCATTAATATATAACGAAGAGTAGAAGGGGGAGGTTTCGCCACTGGGGAACATATGCCATTCCCGATTCTCACTGCATTTAAAATATTTATTAAAATGGTAATTTTTTAAAAAAAAAATTTTATTTATTAATATTTTTTTATTAATTTTTAATCATGTTTACATTTTTGTATTTTAAATATAATTTTGTATGGGGCGGAAATCCCCCCCCCCCTTCAAACTGCTCCTGACTGAGGGTAAGGTTGGCATTTGAAAAATATTATCTGTGTGTACTGATTAATCTCTATATTCGCTTCAATTTAACTCGGCAAAAAGCCGTAAGCGGCACAACTAGATTTTCGTTTTTTAATTAAAATCTCGTAGTTTTTGTTTTTTTATTTAAAAAAATAAATCAAATAAACTATAAAATCAAATAAATGTTTGTTCAATTTTAACTGCATATGGTGTTCATTTTTACTACAATTGTGGTTCATTTTTTGAACAGTAAAAAACAAATGACAATGTTAGTTTAATTTACTGAAATGTAAGTCGTCCTGTATTCCAGAGAAATTTCATTTGTTTTTAACTAAATTTACAGTGGTTTTTACCTACATAGTATTCTTAATAGTTATAGTTACTGCTTACCAAATCGAGGTTATTTTTTGATTTGTATAAATTTTAATTTTTTATTTCTTTTTTACGGTTATATTTATAGCTGACAATTAGTGCCCCATAAGTAGGTCAGTTTAGCCGATTTGAGTTACTTTGGAAATTTTAAAAAAAGAAATATAAGGAATAACGATAATTAAAGTTACGATGTGTAAAGTTTTAGATAAAATAAATTGTTCTAAAAAAAATTGTTGGTTTATTAAAAAGAAAGTTGCGAATGTTCCCCCTTCTACCCTCCTTTTTTGGCTTTAACCTTTTGGTACTATTCTTTTACTCGTTTTAGCAGCAACAATGATTCAATAAAAAAAACTGTATAAAACAGTAGCACTAATTATTAGGTTCCAAAATAAAAGTAACACTTTAATTATTGACACTTGAAAACTCTTTCGTTTCAGAAGAACACCAACCGACACACACACACTACCAAAATCGAGCATAAGTGAGTGAGTGGTTTTTTATATTTTCCCCCTTTTTTTCGAGGGTTTTTTTTTTTTTTTTGTTTGGTTTAGATTGTATTCAAAATCGTAGTCATCGAAGAGATAAAGTAGTCGTCGTCATCATCAGCAACACCATCGTCATTCATTAATGAAACTTAATCGATTTCATTCATTAATCATTGACGCCATATTAAAACGCAATTATGTGTCGGTTCAACTTCCGTTTAACTCTTTGGTGCTCGGGCGTCTCTTCACTATATTGGTGATTCGTATCGAAAGGAGTTACAACGACAATTTTTGTGTTGAACAACTTTTTCAATTTAATAAAATTGTGTGAAGTTTTCTTTATGCTTGATGTATTTATTTTTGGAGTGCTTTTATTTCATTACGAAAACTTTACAAATTTTGAAATGGTCTATTACCTATAATCGATTATGTTTTTTTTCTTTGGTTTTGGTGAGCGAACTTATAATAACCCTTTTTATTTAATATGGTTAATCAATTTAGAGCAAGTTATTAAAAGGGGGGGAATATCAAGAATTTAATTGTTTTTTTCTTTATATTGATTAACGTTAAGATTACAATTTACGCAAGACTTCAGGTATTACGATGGTTAAATTAGTAGATATTAGTAAAAGTTTGTAATTTATTCTTGGTCATATGAGCAACGATGTCATGTTGGGAGTTATTGGTACACCAACAATATGGAACCTGATCTATCATTAAGAGATGACATTGTAACCTAGGAATAGTTTTTGAATTGTACGGAGCATATATTGAAGATATAACTAACTGAAAACTGCTTCAAACCAACTTAAATATATTCCTTTCGAAATGACTTCATACAAATGGTGGAGTGCAATAATGCCTTGCGAAATAAGGCCTTTAAGGCTTTATTTCACTTTCAATTGAGAAATAAGGCCTTTATTTGCAAAAAGGCTTTATTGCACTTTGAAAGTGAAATAAAGCCGTAAAGGCCTTATTTCACTTAAATTTTTTTTAAATGAAGCAATTAAATTTCTTATTCTTATTCTTCTTATATTTTATTGAACAATTATAAAAAAATTTCATATTAACAAAAATTAATAGAACATTAATAATTCAACAAAAAATTTAACTGCAACAATATTGAAAATCTTTGCTTTATAAAGTTTTTCTGCGTGGCGGCCTGCGGCCGCTCTTAGGAGTTTTCTCCTCCATGGGACGCGGCAGGTGGCTTCGCTGAATAAAGTTTCCCTGCGCGCGTCACACTAGGGAAGATAATGAGACGGGCGCAGGAAAACTGTATTCAGCGAAGCCACCTGCCGCGTCCTATGGAGGAGAAAACCCCTAAGATCGGCCGCAGGCCGCCACGCAGAAAAACTGAACAGTGTAACAAAAGAATCAAAAAATACAAAATAAAGGCTTTATTGCACCATTGGCTAAATTTAAATAAAGGCCTTATTTCTCAATTGAAAGTGAAATAAAGCCTTAAAGGCCTTATTTCGTAAGGCATTATTGCACTCTACCCATACAAATGTTACCGATGCATGATGTATACTCATAGAAAAAAGTTAGTAAAGCCGTTAGTAATCCAACTTTGCAAGTTTTGAACAAAAATTTAGTTCAAATAGAGATTTCAGTTAAAAATTTTGCTAGTTTCACTTTATGAAATACAAAATTTTTAACCAATTTATAAGATGATTAAATAAGATGAGGACAAAATTCGGACAAAACTGTATCAAAACACTTCTAATTGTATCTAATTTAACCAGATATGATACAATTAGACGCAAGTTGATACAATTTAATCTGGCCATTTTTCGAATGAAATTTTATTTAATAAATTATGGGGTCATATGAAATAAAATTATATAAAGCTCCATATTCGTTTTTTTTTTTAATCGCGCTGTTAACTTTGCAAAATTGTGGCTATATTCGAATTGAATTCAAGTTAATTCAAAATAGCAATTTACTGTGTTAAAATTAGCAAAAACTTTATATAAATATTTGAAAATTAAAAACAGCAAACAAAAACTGCAATATTCACCAAATTTTGCATATTACGTCAGAAAGAAATTAATATGACTACATAAAACTCGATATGAAATATTGTTAAACGGTGTTATTTGCATTCTACTAAATTTAAAGCAAATAATTTAGTAGAATGCACATAACACCGTTTAACAATATTTCATATCGAGTTATATGTAGTCATATTAATTTCTTTCTGACGTAATATGCAACCTTATTAAATTTCATCCGAAATATGGGCCCATATAATTGTATTTATTTGTAAGGGTTTATATCCATTCTGATGCTATTAAATAACTGACCAGTACAATTTTATCTGAATTATGGCCCGATAGAATTGTATTAGATTGTATCAGTCTTGTATCTAATATAATTGTATATGATTGTATTTAAACTGATACATCGAAATTCAATTAGATCCGAGTTTAAGTGTGGTAAAATTTGTACTAAATGTTATATATTTTTATATGATTGTATGAAAATATACACAATTTCATACAAATGTATGTTCATCGTATCATATCCGTAAAGTCCATAAAAAATATCAAGAAACATATTATTTTGGTTGGTTTGGTTGGTTTTTACAAAAGTTCCTGCATAAATATTTTTAAAGTTGTAATACACATTAGTGTGTCCCAAAGAGAACAATTTTATGTAATTGTGCTCAAACGATGTGTATTATCTAGTTGATTATAGCAAAAATAAAATAATCGGAAATACCCGATCAAGAAAAAGTTACATCTCAAATACAAAATCAGATTTCATCTGATATGCATCGATATTTATTCTTATTTACCCGGACTAAGTTAAATCAAAATTGATCTCGAAATTGGGGTATCCAAAAATACCTCATTTAAGATCTTGATGGATACCAAAATATCCCGTGATTTGAATTAAGATCTACTTGGATTAAATAGATCCAGCTAGATAAGAATTTTTTGCTGGATAGAATGAGATATTTTGAGATTAAATTGGATTTACTTATATCACATAACAAATATTATTTTTAATAAAAATATAAAAAAAAATTAAGGGAAAATAATTTGGATATAACTATGAATAGGTCAAGATCTCGTTTTATCTAAAATTAAATACATTATTTTTAATACTGCACTATGTGTTATTTTATATAATTTTGATTTGTGTCATATCTAATTATACATATATTCGTACATAATTAGATTAACCATATATAATTGTATATGTCAGATACGATTATATATTGTTCGATATGTAATAAGATGTAATTATATGTGGCATCGTATTAAAAAATTTAGAAAAAAACTGTATATATAAATATACATAAACATATCTACACTCAGAGAATTACTACTTTAAAAATATCCAGTTGTGTGGATTGTAATACAGTTTCTTTATTTTTAATGTAAATGTCAGTCGTTTGTAGAACTAATTTAATGTTTTACTAACCTTGTAGTTCATTTAAAAAATAAACCATATCAAATTACTGTTTTATGATTTTACATTCATTTTTTTCAGTCGTTTTCTGTTATTTAAAAAAATAAAATAAGTAAACGTTTCTTTATTTTTTACTAACATATGTGGTTCATTTTTACTACAGTTGTTAGCAATTTTTTGAACAGTAAAACAAATGACAAATATTAGTTGAATTTGTTGAAATGTTAGTCGTTCTTTCTTCAAGTGATATTCAATTGTTTTTGAATACAATTTCAGTCGTCCTTATCTACATAATATCCTTAGTGTATTTATATTTGCAATAACATATATACTTATATAAAATAATGCATGATTATATGTAAAAGTTTTTACTCGGGAGTATATTTTGCTTAAGTCAACAGAAATTTTTGTTAAAAAATTGTAAACTGCTGCTTTCAGAAGGTCAGATTTTTATTCGCATTAAGTGCGCCCCAGTTGTAGTGTACTGGCTTATCAGTACGGGGGTCGTGGGTTCGATTCTCACCAGAGGCACTGGTCTGTTTTTCGCTTCAACGAGCCGAAAGCCATAGTATATCGTGCTCGGTTAGGGTTATTGGGTATAACTTGTAATTATGTGATTATTAAATAATTTAAAAAAATATTCGCATTATAAAAGAATCCAAAAAATGGTAAATTGCTGATTTATGAAGGCAAATTTTTATTCGCTTAAAAAAAATCTTAAAAAAAACTAAAAATTTCTCATTTTTATATTTTTTGGTCTACTAATATTTAGTAAATTTTTTGCTGATTTTAGCAGCTTAATTTGTTACTTTTAATTAACTAAAATTTATCTAAAATATAACTTAACATTTGTTGATTCAACAGATTTATTTTTATTGTGCTTATCTTACTAATATTTAGCAATAATCTGCTAATTTTACCAATTTTTTCTGCAATGTCAATTGTAACTTATTTTCAGTAGTTTTAGCAATAATTTTACGAATTTTTTTCTATCAGGGTACAAATATTAAATTCCTTAATAAAAAGAAAAGGACAAAATTCCTCTCTCTATTTTTAATTAACTATACAAACTAATTAACATTAAAGCTTTATTTGGTTTTTATAGCATTTTACAAATTTGATTAAAAGAATATTTTGTCACAGTAAGGAAACATATCAGTAGCATAACCCCTGAATACGTTACAATTTTGCATTATCTTTGACAGTTATCTAAAATGTAATTTAAAAACATTTAAAATTTGTTTTCAAGTATTTTTACAGCAATTCATAAACCAAAATAGTTTTTTTTTTTTTTGCTGTTTAATAAAAAGTTTTTAAGAATATTCCCATAAAACATGATTAAAATTAAGAGGGTCAGTTTCAACAAACATGAATGTTAAACAAACACTATCACAATTTACAAATTGTTTTAAGCCTGGAGTTATTGAGGTAACTTTATAGCCTGAAACTAGGCCCTGAAACCTGCTTATATAATAAACACTTAAATTTTTACAGGTTTTTTTTTGTTTTGTTCGCATTACTTTGGACAATAAGAGCAGGTGTAATTTAATTATCCTTATTCAGTTTCGATACATATGTACGTGTTTTATATATTAAATCAGCCCCTAAAAATCATAGTACAACTTACACACACACACTCACAGACTTACTTTATGAACTGTTTTTCATGTTCGACCTTTTGTTTGGACTTTTTCATTATTTTTTTTTGTCATTTTGTTATGCGCGCGCATTTAAAGTCCTCTTAACTTTTAAATATCCTGTTTTTATGTGTAGCCAGTCATCGTAAACAATTTAAATGACACATAAAATTACAACTAACCGTAATATTTAGTATCCATTCTATACCAGGGTCATAGGCAGGGAGGGGCCAGGGCATCCAAAATGATTTGACAACATTTCAAATATGTACTACTTATAGAAAACATATTTTTGGAAGAGTGTTATAATTTTGTTTGAATAAATTAGAAAAATGTCAAACCCTTTGCCGATTTTGTTTATTCAATGGTCTACAAATTTATTTTTTTAAAAATCGTTTTTTTAATCTTTCGTTGAATATCACGAATAAATTCCGAAAATGAATTCAACTTACAATAGAATTTTAGGTGAATTTGATGGGAAATTATTTGGGATTGTTCCAAAAAAAAAAAAAAAAATACATGTCTACAAAATATACACCTGTCTCGCATACTATTTCTTAAAATATATGAAAAAATATATTTTCGACATTAGGTTCAATGGAACAATAATTAAAAACAATTACATTCCATTAAATATATTATTATTTTATTAACAGCTTTATAATTAACAACTTTTAAAACTTTTTCGAAAAATGGGGGAAGTAGGCTTTGTTAAATATGCGAAATTTTTGAGATTAGTTTAGTTTATATTTTATTATTATTTAACTGCATTCGGTTTAGAATTTGAAAAAAAAATTTAAATTAAAAAAAAAAAATCAGAATTTGTTCCGAACTAATTTATCTTAAAACGGCAGAAAAAAATTATTTCTAACAGAAGGCCAGATGTTTTTTTTTATCGGCCCTGAAAGTTTCATAGTTTAACCTGTATTAATTTGGAGCAAATATACATTGAATCTATTTACATATTTCTGTGTAATATTTACAGTAAAATAGTAAAATTCAAATAACAGGTTTCAGAGCCATTTATACTTTAATTACAATAGGTTCTGTTCTACAACCGATTCTTTTTGTATAAAGTTTGTTTTAGAACCGATTCTAGAACCAGTTATAGAACTGGTTCTGGGACTGTGAATCCTTACATTTTGACTCCCAGGAACATGTTCTAGAACTGGTTCTACGCAACCGGTGGCAACACAAGCTGTTCTAGAATAGATTCTCAGGTAACCTGTTCTAAACAACTGTGCTGAGTATTATACGAAGTAGTTATTGCTCATACACCACGTATGCATTGCTATTGATTTTACACACAATTGTTGAAATATGTACAAAGGACTATATTTTCTCCAAAACTAATACGAGTTACACTAAGAAATTTTCTGGGTTGATAAAAAAACAAAAATTTTTTCTAGATTTTTAGATAAATTAAGTTTAGTAATATACTAAAAATTCGGAGCTTGTTCTAAATTTTTAAAAAAAAATTTATTTTATTAAAAAATTTTATTTTTTTCAAGTTCTCCATAAAAAAATATATTGATATAGTCAAATTTCTAGCATTTGCCAAATTCCCTTACGGTTTTCGATATATTACGTTATGAAAATTGCAAAAAACGAAAAAATTTTACTAAAGTATCGTTAAAAAATTACCTAAAACTTTTAAACTATACAAGATAAAAAATTCGAGTTGGTCTTATTTTATAGGCGGAAATATACTCTTTAAAATGATGTGCATATTGTTTTTTTTTCATGGAAGGGTCAAATATAATTTTTGAGGCTCCTGATTTCAAATGCCCTTATCTCAAAATGCGCATTATTTTTATTTTTAAAAGTGAGTGAAAAATTCAGTATGGTGTCTCGATTGACCTCAGAGTCGTATTTCGGAAAATAAGGGTTCGGAATCTTAAATTTATTTTTCTCCGATTCGTTGTCAAGTATACTCAGGGAACTTCTGCTTTAAAAATACTTAGTTGTTTGCGTTGTAATACAGTTTCTTTATTTTTAATGTAAAGGTCAGTCATTTGTAGAACAAATTAAATTTTTTACTAGCCTTGTAGTTCATAAAAAAACAAGCCACATCCAATGACTGTTTTATGATTTTACATCTATTTTTTACAGTAGTTTTTTGTTATTTAAAAAAAAATGTTTGTCTATTTTTTACTAACATATGTAGTTCATTTTTACTACAATTGTTAGTTATTTTTTGAACAGTAAAAAACAAATGACAATGTTAGTTGAATTTACTGAAATATAAGTCGTCCTTTCTTTAAGTGAAATTTCATTTGTTTTTAACTACATTTGCAGTGATCTTTACCTACATAGTATTCTAAGTGTACGACAGTAATGGTGAATTTTATTGAAATCGGAGATGGTAGATCTGAAAATGCCATGTTTTTGTTTGAGTTGACATGTTTTCACTACAATTCCTTAAAAGTTTGTGTTGCTAGTATCCCTTTACTAGTATAAAGTGTTAAAATTACACCATTTTTTAAATACTGTTCACAATTCCATTAAAGGGCACAAACACTCTATGGAAAAAACTGAAATTACTTTTTTAGTGAATGTATTCCTGAAGTCTAGTGACTCAGTTTTATTTTGGTTTGTAATCTGAAAGCTAAAAACTACGAGTAAAAATATAAATACGTTAAGGGTCAAAAATGTATAATATATCGCAAGCCCGCTTAAAATTTATTTAAAAAAAATATTGTAAATTTTATACACTATAAAAAATAGTTTTTAGCTGAGGAGCCGTTATTCAAATTCAATAACAGACAAACAAATTAATTTTAACGCTTAACAACTTTTAATGCCGTTTTCTTTTGATTGAATTTATTTGGCATTGTGTGTGTGGAAAACAAATTTTATAAAAAATATATCTTAAAGTTAAAATTGCCAGTTCAAACTCTTAAAATTATTTAGAATTGGTCGAAAAATGTCTCTTCTTCTCGTAGAAAAACTCTAGAGTCTTGTTTTTTTATTAAAACCTGACTTATGCTATAAACACATAGACGACTGCAGCTACACGACTACAGCCTGTCAAAAATAAAATACACATGTTTATATGAAAACGATTATTTTGGCACCAACACAGCTACAAGGCTACCCGACTACTTTTGCCGCTGTAGTCAACTTAGGATAATTTCTATTTTGTTGGCTACAAAACAAAAATAGTGTTGTCAATAAAACAAAATATGTAACAAATTAGTGCTTATAAATATTTTATATTGTTAAACACAAAAAAACGTCGCAACATTAAATGCTATTATTGCATTAATATTCAAGAGGGGTTAGATAAATTTATTTTTACGTTATAATCTTGTATTATAAATAAGTAATTGTATTTTTAAGTCAACTTTATATACGTGTCTACAACCATGCATGTTGTTCTATTTCAATAAAGCAAAAAAAAAGATGTAATTGGCACTACTGAAATAAAAATTTATTTGTATAAAAAACAGCTGTTTACTATGTTGCTGTCGTTTCCAAAATAATAAGTAGCTGACCACACGGCGACGATTGCAGTGAACGGCATTTTTAGTCGGGTATCTTTGTAGCCTGCTGTGGTCTATGTGTTTATAGCATTAAGTTGATTTTTTTTAATTGCTCAGCTTCTCATTTTTTAAGACTTTGCCCTATAATTTCTGACTACTCGATGTAAGCTAAATTTGGCTAAAACAAAAACTTTTTCACTATTCTGAAAGAAAAATATTTCGGGCCCCCTCCCAAAATAAATGTATGGCTACGGCCCTTCCATTCCATTACAAATATAGAATAAAACATTTCCCACTTTTTCAATTTATGTTTTAACATGTTTATGTTATTTTTATTTTCATTATTGTTGTTGTTATTGTTATTGTTAGTACGATTATTGTATTATTTTTAGTAGTATTAACACACACTCACGCACTCTCGTATTAAGGATATTTTTGTGGTTTGGTACAAGTGTGTGTAAATTTTATTATTTTTTTTTTTTTGGTTTGTTGTCTTTGCTGTCACTTTGTTAAGTCATGTTTGTACACTTGACCTTATTATGTTGTTTTAAAGGTTATTTTTTATAATTTACACACAAATTCACATGTTATTTATATTTTGTAGATTTCCTTTTTCTTGTTGGCCCTTAAAAAGCGGTTAATATGTCTTTGAATGTCTACTAAGGCGTTAAAATTCACAAATTTATATTTTTCTTTTAATTACTTATACAAAAAAAAAAAAGACATTTGGTCAAGAAAAACATTGTTATATTTATGGAAAAATTCTCATGATAATTTAGATAACATTCATTTTCTTTGAGAAAATGTTCAATTAACATAAATAAAATGTAATTGCGTTAAAACTACACCCAACCGAAACATCAGTTGGGCTAAAAGAAAATGTTGTTCTACACAGAAAAAATTAATGAAGTTTTCTTCACAAAGTGAATGAATAATTTCGTAAACTTAATGAAAAATATTCACAATTTTAAAGAAACTATTTTTAATTAAATTTTGTCATTAACCATATGAAATCTTTAATAAATAAAATGAATTTGTTGATAAAATTTTATGAAAAACTGCATAAATTGAATGAAATGTTTAAATGGATGAGTTGATACTTCGTAGGTCTAATGCAAAAATTCATCGATATTTTTCTCAGTGTATTGTTTTTCTGTTTAAAATAAAATTATAAGTTTAAGTAAAACAAATTTATTTAAAAATTTAGTGAAACTACCCCAGTCAGAAACTGCCAGTGGTACAAAAATCAAACACTGTCATACATTGTAAATAAATTACTGACAGATGGTTCAAGATGCTTCAGAATCGTTTCCAAAAATCAATTTGCCAGTATTTGTTTTACAATAATTTCAGTGGTTTAGAAAATATAGATTGACAAAGAATTGGCTGAGACCACTATGCCAAAGTTGGCAAAAAGTGTTTTCCCAGTGCTATTTATTCATAAATTGCTAGCGGCTTAAAAGTCTAACAACTGCACTGAGAGTAACTTAAGTAATGAACTTTTTTATAGCTTTAATAAAAATTTTCACTGGAACTCGTCCATTGAAACTTTTCATAGAATATATGAAACAGCTTTCATTAAAGGCAATGTTTATGAAATGTTAGTAGAATATAATAAAAATCATTAGAAAACTAATGAATCATTCCGACAATGAAGCGTTTATAGAATTTATGAAACAGTTTCATTACAATTTTTTAATATTAAGAAGTTTCCATGAATTAATAAAACTCTTCATGAATGTCTTACAAAATGCATTGTAACAAAGCAAATGAACTGCTTCATATGATTTTTTCAACAAGTTCATTGAAGTCCAAAATTAATAAAAGGTTACATTGAAATTATAAAGCACGTTATGAAATATGTCGAACACTTGAGAATTAAATCATAACACTAAAATTATAAAATTTTAAGAAAAAATAAAAAAAATTAAATCTTTGAAATAATTCCATTGCTCTATAGAAAACTTTCATTAAATATATGAAGAGATAATTTATGAAACTATGAACTTTTATGAAAAAAAGTTAACGATAAATTTCTTAATATTAATAAAATTTCTTGGATATAATGAAATTCTTCATTGAATCTACAAAAAGAATTATATGAAATTTTTTCACAATTATCATGATGGATAATTCTCTCAGTGTGTGGTAGAGCATTTATTATATAAAAAGGATGATGCTTTTTTAAAAAAAGTTTGTAGTCAGAAGGTTTCGTGTTCAATCCCGGTTTCAGGCATATTTTTAATACTTTTAATATTTTTTTTTTATAAAATTGATTTTATGTTCCCGAAAAATCTCTTTTAAGGCCAACTTCATTATTGATTTTCCAACTTTAGCAAGTTACTTCCAGCAAACCTTACACCAGTGCTAACATATTGGAGCCTCCACTTGTTACCTAGGAATTATCATTCACTTACATTTTAAATGTCTCGTTAGCTCACAAGGTGAGTATGCCAATAGAATATAAATCTTTCTGGGTTAAAATTAATTTATTTGCATGGAAACATGTCTGAAACTTATGATACGCAGCTTTGATTGGACCCAAGAAAACAAAATTTGTATACCAATATTGCCCATGTAGTGTGTTAAGTGTTTAAAATAATTTAAATATAGGTTAAAAAGCTCATCGGAAAAAATCGCATAAAAGCCGAACAGTTAAGAATGTCAGAAAAAAATCAGACACCCCCCTTGACTAAATTGAATAGGAATTAATATACATTGTGTAAGCTTAGTCCAGCTATAATTCTTTAATATCAGCTTAAAACATATTGTTTTTATAAAAAAAAATACTTGAAATCTGTTGGACATGTACACCATTTAATGCGTATCCAAAGCTCTTTTATTTGTAGGAAATTTCTATGAAACGATACGAAAAAAGCCGAAAAAACCGAAAAATAGGTAATTTTTTACCCAATTTTTAAACCCCTTTACATAAGATGTGGGCGTTGTTGGTGCAATGGTTAGCGCGTTAGACTGTTACACATATGGTCCCGGGGTCGATTCCCGGTGACGACAACATCAATTTAGAAAAATAATATATATGAATTTTCTATCACTTACATGTGTCGCTGCGCCCACCTTCGGTGTTCCCATAGCACTTAACCCCACTGAAGTAAAATAATGAATCAGGGCTATGAAAACAAAAAGCTTCAATAAATTCGCCAACTCTACATCAGATGGCGAGCAACAACTGTTCTAAGATTTATCATCTCGAGCAATTTCAGTGTTGCCATGTTTAAAGCCCTTCATCTTTCACCACCTTTCATCTCTCCACTATCCCCAACACATTAATTAATAGGAAGAATTTCCTGAGTGTTGTTTCTCTTTTAAAAAAAAAAAAAAGATTAGGTCGCTAAAAAAAATATGTTTTCCTTAATTTTTTTTCTTTATCACATATCCTTAATTAGAGCTGTCGGTTGACAATCTGGAGGGAATGGTTCGAATCCCGGAAGGAGTAAATGAACTTCTTTTTAATTTTATTTTGAAAAATCTATTTTTAGACAAAATAATTAAAGGTTTCACCTACAATTTGAACAGACGAATCGTTTGTCTAATGATGCTATAATTTTGAGATTGGGAAAGCACTTGTTGCCACCTCTTGTACCACTTGTTAAATTGACTTGCCAGTTGGTGTGTTTGTTTTCTTTTGACTAGGTATGAACCTGCCTCTGTACAGATCCGGAGAAACCATTTAAGCTGAAATTTTCTGTTGATTTAGCATATAAATTCTATTGATACTTAGCTAATTTATATGGTATATGTTTTTTAAAGTTTTGTTAGTTATAATTAGGGCAACCAAAAATAAGCTAGAGATTTTTTTATTTGAAAGGATATAACAATTTAGATTGAACGCAAGTTTTGATCTTCGAATTATGAAAATTTTCAGCTATATTTGTAGAAGCTTTTTTAGCTTATTTAGTGATATTTTCTTATTTGAGCTTATTTTGTAAATATAAGCTCATTTGTGACTTATGTCTTTAAAAATTAAACTTAGCTTTTTTATATCTATCCAGCTTTTTCTGGCAATCAGTATTTTAAATTTTTTTTTAACTGAAAGCTGAAAATTTAACGTTACAAGTGATAGATGGAACACCAAATTGATTTATAAAAGTATTTTGTTAAACCAATTGAAATTTTAAAGCTTAAGAAAAACTTCATTTCAATTACAACTTCCCAGTGAAATAGTAAAATCCAAATAACTGGTTGCAGAACAACTTATACTGTGTTATAACAGGTTCTAATTTCTGTTCTGCAACTGGTTCTTTTTATATGGAGTTTTTCCTATTTGCAATAGGTTCTATACCTCCAAACTAGAACAGGTAGCTTTAGAACCGGTTCTAGAATCAGTTATATAACTGGTTCTGTGACAGTGACTCCTACAATTTCGACTCCCAGGAACCTGCTCTAGAACCGGTTCCATGTAACCGGTAGTAAAAGAAGTTGTAATATGTTTTAAAAAATTTTGCTGGGTTTATCTGACTGACGTAGTTCCAAGGAACAAATTAAATACAAAAATTTTTTTTAATGCAATTTTAATATAAAAATTATGAAATTTAATGGTTTGTTTTTTTAATTTTAATTGCTTATTTTTTTTTATTTTTAACGGATTATTTTACTGTTTTTATAGCTTTTTTAAGCGCTTAAAAGATTGTTTTTTGAACTGATTTTTAATTGCAATAGCTAGTTACAATTTTCAACTACGGTTCATTGAAAATTCTGCTGGTACAAATACAGGTACTTTTTTCAGTTGCCGTAGCTGAATTTACAACTATTTGTACGAAATTAATTTTTTTTAGTGAAAGTTCTATTTATAATGCGATTTCAGGCACGAAAGCTTATTTTAGTGAAGCCGGTATGGGAAACACAAACGATGAAAAATCTGTAAGACAAGCTGGTGGTATCAACTCAGAAAACCTTTACTCAGCTAAGCCCACCTTGAATACCTACACGGAATATGTAGTATATATATCATTGCTTTCGGACCGTTAGCGTTGCAGGTGTCGTTCAAATCTGATTATGAGAATAAGTAAGATGGCCGTAGAACAAAAAGCGTCATTTCAAGTATCAAGTATCAAGTGTTGCCCCCCCCCCCCCACACCCTTTCAACTACATCAGATATAATTGGGAATATTTGTTTATATTATTTTATTAATTAATAATCAAATAATTACAAATTGTATCCAATTAACCTAACCGAGCACTAGCTCATATGTTTTTCGGCACGTTGTTGTGAAAACAGACAAGTGCTTCTAGTGAGAAAAAAAAAAGTCAGCAACATTTTTACTAAGATCCTTGCAGAAAAATTGCTAATATCATCGAAATATTTGCTGAATTTACTAATTGTACTTGCTGATATTAGCTCCCAGCTAAAATGTTGCTGACTTGTTTTTTAATGGTGTATGAATTGGAAATATAAAATGTGCAGCTGCTTTAAAGTCTATTTTGGGGCTTTTGGACCTTTTAAAGTCTTGTTTGCTCTCCCTGAATATTGATTCAAACTAAAAGAAAAATGGAGAAAATGTTTTGAAAAAAATATTTACCGCCATAAAATTAGTAACTATGTTCAAAGTAGTTAAATTTGCCAAAAAAAAAAAAAATCATTTGAAAGAATTTGTAACATATTTAGTTATCAAAAGAAATGAAAACTATGTACTTTTATCATTTCTCGGTAATCAAATCTGACATAAAACGTTAACAATAAAATCACACCAGGGAATTAATGGAAAAATGTGTTCTACATACACTTGAACATGGGTGGTAGAGAATGGGTATAATAAGCACTCTTACATTTGAATATTCCACTCATACTTATTATCAAATTTCCACTTGGTTTACCACTACAGCAACACCCAATGCTAATTGTTAGTAAATTAACGTATTACCATCATCAAGTAGCACCCTACCCCATCCCATTCCATAACTACCGAATTATATTCAAATGCATACAAAGAATAGATCTCTTAACAGCTGACAGATTCCAAATGTCAAAAAAAAAATTGACAAATTGACATAAATTACAATTGTATGTGTATTCATTAGTTCAAATCATATTCAAATAATTCAACCCCCACCGTGCAAATTGTGGAACAAGAAGACGAAGTAGGAATTCCTGTTTGGTATGAATAGAAGTTTTCCAAAAAAAAAAGGACACTACTTATGGTTTAGACGAGCACATATTTCTTTTCAACAATTGTTATTATTATTATTGTTATACTATTAAGGTTTTAAAACCAACTGTAATGTTAAACAGGATTATATTGGTAATTGGATATGGCAACTGTTTTCTTTTTCTGTTTTTCAATTCCCTCTGAATTTCATCATAACTTCTATTGAATGGAAACATTTGTATGAACAGAAAACATAAACAGCATGATACTTTTCATTGAATTGACTGCAAAGTACAAGTAAATTGTAGAATTGTGGAGGGAGGGGGTATTTTATTAATTCAAATATTAATGTTTTTTTTTGTTTGATTATATTTCAACTTCAACGCCTTCATTCTAATTTCGATTATTGCCTGAAATTAGTCAGTCCTTTAATTACACGGTGCTACAAAAAAACAATTTTTGCAATTACTTTCCAAGAGACCTTGTGCAGGTTGTAGGTCTAGCTGAGTGTATTACCCTAAAATGTTCTCGATAACGGGTAAAGGATATTTTTTAAGACTGGCGCATTTAAACATTTGTAACTCAGTAATTTTTAAACCGATTTTGAATATTTAAACTGTATTTATTATATTTATTCTTTCTAATATTTTTTAAAATTATTAATATAAATAAATATGTAGAGATTTTTTCAGTTTTTTTTTTTTATTTTTTTCAACTTCTACGAGGGATTTTTCATATATTCTTTTCTAAACTTTTTCAACTGCTACTAAGGTTTTTCGAAACTTCTTTTAAGACAATAATATTCTTAAAGTTAGTTATGGTACTTTTTCTATATATACAGAGTGTATTTTGTTTTTATAGTACATTCGTGCGAAGGCGGAAGCAACAAAATTCGCTCTGTATATGGGCATTTCCATAGTCACATATGTTAAAAGTGGCACGGTTCAAGAGGTAAAAACCAAACCATTAAAAATATATATTTTATATATATTTGTGCAGAACTTAAGAAGCTACACATTTAGTAAAAATAAGAAAAAAAAATCGAACTGCATTGTCCTAAAATATAGGCATTTAAAGACGGTGACGTGATGTGACAAAAATAGAAGTGCATTTTTTCTTCTTTTACAAAAAACGCAAAAATCTGCTAATTGCTCCGGACTTTTTTGATAAAACTTTTTTTAATATGATTTGGAATATTTTACATTTGTTTTACAATTTGCTGAATTAATAAAACTTTTTTGATTTTCTTTTGCAACCCATAGTGTGAAACGTGACGTTACGTAGCGTGATGTGACATACATTTCATATTGGGTAAATGCTAGCAATTTTTAAAAAATATTTTTTTTATTATTTATAAAATAAAAAAAAAATTAACAATTAATTTAATGTAGTAAATTTATTTTTGAGAATTCCAATGGATTGAATGTAAATTAAATTAATTCAATTACACAGGCCAACAAGTTGTCTACCCCTGATACTAGAGCATACTTTTCAAAAGGTTTAATGTACACTGAATTCGAAGAGATAGGTTTTTTAATTGACATAAAAAGTTTTGTGAATAAAGATAAATTCGCCATGTTATAATGTCATGAATATAGCGAAAAACCTATTTTTTTAAATTAAGATTTAGATAATTCGAAACTGTGATGTGATAGTGAAATTCTGAGGTTACCTTCGGAGTCAGCCTGTATCAAAACTTTAAAAAAGTATACTTTAGTTCCAGGGTCTTCACGTTTTTTTGATTTTGATGGTCTGTGTTTGTAGTAGAATATTTGAAATTTTATATTTGACTTAAGTGGGTCTGTTTTTATTTTTCTTCATACCAAATTTTTTTATATTAAATTATTCACAACAAACTTAATTTAAATTAAAAGTTTTAAACGCCTGCTACCAGCAACGCCGAAGTAATGAGAACAAATGTACACTGGGCAATCTAGTTCGTTTGAATGAGCGCTCTTTCTCGTTCAATTGATTTGAATGAACCAGGTCGCTATTCCAGTTTAATTGATCTTTGACAATTTTGTTCGTTAGATCGCTTGTTTGATAATTTTTAATCTTCTGATTTCAGATTTCTTTTTCTCTACTGTTAATTAATAACGATCAAAAATTAAAAATAACTTACAATTTTAATAAAATAAATATAAAAAAAATATATTAATAAAAATAAAGATATATGAGTTTGGTGAAAACAATATTTTTGATGCATTTCATTTATTTAGATTTCAAATATTAATTTAAAAATTAGGTACCTATTGAAAAAAAAAAACTAATAAAAAGAAATAAAATTGTGCCATGAGTAAAAAGAACTAAATGAACGATTTAACTAGAAGAGCGTATAATTGTGAACTAAGTCATATCGTTTAATTGAACTAGTTCGTTCTGGAACTACACAAGTCTAAATAAATGTTGGTTTGCGGGAATGAACGTGACATCTCAATGAAAACAAATTAAAAATTTTAAAAAACTTCAATTAAAATTTCGAAATTTTCTGTTATATTAAAAAATTCTATTTAAATTTAAGAACACATCATATGACAGCTAATTGATATTTTAGAATTTCAAATAATTTCAAGGTTTAAATTGCAAATAATATTTACTCAATTTCAAATAAAAAATTAAAATTTCAATAAAAACATAAATATAAAATTTATTTTCACAATGCTTATGAAACTTTTTTATGAAATGATGATTTCTATGAAACATTTGTCATAAATTTGTATAATGAATAATAATTGAGGACAAACGGTGTATAAAGGAATATATTGTGATGTTCGTATCCCGTTATTAGTGCGCTGATATCAACTTGGTATACCTCAAATTGTATAAGATTACAAAAATATTTAAATATTGTTTTTAAAACTAAAAAAATGCTTTTTAGTGAATGTATCTCATAAGTCTAGTGATTTTATTTTTTATTGGTTCGGATCTAAAAGTTAAAAGCTATGAACAAAAAAATTAAATGAAAAAACTTATGTACGTTTCAAGTAAGTAATTTTTTTTTTCATTTTTCTAATTTTAAATGGCTTCTTTTGTTGAAGACATTTCAAAGCACTTTGGGGTGTTTGAAAAAACAAATTGATAAAACTAAATATATAACTACTGATCTACTACGGTACAAATCAAATCGGAAATTGTAATAGAGGTGTTAGTCTATTGTAATTGTGATTGGGTAATTCTGTTTTAGTATAGGGTGTACTTATATGATATCCAAGTTGACTACCACGTTGCTCAAAATTAAAAAATCCTCTGGTTGACCAAAATAACTCTACAGAAAATTTATAAATATTTTTTTCCAGTAATAAGCCAAAAATTACGAAACTATTTCCCTATTTCGAAAAAAATCGAAACTCTTCTTTGCTAAAAACTAAACTGTAACCGGTAACTGCAATCACTGGTAGGGCGCTTAAGGTACAATTCATAATTTGTTTACTTATTTGTACCATATTTATCTCTTTAATATCTTTTTTTTTTATTTGGGACACCCTAATGTATATAGGGCACGTAATAAGACATAAAACACATTAGCTCAAAAATTACATTTCGGACATGTTGTTCAGGACAAAAACATATTAATCACGAACTTTTATGTGCGCAATCGCACGTTTGGGGTTTAAAAAGGGGACCATTTTTATGTGAAAACATGTCTAAAATTTAAGAAATTCAGAATTTGTACGCAGTATTAATGTATTAGGGAAAATAGAAATGTTGATGCCCATATTACATTTGCTGTGGGTCCAGGGCTGTCACATGTTTAAAATATTTAAAATATGGTTAGAAAAATTGAAAAACCCAGATACACCCTCGATAAAATTAAATAAATATAATTTCTTTGTTAATTTTTTTTTGTTAACAACAAAAGTAATGGACATGTGTGGACATGTTTTATATACCTGTGGATGCGTCTTTAAAATACCTTTCATTTGAATATAGTTTAATAACTTTTTTTTTTTTTTATTAATTAATAATCATATAATTACAAATTATATACTATTACCCTAACCGAGCACTAGCTACTATGGCCTTCGGCGCGTTGTAGCGAAAACAGACCAGTGCCTCTGGTGGGAATCGAACCCACGACCCCCGCACTGATAAGCCAGCATGCTACCAACTAGCCTACCAGGGCGCACTTTAATAACTTATTTAAGAAATATATTAAAAAAACATTAAGTTGGGTAATTTTTAATCCATTTTTTATCTCCTAAACTTGAGATTGCGCACCTAGAAAAACGTGTAATTGTTTGTCCTTTACAACAAATCCAAGTTTCATTCGTAATACACTCAGCTATATAACGTATAACCTATAGTAGATCATTTGACGAGTAAATTTTCTGTGTAGCACAGTGTTACTTGTCTACTCCAACAACGAAATTCTCAAATGGAAATGACGAAAGCAGCCTCTAGGCCTATGAACAAAATTTTGTTACACTTGAACTAATCGCTTTGTGTTTTTGGATTTTTTGTTTTGAGTTGTATGTTTAACTATTGTGGCCTAAGGCTATACAACAACTGCCTTTGATTTAGTCAATACTAACTGCAATTTGTTTTCATTGTTCTGTCGACCCAGTGTGCTGCAAGTTTTAACACGTGACTATATCACTGGGTCTGTCTGTGTATTCATAGTCAAAACAAAAGTTACACATTTGTCAACATTTACTTACAATATTTGCCATAGTATGCGATATCTGTGCACTCAGTTGGTTGTTATTGTGTGTGTTTTTTGTTGTGTATCAAAAGGACATTTTATGGGGTAATCGTATACTCTTGACTTATCCAACATTGTTGCGCTTGTCATGTAAAACAGACACGTGACTTGAAGTGTGTTCATTTTATGATTCTCTCAAGTATTTGTTTGCACTCACAATTTGTTTTGGTAAAGTAAACACTTAATCTTGGAACATGTTGTCAAAGTCAAGTTGTTTACTGTGGGAAAGTATACTTTTTGAGGAGTTGGACACCATTTAGTTAATGAACTTCACAAATATTCAACGGTACATAACTAAAGAAGTGTTGTAAATTAAAAGGTAAGCCATAGTAATATGCATATGAGAATGGCGCGTCCTTAATGAGATATTTCTGTGGGAACACCGTTATATTGAGTTTAGGCTTGGAATTGAAAAACCGTTAAACCTGGTAGACAAAGCAATAAAATAATCCGATTAAAAACAAATTTGGAGAACTACCTACTGAGTTTCCGCCTTTTTTCAGAACTCACAGATAAAGTGTCCGTTGAGGTGAAGTCCACGAGTTTGAGCAAAATTCTGATCTACTGACATGTGCTTGTTTGTCCTTTTAGGAGAAGCAGCCTAGGCTCTTACATTTATTTGTGGAACGTAAAGCTTGGAAACCTTACTCTAAGAAAACAACTTGATACTAAAAACCGTATTTGTTGCCCATCGAATGCTTTGGTAGTTGCGATCGCATTTTTCGATTATAATAACAATCATTCAATTAAAACGAAAAAAATTCTGGCACAACAACAGAATTTTGATTGCCTCAACAGAAGTTCGGTGAAATATGCCAAAAAATTCTATAACTACAACCGAACCATTCGATTGGCTACAGACACGGTTGCTACTACCAAGTCTGTTTTCTGGGTGTAGGAAAAGTTAGAGTAGTTTCTAAATACTGCCTTAAAGTCTTAAAGAGATGCTGACTGAATCAATTCCCATTTTATGAAAAATAATTATAAGAAAAAGGTACGACAAGCCAAACTATAATCATATAGCGACTTTTTGGTTTGTAGCGCAAGAAAACCGGCTAAATCCAGTAAGATCTTCAGCTTAGCGGGATTCCCTTAAAAAACGTGATGATATCTTTACAAAGTGCTAGCAGGAAGCCAATGATATTACGTTGTCTACTCACTTTTCTGGATGTAACGTTCTGGATGTTGTCTACTCAATTTTCTTCATGTAACAGAAGTTATTGATCAATCAGGTGTAATAAATACGGTGGAATCAATCAGGTATGCCTTTCCTCTTTTAGTGGCTTCAAATCGTCAGGCCCCGATAGTATTTACCCGATGATAGTAAAAAGTATCGGCAATATCGTTATTACGGACCTTATACCAGCCATTTTGGTTAGCTTGGCCCATGGATAGGTTTCGTTAATCCGATGCAATGCAAAAGTATTTTTCTTTTCCAAACCTGGGAAAAAATTTCTACTACAAAATATTAAACAAATTATAGAAAAACTCTTCGTCGAGAAACTTTGCACAAGAGCTCTCGAAATTGTCTGCACTTAATGATAGTGTTATCAAAATTGAAAAAGGTTTTGACTGGAAACAATATGCACTGGGTGTATTTGTGGACATTGAGACATCTTTTGACAATGTTATTTTTGACTCAATGAAGAAATTTTCTGCTGAATCGCATAAAGTGGAAAATGTTGTTGGCTGCGGAACTTCAGTGGGGCACAATGGTCGCGGTTTGGACTTACTTAGTAGAGGAGGTCTCTCCTTAGCTGTTTTGTATTGTGGTCGACTCACTTTTGATTAAGAATCAAGCTTTAGATGTGAACATCTAGGCTAATGCTGATATCACATAATGATGTACACACATAAAGCTTTAAAGTCTGAGAGTTCCCCTAAAACTAATAATTGTAATCTGCTAAAAGTCTAACGGACGACTGGTGCAATAGACATGAAATATTTGTTAATCGTGGTAAAACTTTTTGGGTTTTGTTTACGCCTAAGTCATCACATGGAGATCTCAGACTTCCAGAGTTCAATTGCCAACAGAGATTTAATATTTATTGATAACCTAGTAACTAGTAACCTCATTTCAGTTGGAAACTGACAAAATTTGTCTTTACACTCACAATATTATTTTGTTAAAAACTACCTAAAATACCTATTAAATAAACTGAAAACACAATTAAAAAAAGGACTGCTGGTTTTTCTATATATTCAACCCATTTTGATATTTATTTTTAAACCTTGTGTAAATAACCGATACAAGTAGTAAAAACAACAGAAAGTGTTTTAAAACAATATTTTAATATTTAACAGACAGAACGTAAAAAAAATATTTTTTCCTTTGTATTTTGAAATTTAAAAGTTTTATTTTTGTGATTACCATTTAAACTGTTAATAAATTATACATAATTCTGAGGAAAACATTTTAGTAGCACAATTTTTTAAATCTTAAATTCTTTTACACAATTTAGAAACTTTTTAACCCTATAGAATCCGTTGTCCGATTTAGTTCAAAATTTAAATATATCTTATGCTATTTACCATCAATATTAAGAATTTTCACAAAAGAAAAGAAACAAATATTTGGTTTCTTTGGAATAGGGTGTGTCTTTAAAAACACATTGGTAAAATGTGTTAAAAACACATTGGTAAAATTGATTAATTATGTCAGATTTAAAAATAACAAATTAAAGAAAATTAAAGAAAATTGTAAAAATGTCCCTCCCCACTTATATGAAGGGGAAAATTTCTCCTTTGGAAAGGATTTTGTCCCCAATAATATAAAAGTTAAGAACGGCTTAGACACACATTCCAACCAAATTTCAGATCTCTATAAATTTTAGGTTTGAATTTGTTGTTACTTTTATGAACGCAGCGATAATCAAAAAGTACAAAAAGTCGAACCAAATATGAAAATATTGATTAAAAACAGGTATAAATTCTTGAAATAGTATCTACTTACAAATAATATTCTAATACTAACTGGGCCTAAGGCCACAAATGGTCTACTGGTCGTTCAATACTATTGTTAAACCGATGATCACCTATGCTGCCCTTGCATGGTGGCCAAAAGTTGAGCAGAGTAAGGCAAGGGATGCTCTTAAGAGAATCTACCGTCTTGCGTGTGTTGGCATTACAGGGGCCGGCGGAACTTGCCCGACGGATGCCTTGGGGGTTATGCTGGGGATCCCGCCATTGCATATTTCTGTAATGGAGGTTGCCAGTATGGGTTCCTCTAGACTAAATGAATTCGATGGCATGAGGGGGGCGACCTAAGGGGTCACATGAGGATCGCTCGAATCCTAATAGATGACCCGATTTCTAAGGATGCGGACAGAGTGTCACCGGAGTGGATCTTTGATAGATATTTTGATGTGTTATTGTTTGACAGAGACATGTGGACCAATCAATCCTGGGAACCGGAAGATGGTTCTCAGGTGTGGTTCACTGATGGCTCTAAGCAGTCGAATGGGAACACGGGTGCTGGCGTCTTTGGACCAGGCTTCCAGCATGCCTTACCTATGGGAAAATATCCGTAAATTTTTCAGGCGGAGATTTGGGCCATCTGTGCAGGGGAATGCCTGCGAAGGGCATCTACATTCTTTCTGACAGTCAGGCTGCACTGAGTGCCTTAATGGCTTATAAGGTGACGTCCGGGTTGGTCATGGAATGCATTCAGACTCTCAATAGGCTCGGTAGAGGCAACTCTCTAACCTTGGGGTGGATTCCTGGTCATGAGGGGCATGAGGGCAACGAGAGGGCAGATTGTCTTGCCAACCGCGGGGCCCGAAGGCCCTTTATTGGTCCTGAACCATTCTGTGGAATACCTGCGGGGTATGTTAGGGAAAGGCTCAGGGCATGGAGAGAGTCTGAATTTTCTGGTTACTGGGAAAACTCTCCTGGTCAGCGCCAGGCTAAAAGATTGATCTCTTTTTCCAGTAGGGGGTCGAGGCGACTCTTGTCGCTTGAAAGAGTGGGTTTGAGAACCCTGGCGTCGTACTTAACTGGACACTGTAATCTCAGATACCATCTGCACAAGAAGGGTCAATCGGACACGGATATGTGTAGGTTTTGTGAGATGGTGTCTGAGACCTCGAAGCATGTTCTCTGCGAATGTCCCACGCTTTGTGATAGGAGACTTAGGTTTCTAGGTGATCGCTTCATTTCGCCTTCCGACATCTCGAGCATTTTGCCTAATAGGATAGCTTGAATCTGTAGGTAACTTTAGGCAGCACAAAAGACCTACATTGGTCGCGGTGCATAGTGCCTTCTGATCTAATCTAATCTAACTGGTTTTTACTAGAAAAATTAGTGAACGATTAACTTTTAAAAAAAATATATTTTAAACAATTTAAAAAACTAACATTAACATTTCTCAAACAAAAAGTAGTAAAGATTCCACTCTGAAATTGTCATGGTGTTTAGAATATATACTTACCTATTGGTATAAAAAATATTTTCAAATAAGATTTTTTTCAAAAAATAATTTTGAATGTGTTTTTTTAAATATTTTAAATTTCAAAAAATTTAAAAATTGTTTTTATAAAATTTCGAAACCACAAAGTATTAACTGTTCCTATGCAAAATATACTTTTCAATATCTTTTACTTAAAAAAATGTATAGCCTTCTGAATGATGTCAAAACTCCTAGTTTTGCGATAATCAAAGCTTCAGGGTTGCCACAGTTTTCAAATAAAAAACCGTGGAAATATGCGTTCACTGCCAAACACACTCACCAAATTGCATTAAAATCGGAGACATCGAAGAATTAGTCGTTTAAATAAAAGGGAAATGCTCAACTACACCATTTCAAGATTAATTTCGACAAATATCACATTAACATTATTTAGAAAAACTCTTGTTCACTTAATAATTAATAATAAATGTAAATGAGAAAAAATTTTAGTAAATCAAAAGTTATCACCGGCATTAGGAAAACGTGAATTGTAATTTGCTTTAGTTAAATGTAAAATGCATTAGTAAGTGTAATTTTAGTGTAAATTTTTATTGAGAAATGTGACACAGTGAAATGTATTTCGGCGTTTTCAATGGAGTTTTAGCCAGTGTAAAATCTAAATTCTTGTAATAACGTATATATAGTAACATGCAAATCTGCCTATATAACGATCAAATAGTCGTAATAACATTTCAATATATCAGCCCATATAACCATCAAATAGTTGTAATAACATTTCAATTTAAAAAGTAACAGGTGATAATCTTTTAAAACTCCATTGTAACATTTGAATATCTATAACATTACCATCTTGAAAATTATTACGTATGTTCCCTCGCCCGAGTCGACATTTGCTTAGATAGCTTTTTTGGGAATTTCTTCGATAGGGGCGAAAAGCGTCTCCCTTGACCATACCCACTTGTTATTTAGAAACCTAAAATTTAAAATATGTGCAATCGCTTTATAATTTATATTTTGTAACTATCTCCAGAAACGACGGAAACTAGGAGTTCAGAAGAGAAAAGTATCCTGATGCATATTTTTCATGATATGGATAATAATACAAATGTTAAATGATATTCCTTCAAATTCTTTCTGTTTTTCTTCTATATACAATATCTGAAATACAAATTATACTTGCGCAATTTTATTTAAACAATTTCTGAAATACATTTCGCTATTTTTATTTGAATGATTTTATGGCTGAAATATCGTTATAAGTCCTGAATTACATTTAATATGTTTTGATTGAGAATTATTATTCTGAACAACACTTCACTTTCATTTTTAACTTTCTGAAATACAATCAGTGGGTTTCCATACTACTCAGTGTCGCTCAATCTGCTCTCTTTCTATTTATTTGTAAACTCTCACCGAGCAAATGAAAACATGTTGCAGAAATTTAAAAGTGTAAATCAATTGTTATCATGTTTTTAAATAATAATTTAATAAAATTTTGATTTATTATTCAAATATTAATGATGAAATCAGCTAGATAAAATTAAATTATATAAATACTTAACAGAAAATAGAAAATAATCAAATAACCAAATAACCAAAAAGTGAGTGTTTTAAGCAGCAATGTTGTAATCATTTTTTAGAGTATTGAAAATATTTTCATTTGCTTGCCCGTGTTCGGTATTTTGTTGCTGAGAGGCGTGGGAAGTGTAGGGTCTCTATTTGCATATACTCGTAGTCCTTAATACAATTTACATTTTTTGAAATGTTTTCGTTTTCTGAATTGCATTTATAAGTGATGATTATATGTTTTATTTTCTCATTTTATTACATCATATATCTGCCGAATATCATATCACATTTTTCAATTGAAAGTTGTTTTTTTCCCAAAACAATGTTATACCTTCTCATTGACATTTTTCCTGACTCAACACATGTAAGAACAATTATTTAACAATATTTGAACTTCATATATATTTTCTCATTCCCAAGTAAAAAAATTGATATGGGGCAGCATAAAATTATATTAAATTATATATAAATTAGATATGCGATGATATCAAGTATGATCCGAAAAATGACAGCATATAATTGTATCTAAATAATTGTATCTAACCACACATTGCAGACATCTGGAAAGACACATAACAGAAACGTTACGGAAGCAAAGACTAAAAGAGCCTTAAATTTTATTGAGAATAGATTTTCTCTTCACTTCGTTTAATGCGGTAGATAGAGCCAAAAACATAGCATTATCCCATATTTACGCATATAAGATATGATATACATAATGTTTCACAAACGAGTTACAATTTGGGCTTTAACTCAGCGATCAAGTTAATGACACAATTAGTTCATCAATAAAATTAAGTATCAACTCGGACTGCATTATTTTATGACCCTCTTAATATGTATAAAATTTCAATTAATATAATTTCATTGATTTAATTATGTGACATTTTGTTTTTTTTTTTTTAGTCATATTCATAAAATTAGTTTTTATGTTATTTATTTTTGTACTTTTTAATGTTTGATCTTAGCAAAGTTTCCGATTTTACAGCCATCAAAAATGCTCTTAGCATTTGTTGTTGGTGTTGTGAATTTTAAAGGTTTTTTGTATTTTGAACAACTTTATAAAATCATACTACACAGTGTTTTTGTTCTTGTAATAATAAAAATCTTTTTATCCGAATGTTTTTAAACTAAAACCCGATAACAAAACCTCTAAAACCCGAAAAAACACACAACAATGAATATTCCTACTCGTACTGGTATCTGGACAATTTAAATATCAACACCTTCAAAGTACTTTTATGGCATAATGGAAAAAAACACCTTTTTGTTAAACGCACTATGGGGTGATGACACAAAAAAGTGATTTTCATTTAAAATTTTAAGAAAAAATAATATTTTTTATTAAAGACGTAAGTTTTAGTGTAGACTAATTTTATAAAGGGTCAGCTATCTAACTTTTTTTTTATTCAACTAGTGCTTATTTCGTGAATGGTAACACTTAGCTCATGTCTGATTTGACAGATAATTAGTTTTATCCTTCCGCTGAACGAATATGGTCCGTATGTTCGTTATCTTGTGAAAAAAGTGAATGAAACTGGCATCCTCATCGATAAACCAAAGCGTGAAAAGCCAAAAACAGTGCGTACACCCGAGAATATTGCTGCTGTGGCAGAAAGTGTGCGTGAAGCGCCATCAACATTAATTCACCGTCGTTCTCAACAAATGAACATTTCGGAGACATCATTGAGACGAATTTTGCATAAAGACCTTGGTATGACGCCAATTGGTTCAGGAGTTCAAAAAAAAAAGTTATTTGGCGGACCCTTTATAATTAATTTTATATATCCTTCCAAATAAAATGAAATGGAAAAAAAACGAACGAAAAAAAAAACAGCAAACTAATTGAAGTAACGACTTGTTAATCACAGCACAGAGGTAAAATACGGTCAAAACTCCATAACTTATTTGTTTATTAATTAAGATAGCTGAAATTAGGTCCAGGAATAAAAGATATGCACTCAATACCAAAAAGTTTGTAACAATAGCAGAAAAAGTTACTAAACATTACTTAAAAATTACATTTCAAGAAAAAGCAGTAAAATTAGTAGAATATTTTTGCTAAATATTTGTAAAGTAAAAATATAAAAAAAAAAACTGTAAAATCTATTAAAATTTTGTTAAATATTTAGTTATTTGCATGCAAACTAAACGCCATATATTCGTGAACATTTTTATTATTATATTATGGTGGATTTGAATGAGTCTGAAGATAACCTAGTCGTTTAGGTCGAAAGTTCGGGACTCCCTCCAGCGCTGATCCCCACAAGATTTTTTTTCATCTTCTTTTACATTTATTAAAAATTAGTGTTTTCTATTTGTAATAGTAACATTTTAATTATTATCTCAAACCTGACAATTCCAAATGAAATGAAATTTTTATTATAAATAATAAGGCAACATAAATAAGATAAATAAAATACAGAGTTGAATTAACTTTTATTTGTCTTTATTACCACACATGGTAATACAATAAAGAACATAAACGAAAAGTTTTGCTACTTTATAGCCCGTCAATTCAGAAAAAAATCTTTCCTTTTTTTACTTTTTTTAAAAAGATCTTGAATATTTTTTATAGTCTCATTTTTTTATTATTTTATAATAAAAGCATTTGCATAACTATTTTTAAATATTTTTTAATACGACGTATTCACTACAAAAATTTAGTTTAATACAACTTTTGTTTAAAATTTGAATTACTATCGGCTTTAATAATTTTTCTATTAACTTTTTTCTATGAGTGTAGAATTAAAAAAAATCATGGAAACACGTTGTCGAAATAATTACACTCAGGGAACTTCTGCTTTAAAAACATGTAGTTGTTTGGGTTGTAATACAGTTTTCTTTATTTTTAATATAAATGTCAGTTATTTCTAGAACAAATTAAATTTTTTATTAACCTTGTAGTTCATTTAAAAAAACAAACCACATCAAATAACTGTTTTATGATTTTGCACTCATTTTTTACAGTTGCTTTTTGTTTTGAAATCAACAATAAATAAATAAATTGTGGTTCATTTTTTGAACATTAAAAAACAAATGACAAAGTTAGTTTAATTTACTGAAATTGTAAGTCGTAATTTCTTGAAGTGAAAAATTCATTTGTTTTTAACTACATTTGCAGTGGTCTTTAGTTACATAGTATTCTAAGTATAAAAGTACCATGCAATGATTAAAACTTAAACTAATTTTAATATACAAACAATTTTTAAAAAACTTCATTCAGAAGGATTGCCGTATCCTACACTCAAATTAGAAAGCTAGTAAAGTCAGCAAAAAATTTTGCTGAGTCAGCAAAATTTTAGTGTGTTTGCAAAAAAATTGCTGATGTCAGCAAAATCTTTTGCTGAAAATCAGCCAGCTGATTTTTAGCCTACCGATTCAGTAGTTGTAATTGAATTTGAGTCATAGTAACCGAATTTCAGTTGGCAAATGTCTAAATTTTTCTCTGTGTGTATAAACGTTTAATTTACAAATACACATTTAATCTTTATTAAATTTAAATATTTTATTTTGTCTTTTATTTAATTAATAGATTAAGTTGTTTTAATCCACAATTTTGTTTTTGTTGTGTGAAAAACAGATACAAAAATCTTCAATGGTTAATTTTTTTATATTATGTCTTACTAGAGCTGTGCTTTTTAGTATAATTTTCCTCGTCACTACTACATCGTGACATGCCGTGACATCTAATTTATTCTGCGTATTTCTTTCAGTCTGGTTGATGTGCTAATCAGCACAATTTATTTAGCAAAATAAATTAGTAAAACATTAGTAAAATATTAGTAAGAGATAAGTTCAAAACAGTTAAGTGCTGAAGGAGTATAACTAAAATTTTAGTTTAAAACATAATTTAAGCAAAAAATTTGCTGAAAAATAGTATACCTGATTTACAAGATGTTTTACTAACTTTTCTACAAACTTATTTTTTTGATTGTTCTTTGTTTTAATAGTTTGAAAATTAAAATTTTTAATTAGGAAATCGACATAAGAAAAAATGCAACTTTAATGTTCCATTAAATTTTAAATAGCGTACTCAAAATAAAAAAGCTGGCTGATTGTATTTGTATTTGGATTAAAAAATTTCTAAAAAAAATAATTTTTTTTAGTTTTGGCCCTGTAAGATAACTTTGGTATGAAAAATGGAATTTTATCCCATAGTGCACTGCTTATATATTTCATACAATACCATAGCTTACGTTAAAACAAAACTCTTGTGTAATGTGATCCTCTTTCATTCGGACTTGTAAGTAGTGGTGGTAGTAGTACAGAATATGATGGTGCACAACCCATTTGGCCAGACTTTAGTATTTGATCTTGTTTCAACTTGATCGGTCTCTTTTTGCTTTAGTTTTAGTTTATAGCCTTACATTTTAAAGATAATTTTTTTATTGTTTGTGTTACATGAAAATTAAAAGGTTTTTTGTTTTATTTTCTGTGATGATCTCCAGCCTTCTTTGCTTGGTATTTGCTGTATCTTTTTGTCTTTATTTAAGTTTTTAATTTTTTTACAGTCGTTTAATGTAATGGCTTTTAAATTTATTTTGATTTAATTTCTGTTTTCTCTTTATATTCTTTTGACCGTTATTAAAAACAAGTATATTGTCCAACGATCATCATAAAAATCTTGTTAATATTATTGACTTTTAGTTATAGTTAGCCAACTATCGACCGACCTGCATATCAGACTATCTGTCTTTGGGTTTTTGGTTTTTTATTTTTTTTTTATAGTATTGTGAGAGTTAATTAAGGAATTTTGTTTGCTTAAGTTGGTATTTTTGTTTTTTATCTTTGTTATTTTGAATTTGTTGCATTTTGTTGATAATTTTGATATAATATTAAATAAACTATGATTTCAAATAAAAATCAATTATTTTTATCACATATTTTTATCGTATATGTATACATAATGTAATCATATATATATCGATATGTAATTATATATTTTTACATATTAAAAGTTTAAATAACCAAAATCGAAAAATTTTTCATCATTGTTTTCTTAAAAACTACTTGACTAATAAAAAATAAAATATGTCATTTTATTTATATAAAAAAGATTTTTGAATTTTAATATAGTTTTGTAAAACACGGCTTCAGAGCTTAATCGAAGAAAACTTATTCTGCTCGAATATAATAAAAAATAAAAGTGTATCCATACGTTTGATATCCAAAAATGTTCAATTGCCATATTCCATGTTAAGAAAAGTTATTAAAATCTTTAATCAACGCTTGTCAATTGAAAGAAAGAGTGGAAGTGTTAGTGAGCATGGCCGAAGGGATATAAAAGCAGCGGAAAATGTAATATAAGCTTTTTAAAACAATCCTAAAATTTGAACTCGAGCAGTCGCGAGTGAAACTCCTATGTATTACACAAAATTGAAAATCATACTTGTTTGAAGAAAATAATCTATCACTAGAAATTGTTTAGGAAAATTCAAAGAAGTAGTTCTTGAAATATGCCCGAAAAAATTACATTTTTGCATTTTGGCAATCTTTCGCCAAAGAGTCTATATGATTATCTAAAAAATATATAAAAGTACAAGATCCAATCTTTCATACGAGGCAAGATTTGGAAAAATTGGAATTAGAACAATTTAAACATGAGCCATTTCTCTTAGTTTTGATAAAAAAAAATACCGAAATTTTAACAGCTAACAACGCAAACTGCACCGAATATATCATAGGAAATTTGAATATCGATGTTTTTATTTTCAACGATATACGCAGTCACATTCGAACACCTTATTAAAAATTTCTGAAATGACTGGAAACAAATAAACTACAATAATCCGTTTTTGTAGTTAAATTTGAATGAAACTTTAAATTAATGGAAATAATGAATGAAACTGAAAAAATCGGTAATTATTTATGAGCGAATGTATAAAAAAGTTAACGTAAACAACGCATTACTGAAAGTGGTCAATTAATAAATTTGAAAACAAAAACTCTATAGAATAGTTGTTAGGACAATATCCTAATAAAGAAATATAGAGTATAGACTCGAACTTGAATATTTTTCATTTTCGTTGCACAATTAAAGGTCGAAAAAAACATAATTTTTATTTTATTCTTTTTAGTTTAAACGAGCTTCAGATCATTTATTTATTAATTATTTATTTCAATATTTCGTCTCCACATTGGGCGACTTCTTCAGAGAAGATATATTAAAATTTGAAAAACTAGTTTTAAAAATTTAATTTGAAAAACCAGTTTTAAAAATTTAAAAACTAGTTTTTCAAATTGTAATATTTGTTCCCTGAAGAAGTCACCCAATGTGGAGACGAAATATTGGAAATAAATAATTAATAAATAAATGACCTTAAGCTCGTTTAAACTAAAAAGAATAAAATAAAAGAAGATCGAAGAAAACTTGACATTCATAATTTTTATTTTTAATAAAAATTATATCAAACTTGTAAAACAGACAAAATACGGTCTTGTTTACTACCCATTTACATCTTATTTTTAAATTAACAAAAAAAAAAACAACAAGCTCTACCATAGGTAGAGCTTGCACCTAACGTACACGTTTTCAATTTATTTTTGATCAATGGTGATAATAGTTAACTTCAAGCTCATATATTAGTTCTCATTTAGTGGGATAACTAGGTTATATGAAACGTGTTCTGATGATGGGAACCTAGAAAATTCCCGAAATAGATCTATCAACACATTCCTGAAAGTGGTATATTAATAAATAATAAAACAATAACTCTGTAGATTATTTGTTAGGACAATATCCTAATAAAGAAATATAGAGTATGGCTTCGAACTTGAATAATTTTCATTGCACAATAGGGTGGTCCTTATATTGCACTTTGTCGATTTCTGCTGCTCATAACCCATAAAAACGTGAAACGATGTCTAAAAAGTAAATTCTGAAAATTTGAGCAAAATCGATTAACTCTACGATGCTAATCAAATTGGTCAAAGTTTGGGCTCCTGGGCCAAAATTGAAAAAAAATTTATAAATTAAAATTTAATGAATATATCAAAACCTAAATACTTTTTGATTTACATTTGCCCAGAGATACTCTGATAAAAAATATAAAGTTTTTGGGATATCGTTAACCGTTGTTATTCCGGTAACAAAAAAAAAGGTAAAAAATAGCATATTTTTCAAACCTCTAAATTGATTTTTTTTTAAAAATTTTGTTAAACAAAATTTCGAAAAATGTTATTTTCTTTATTAATTTTAGAGTATATTAGTTGGGTATTAAAAATAAAAAAAATTTTAAAAATCTATCTTTTCAATTTTCGGGTATAACCATTTCAAAATGGCAGATTTCAAGAAAATCAAAATTGTATGTCAAATTTTCAAAAATTAATTTAAAAAAAAATCCATATAGTTACTAATAACCAATAAATATATTTTGTTTACTTATATGGCTTATAAATAGCCATTAAAAAATAAGTACAATTGAAAAACATTGTTAACCTATGTTAGCCCGGTAGCGAAACTACACATTTTAGAAAATTTGGAGCTTTATGCTAAAATTGATAAAAAAAAAATGAAAATGCTTCAAATTAATTACTAAAGTATGTTTTTTGTATTCTACTAGAATGGAACTAAACATACTAGAATGGAACTAAACATATAATACAAATAAATGGTATTTTTAAAATCAATGCCCCATATAAACTGAAAAATATATTTTTTTAATCAAGTAAATTTAAATTTTGACACAATCAAAATTTAAATTTTTAGCTGAGCAAAATTATTAAAAATTGATACCTGGATAACATTTAAGCGGCTAGCGATATGTCGAACATTTGTGTACCATTATTCTCAGTTGGTAATAAATTTTTACTGTGTGTGATTATTTTAGCGATAACGCTATTTCGGTAACGGTATGTTAAGGATATTGGTATTTCTGATATGTCGGTAACAATATTTTACAATAACGGTGTTTCAATTATTTCTGTAACAGTATTTTAGGGATAACGATAGCCAGTTGAAAGGTGTTTGAATAAATAACGGTATTTTAGCGATATTACCTGGCATACCTAGATTCGAACGCAAAGCGCAACTCTTAAAAACTCTTGTGTGAACAGGTGGAAAACTATTTAGAATACGTCGTGCGGAACTGACTGGAGGAGACTAAGACATTTCGTCAACAGGATGAAGTTTCTGGGACGGGAACCACCTCGGCATAAGAGCGCACAACAATTCTAGTTTCCTGTTTATGTACCATTTTTGACATGAATCGGTAGTTAAATTCTCTCTGTTCACAGAGGGGATTTTAGTGGAAGAAAATAATAGAAATTTTCAGTAAAGTAATAAAACTTTACTTCATAAAGTCAACGAAAACCTTTTTTTAAAATTGATGAAAAGCTTCATCTTTTTTTTAAAACTAATTTTTAAATGAAACTTCTTCTTGAATGAATTAAACTTTTAATAAGTAAAACGTTTTTTTTTTCATTAAATGTTATGAAAACTTGCATTAACTTAATGCAAAGTTGCAATGGACGAATTCCAGCGTAAATTCAATTCTTTATTGATAATATTCATTACTATCATGCAAATAATTCTCACAGTGTGTAGCTATTTACCATAATTAAGCAACTAAATAAATATTTATTATCCTTTTCTTTTCATATTTAGTTCAACTTTTTTATATTACACAAACAATTTGTC
This sequence comes from Delia radicum, assembly GCA_021234595.1. Lineage (NCBI taxonomy): Eukaryota > Metazoa > Arthropoda > Insecta > Diptera > Anthomyiidae > Delia > Delia radicum. The sequence continues at coordinate 156,116,289 of CM037852.1, forward strand.
ACAGGATATTAAAGACACGCGTTTGCATAAAAAATTGTAAAGGATGAAATAAATTTATTTATATCTGCAAACATTTTTTAGCAAACAAATTAACGCACAAACGATTTATTTGGAACAATAGAACATACAAAAAAAAAACCTAATCGAGAAAAAAAAGAAATCGTTCAGCTAACTTAAAATGTCTTTATTATATTTCCGTTAACCATAAATATTGTATGAATACAAATTTTAGTAACGCATGTTTATATATGAATTCATTCTGTATTGTCAAATTATGGATAATTTATTTTAATGGTTTTTTATTGGCAAAAAATGTTTTTTATATTGTGCTTAAACTCCCTCTAACACACAAACATACACACATGTTTTATTGTGTCATTTGATCCTTTTTGTGTATTACAAACATGTTTATTTTTTTATTATTATCCTTAATAAAATGTAGCAAAAATGTATAAAAATCTTGTGTTATTACCAAAGTAGCCTTTTTCACAGATTTTGGGGGGGTTAAAGGAAAAAAATTAAATCATTTTCAGATAATACTTTGATTTTTTATGGTATTTGTAATTTTCTTATGTGTGTGTGTGTATTTAGATAAGTGGGGTTATGTTTGTCAGTTTATGTGTGTTTGTGTTTTTGTTGTAATATATTATGCTGTTACATGTTTTAGCCATATTTCTTCTTATTTATATGTGTGTCATTGATTCTTTTATGTCTGTAAGTTTAAGGTTAAATCAACATTAATGTATGAGGGCTCATTTAACAAAAGCTTAGTTTTGCATTATGAGATTATGGGAGACATTTTAAAATAAGGTTTAAAAATAACCATAATATGGGGATAATAAGCTTATACAAAATTTTATAGGGATTAGGTAGGGGTACCGATCCCGAATCACGGTATATTTTCCCAGAAATTCTCAGGATTTGCAATTTTTTAATTTGCCTCCTTTATAATACACTGTTAAACAACGAAAAAAAATAATAAAACATAAAATGTTTATAACTTTCTAAATTCTAAAAATTGTAATTCAGCTTTTAAACATTTCACAAAAGTACATAAATCTAATTTTAATCAATTTAATTGGTTGAGATAAAACTTAATAACTAAATATTTAATATGCAATGAATTCATGCTTAATGAAAAATTGGTATAATTTTTTAACCTTTCGAAATAACTTAATTAAAATACTTTTGAATTAATAGACTATTAAGTTCTAAGAATATTTTTTATTTTTCAAGATCATTATTAAATTTATTTTTACATCGTAAACTTATTAAAGACATGTCATAGATCCGGTGAACATTGTTAAACCAAATTTCGCAGATATATAGAAAAATGCATCATTAAGTAATTTGTGTAAATTTTGTTTGCCCTCTATTGGAAATATTTGCAAACAAAGTTGAAATTTGACAGAACATAAATAATAGACGGTTGAAGATATTTAAAAAAAAATGTATTTTCCCGGCAAAAACCATCATATATGCATCCATTTACGAACATGTATAAACTCATTCATGTTCATATATGAAGTCATTCTAGGTCATATATGTCCATATACTAACATATAGGATTCATATATGCTCATATGAAATCATATGTGATCATACATGTAAATATTACCATGTATGGAAATGTATGATTACATATATAAATATTACCTCAATTTTCGTTAATGCACACACATAAACATACATGATCCCTCATATGAACGTATATGAATCATTTCTGAACACGAATGAATCATGTATGGATGCATGTGGGCATGTATGAAGAATGTATGCTCATGTATGGATACATACATTGGGCAACACTCGTGAGTATATGTAAGTATTTTTTACACATAAATATTCATGCCGAAAATTATTCGACACTAGAACTAAAGTAAACTTTTCTCAATGTATAAGGTACGCTGACTCCAAAGCTGATCTCATAATCACTCTCCGACGTCAGGCGTTCGAGATTTATTAACAGGAAAAATGTCGTTTTTGATCAAAATGCTCCGATTTTTCACCATCCATTATATTTTCCATAATACTTGTAACGGCACATGAACAAACTACTCTTAACCTTTTTTTCAGTTTTTGAATTTTTAAGATAACTTACTTGGAAGATTAGGACTTTTAATATTTTAAAATAAATTTCTTCAAATAATTATTTGGCAACTCTGAACAACCACTTTCCACAAGTCTTTTCTACACGCTTATAGAGAAGATGTTGAATTAGTTTAAGGTTTTTAAACCTCTTAATTATACTTATCAATTAAAAAGTATAAGCGTTTAAAATTACTGGGTCGAAAACGGAACACTTGGTCAATAATGAGTTAAGAGTTTTTGTTTGTTTTCACACTGAAAGATGTGAATGGTAAAATTTTCTAATGAATTATTTTATGTGTATGTTATATGAACTAAAAACTATAAAAAAAATTTGCCCCGAAATACCGAACAATTCCTGGATCCCGAAAAACCACGGGATTGCGAAATATCGGATTAATCCCGGAATTACGGGATCGCAGTTTTCAAAATCCCGAATCCCGGGATTTATAAAAATCAGTCCCGTCCGGCCCCCTAATAGGGATTAAGGAGTTTTGTTTGAAATGCTGAATTTCAAAACATAAGGGAATGTTCCCAATTGTGACCAGTTCCCTAAAGTGGACCTATAGTTTTTTTCGTGTTGTTGCATGAATATGTCAAAACTGTTAACTGTCATCGGGCTTAATTTTAGCTATCACTATTTTAAAAAGGTTTCGATTTGAATGCTCACGCTTTTCTTGGTTTTTTGTGTCATTTCAAAAACTCAATATAAGTATAATTTTTCATAAACCTTAAAAGTGAATATAAAACAATACAAAAAAATACAAAAGAATACAAAAAATTTTCCAAATCGAATTTTTTCTAAATGGTAAGCATTTTATTCACAGTTTTAATAAAACTTATTGATTCCATAATCAAATATAATAACTAAAACAATAATATGAAAAATAAAATTTTTATAATGTTCCCTAAAGTTTTTTTTTAAACGATATATAAAACGTTTTAATAAACAAAATTAAAATAAATATTAACTAAAATATAAATTTTTGATCATCTTGCTTAATTTTCTAACACTTGTTTATGCTTTTAGAAAGTTTTTTAATTTAGGTCCTTTTGAGGGTAAATGTTCACCAATGTGCACCTTTAAATATTGCTATATAACCTTTTCAAATTAGTCGCCCCAAGAAAGTGGTATATAGCCGACAAATGCCAAGGTGTTGGCCTAGAAGCTAATGTTTTTCGATTGGTTTTTTTGAATAGCCCAATTAGTTTTTTTAGCCCAATTAGTTTTTTTTTAATAGCATTAACTTACTTAAAAACTTAGACTATTAGACTATTCAAAATATTAAATTCTTTAAATTAAAAGCTTTTTTGGATAATTTAGATTTAAATTTTTTTGATCAAAAGGAGTTTTAAAAACTTTCAGATTAAGGTTTTTGAAATTTCATTGAACTTGGTATTTATGGGGAACTTAAAAAATTTACGAAACTTTGAGGTAAAATATATTGAATTTTTTTTTTACATCATCCATCGTAAGGATTCCTTCTAAATACCTAACTACGTTTTCAAGCCATGTTTAAAAAAAAAAAAAATGCAGCACAATGTAATTAAATTTCGCAAAATTTTAAAAAAGTTCATAAAATTTTTGCGTTTAAAATTTTTAAAATTCCTTTTTGACTGGGAGTTGCTGTTTACAAAGTGTTTCTATTCACGCAATATGCTAGCCAATTTCAAATGTAAAAATGTTTACGAAATATACGATATTCGAATTAAATATAATAACTTTTAAACGCATCAACAGAAAATTAAAAATTTGTTGTCATTTTGAAGACCAAATCCTCTTCTTTAAACAATGATGCACAAAAAGAATTTTTTGCGAAAAGGATAACCTACATTCGCGAATATGTAAAAAAAACCCATAAATAATTTTTCTGAAATTAGTTTTTCAATTTACTCAAAGTATTTATGTTTGGGATTCAGAGGGGTTCAAAAATAATCGTAAATTTTCCAAAGTTATCTTTGGTATTTTATATATCCACATAGCACCCTAAAGCACATTTTAATATTTTTGGACACGCAAGGGAAAATCAATATGCATGAAAAACAAGACAGTTTTTTTATATCATGTCTCCAAAATAGACAAAAAAAATTAAATTAATGTCTTCGAAATAAATTAACCCATTTCTTAATGACGTGTCTTTAAAGACACGGCAATTTTAAAGAGACAATAACTTTTGATAGGAAGGCGATATATCAACCCAAAGTTCGAAGCATTGGCTACAAATGCGGTTTAAAAATTTTAAAATTTTTAGTTTCAGGGTTGCCATATAATGGTTTGGAAAAATTTTTTTTGACATTTTTTAAAGCCATTTTTAAAAAAACACATTTAAAAATATAAACAATTTGTTAAATAAGTTTTGGGACTTTAGCACATTTAATTACTATAAATGCAATTAATGTTTATCCCGATGAAAATAAATTTAAATAACAAATATGCAGGTGCTTGTGCAAATTTAAATGTAACTGACACTAATAGAAAATATATGATTTTCTATTGTTGATTTACTTGAATAAACGTCACTACATTGCTAGGTCTGTCAAAAAAACAGAGTAGTATTTGGAAGATGACAAAGCCAATTGTGACAATTTTTTGTTGTTGTTTTTGTTTTTTCTTTGATATTTTAAATTTTGAATCTCGCTCCTAGACGAGGACAAGAAATTCTCATTGAGTTTGTGATTTAACATAACAAATATCACTAGAAATTCTAATAACAAAGTCCCCTGAAGATTTCCTTGGGCAGGAATGAAATCCGGATAGGGACACGCCTACATTAGATTGCTTTTCACAATTTGTTAAATAAGTTTTGGGACTTTAGCACATTTAATTACTATAAATGCAAGACCGGCTTATTAAAATTGATTTGCTAGTTTATACAGGCAGAGAAAAAATATGGTTGTAATATGGGAACCAAAACTATGTTTGCTACAGTCATGAATGGGTGTTTCAATTAAATTATTATTGTATCAATCATATTCCACCAATAATTAGGTTGCTTTCATTATGTTCTAGTAAAAATTTAAATTTTTTCAGTTATCATATTATTGTATTGTCTATAATCATAATATAGTATTTATTATCATATTTCTCTATCTAACTACAGCCATATTATAGTTGCGCCAACTATAAGATGTTCAGTGGTTTTTTTTAATGAGCGTCTTCGCTCTTTTAGTGTAGTTATTGTTTGAGATTTTGTGAAAACAAGCTGTGAGTAACAGTCAGCCCCAACAAATTAAATAATATTAAACAAATAGACATTAAAAATAGACAAACATCGTAGTGGTTTTAATTGTAATGGTGATTTGTTTTGCGGAAGAAGAAATAAGTTTGTAGTCTTAACCCGGTCTACCCTGGAAGTCTAGGCAAAAGTTTAATTGTCGTGCACCCCATAAATAAAGTTATTTTTATTATATCTACATAAAAGTGTTACAAATTAAGTATAAAGTGATAAAAAAAAGTGCTTTTAAGTCTGCAGTACAAAATAATCATAATATGTTTGCAATAATCATAATATGGTAATAAATGATGACAAAATTCAAGTCCATGGTCATAATATGATAACTCGGACAACAATATGGTTACATTGTAATTGTTATAATTGCTGCAAACATGGTTTGATCTTTAAAAATGTATTGTGAAATTGTATTCTTAACAATATTTTTATGCGTGCTTTGTGCTGTAATCACATGTATAGCTTGTATTGCTGACATGATATTTCACAAAGCTAATTCTTCAGCGCAAAAACAATTTGATTACTTAAATTATGTTGAACTAAATTTATTTAAATGTGTGAATTATTAAATACTATACTATTAAAAAACATGCATATCTTTGTAATCCAGCTTCAACAGACTGCTGGGAGAATACTGTAGGGCTCATATTATGATAATTCATCAAAATTTTCAGAACCATATTATGATAATATTGGCATCTATTTGGAACCATAATATGGTAATCTAATTATCATGTTATGATGAGAAAGCACATAAAAGTTGGTTGTTAAAAATAAAAAATATAGTATTTTGGAGGATAAACATATATCATTAAAATTCGGTATTCGATAGACGCCAAAGTGTAAACACACATTTTTTTAATCGCTATAATAATGTCGAATTTTGTGCCTAAAAAAGATGTTTTGCGGGAAGTCTGCGATTTTGCATGTCGGAAATGCTGCTTGAACGCTACAAAAATAAGAAATTTTTGCATCGTAGTGTTACAACCAGCCAAATTAACACCGAAGCCGAATATCCAAGGTAATGCTCTGTATTTGGTGGGATCAGAAGGGAGTTTTGTATTATGAGCTGTTGAGATCTGTACCGAACACAATTGATTCGTTTGAAGAGAGCAATCCATGAAAAACGACCAGAATACTCGAACAGACACGAGGCCACAATCTTCCATCATGACAACGATCGGCCACATGTTTCCAGATCGGTCAAAGACTATTTGGAAAACAGTGGATAGGAAGTTTTGGCTCACCCGCCTTTTAGCCTAGACCTTGCCCTTTCTGACTATCGTTTGTTTCGATCGATGCTGAACGCCCTTACTGGAATACGCTTCACTTCAGAACAGGGTATCAGAAATTGGCTTTATCTTTACCTCAAAACCAGAGCAGTTCTTTTGGCGCTGAATCCATAATAAATGCATTTTTCAAGCAAAAAAATGGACATTATTAACTTGTATACCCAATGCTCTTGCTGAAAACAAACATGGTAACTTTTCAAGAAATTAAAACAAACAAAAATTAAGTTATTTAATATCAATTTAAATTTAGTTAAGACCTTTCTAAAATATTTTGAATTTTTATACATTTAAGCCTAAAAATCGTTAGGCAAAGTCCTTAAAAAGGAGTTTTTGTGAGAGGAATTTCTGTTCAGTTTAAACTTTTCTTTTCTTGCTCACATCATAATTTTCTAAAATATAGTTATTACCAATTAAACTTGTTCGCCATTTTCTAGTCGGAATTACTACAAATCCCTAAATCCCTATTTAAAAAAGAGAAAAATATATAATTGGAATTTTTTTAATCATTTGATTTCTGTAAAATTCATAATACTCATAAAATATTATTGCTTTATAAAATTAACATTTCAGAACAATGTATTGAAAGGGTGTGTGTAAAACATGAGAAATAGACATTTAACCTAAAATCCTTGCAAAAAAAAGGATATCCTCTTGTCATGTTGTATATGTGGATACATAAAAACAAAAAAACTGAAACAAATAAAAAATCATAAAGTTAAAGTACTTAAAAGAAAAAGTTTCCTGTTAAAGATGCAAAAAAATAAAATCACACACTTTTATAGGGTTGATATTAAGCACTTCCACAGAAAGGGTCTGTCAAAAAACCCATGCAAAAAGGGGTGGTTATTAAACTGATGTATGAAGAAAGGATTTTTTACATAACTACGTTACAGCTGAAGAGGATGGTGAAGAGATGATGATGATGTTGTTGATTTGATGGCCACTTAAAAGTGTATTAAGCGAAAATTATTGGTTACGGTTTGTATAGAAGTTATTTTTTTGTTTGTTTAAAAATTGATTTATGGTTATTTACATACATTTATGGTTTTAAAAACTATATTAACTGCAAAATATTATACAAATTATTAAAACAAAGTATGCCAATATGAAGAAAACGCTATAAAATTTTAAATTTTTTTTGTATTAACAAATTTGTGAGGTTGAAATTAAGAATTTGCGTAAAAAAATGCTTTCCTAAAATGATCGATTAATGCTAAAGTAGACATTCGTTTAGACCGCATTTTTAGAAATTGCTACGAGGAGGGGCAAATAAGGAAAAAGTCCCCCCTTAGGTGGCCTGCCCAAACCCAGTATTAAATATATGTTTCACACTTATATGATACTTTTTAGAACTTTGCCTAAGAATGTCCTAAATGGCGGAAACGGCGTGGGGAAAAGGTCTGAATTGCTATAAATGTGGCCTGCCAAACCGCTAAAGAGAGGATCCTGAAATTTCGTTATGCGGGTTCGTAATCTCACTTAGATATTTTTGAAATTTTTGCGGGGTGGAGCATGAATAGAAAAAAACACCTCTTTTTCCCCCTTGGAGGCCTGCGCAAATCGCTTTGGCTAGAATTTACACAACTAAAATATATGTTTCTTCGAATATTAACTTAATTACTGCAATGATACTTATTTGATTTCTGGCCAAGATCTGGAAAATAAAAAAAAATAGCTATAAGATAGAAAAGTCTCCTCCTTAACGGCTTGATCAAAGCGCTAAAGCAAAGAACTTGAAATTTGGTATATAAGTTATTATTAGGCGTAAACATCCGATTAAACGAGATTTTTAAAAGTTCATAAAAAGTACCCATGAGAAACAAAAAGGGGGGAAGCTATTGATCCACTCTTTTTTTTTTGTATAGAAAAACTAAATTTTAAATACTCAAGTAAAAAAATTTTTATGTAGTAATATATTATTTTATACAGTTATTTATTTTTGCATTATATCTATGAATGGTCACTGGAACTCGTCCACTGAAATTTTTCATTAAATTAATGCAGTTTTTCATAAAATTTCATTAAAAATTTCTTATTATCTATCAAAAATTTCCTACGACTAATGAAAAAGTTTCAGTAAAAAAAAGTTTTATTAAAACCATGAATCTTTTTCATGATGTTTAAGAAGTTTTTTATGCACATTGCGAAGAAAGCTTCATTAGTTTAGTGAAAAATATTCATTAAAGCTCGTCGAAGAAATTCTTTCTGTGCAGTTTGCCGATTTTGTTAAAAATTTATTATAGCCTTGTTTCTCTAAGTGTGTATTAAAACTCTAAAAAAGAGCACTTTAAGTAAAAAGTAAGTTAACATATGTTGATCAGCAATTTTCGTTCACTAATGCAACTTTAATAGTGAAAAGCTGTTAAAGCTGTCAATTTAGAAAATGCACTTCAAGCGAGAGCGTTTTTTTTCAAAATTACACAAAAATACTAATTTTATAATTAATGGTAACAGATAAATATTACCCAGAAAAAAGTTATGACTCTATTGGGCAGCTTAAAAATCACGTGTCCCTTGAATATTTATTATTTACAACAAAATTCCGGCAATTAAAACTGTAGTATCGGATTTTAAGCTAGTTTTTTATTAAACATCTCTTTCAATAAAATTTTAAAACGTGTCAAAATATATATACACTCAGGCATACTTTTTTCATTTGCATTAGTTAAATATTGCTAATGCTAATGCCAAAAAAAATTCATTATCATCACCTGAAAAACTAACTACAATTGAGCAAAAAAAGCAATTGTTTACAAAAAAAAATGGAGTGTTCATTGTAACACCGAATACGGGAAACGAAATGGAACGAGGAACTATCTTTGTATTATCCGATAACATATGTTTATGTTTGTATTATCACGTAAATAAGTAAAATTATAAAATCACCATGTGGCTGTAAAATGTAAAATGTATTACTCGGTATCTCTCTCGGACCTATTTATATTGTACGAGTATACTAATACTCCTCTGGAGCAACAATTTTGTCCGTTTTGCTCTATCTCGCTTAGTTTTGGAGATACAGGACATTTTAAAATATCGTCATTTTGTAAAGTGGCTTGTATCTCAAAAACTAAGCAAGATATCGTAAAAAGGACAAAATTTTTGCAAACCTTAACGAACCACCCCGCTTCCCACAAGACAAATGTGTTCAGTGTTCCGATTCCAATCGTTCCCCGCTTCATTCCATATCGTTCCATTTAGGACCAATGTTCCATTATATTATCTGAGTGATTAAATTTTTATTTTCACGTACGTTTCTTGGTAAACAAATAATTCAGTCACCCTGTGGTTTCTTTTATAAAAAATTAATCTATCGGAATCTTTCCCAGACCTTGCATATTTGTATTCAGTCAATTAAAATGTGCTTCCTATAATTAATTCATTACTAATGGTAATGAAATTTAAAACCATTACCTTTAATCAATGAAATACATTACCATTAATTACAAAAATGCCAATGAAAATAATTTCATTACAATTGATATCAATGAAATTGTAATGAAATCATCAATTAATTAGTCCATTCAATTAATTAGTCTCATGTATGCACTCAGGGAACTTCTGCTTTAAAAATATGTAGTTGTTTGGTTTGTAATACGGTTTCTTAATTTTTAATGCAAATGTGAGTCCTTTGTAGAACAATTTAAAAAACCAAACCACATCAAATGACTGTTTTATGATTTTACACTAATTTTTACAGTCGCTTTTTGTTATTTAAAAAAATAAAAAATATAAATGTTGTTCAATTTTACTATAATTGTGGTTCATTTTTTGAACACTAGAAAACAAATGACAATATTAGTTGAACTTACTAAAATGTATGTCGTCCTTTCTCTATGTGAAATTTCATTTGCTTTTAACTACAATTGAAGTGATCTTTACTTACATAGTATTCTAAGTGTAGAAACTTTTAGTTAAGTATTTGAAAATTCACTCCGATTTAATCAACCAAAACGGTTCATATAAACAATTTTGTTTGCCCCTTAATGGGTTATAATATTTCTCGATTTTACATACATATACTCTAAATCATTTATGTCAACCTGTCATTTTAGATGTTAAAAGCATTTTAATAAAATTTACATTTTTTTAATTTATTTAATTTCTATTTTTAAAAACAATCATTAATTAATTTTAACACTATGATTTTTTTTGTGTTTTTTATACAAAATAGACCTTTAAACAAACAAAAACCAAAAACTTTTAACAAACAAAAATTTAAATAAAGCCATTAACGAAACATCAAAATACACATTTAACACAATACAAAAGAGGACAAAAAGACTTACAAAGGTAATAATAAATGTTTTCACGCTTAAAATGTGTTAAGAAAAGCATTTAAACATGTTATCGTCTTCTTTTTTTTCCGTTCGATACTTCATAAAATATTTATTTAGTTTTTTAGAGGTCTTTGTTTCTTTTTTTTCGAAACATTATAATATAATTTTGCCAAACAGTCTTTTGTTGCGAGAAACTATCAAAATGAAAAAAAATACATAAAATACGTGATTTCACTTAAGATTTGAGTGTAAAAAAAAAAACCTTAAAAGTTGTATTTATTTTGTAGTTAAAGATGAACCAGAACAAACAAAAAATTAAACCCATTTTAAGATATTCAATGTTTCCATTCGGCGATAAAATGAGTGAATGATAAGCGCAGAACGTTTAAAAACAATTTTAAAGTCATTTATAAAATTAAGAAAATTTAAGACAACAATAAAAAGCTACATATAATAAAAATTCCAAAACTGATCTTTACGATTAGGAGAACAAATTAAAGCAAACACCATATAGACTTTAGATATATTAAATATAGACACGTGTCTTAAAAGTGTCCCCAAAAAGAAACATTTATGCAAGTTAAGGTGGTACTTATAATTACTGAATGCATACTGGTATTTCCTGTTCCGGGATTCCGGGAAACTAATAATTTTTCTGTTCCCGCAATCTCGGGAATTTGGTTGGCGAATCCCAGGATTTTTAAGAAAACATTTTCAAACAAAAAAGCTAAATGTTGTAAATTTTTATTTCAGCAAACAATAAGCAATTTTCAAAGAGAAAACTTATAATAACTACACCACCACAGTTAAATTCACCGTTAGTCTTAATTTAGACATTCAAAGTCACTCTAGCTCGGCTAGGCTCATAAAAAAAAAACTTCTAATATAAAATTTTTCCAAAACACCGGTTTCGGGCCGAACTCTTCAATCAGACTCCATTGATTTTATAATTTTTTCAGTTTTACCGTTTTTCTTTAACACTAAAACTTTTTGCAATCAAACTCTAAGATTTGAAGTAAGTAATTGCTATTTTAAAATTTATTACTCTCAGATTTAAGAAAAACTGAAAAACATTTATTTGTTTTATTTTTTTAAATAAAATAAATGCTGTATAAAATAAATGTAAAATCATAATACAGTCATTTGATTGTGGTTTGTTTTTTAAATTAACTACAAATGTAGTCAAAAAATACATTTCTTTTATAAATTACTGTTTTTTAACGTAAAAATAAAGATGCTGTATTATAACTCAAGCTATTACAAATATTTACAGCAGAAGTTTCCTGAGTGTATGCATAATATTATAATTTGATTTACCAGAGGAATCCCGAGAATTTTCAAGAATGCCCCGCTTTCCCTCATAGAAATAAACCTATAAAAATAGCAGAAAAATCTTTTAAAAATTAGCTAAAAATGAGCTTGCCGAAAAAACTACTAAATTTTAGCATATTTTTGCTAAATATTAATAAAAGAAGAACAGCAAAAATTAGTATGTTAACTTTACAAAATTTTAGTTATATTCGATGTGAATTTTATTTAATTGAAAATAGCATTTTGCTCTGTAAAATTAGCAAACACTTTTACTAAATATTTATAGACTCAAAATAGCAACACAAAAACCTGTAATATTTTTTTAGCCCCAAAATTTAGTAGAATGTAAATAAAAGTTTATTTTGCTAAAATCAACAGAAATGTTGCTAAAAAAATTTAGATTGATGCTTTCATAAGAGCAGACTTTTATTCTCCTTAAAAATTAAAATAAAAAAAAAAACTTTAAAACTTTCACATTTTTTAATGTTTTTTTTTTGTCTACTAATATTTACTAAATGTTTTTGCTGATTTTAGCAGATTATTTTGTTACTTTCATTAACTAAAATTTAGCTCAAATATAAGTAAATATTTGTAAATTCAACAGATTTATTTTTGCTGTTCTTATATTACTAATATTTAGTAAGAAAATCTGCTAGTTTTAACAGTTTTTTCTGGAAGCTCATTTTTAACTTATTTTGAATAGTTTTATTTCTATGAGTGTATTATAACACTTTAATTTTCATAACCATCTCATTATATATTATGTGTTCTGACACCAGATGTAATTAGATTCATTCATATCTGATAAGATCTGATCACATCAGATCAGATTTAAACCTCTTTACACGGAAATTCAAAAATAAAAATTTTATGAGTTGATAAATATTATGACTCGATAAATGTTTTGCCTCTTATATAAACTTTTGAAGAAATTTCAGAAAAATACCGTTTTAATTACAAAAACCGCTTCTTCATAAATTTAGACAAAGACATAAATGACACAAAGCATAAACATAAATCTGACATTCGTTTCGCCACCAGATATCATTTATACTAGTATTTTTTTGAATACAAAATTCAAAAATTGAGTAAAAAAGTTAAAAGTAGTTATGGGACTAGTTAAAGATTGTTTGAAGCGTTCTAGAAGTAATGTTCAACCAGTTCTTAAGCACTAGATCTCAAAACAACCCCAAGTTGTTGTTAAAATGCTCAATAACATTATCTTGCATGAGTTCTGGAACTAGTTGTACCGTCAATAGTTCCAAGAATACTATTTAAGATATAACTCCCCAAGAAGTAGTTCTGGAACTAGCAATACTAGAATATGGCTCATCAAAGTAGAGTACCTTTTGCAAACAAAATTCTGAGTTCTCGCAGTTTTTTGTTCCTCATTTTCCTTATGTCCCGATTTTCAAAAAATTAACATATTTTTAAATTGCTAGTAGAGACTAACAAACAGCATGCTTGCGTCTATGGGTTATCTCCAATAGTTCTTGAGATATTTCCATTTGAATATGTGAAACTGGAAATTTGGTCCGACTCAGGTCCAGTGTTTGTAAATATTGAGACGACAATTTTTTTTTTAAATATTGTTTATTTAACTAATTCTTGATTAAATAAATTCTTGATTATTCCACTCACAAACTACATTTGTAGAAATTAAGAACAAAAATCAAATTGTTGAGATATTTTCCCCAAAAACTACCAACAGTCTTTTACCTCCAGATAAATATTTTCTTTCCGAACATTTAAAGTGTATATAAAGGCGAATTGTAGTAAACAAATTTTTCATTTGTATATACTTTTCCCCCCAGCCGCTTCTAAAGTTAAAACATTTTTAAGGCAAATAAAGGGTCCACCAAATAACTTTTTTTTTGAACTCCTGAACCAATTGGACTTTGTATGGCGTCATACCAAGGTCTTTATGCAAAATTCGTCTCAATGATGTCTCCGAAATGTTCAATTGTTGAGAACGACGGTGAATTGATGTTGATGGCGCTTCACGCACACTTTCTGCCACAGCAGCAATATTCTCGGGTGTACGCACAGTTTTTGGCTTTTCACGCTTTGGTTTATCGATGAGAATGCCAGTTTCTTTCACTTTTTTCACAAGATAACGAACATACGGACCATATTCGTTCAGCGGAAGGATAAAACTAATTATCTGTCAAATCAGACATGAGCTAAGTGTTACCATTCACGAAATAAGCACTAGTTGAAAAAAAAAACGTTAGATGGCGGACCCTTTATATAATTTTAACCCACTGTTAAAAATTGTGCACACCTCCAATTAGTTAACGGAAGTGGTTGTATATACTCCAACATATACCTAATTTACTAGGTAAGTCTCTTCCAATTTGCGCTTAAAATGGTTTTTAAATTTTAATAAATATTTTATTGAGTAGTGAATATTTACATTTTAACAAAAACAGAATTTTTTTTCCTTTAGGATTAGGAAGAATCACCTAAGTTGTTGTTCTGTCAAGAGAGCTAATTGGGAATCTTTTTAAAAATGTCATAATCTACAGGTAATTTCCTTTCCAACAATACCAAACACTTATATGATAAGTTTATAACTCCTTTTTATGAGTAAAGAACTGAAATATACTTTTCTAAAGGCTTGAGATCCGGTGAATCCGAATCTCTGTCACATCAGGTTTTCGAGTTTCGAGATATCTTAACATAAAGTTTTTTTTACTATATTCGAAACGTAATTTGCTATGCAATCTGAAATTCCTGACTATTGTTTTTAAAACCCATGTTTAACCTTTCATATATCTTACTTCTTTCCGGGAAAATCGTTCGTTGAATTTTTTTTATGTAGTATTTTTGCTGTAAATACAACGGACGATTTCTCAAAGAAGAAATAAGACTGCGTTAAACCTGAGTTTTTAAAACAATAGGGAAGAATTTCGGATTACATAAAATATTTTGTGAAAAAGTCATAATACGCGATATTACAACGTCAAGAATATAGCAAAAACCCATTTTTTTCTACATTTTATGTTCAGATATATTAAAAACCTGATTTGATGGAGAAATTCTGAGATCAGATTCGGATTTAGCAGACATCAATTATTTGGAAAAGTAATATCTCTATGCTTGAATCGCACATTTGTTAACAAAAGAGGTACCTATCAGATTTCATTTATTCGGGCTCGCTGAATGCAGTGGCTCTTGCCGTTTTCTCGGTTAGCTTTAAAAAACAAGTAATAAAATTTATTGGTTTAAGTTTCAAGGTCCCCAAATAAGCGATTTGTCAGATTTTCTGCCCATGTAATTTGTTATTCTCCTAATCAGATTTGTTTTAAAAATTATCTAAATCCGTTCAGCAGTTTAAAAGTTATAGGTGAAAATGTGAGGACACCGTGAAATTTTTTACACAAAATATTAAATTTGGTTGCTTTGTTAAAATGTACCATTTCATATGGAGATTTTAGAGATATATATATTCAATAACAACTTTTGAACCACTGAACCGATTCTGATAATTTTTAATGCAAAGCTGCTTTGGAGCGTAGTAAAAACTCGGGGTAAAAATATTTGACAAAAAATCTGGATTTACCGTACCCGACTTAGATTAACCAGCCGCGAGCGCGCTTGATAGATTTTTTAACAAATGTTATTAAACAAATGTCCCCCTATTCCTTCAAATTTCTTCGATTACATTAAGGTTAATTCGTTTAACATAAACTGATTGTAAATTAAGAAAACAGTTTGATATTTAACATGAAAAATAAAACGTTTAAAGATGCTTATGTGGTTTTAACACTTTATTCTTATTTTAATGGCGTTAAAAAATTTCAAATAGTTTGACATTGTTTGTTAATACTCACCTTTTTGTTGTTCTTTTTAATTTAAAAAGCTGTGATTTGTTTTTTTTTTTTTTTTTTTCTTGTTTCAATTATTCGAAGTCTTTTGTTCATTTCGAACAAATTAAAAAAAGGTTTTAATCGTAAATAAATTTATGAATATTTGTAAATATTAATATTGAAAATAATCTTAACGTGTAGTCTTTTCTTTGGACAAATGTGTATTTTTTCTTGAAACAATATCATAAAATACAAGATGTCGACTTTAGGTAACTGAAACGTTTTCAAAAATGTCATTTAAAACAATTAACTCATTAAGGTACAATGTGTGATTTTAATTTAAGTGATGTCTTAATTGTTTTCAACAAAAAAACATGTTTTTTGCTTAAAATAACAATTAACGTTTTAATAAAATTACACTAGTTTACAGCAAAAATGGCGGCAAACATGCAAAATCTTTTAATAATGTATTTAGGCTTCCTAAAGCAGCAAATCTATAGATGTAAAAGTATACAAATTTAAAGGTACAAGGTACAAAATCTACTCATTTTTGATATACGTAGTACATATAAATACCTTGGCACAGGTCGCAAATATTAACGACTTGTTTTTACAATACGCGTATAATTTCAGACGAACGTGTGCCACCCGAACGAATACGTAAGGAAATGAGTTTTTATAATTCGTTCGTCTGACTTACGTTTGAGTACGTAAAGCTTTATATTATGTCAAACAGTAGAGATTGCCATGATATTCTTTTTCGGTTTTTGTTAGCTTTTTTCATATACAAATAACTCATTTTTCGTTGGTAGATGGCAACCCAACACTGTAAATGAAATATAAACAAAAACAGCTGATTTTTGCTTGAAAAAAAAATAATTTATTTTGTTGAGAAAACAATAAAAGTGGTGATAAAAATATAATTTGTATAAAAAAAAACAAAAACATTTACAAATAAAAATTAAAATAAATATAAATGAAAATAAAAATGATTATTCCTTTTTTATTATAATTTTTTGTTAAAAAGTATTTTTTTTTTTAATATTAAATTGTGTTGTCTTTTTTCTTTGACGAATACTTTTTTGCGAACGTCTGTTTTTGACGGTTCAAAGCGCAATGAATGTGCAAACCAAAAAAAGAGACGAAAACGACAACTCCTACGTTTTCACTCAATTCATAGTGACATTTGCGATACAGAACCCCAAAATGAATTTCTTCACTCATTTACACGAATTTTTTGAGTGACACGTCTTACAAAAACAGGCCGTAAGATATTTTGATTAAATTTGGATTACATTGAGCCCATAAGTTCATAAATTATCTTTGTTCACTGAAAAAATTATGAACCTAAAATATTTAATTGACTCAAATAATATTTTAAATGACTTTCAAATAAACTGTGTAGTTAAATAGAAAAGTAGTACGCGTGATTAAATAACTAGTTCCAAATTTTAAAAGTAATGCAAACTCAAATTAACCCGATGAATAAAATTCCGATATGGGTATATATAAACATATATAGTCATATATATAATTTCATACATCATATTATATCTTATTTGATCCGAGAAATGGCATACATAACCTTATCTTATGTGATCCCATGGAATCTCATTTGATGTAATTTTATCCGAAAAATGGTTCTATCTATATTATACAATTTGATATAACTTCATAAAATGCTTTAAAATTGTTTTGAAACCAGCAGTAATATTTAGTTTCACAGTTTAAATAATAATGAAAATTTATATATAAATCAAAGGATTTCAAAATTAGATGTGATTTTAATTTGACTAATATGCAGGGTTGGTAACCGTTTCAATCGGTTATCGGTGTTAGGTAACGGCATTTTGTGAAAACCAGTTTAAAAACTGCCGGTCATCAAAGCTTACTAATATTAAATTTTTCAAGTTTTTGAAAAATTTTAAACGTAAAAAAATCGCAAGTTTTTAAATTTTAAATATATATAAAAGGGAATGTCTATATTGCTCCATACAGTTTTTCTGTTCATAATATGAAGAAAATCGGATGACATGAGGTCAAAAAATGCTAATTTTTCAATGTTATTTCATGAAATAAGCAGTATGTAAGTTTTTATGTATTTATGATTACTGAATTGACCGTTATGGAGTTTTTTTTAAAGTCATGATATTTTTGAGAGAAAAAGAGTTAAGTATTTCGTTAGGATATTTTAATGTTATCGATATTCTAGAATTATTCCATTACAGTATTTTAAGGTAAACGGTATTTTAAGTTATTTCCTTAGGGTATTTTTGGTTTATCGGTTTTTTAAGTAATTTGCTTAGTGTTATTTTAAAGTTAAAAATTGTTCCTTGAAACGGTATTGAATCGTTATCGGTATTTTATGCCATATACAATTATATGTAAAAGTAATCGATGTATTTCTTGTTTCAAACATATATGTTTACATTTGGTTATCAGATAAATTAACTTTTTTCTTTTGTATGTTTTTCACTTTTTTATAATTGCGATTTTACTATTTTCTGACTTAAAATGATTTTTTTACTCATAATTATTTTTTAATCTATTAACTTTGAATAATAAAACATATTTTTGTGATTCTTTTAAAAAAAATTTACAATACGTTACAAAATATGAAAATATTCATACTCCAAAATTGACGACAAGAATTAATGTAATATCTAAAAAAAAATAGAAATAATTATATATAACATAAACAAAATTATCTTTCAGCTACTTACATCAATGGTTGTCTAAACGCCGAAGATAATTATAGAAACGAAAAGAAAATATAACACAACCTGATATATGCAACACTTTTTTGCAATAAGAAAAAGGAAACATAAAAATCTACCTATGATATGTGTCCTTGTCTTTCGCTTTAGTCTGTCTACCTGTCTGTATATTTGTTGGCAATCTGATCTCACTAGATTATTAATCTCTATAAACATTTAGTTTGGAATAGAAATACACATTTAATCTTTAAATTAAATTTAAATATTTTATTTTGTCTTTTTTTTTAATTACTAGACAAATAATACTTTCACAAGCCGTTGACAACGCAAAATTTCAGTTGTTTCAATACACAATTTTGTTTTATGTATGAAAAACAGATACAAAAATATTTTATGGTTGATTTTTTTACATGTGATACTAGAGTTGTAGTTTATAGTATCATTTTCCTTGTCACTATGACATCTTGACATGCCACGATATCTAATTCACTCTGCGTATATCTTTTAATCTGGTTGTCGTCCACATATGTGCTAATCAGAACAATTTTTTTTAGCAAAATAAATTAGTAAAACATTAGTAAAATATTAGTAAAAAAAAACAGTTAAGTGCTGAATAATAATAACTAAAATTTTAGCTGAAAACATAATTTTAACAAAAAATTTTCTGAAAAGTAGTATACCTGATTTACAAGACGTTTTACTAACTTTTCTACTAACTTATTTTTTTGAGGGTATGACAAGCCAATGTTAAATTGATCAATGAAAAACCAAATCGGCTCAATTTCCTCTTCAACCAAAATCTTGTAAAATCTTTTTTTCTTAACTTATTTTAATTTTAAATATTTCTTTCCCCTATGTTAGCCAATTTTTGAAAATATAAAATTAGTTTTTGAACTTTTAAATCTCAACTAAATTAATTAATTTGGTTTGATTAAATTTTTGCAACCAAATTTATTTCTAGAATGTTGTAATCAAATTCCAACTAATTTAATCAACACTTCATTGTTTGCTTAATATTTCCAAATTACTAAATCAATATTTAATTTTCTTTTGAATTATTTATTTTTAAAATTAACATTGAATTACATATTTACAAGATTATCTTATTTAATAAAATAAAACAAAACAATAGTGAGATCCATAGCCACTGGAATTTTACCAAAATCTAAAATTAAAATAGAAAATAGTAATTAATAAATGTTTAAATTAAATTAGTGCAATTAATTAAAATTACCTTAAATAATTCTGGAGTCTTTGGTAATTAGATAATTTACACACACACACATACACAACAACTCTGCCAAATTGGGAAATTTTATTCAAAGGCACTGAGAGCAATCAATATCAGCTGAAAAGTTGATGATACTAAAAAAAAGAAACAAAATAACAACAAAATTATTAAAGTGATAAATTTGGAATGATTGTGATAATAGTTGCACTCATAGAAATAAGCCAGTAAAAATAGCAAAAAAAAAAAAATCTAATAAAAACTATTTAAAAATTACTTGCAGAAAACTCTGTTAACGCTATAACCGGCTATATATAAAGGGTCCGCCAAATAACTTTTTTTTTTTGAAAATGCTGTAAAAAAAAACTACTGAATATTTTCTCAAATTTCTTTTTTTATTTGAAAGTACAATCCTTCCGGTTAATAATGGAAAATAATTTCATTCAAATGGCTGCATCGGCTGGCCATGCAGTAGCCTACACGATCGGTCCAATTTTTAAGCACATTATCGATTGTGTGCAGCTGTATTTCACCAATGGCTTCCTGTTCTTCTGTTGAAACCAAATGTTGCCAATATCCTCCTCTTCAATTTTTGTGAACAAAAATTCGTTCAACATGGCCCGATAACGATCGCCATTGACTGTAACGGCCACTCCTTGCTCATTTTCGAAGAAAAATGGCAATTTTCGCACACATTCTACAACATTACCATGATTTTCAAAGTAATGTCGCAATATTTCCCAGCGTTGTTCAAGCGTATACACAACCATATTCGTTCAGCGGAAGGATAAAACTAATTATCTGTCAAATCAGACATGAGCTAAGTGTTACCATTCACGAAATAAGCACTAGTTGAAAAAAAAAACGTTAGATTTCGGACCCTTTATATATATATTAGGGCGGGTCGATTTGTAGAGAGGCAAAAAAATCGCTCAACGTACAAGGAAAATCGTATTCTAGGGATCAAAATAAGAAACTTTGCCGAAGGAACCATACCTCTAAAACGAATACTGATGTCCCGACTTTTGACCCGTAGGGTGGAATTTTGAAAAAGCCCACTTTGATATTTCAGAAAGTAATAGGAATTTCTCCAAGATTATGGGAGCTACTTCTTCTCCGGGAGACACGCTAGCAGATTAATGCATAAATCATCATTCAAGGTGACCGTTAAGGGGTTTAAATTTAAGTTGAAAGAGGGCCTTTTTAGCCATGTTTTTAAACACCCAAAGAAAAATGTTGCTACCGACTCAAATTCGGTTATTACGAATTTCAGTCGGTTCTTACAACTGAAGATTAGTTTTCACAACAAAGTTCGGTCAATTCAACTGAATTTTAATTCCAATACCCAAAATAATCAGAAATCCAATGTAAATATGGTTGTACTAACTAAATTTATAAGTTGATATCATTAAAATACACTTTTCAATTCGGTTGTCACTTTATTTCCCTGTGTGTAGCAAAATGTATAAATCTCGTAATAGAGATATTTCAGAAAGTAGGAAGAGTCTTTCCAAGAATAGGGTCTCTATTTCTTCTCCGGAAGATGCTCTAGCAGATGAATGTATAAATTATATTCGATTGGGTTAAATTCGATTGGGGCACTCTAAATGGGTCAAAGTGGGATTTTTCAAAATTTAACCCTACGGATCAAAAGCCGGGACATCAGAATTCGTTTTAGAGGTATGGTTCCTTCGCCAAAGTTTCTTATTTTGATCCCTAGAATACGATTTTCCTTGTACCAATATATATATATAGATAGTTTTACTCGGGTATTGAATAATGCTTAAAATTTGTTGGTTGCAATGGAATTTCAACCA
Organism: Delia radicum; assembly: GCA_021234595.1. Lineage (NCBI taxonomy): Eukaryota > Metazoa > Arthropoda > Insecta > Diptera > Anthomyiidae > Delia > Delia radicum. The sequence continues at coordinate 156,138,064 of CM037852.1, forward strand.
ATTTATTCGCTATTAATTAAAATAGCACGTTATTTTGCTAAAACTTTTTCTAAATATTTGCAAACGAAAACTGTAAATTCAGCAAAATGTTTATTAAATTTAATTTAAATTTAGTTGAATGCAAATAACACATTTTGCTGAAATCAACAGAAACATTTACTACAATATGTTAGGCCATTGATTTCCAGATTTTTAATCGCATAAAAAATTAAAAAAAAAAAACGCTGAACATTTCACATTTTATTGTCATGTTTATTGTCAATTAATATTAAACAAATTTTTTGTTGATTTTAGCAGATTAAACCAAAATTAACTAAAATTTAAATCAAATATAACTAAAATTTGTTAGATTCAACAAATCTTACTTATATTTAGCAGTTTTTTCTGCAACGTAATTATGAAATATTTTTTAGTAGTTTTAGCAAAAATGTTTACTTATTTTTTTCTATTAGTGTAGTTGTGTTAGAGTTCGGGGTAAATTAATATTAGAAATGTACCTTTTCTGCGGCAGTTGCCTGATTTCCTATATCGTCGTCAATATTATATTGTATGGCACTCTGCATTATATATAATTTTTGTTTCTTAAATGCATCTACATCATCCTTAACATCATCTTCTCAAACTTCTATAGCATCATCTTCATCATCAGCTTCATTATCACTGGTGGCACCTGCTGCTGCTGCTCCTCCTGCGTTGGCGGTCGTTTTACTTTCTAAACGTTCGGGAGGACTACCCGGATTTAATTGAGGACTTGAAGATCGATCTATTATTTCCACACTTTTACGGTTTTCATCGACCTCATTATCTTCACTTCTGGAGGGACTTTTATTGTGTAGACTAGAGTTGGTAGAGGGTGAATTGGTTGAACCAAATGATTGAGTAGCCGTTTGATAGTAATTACTTAGCGAAGATAAAGAATTGGAAGCACTAAGATGTGACATGGGTGTGGGAGTTACTGGCATACCAGATAAACCTGACGCTGGCATAGGTGGTATGGAGGGATACATGCGATAGGAGAGTGGTTTTTGTAAAACAGCAGCTGCAGCAGCTTGACGATAGTACAAATCAATAGGAGAACTAGGTGAGATGTGTGGTGAAGCTTGGTGGTGACCATAAGGCCATGAGGTGAGATAAGGAGAACCACCACCATATAATCGTTGAAAGGCTGCATAATTTCCAGCTTCGGCTAAAAGTTCTAAGCCCACAGCAGTTTGACGTTTCCATTTTGTTCTGAAAATATAAAAAAAAAATATAAATATATTAATAAAATCTTGTTATAATTTCAAGTTTGCTAAAATAATGCTTTTTTTAAGAGAAGCAATACTCAGGAAATGGCTGGCTATAAATTTGGCGGAAATCCCGATATACTTTAAAAAATTTGGATTTTCCAAAAAGATATAAAATGCTAAAATGGCCTGATAAAAAATTCGCTAAAAGATTAAAATGAAGCATCAAATTTCTATTTGAACTTTTTAAACCAAAAGCCAATACCACTGCTCCAGAAACGATTAAAATGCTCGTTTGAAAACTACACTCAAAAGAAAAGCTTCATCATATTTATGAAAGTTTTCATTGTTTTCCTTCCCATGCAACGGTTTCAAAAATTTTTATGAAACTGACTCATACAAAAATATTGTTAAGGTGATGCATTTCAGAATTACACCCAGATCTGACTTAATATTGATACCGAAGCTTGTTACTACTTCACTAGACAAAACAATTTATCCGTTTTGCCTCATCTCTTTCGGTTTTCGATACATCATAAAAAATATATTGATGACATTTTGCTATGAAATGATGAAGAATGTTTCATAAATAATTATGAAATTAGTCATCATTTTAATGAAAACTTATAAGTTTGACAATGTTTTATTGATTTTTGTACAATGAAACTGTTTCATAAATTTTATGAAACTCTTTTTCCCGAGTGTATGTCTAAAAATTTTTAAAATCGCCATAACTTTCGTTTGGTTTCAGTAGTAAATCACCATACAAATTTTCACCGTTATACATGGAAATTACTTTATTAGTGAATGAATCTTCCACGTGTAATGACTACATTTTTGTATTGGTTTAGATCTGAAAGTTAAAAACTATGAGCAAAAAAATTAAATGAATGCGAGTGATTTTTCAAATAACAAAATTTTAGGGCCAAATTTAATTTCTTCAAATTATATAAAAAAAATTGAAAGAATTATTCGTCAAAGATTCTGTGTTCGGATTAAACCGAATATTTAGTATTCGGCAGTGTTTCGAATATACCATTTGTGACGTCTCTAGTAATTTAATAGTATTTAAAAAATACAAAGTTTGTTTCTTAAGTATTTTGTTTACAACATTCTGTAGCTAAAGCTAAACAAGTTTGTGTCTTAATTCTTTTGTTTTAAAATCATTAAAAACATTTTAAATAAATTAACACTTAATATTTAGTTCAAAAAATCAATAAAATTTTGAAATAACACAAAACCAAAAATAAATAAAAAAAATCAGGTTCGTTTCTTAAGTCTTTTGTTTAGAGAAATTAACTCAAAAAAAAAACTGCCATACAGGCGCCTGGTTAATGAAATTCAGGCGCCTTAAAATGTTTCAACAAATTGACAAAAATCAGCAAGAGTCATATGACTGTTTGCCAATTTAAGGATTTTCATTAACCCTCAATGCTAATCCTTCTTGGTTTTGTTAAATTGTTGCTGTTTTACAAACAATTTTTAATAGGATTATATTGACTTGCAAATTAGATTAAAATTTCCTTAAAACCAATTATGTTGTAAAATTTAGAGAGAAACCAACCAGAAACACAAAGTAGCAGTAGGATATTTGTTGAACACGCTAAACAACAACAGCAACAACAATAATTTAAACAATGCAACAGCATTTAGAGACAATAAAATGCCAGTAGGCGTTTAACAAAACAATTAAGTGAGAAATATAAACAGCATCTTCTTTTTTGTTCCACAAATTTCCTTAATATAATTTTGAATGAATGACTTTACATGTTTTTTATTCTGGTTACCTGGACAGTAGTCTAGTAGTTGTTGTTTTGTTTATTATTTTATGCTCTTTTTTTGGTTTCTCTTTTTAATGATTAATGATTAAAGTATTGCATTGACATGTGCATTAGTGGTAGAAGTGCTGCTTCAACTGAAAATTATGTTTATTTGCCAGTGGCTGAAACAGCTTAGGTTGCCCTGTCACTTTTTTTATATTTAATGATGTAAATTATATTGGTTTTCAGAGTTTTTTTTCGAAATGTGTATTTTCTCCAGTTTATGCATATTGTTCTCTTTTTTTTATTCAAAATCCCATAACGAATTTTATTATTTTTGAAAAAAAAAACAGTTTTCAAAACCATAACGAATTTTAAAGTGTGTGTGTGAGTTTTTTGTTAGCCAGTTTTTTAGCAGACTATTAAAAAATATTTAAAATGCGTTGTCTATTGTAATTGTCAATTTTGGTGGTAGTTTACAATGACTAAGCATCACTAAAAATTTAATTTGCTTTGAATACTCATAATCAATTTAAAAATTTTTCTATTTAATATAAAGTGTAACCAATTTATTCATTTGATATACAAAAACTGGAAATTTTTTTATAGAAAACTAAATTTTTTAAAAAAATTTAGAGAAAACATTTTTTTAAAAATGAAAATTATTCAAGTTCGAGACCATACTCTATATTTCTTTATTGGGATATTGTCCTAACAAATAATCTATAGAGTTTTTGTTTTCAAATCGACCACTTTCAGGAATGTGTTCATAGATCTATTTCGGACATATTCTATGTTCCCATCATCAGAACACGTTTTGAAAGAAGTGACAATCCCTTGCAAAACATCAAACATTCATATCAACTAGTTTTCTCACTAAATGAGAACTACACTCAAAAAAATAAGTTAGTACAAAAGTTAGTAAAACGTCTTGTAAATCAGGTATACTATCTTTTAGCAAATTTTTTTGCTAAAATCGTGTTTTCAGCTAAAATTTTTGTTATACTTATTCAGCACTTAACTGTTTTATACTAATGCTTTACTAATATACTAATGTTTTACTAATTAATTTTGCTAAAAAAAATTGTGCTGATAAGCACATTAATAGTGTGGACGACAACCAGATTGAAAGATATACGCAGAATGAAGCAGATGTCGCGGCATGTCAAGATGTAGTAGAGAAGAAGAAAATGATACTAAAAAGTACAACTCTTAGAAGACATATAAAAACATCAACCATGGAAGACTTTTGTATCTGTTTTTCATACATAAAGCAAAATTGAGGATTAAAACAACTTAAATTTTGCGTTGTCATCGGCTTGTGAAAATAATTGTCTTTTAATTAAATAAAAGACAAAAAATAAAATATTTAAATTTAATATGTATTTCTAAACTAAATGTTTATAGATTTATAATCTAGTGTGGTAAAATTGCAAACAAACAAAACATATACACCCATGTAGACCGAGTAAAGCGAAAGACAAACCAACGCATCTTAGGTAGATTTTTATGGTTCCTTTTTCTTATTGCAAAAAAAGGGTTGTTTTTTTCGTTTCGTTTGTTTTTGTTTTTGTTTATTTTTTCGTTTCGTTTCTATAATTATCTTCGGCAGTTGCGTCCTTTTAAAGAAAGCATCATTTAGACTACCATTGATGTAAGTAGTTGAAAGAAAATTTTTGTTATGTTATATATATTTATTTCTATATATTTTCAGATATTAAATTAATTCATCTCGTCAATGTGGGAAAATGAAACCTAGCTAATATGTTTGATTTGCTTTTTTTCTGTAAATATACGGAGGTTGAAAGCTCGTTATAAATTGAAAATAACATAAAAATAATCTCAATGTATATAAAAACAAAAAACTAATATAACTGTAAAAAATATTACTTGAGCCAGAGTACACACTAAATTGTTTTTATATAAATAGAACATTTTTGGTCTTCAAAGTTTAATAACGTCATGATGCTTGTTAGGAAAAGACCTAACCACGTGCTTGATTACTAAGAAGACAAGAATGGAGCAAAATTGATTATTAATAGGTTTTTTGTTAAAGTTCTGCCTATTATGGAGGCTCTAACTTTTCTAAAACTTCGGGTTCTGATGAGATCTTTAGCCAGATCGAAATACTAGTATCAACCTAGCTAATATGTTTGTTTTGCTTTATTTTTGTAAATATACGGAGGTTGAAAGCTCGTTATAAATTGAAAATAACATAAAAATAATCTCGATGTGTATAAAAACAAAAAACTAATATAACTGTAAAAAATATTACTTGAGCCAGAGTACAAACTAAAATTTTTTTATATAAATAGAACATTTTTGGTCTTCAAAGTTTAGTAACGTCATGATGCTTGTTAGGAAAAGACCTAACCACGTGCTTGATTACTAAGAAGACAAGAATGGAGCAAAATTGATTATTAATAGGTTTTTTGTTAAAGTTCTGCCTATTATGGAGGCTCTAACTTTTCTAAAACTTCGGGTTCTGATGAGATCTTTAGCCAGATCGAAATACTAGTATCAACCTAGCTAATATGTTTGATTTGCTTTATTTTTGTAAATATACGGAGGTTGAAAGCTCGTTATAAATTGAAAATAACATAAAAATAATCTCGATGTGTATAAAAACAAAAAACTAATATAACTGTAAAAAATATTACTTGAGCCAGAGTACAAACTAAAATTTTTTTATATAAATAGAACATTTTTGGTCTTCAAAGTTTAGTAACGTCATGATGCTTGTTAGGAAAAGACCTAACCACGTGCTTGATTACTAAGAAGACAATAATGGAGCAAAATTGATTATTAATAGGTTTTTTGTTAAAGTTCTGCCTATTATGGAGGCTCTAACTTTTCTAAAACTTCGGGTTCTGATGAGATCTTTAGCCAGATCGAAATACTAGTATCAACCTAGCTAATATGTTTGATTTGCTTTATTTTTGTAAATATACGGAGGTTGAAAGCTCGTTATAAATTGAAAATAACATAAAAATAATCTCGATGTATATAAAAACAAAAAACTAATATAACTGTAAAAAATATTACTTGAGCCAGAGTACACACTAAAAATTTTTTATATAAATAGAACATTTTTGGTCTTCAAAGATTAGTAACGTCATGATGCTTGTTAGGAAAAGACCTAACCACGTGGTTGATTACTAAGAAGACAAGAATGGAGCAAAATTGATTATTAATAGGTTTTTTGTTAAAGTTCTGCCTATTATATAGGCTCTAGCTTTTCTAAAACTTCGGGTTCTGATGAGATCTTTAGCCAGATCGAAATACTAGTATCAACCTAGCTAATATGTTTGATTTGCTTTATTTTTGTAAATATACGGAGGTTGAAAGCTCGTTATAAATTGAAAATAAGATAAAAATAATCTCGATGTATATAAAAACAAAAAACTAATATAACTGTAAAAAATATTACTTGAGCCAGAGTACACACTAAATTGTTTTTATATAAATAGAACATTTTTGGTCTTCAAAGTTTAATAACGTCATGATGCTTGTTAGGAAAAGACCTAACCACGTGCTTGATTACTAAGAAGACAAGAATGGAGCAAAATTGATTATTAATAGGTTTTTTGTTAAAGTTCTGCCTATTATGGAGGCTCTAACTTTTCTAAAACTTCGGCTTCTGATGAGATCTTTAGCCAGATCGAAATACTAGTATCAACCTAGCTAATATGTTTGTTTTGCTTTATTTTTGTAAATATACGGAGGTTGAAAGCTCGTTATAAATTGAAAATTGAAAATAAAATTTTATATTTCGTAATTATTGTAAATTATTTTTAAAAGAATCACAAAAATATGTTTTATGATTTTCAGAAAATATATTAACTAAATTACAATTTTTTTACAATTATTTTGCGTTTTTTTTCAGTCTACTAAAATTCAGCAAAAAATTTATTAATTTTTAGCAAGGCTTTTTATTTCTAATCTACTAAATGTTAGCAAAACTTTTGCTGAATCTACTAATTTTGTTGCTAAAAATCAGCAAAAGATTTTGCTGACATTAGCAATATTTTTGCTAGCACCCTCCTGACTAAAATTTCGCTGACTCAGCAAAAATTTTTGCTGACTTTACAAACTTTTTTTTTTGAGTGTAATATATAAGCTTGAAGTTAACGATTACCACCACCTTTAATTCTTTCGAGGCCATACTCTATATTTCTTTATTCATTGCACAATTAAAGGTCAAAAAAACATAATTTTTATGTTTAATAAAAATTATACCAAATTTGTAACACATTTTTATTTTTGAAAACATTTTCTTAAAACCTTTTTTAACGAAAAATGTTTTCTCTATATTTATTGCTGCCCACCCGACGAAAAAAGTTTATATATATTTTTTTTTTTAATTTAACCAATACTCAGGGGATGCCCCCTACTCATGTAGGACATTGTATTGATTAGGAAAATAGGGTATGGAAAGGAGGAAAGAGGGAATAGTGTTTGTGGATATCCGATTTAAATTTTTCTAAATTGTAAGTAACAGGGAAGACATCTGTTCCACATACGAATCGTTCGACTAAAAAACGAATTTTCTCTGTAATGCGTTGTCCGAAACACAGGACAATCAACTACAAACGGATGCGATCTACTAGATAAGCGAGTATTACGAATAAAAACTCGGGCTCGAGGAATAAGTTCACTTATCTCAGATGAGCACCATGGTAATATCGATAGAAAAGTGTCACACAACCCACATTCCGACGATGATTAAATGAATCAATAGAATTGGATACACTCCGTCACTGATAAGCTTCACCGCCCTCCCCTGAACACGGTCCAGGAGCTTCAGAATAGACACTGAAACCCCCCATATATGAGAGTTGTAGTCCATTTTCCATATAGTGATATATAGCTTAATATAATTATATATAATTATATATGTGGCCATATGTAACGATATATATTTACTTATTTTTACGAAAATTTCTAATATAGCGCTATATCTCATTATATATCGTTATATCTTATGTTACATGTAAGTTGATATTTTTTCTCTCATCCTATAAACTTGATATAGCCATATATGAGATTATATATACTTTCATGTGTAGTTATATATAAATTTATAAAATACAATAAAACCAACAAAGTCTATCACATTTATGTATGAAAAAAATAACAAAATCTTTTACTTTTCTATACAACTATCAGTGAAGACAAGAAAGCTAAATTCAATGTATTTAAAGTAGAAAATATTATTAAAAAGGCAGAAAGTAAAAAGGCAGAAAAACTACACTTTTAAAAAAGTTCAAAGTTAATAGAATAAATAATATTTTATTAGTACGCAAAGCATTTAAAGACAGAAAATCTTATAAAAGACACTTAAAAGCCCAGAAATCGTACGAAAAATCTATTTTATAACTCAAAATCTTTATAGCCCAAAAAACTGAATCGGATTTGCTCAAAAAAACCATAATATGAGATATATGTCGGGTGGAATTTATTTTCTATCAAATTTATTTGTATTTAATCTAATAAGTAGGATTGTTAAGAAAAAGAAAAGTAACGGCTTGAATTTGGTCGAATTTATGACACAATTTTACATTCGCATAAACTCCATGTTTTTGGTACAAAATGAACAGAAACTAAAGTCGAATGAAAGAATCAAAAAAGTTCATAAATACAGATTTATTTTTACCCAACGTGTTTATCATTAACCGCTAATTTCTAAAAGTTTCTTAAAACTACGTTATAATTATGAAACACTACCAAACAACACAATTTAAACATACAACAACAACTTTCTATGTTACTTTAATCGAAAGCTAAGACAGAGATGAGCTAATCTTCCGGAGACACTTAAGAGATTGGTTCAGTTGTTTAAGAATTAATTGCAAAACAATATTGACATTATATCTATGAAACAATGTGTATAAGTCAAATTTAAGTCACTTCTAATTTTTCAATCCGTTGATTTATAATTTTCATTTTTATTTGAAATATGAAACAAAATAGTAATGCGAATTTCCAAAGAATTTTATGAACCTATATCAAATTATATCAAATTCTATATAACTTGATCAAATTAGATAGAGCCATTTTTTGCGATCAAGTTATATCAGATGAGATCAAATAGGATCACATGAGATAAAGTTACGTATGCCATTTTTGGGATCAGCTGAGATATATTGTGATATAGAATTATATATACGACTATATATGATTGTATAAGGTGGCGCAAAAATAACCTTCCGATGTTTTTTTTTTATTATGTATTTATTATGTATAGCATTTTCTGATAGGAGGATTACTTTTGCGCCACCTTATATATACCTATATCGGAACTTTTTTTCATCGGGCATAAAGAAACTGAAATTTTAGATGAAATGAAAAATTTTTTCATAAAAAATATGTTTCAAAATCTGATAAAATTTACCAATCCACTTGTTTTTAAAATGTCTAAGAAATTATAGAACAACATCAGATATAGAACAAAATCAGAAAATTATAATAGTTGCCAGAAAAAAATGTTTTAAAAAAATAACCAAATGTCGAATATCGCAAAAATGGTACCAGCTGGAAAAATTCGGAGATCAAATTTATAATCTGGAGATCATCGTTTATAAGACCAAGGGATATCCATGTTATTCAAAAGAACAAAAAACTCTTCTAAAATTTCTGCGCTCATTTAAATTTTGTAAAAAAGTTGTTTGCACTAAATAAAAGCCATTTAATACCATAGAACCCCTTCATTATCTCACTTTTTTTTAAATGGACGCATACCACTTTTAAAATAAATGGTTAAAATGCCTTTTTAAACATGTTTTATAATGTTGCTTTTTTCTGAAACATATTCTGTATGAAACATATTCCCCACTTTATTAAAAGTTGCTTAAATTAATTTAGATTTTTTCTGTAAAAAACTCTTAATCTTTTATCAAAATTTAAATTTGATTTAATACTAAAACTAAAAAAAAATTTTTACTGTCTAATAAAAAATTAACATAAATGCTTTCACAAAACATAAAATGTATTTATAATCCAAACGGGATGTGTATATGGCTATTATAGTTAATGATTAAACAATTAAAATACAGTGTTTCTAACGATTATGCAGCTTACGTTTAGCATATAAAATAGTAAAAGTCGCAAATTTGTAGATGCAAATGACACAAAATCGTATGTGATCTTCAGGGACAGGAACATCATGCACGAAAAAAGAGTGTTTTAGGCGCCTTTAATATGCATGACAAATCTTAAAATATGCACAAAAAACTAAATAAATTTACACTTAATTTTTTTTTAAATTAATTTTTTTAAATTAAGTTTTGAAGCAATTTTAACAAAATTTTAAAGTTAATTTGTATTGTTTAATATATTCTTTGCACACGTTTTTCACACTTAACATACAATTTTAAATATTTGTAGAGAAAAATAAGCATCTAAAAAACCACTTAAACCTGTGTCTCTTAATCCCATTTTGCAAATCAAATGTAAGTGAACACTTAAAAGGGCTTGAGTAGCTCTTTAGTCTATATGCTCGTTGGTCAAACATAAAATAATATTAAAAGTGATTTTTTAAGAACAACTAAAAAAATTCAATAAAAATGTGCAGAATGTATAAAAATATGCAATAAAACTAAGTTCGGAAAAGTTCTACAGTTACTACCTGACAGCTATTTGTGCAGTAATGCATTTGTAGTTATTTTAACTGCAATTGCAGTTGTTTTATTTAGAAATATAATTTTTATTGTTTCTGAGGGTTGATTTTCTAAACAAAACATTTCGGTAACAATTATTTTATGCAGTTGTTTCGACTTTTTGAAAAAAGGGTGTGTGTATCAAAAAATACAAAAACAGAAAACAAACAATATATCATTGTTTGTGTACATTGGTCCTGTGAAGATTATCGGTGACGTGAAATGTAACATGTAAGGACCTGTCAGTAGATAAAGTCTGCATTAAATCAGCGGATGGGGACATTTTTAATTAATAAATAAACATCGCACAGATTTTTGTTTAACAAAGAACAAATAATCTTGAACTTGAATAATCTTGTTCACATCATAATTTATGATAAAAAATCGAAAAATACACTTTTGGTTTTAATTTTTTTATATTGAAAAGTATAATGTTTGAATAGAAAATAATTTTATTTACTTAAATATTATTAAATATTGTAATTCTCAATATTTGTACATGAAGTCAATGTGACGAAAAGAAATAAAAAAAAAAACAAAAACTTAAGAATTCCGTTGTGACAACCGTCATTTTTCCAACCGAATTTCTGAGGATGCAACACCCTAATCGTTTTGGCAATTCGAATGTCAAACCGAATTATTTTATAGCACCGAATTATTTACTGAACGGGCTTGTCCCAACCAAATATTTTTTGTATTTTACCAATAGTTTTGAAAGTATTTCAAATAAGAACATCAAAAATAAAACTGTTCACTCTACAAAATTTTATTTATATTCGAGTTGAATTTTAGTTAATTGGAAAAAAAAACTTCGACTAAATATTTGTAGACTAAAATATGTAATACCAAAAAAATATTTGCTGTATTTACCTTAATTATAATGAAAATAACAGTATATTTTGCTAAAATCAACAGAAGTTTTTGCTAAGAAAATATAGATTTCTTATTAAGGAAGGGCAGACTTTTTTAAGCACTTAAAAACTTTATGATTTTTTTTTTTTGTCTACTTATATTCAGCAAATTTTCTGCTGATTTTAGCGGTATAATTTGTTACTATCAATTAACTAAAATTTAGCTCAGATATAACTAAATATTTGTACATTTAACAGATTTTTTTTAACAGATTTATTTTTTTTGGCAATTTTTCCTGCAGCGCCAATTTGAACTAATTTTTAGTGGTTTTAGCAAACAATTTTACTTTTTAATGAACTTTCTTAAAGATCTTTTTAAAAAGTTTACCAATTTGGTACGTACCCCTTTGCATTAAGGAAACGTCTATTGGTAAATTTTATAAAAATATATGCTTTGTTTTGACTCTTTTAAAGATACGATCTTAAAATTTAAACATCTTAGCCTTATAGGAAAACAGATCACTTAGAAAGGGTTTACTTTTGAAGCACCTACAGATTTTATGAAATTTGAATATGGACATTTCCAAGTTCGCGTTTGCGATATTATTGAAAAAAAATTAATTTTTGTTTGTCTTAATTTTTCGATAGCATTTGTGTTAAGGGCAAAAAGTAAGTTTTGTCAATTAGTTGTTTCAAAAAATATTAGCAAAAAAAAAAAGCGATAAAAAATTGGAAATTCCAATAAGTGATACAGATTTTAATTGGCCTTATTTAGCTGCACATAGAGAATAAATTGGTTTGAATTCCATTGTAATCAACAAAATGTAATCATTATTCAATAATTTTATTTGTAAGTACTTAAAATTCATCATCAGAATAATTAAACTATATTGTGAACAGAAAATATATAAAATTAACCAAAACACAGTCACATCATTCAAAATATTTGCTTTCCTAATTAATATTGAAAAAATATTATCCTCCACATTGACTTTAATACCAACAACCAACCACTTTTCGGAGTTTTTATGCCTTGAATCAAATAGTTGCAGTAAAATCGAGTATTAGTTTCGCTTGCAGAAAATCATCACTCTATCTGAAATATTAGTTTTCGGTACCAAGATCAGTAAAAATAAAAGTTGTATTCAGTTATTTGAAATTATTTCAGTTTTTCGTTTTTGTTTGATTTATTTTCTACACTCACACATTTGGGTAAGTTTATTCAATTTCTTGTAATTTGAATTGAAATAATTTTGTATATAAATAAACCATTTTAATAAAAAAAAACACGAATTTTTCGAATATTTTTTTGGAATAGATAAATATAATTTATAATAACTGTAACTGACACAAATAAATGAAAATATTCCTTTTTTGTGGTTTAATTTGTACGAAAGTTTAAATAAATGAACATAATAAATAAAACTAAAAAATCGGTAAAAGATAGTAAATTATTTTAAACGAATGTATGAAAAAGTTGAAAAAAATATTTATTTGAAAAATAAATGCATGCTCCTTTATTGTTAACTCAACTGAAAACTTTTTTATTAAACTACAAACAGTAAACAGCATAATATTCTGAGTGTAGTTTTACAATAGTGAGATTATTAAATAATAGAATCAGATTAAGAATATTAACAAATTTTTTGTTTTTAAATACAAATCGATACCATGTTAACGTAAACTCTTTGATTCGCAAAGATATTTTGTATACCCAGTTCCCAGACTTAAGGAAGAAAACATGCATTTGCATGAACTTCCGGTCCCTGGTGATCATTTAGTAAACCAGCATACATGTATTTAAATGTCATATAGTCACATCATAAATTAAAAAATATGTTACCTCAAAAGTGATAAAATAAATCACTACAAATCTTTCAAGCAGATTAGTTTTAATATTAGAGAAATAAAATAATAAAGTGAGTACCGGAATAAAGTCTTATGTTTCCAGTTCCTAGCTAGAAACGGTAATGACAAAATTTTAAATTTTGAATCTCGCTCCTAGACGAGGACAAGAAATTCTCATTGAGTTTGTGATTTAACATAACAAATATCTCTAGAAATTCTAATAACAAAGTCCCCTGAAGATTTCCTTAGGCAGGAATGAAATCCGGATAGGGACACGCCTACATCAGATTGCTTTTCACAATTTGTTAAATAAGTTTTGGGATTTTAGCACATTTAATTACTATAAATACAAATCATTATATTTTAGAATGCCAGTAATGACACAAGCTTACTCTCTGCATTACTTTATTACAATTACACTGAACCAAAAACTGCGGTTAAATCAACTAAGTCCCAAGTTAAATTTATGAATGGGTGATCACTATACAATAGGGTGGGGCGATTAGTATGGAAGGAAAAAAATCTTAATGGGCGCTTCGCGTTTCTGATTCTTGGGATTGTACTGAGCAAAAAAGTCCACTAGACCATACGTATACGGTGAAAATCGAGCTTCCAGATTTTGACTTTACGGCAAAAAAGCTCTATTTTGAAATAAAAAATTAACCCCTTAAACCCCACCCACAAATATGATTGATGCATTAATCTGCTAGAGAATCTTCCAAAGAAGAGATTGATACCATAATCTTGGATAAGCTTCTCCTACTTCCTGAGATATGTCCATCCCACACATTGTTACTTTCACAAAATACGGCTAAAAAGTCAAAATGTTTAAGATCAATTTTCACCGTAGACGTATGGTCTAGTGGACTTTTTGCTCAGTACAATCCCAAGAATCAGAAACGCGAAGCGCCCATTAAGATGTTCAAATCGCCCCACCCTACTATACAACCAACAGAACCTGTCCGTCATTTTAACAAATGGTCTAGTAAATGTATTTTTTGACTTTTAACTATTTGTTAATTGTTATTTTGACTAAATATCATCATACACTCAGGGAACTTCTGCTTTAAAACGATGTAGTTGTTTGGATTGTAACACAGTTTCTTTATTTTTAATGCAAATGTCAGTCATTTGTAGAACAAATTAAATTTTTTTACTAACCTTGTAGTTCATTTAAACAAACAAACCATATCAAATGACTGTTTTATGATTTTACATTAATTTTTTACAGTTGTTTTTTGTTATTTAAAAAAATAAATGTTTGTTTATCTTTTACTAACATTTGGTTCATTTTTAAGACAATTGTTAGTCATTTTTTGAACATTAAAAAACAAATGATAATGTTAGTTGAATTTCATTTGTTTTTAACTACATTTGCGTGGTCTTTACATACATACGTAGTTTTTTAAGTGTATGTATTAAAAAAAATTAGTTATTTTAAGAAATTTATTTCTTCAAATTGAATTTGAACAATGCGCATTATTCAATTTGCGCTTTATTTAATCTATTCGTATTTTGTCGATTTATTATTAATTTTTAATTTTATATTTTTTTATATTTTATAATTTAAAATCTTTAATAAATATTTAAAAAAAAAAAGAATTTGATAAAAATATAAAAAAATAATAAAACTAAAAATTATAACGTAATACGTAATACGTAATACGTAATACGTACCCACAAAACAATTTTTAAAATACATGAAACATTGCATTTACAGAAAACATTAATTTATTTAATATTTTAGTTAATAATTTATTGCATTTTTTATTTTTAGAAATTTAGTTTACTTTACTATTACAGATGATGACTTATATAAAAAAATAAAGTAATGGCTGCAATAAAAGCTTACAATTTACATAAAACAGTATGAAATTACATAAATTTATTTAAAAATAATTATTAAACACACACTTAAATAGCCACTATAATTCACTGAGTGTAATAATTTACAATTCTTTTGTAAAAACCCATTTAACATTAATTTATTAATGTTTCTAACTTTTACAAATGGCTCTCACAAGATTAAAAGCACTCCAAATTATTTTCTACAGCAATAAGACTTGATCAAATTAATTTTAATGCCTTTTTTATAAATTTTTCTTTAATTAACAAATGGAATTTTACTATTTAGAAAAATTCACATCAATTTGATTAAAATAATTGTTGTTTTAACAATATAATTTTTCAAAAGTTAATAAAAATGTTATGTTGATTTCACGACTTTTGGTTCAGTGTACTTATGACTTAGTAATAATTTTCTCATTATTTCAATATAAAAATAATGCGCTACCCATAAATACCTAGTGTTTATCATTATTTTAAATGTAGAGCAACGATCTGAAAATTTTTTGAAAATCTATTTTTAGGCTCATTACGTTCTCAACTGTAGTAAGGACATGTACACTCAAAAGAACTTTTCCATAAATAAATCAACAGTTACGATATTTAAAAGTTTAATCGGTAAAGTTGTTTTAATGGAATATACAGTTAAATTACCAAAGAAATATATTTTTTAACTTTCTGTCTGGTATTCAATAAACAAAATAAACAAAAAAAAACGGACTTTCGGTAATAGTTAAAATATTAAGTTAAAATTTTCTATATAAAAAAAAAATTGTTATATTATATTGAGTATTGAAATAAAGGAAAACAATCTATTGTTTTTATGAATTTTGTCAATTAATTTTTCAGCAGTTGAAAATAAACTAAAAAATACAACTGTTTTAAATGAAAAGTAAGTAGTACTGTTTTAACCCTCCGATGAGTGAGAAGGTCCCTAGGGACCTTTTTGCCTTTTCAAACTGAAATTACTCCTACTTCGGCCACTACAACCCCCCCCCCCCCCCCAAAGTTACTCTGTATTTTGCTGCGCATCTTTGGAAAAAAAATCAAGCCGATCGGATCATTACTTTAGGAGTTATTGAGGTTTCAGTGAGAATAGTACGCGGACGTGTGAATAGGTCCGTATGGACCTTGTACTGAATTTCACTAATAAATGCATGTTTTTGGGCATCATTATAATTTTTTTATTATTTCAACACATAATTTACTTGTTCTGAACACAAAGACCTAAACTCAAAGACATTAGGGATGATGATAAAAACAAATAATTAAAAAAGTTGAAAAAATTATTTTTGTATGTAGAATTTAGTTATAAACAATAAAAACAAAAAAAAAAAATCAAAAAAAAATATTTTATATGAAAAAAACATGATTTACAAAAAAGGTCCGTAGGGACCTTTTCACACGGCCGTGAAGTTCAGAACTATTTTGTATTGTATTGTAATTCTTTATTTAATCATATATATTATCATAAACAAAGAACAAAAAGATAATTAATAACAATGACATAAAGCTAAGCGAAATTTAGCAGAAACTTCACCGGAACATCAAGCACCAAAATGTAGAAAAGTGGGAGATCTTGATGTAGACGATTTGAAACTAATTATGAAAGAGGCCAACAAAGAGGTTTTGGATAAATTAACTGTCCTGACAGATGATGTCGATGCACTAAAACAACAGAACAAATTGCTAAAAGAAGAAGTCGAGGTTCTCAAAGTAGAACAATGTCAAGATCGTAAAAGAATTAGCTTTCTAGAAGATCATATTAAAAGTAAAAATTTATTATTTAAAGGCTTAGAAGTAAACAGTTCCCTAAATGATGCAGTTAGCAAAGTTTGTGTTGAGAAATTAAAACTAGATTCAACCCCTATAATAAAATCAACCAGGAAAATTTTTGAACGTGACGGAAAGATGAGTGTTGTAGCAGAATTCGATTCGTTACAAATCGTAAATGATGTTTTACAACAAACGAAAAAACTAAGTGGAACTTCAATATATATAGAGAAGGATCTAAACATAGAGAAGCAACAAGATAAGAAAGCTTTACTACAGTTAAAAAAAGAGATTAAAGCAGTTAGTACTATCCATAAAGTTAAAGTTACAAATGACAGAATTAAAATTGGCAACAACTGGATGAAATGGGATCAAAATAAAAACCTAGTTAGTGGCAGTGTAGGAGCAGAGGTCATATTTAAGGAGTTATATACTAACTGTTATACTAAGTTTAATATAAATTACAATGTATTATTAAATAACATAATGTCAAAAACTAATATTTTCAAAAGCGTTTATAAATATCATAGCTTATAATATTAATGGTTTAGGTAATAAATGTCTGTTTTCAGAATTCTTTGAGTATGTGTGTAGCTGTGATGTTTTTGCCTTATTCGAAACGCATGTGGAGGAAGAAAATACAGAAAAATGGAGAAAATACTTTAAGAATTTTGATATATTTTGGAAACCTGCTAGCAGAATAAACTTACGTGGCCGGGCTATAGCAGGATGTGTATACGGTGTAAATAGAAATTTGTCAAAAATTGGTATTAAACACTCTTTCCAGGTTATTAATGACACAGTTGTACTAAAAATGCAGAAAAACGAAATAAAATTTTCTATTATCCCGTTATATATCAGAGGATCTGACTGGATTAATGAGTTTAGTGCCTTAAAAACTTTCTTCACAAACAATATAGAATCTGATGCAATATTAGTTGGTGACATGAACGTACGTATTGGTACTATACAGCAGGATATAACTGATGTTCATAAATCGAAATTTATAGCAGGTTTAGAAGAGAGAAAATCAGAAGATGCAATTGTAAATGCTAAAGGCAAACAGTTAATTGAATTTTTTAATGATTATGGATTGGTGGTACTGAATGGCTATACAACTGGCGATGATCAAGGCTCATATACGTATTTAAGCACTTTAGGCAATTCTGTCAATGACATCTGCGCAATATCACAGGAAGCTTTGCAGTATGTTAAAAAATTTCAAATTGAAACAAAGGTATGGTCAGACCATCTGCCATTAAAATTAACGTTGGGTTTTGATGGTTTGTGTGAAAATGTGGAAACTATGAATTTGTTACCAAAATTTAAATGGATTGATGCTGAAAAGGAAAGATACAACAAAAACCTAAATACAAACCTAAGGTCACAAATTACACAAGGAAATTTTCTGAGCTTAGAAAAATTAGTAATATAATAAAGATTTCTTTACCAAATCAAAAACCAAGTTCAAACAAAATTATATTTAAAAACAGATGGTTTAACTACAAATGCTTAAAAGCTAGAAAAGTTTCTTTTGAACTTCTTAATGTATTCCGAAAATCAAAAAGCTTACAGGATAAGGAAAAATATCACGCAGCAAAACGTCGTTATGTCAACGAATGTAGAAACCAAAAACAAAAATACTTTATAATGCTCAACAACAGAATAAATAAAACAAAAGATTCTAAACACTGGTGGAAGCTAGCTAAGGAAATTAGAGGTGATTGCTTTGTAGTGGGTACAAATATATCAGCAGCAAATTTTAAGGAGTATTTTCAAAGTCTTTTAAATCAACAACAAATTACAAGTGATATACACTATGCTTCAATGTTGCACATAGATGATGACCTGGACAAAGATATAACAGTAGATGAAATAAGAAAAGTTCTACAATCAACCAAACCCAATAAAGCACCAGGATCTGATAGAGTCCCTTATGAAATGTTTAAAAATGCATCTATAGAATTCTTAAATGAATTAGTCAAAACTTTTAACATCATTTTTGAAACAGGCATAGTGGGAGAAGAGTTTGTTGAAAGTATAGTGTTTCCAATACACAAAAAAGGTGTTTTGAACAACCCCTGTAACTACAGGGGAATCTCGTTCATGAATTGTGTGGCAAAGGTGCTAATGGGAACCCTACATTCAAGATTAATGAATTGGGTTGAGAAACATAACATCCTTAATGAATTCCAATCTGGATTTAGACCACAATATTCAACAGTCGACAACATATTCAATTTAGCGTCAATTGTTCATTGGAACTTTAAAGAAAAGAAAAAAACATATGCCTTCTTTGTGGACTTCAAAGCTGCTTTTGATAAAGTCCCAAGATGTGCTCTTATATACAAACTGCAAGCAATGGGAATTTCGACTAAAGTCGTTAACTTGATAAAAAATATATATAGTCACACGAAATCTGCTGTATGGACCGGCAACGAACTATCGGAATACTTTGATACTTATGTTGGTGTTAAGCAGGGCTGCCTTTTGTCTCCTCTGCTTTTTACCCTTTATCTAAATGATCTTCATGAGCATTTAGGTGGCGGTTTAAATATAGGAGATGTAAATGTGCGTTTGTTACTTTATGCAGATGACATTGTTTTGTTGGCAGATGATATAAAGGTTATGCAAAGAATGGTTAACAATTTGGAAGTATATTGTGATCAGTGGAATATGGAAATAAATATGATGAAGTCGCAGATTATGATTTTCAGAAACGGTGGTCGACTGGCAGCCCGTGATAGAATTATATACAAAAATCAATTCATAGAAATTGTGAACGAATATAATTACTTAGGTGTTATTCTAACACCAAAAATGGTTTTCAAAAAACATCTTGAAAAAAGGAACAAATCAGCAAAAAATAGCATCAATGCCACATGGAGTAGTTTTCTTAATAAAAATGATATAAGCCTAGAAACAAAATGGAAACTTTTTCAATCTGTGTGTCGATCTGTACAGGCGTATGCAGCGCAGATCTGGGGATGTTGGTTATTTGATGAAGTAGATGCCTTGCAGAGATACTTTTTAAAAAGAATTTTTAAACTTCCTATGTTTACACCAAATTATTCTATTATGTTAGAAACAAATGCAGATGCTAGTTATTTCTACACGTTAAACCTTCACATGAATTACGTATACAAAACTATTTATCAATATAAACAAAACAGACTTCCGCACAAATTATCAGTAATCATGTTAACAAATAATATATTTTGGGCAGATCAAATGAATAAACTCGGAAATGAATTTAATATACGCTTCGAAAATGATATTTCGGCAGAAGAATGGCTTAGTCGAGGCACACTTTTGATTCAACAACTTAAAACCAAGAATATTGTACAAATGCAGGAGACAGCCCTGAACAGCAGATCACGATTCTACAAATATCTTGATTATAGTAGAGGTGTTAATTACATTGAAAATAATAGAAATTTAACTCAAATCTCAACAATATTTAAAACCAGGTGTGATATTCTACCTCTAAACGGAAACAACTTTGATAATACGCAAACTAAAACATGCAGCCTTTGTAATACGAGAGAAGACGAAACTTTGGTCCACTTTATGGCAAAATGTCCCATACTCAGGGAATTCAGAATACGGCATTTAGAAAAAGATTATCTTAATGAACAAGAATTAATAAATATTTTAAATGGAGAAATACCAAATGGTTGGAAAAAATTATATAATTATGTTAATACGGCATTAAAATACAGAAATATGATAATAAATGAATTTATATAAATTAAGTTTAAAATTACACAAATTGTTAAAATAATGGATATATAACAGACGACTTTATGTCATTGTTATTAATTATCTTTTTGTTCTTTGTTTATGATAATATATATGATTAAATAAAGAATTACAATACAAAAAAGTTCAGAACTATCACTCATCGGAGGGTTAACTGATTTTCAGTTAATTTAATTTACGGAAAAAATATTGTGTGTGTATAAATACATATTTTTGAATTTTTTTAGACTTGAAAGAGAGTCATGTTGGTTTTCATATATCAAGTATAAGTGTCCAGATAGCTCAGAAGGTAGAACGTTTGACTAACAACCTAAGGGCCTAGGTTTGAAGCCCGTAGGGGCAGGGCATTTTTATTAACAAAAGTTATATTTTTGTATTAAATTTTTTTTTTTACAAATTTTAGACTTATTATTTTTGCCCATACTTGCAACCATATATTTTTTGTATGGTGGTTAGTAATCATAAGTCATTATTAATTTGTAATGAGAAATGTAAGTACGTACGTATCATTACAAAATTACCATTACCATTACTTATGTTGATTATTTTCTGATTCTTCGAACGTCGTATTTTTGGTATCTTTAATTTGCTTTTTAATTTTTTTGCCGATTTTTGTTGCGCCCGTATTCATAAAATATCTGAATACATATTTCAAATACATTTTAGTTAAAATATATTTTAAGCCTAAAAACTGTATTCATAAAGGAATATTAGCTTTTTACACATGATTTAAAATAGGTACTTTAAGCTAATATTCGTTTATGAACACAATTCTAATGATTAAAATGTGTTTTAATTAAAATGTATACAGAAAGAAAAATAAAGCTATTTGCCAACTGAAATTCGGTTACTACGACTCGCATTCGGGTATTGGGAATTTCAGTCGGTTGGCACAACTTATCATTAGTTTTCACAACACAGTTCGGTTAATTCAACTAAACTCTAGTTGCAACATACGAAATATTCCGAAATCTAATGTAAATATCGTTGTACTTACTGAATTTATGAGTTAAAATACATTTTTTAATTCGGTTGGCACTTTTTTATTAATACGGTCGTTAATATTCATCGCTAAAGTAAGTGTTTCAGAGGTGAAAATAATAAACTTTTATATCTATGTACAATATTTTATAAACATATTAATTTCGGTGCAAAAATTAAAGCGGTTTTAAATTTCATTCACATTAAAAATATTGATATTACAGTTTTTGCTTAGATTAAACAAAAACTACATTAATTTATAGATCTCATTGCATTTAACACATTTTAAAATATATATATTACACCACCAAAAATTAAAAAAATACACACAAAAAATTAGTTTGTCATATAATAGATCTTAACCCATTTTTTACCAATGTGTCTTTAAAGACACATTTTAATAGATATCCAAAAATCCAAATAGAAACCTACAATACAAATTGTTACTGATTCGGAAAACTTAAAGTTTTTCCAATTAAATAAATTAAAAATGATTTAAAAAAAATTTTCAGATTTTTTTTTTAAGATTTATTAAAAAGTCACCTTTTTGGATACTTTTTCATTAATGCAAAAAAAAATTAAAAATAGTATTCAATTTTCATAAAAATGTGTTTTTAATATGGGAACAGTCCAATATAAAAATTCTTGCAGAAAAATTATTATTATTTTTGATTTAATAAATTGTTTGTATTCCCTGTTAAAAGTCGACATATATGGATCCACACATGAACACACATGCGCACACACATCCATACATGATTTATATGTGTTCATAAAGGATTAATACATGTTGATATAAGGAATCATGTGTATGCATTAAAAAAAATTGAGGTAATATTTACATATATAATAATAATTTAACCCTAATCTATACATGTATATACATTTCTATACATGGTCATGTGTGTACATTAACGAAAATTGAGGTAATATTTATATATATGATCACATATGAACTCTTATGAACATATCGCTCAAAAGTCAAAAAATTAGATTTTTGATTTATGATGCAGATTATTTATTAGTCATAACATGCTTTATTTTGTGTAAAAATTTCATATTAATATCATGTATACTTTTCGTAATAGAGGATAATATATTTTATTTTTTTTTTTTTTTAAAGTGGGTGCAACGAGCTTATACTTCATAGAGTAACTGTGATACTCACGAGTCTCTCGATAATTAGCGAATTCGCACACAACTTTAACGAAAAGAAAAATACATTAAAACCACCTATTTATAAAAAACGTAACCAACTAAATAGCGAAAGGGTCGAGCGAGGCAAATATGGATTGAAAACTTTAAACTCGTTTTCTGCAAAATCGTGTTTTTTGAGTTATGTCAGTCTTGAAGTAAATGAGCGATATATGAATCCTATATGTATATTAAGTTTTTCATTTCTTTAAAAAAAAACTTTTTGCGGAAGTTAATCATTCCTAAATTTTTCTAGTAGAAATTTGTATAGATGTACAAAACAGGATTATAGAGAAAAGAAAATCGAATTTGAGATTTTAATTTCAGTAATCTACATTTTCAATATTTTTGTTTAATATAAAAAGCTTAATTTCGTATTTTTGTTCTTGAAAATTTTGCACTATATAGTAAAATTGTTTAAAACTCACAATGGCACGTTCGAAAATATTTATTTTAACTACAAAATACCCATTTTGAAAATGTCAAAATTAACATTTCTCGAACAATGGTTTTATGATCATATATAAAGTTAAACAAAATGCCCAAAAAATATAAATTTAAAAACATAAAGAAAAAATAATATTTTGAATTTTAAAGCAAAAAATTAATATTTAAAAATTATAATTTTCACACTTGTTTTTTGGAAAATTTTTAAACAAAATATTTTGTATAGTAAAATCATTACATGTGGATCGAATTCGGAATTTAACTGAATTTCGCTTTGGTCAGGGGAAAACAAGTTGAAGATCTAAATCAAAATTGGTCTACAAAATGCGCTTTTCATGAAAATGTAAAATGTTAAATTTTTTACGAAAAAATATCAACAAATCAACTCCGATTTGAATGAAAGATTTAAAAAAAATATTTTTACATCTTACCATGATTTGTTAACTAAGCGAAATTCCTTTAAAATCTGAATTCGATCCATGTTAATAAACACGTTCGAAAATTCGAAATTGAACTTTCCTTCTATATGTAACACACTGAGGAATTTTATATCGTATTAAAATATTAGCTTTGACTTGAATATTCCTACCCAGCAAAATTTTTTAGAACAGATAACCATTTAACTTTTTCTACAGCTTCTTTTACCACCGGTTACATGGGACCTGTTCTAGAACAAGTTCCTGGGAGTCGAAATGTACGGCTTTACTGTTCCAGAATCCAGTTCTATAACGGGTTCTAGAACCGGCTCCAAGGCAACCTGTTCTAGTTTGGAGGTAAAGAACCTATTGCAAATAGGACAAACTCTATATAAAAGAATCTGTTGCAGAACAGAAATTAGAACCTGTTATAATACATTATAAGTTGTTCTGCAACCTGTGATTTACTATTTTACTGGGTATGTTCGAAATTTCGTAGTTTGTTTCTTTTTTTTAAGATGCACAACAAATTACAGGTTTTTCATCACTTTGAATTTCATAAAAATCAAAGTTTTAAGATACTCTCCTACCAATTTAAATTAATTAAAATTAAATGTTAAAAAACACCATCTCAAGCCAAATGATTGTGAGATTATCTTATAAAAAAGCATCTTTATTTTTAAACACAAAGTCCAAAATCCAAGTGTTATTTTTTACACGTATTTAGTTTTTCAATTAAAAGCACAGCATCTTCACAAAACTTACCTTCGATTTTGATACCAAGTTTTAACTTGGCAATCACTCAATTCCAGTTTATTGGCCAATTCCATACGATCCTGTACACTCAAATATTTTTGACGTTCAAATGACTTTTCCAATGTTTGTAATTGATGATCGGTAAATGCGGTACGAGCCTTACGTTGTTTCTTCGATAAACCCATTAGATTGTCACTACTTTTAATGCTATTACCATCATCATCTTTGGCACCTGCAAGAAGAAGAAAAAAAAACAGAAGAAGACAAGAAAATGTTAAATAAATTTCATGTATGCAAATATGTTTAAAATTTTAAGCGGATATTTTGTTTAATAAAAAAAATCACAATTTTTTCATATTTCTATAGAGATTTCTGTCATGATCATTTATGGTTTGTTGTGGTTTCGGTTTACTATGGTGATATTATTTTTTTTTTTTAATTTGCTTGCATATTTTTTAGATTTTTTTTTTTTTCTTAAATTTTTTGTTCAATTTAAATCTTTAAATTGTTCATGGACTTGTTTAAAGTCTACCTCAACACAATTCACAGTAAAATAACAACTGGCTTGGCTACATTTTCTTTCAGTTTATTTTTTTTTTTTTTTTTTGTTATTTTAATTTTGTTTTTTTTTTTTTGCTTTAAATGAAATGATGCGTAAATTTTTGTGTCATATTTATGTGCAATTAATTAAAATTATTGCATGCATATTTTATAATACTCTTATATGAATGAGAAATAAAAAGAGGATTGAGTTGTTGTTAATGCGGACTTTTTTGTTTTGTATTTTTACGTAATTATTGTTTAATTAAACATAATCATTTTTAAACTGTAGTAATCACTAACGTTTTTTTTTTTTTTTTGTTAAATAAAAAAAACTGGAATTTAAATATTACTGCTGATTTCATATGACATAAATCTCTAATTCCCATAGAATGTGAACAATTAATAAGATGCTAAACTATTATTAAAATAATTATTAAATAAATTCCTTGATTGTAAGCAATTATACAAATTGAAGAAATTTCAATAAAATCGAGGAATATTTAAATCGAGAAAAAAAAATACTTTAAATGATCAGAAAAGTATAATTTTTTCACAAATTTTTTTAGAATACAAACAAACATTACGTTTTTCTTAAAAAAATTTTAATTATATGCCCCAAAATCTAAAATATTAGTTAAAACTAATTTTAAACAGTTTTGTAACAAAAAATTTGGCTTCGTATTGAAAAAATTGTAAGCTGATTTCAGAATTTTTTTTTTTGATTTTGGATTATGAAACAAAGTGTTCTTAATATTTGGTATGAATGTCAGGACAGAAGAAATTGGCAAAAATTAAAAGTTTTTAAAATAAAATTTTGTGATCCCAAAAAGAGCAATGTCTGAAAAAAAATATTTTATATATTATTTACAGGCATTAAGATGTTAAAAATTTAACACAAAAAAGCATGAAATTGGCCGTTTTTTAAATCGACTTTTTTTATAATTTTGTATTTTAGTAAATATTCTTAGGATTCTAAGAAAAAAAAATTCATGGAAAAATTCCTACGGGTTCAAAAGTTACAGCCGGATTAGTGAGAGCGCATTTTTAATTTTCGCGCTACCTACGTACGGCAGCTGGTATATACTTGTTTTACTACAGCATTGAATTTTTGCAAAAGAAATGATGCAAATTGTTTGAAATGCGCCAGAGTGAAGGCATATGAAGCTTCAAAAGAAGCCCGAATTTCTAAACGATTGCAAAAAACTGTAAGAAACAGCATAACACAAGAAACGAAGGCATACAGTACGAAGCAGGCATTTTCTTTGTTCACAAACTTTGAACGCGTTTATCTCGAAACCATGTTTTTCGTACTGGTTGCTGCACTAGCGGGTTCATTTTTTGACGATTTTTTTTTATTTGTATGTTTTTAAACTTGATTCGCTATCGTATGACACGAGCTTTTTTTAAATTTTTTTTTTTGATTTTTTATGAATTTTTAAAGTCAATATTTTTTTTCGAAAAAACACACTTTTAAATTTGTAACATCACCAAAAATTTAAAAAAAAGCTCGTGTCATACGATAACCAATTTTGTTAAGATTTAAAAAAGTCATTTTTTCCAAATTTTCTTTCTTGTAATTTCCCAGGAAAAAATTACACATTCCAAAAAGAAGGTGATGCCCACACTTGCTTACATATCTCATTGCCAAATTTAGTAACTGCAATACCAAACTCATTCCAACGATAGAGTCAAAAAAGCAAGTAGTATTGTAATCAATTCTTTAAATTTAAACCAGAAAGCATGAACTCAATAACAAAGTAATCATTTACTTAACTTTTTGTACTCAAGAAGTAATCATATACTCGTTATTGGAAGTAGTTCCTAATTTTGAAAAAATAAGTTATACAATTTTAAAGAATTTATCTCATATATTTTTTCAAACAAATTTTTATTTGCAGGAAAATAATACTTAAAACAGAAATTGCATTTTTATTTTTTGAAAAATTTATATTTTCGTGGTTTATAGCTCCAAATTTATGACAAACCCATGTTATCATAACAATTCGATGTTTCACTTTTTAGGATTTTATTTCCGTATAAGTTTTGATAGTTATATTTGAGTGACGTAGGAGAATTACGTGTGAGTAAAAGTTGAATTTACTTATGAAACTACTTCTTTTTTTTTTAAATGTAAGTACTTCTTATTTTTTCTAGGGAACTATTTATTTATTTTTTTTTTGTGTAAGTACTTCGTAATTTTACAATGGAACTATTTCTTTATTAAAAAATGTATGTAGTACTTAAAAATATAAAGTAAATGGTTCTTCGGTAAAAAAAATAATCAATTCTAAAGAATCAATTATTTTAGTCTCACGCCCTGTTAAAAGAATCGAGTAGGTAATCTAGTAAGGAATGCGTTCTGCCCAAAATGCTTGATTACAAACCCGCTTACCTTTTTGGAAATTTTTTGCTGGGTTGTTCAATTCTCTACAATAATAATTTTGGAAAAATATTTGTTTTTAACTGAGTTATGAATTTTTAAAAAAAAGGTCTGTTTTCTCTGCCGCGAATGTAATGTCCCCCCTTAATTTATTTTTGTTTTTATTAGATTATTTTTACGTTAACATTTAATACTGCAATATCTTCCAGTGTAAACACGATAAGAAGCTTAATTACCCATTTTGAGAACTAGGCTTCAGTATCACTAGAGATGCTGTGGAAGTACGAGAAAGTGTCCACACGGATCCATCTGAGTCTCCTCGTCGACATACTACTTAATTGGAAATCTCCAGAGCAGCGGTATATCCGACCATGTTGGAAAATGTTTTACCTCCGGTAGTTCTCAACAATCCTGGCATATGGTTAAAGCAAGATGCAGCTACAGCTCATACCGCGCAATGGCGACTAAAAAAAACATTGATTTTTCGTGGCCACCCGGCAAAAAGTAGAGCTTACCAAAAGCACTTCCGAAAGGCATTATTTAATTACGAAGCGCTTCCAAAGCAAGTAAAGAAGTCATGATTTTTGTTCGCGTTGTCCCACTTGGTATGTTTCTTTCAAAGCGCTTCTTTCATGTGCTCTTGGAAGCAATAAATTCATGAATTCTTAGGCACTAAGAAGCGCTTTTCGTATGTTGACAACATTAGTGCTTCATAGTTTGCATACTTTATTGCTTCATTTTAAGCATTATTCACCGCTTCAAAGAAGGCATTCTGGGAAGCACGACAGAATGCCTTCACTAAATGCTTTATAGTATGCAGGCGGTGAAGCGCTATTTTGGAAGCATACAAATGTAGTTACTGCTTACCAAATCCAGGTTATTTTTTGCTGGGCACTTCGTTCCCCAGATTTGACTGTCCCTGATTTTTTTATGGGGTTTCTTGAAGGTACGGGTTTGCGTCAACAAGCCACAAAACATTCAGTAACTTAAGCAGAATATTCGCACATAAATTGCAGAATTAGAGCCAGAAACGTTACGCAACGTAGAGTAAAATGTCTCGAAAATAGCCATTAAATGCCACCATGAAAATGGTGGCATTTACTTAGCTAAATAAAATGTATAAGTCATACTTTCATTAAAAAAAATTAAATAAAAAACTGTAAAAATAAAAAAGTTATAAGCATTGTAAATTAATCAGTCGAAGTTGGTCCACCCTGTATGTATATATTGTACTTAATCACAGGTAAAAAAATTAAAAAACTCTCACAACAAAAATACGTTGTGTGACACATCCTTTTTAACTAATTTTAGCACGCCGAACACGTTTTTTTTTTTAATTTTAAATCGGGTTAATGGTTTTCAAGATATTGCGAGTTGAAAATGGCCTTTTTCCATTTTGATTGAATTTTTTAAAAATAACTCCAACTTTCGACGTTCAGTAGACTTGCCTAATAGTTCTTGTACAGCTAGGACCACAGATTATGTGGTGTAAATTTCAGTTAAATCGTATTATGCTAACCTGTTGCAATAAAAACATCCTCTTCTTTTAAAGTTATTTAAATTTAAAAATCAATATTTATTTTTTTTGGCGTGATAAATGTATGTTAAAGTTCCATTTTGTTTTAAAAAAATTAGAGAAAAAGTTAAATTAAAAATTGAATATAACTTTATTGTCGAATAATTTAATAATTTTATTCAAAGAATCAACCATGTTTCGACTGACAATAATATTTTTAAAAACTATTGCATTTTCAAATTCGCAAAAATATTCCTTTCATTGCCGAAATTGGTAAACAAAAAATGAATTTGAAATAAATAATGAAATCAATTAAAATATTTTTTGTAATAACTACAAAAATATCGCCTTCTAAGTTTAGAATATTTGATTTTAGTTTTAGTATTTATGTAAAGTAATATGTGGGGTACATTTTATTTTATTATTTCACCATTCTCTGCACAAATCATATATAAAAATATATTAGTTTTAAAATTTCGAATATAACAGTTTTAAACAAAAATCTAAAATTACTGATATTTTGCAGTTGCGACCACATAAAAAGCAAACTTCGAATTTTCGAACTCAAAACTTAAACTAACTAATTTGTATTTTTTATTTTATATTTTATTTTTATGTTTTTATATTTACATCATACCATAACAAAATTTTTTAAAACAAAAGATTTAAGAAACAAACTTGAAATAAGAATCATTGACTGCAGTAAAGAAAAATCTTTAGAACAAGTATAGTTAACAGATTATTTCAGTAATTATGTTAGCCATGGAATATATCGGGGTTTAGAAAATATATTTCTAAATTTATAAGTTCTCCCAAAATATAAGTATAATTACATACATTTCATTAACCCTTTTAAAAACACGCCCTCGAAAAATATTCTTATCAAAAACTCTAAATTAAACCACATTCCAATAAATTAAAACAATATCATGTTAATAAAAACAATTAGTAATAACAAATTACATATTATGAAATGTAATATTATATTTATTCATATTTTTCGAACTGTAATTTATAGTTTAGTTGAGTTTAATGTGTATAACACTTAATAAGGAAATCAAAGATTTTTCCGCAAAACAACAAGCTACGAAAATAACCCAGTGAGATACAAAACAAAAACAAGTAAGAAATGTTTAATGAAAACTAAAACGATATTTTAAACTAAACTGTAAAACATTTCCGCAAAATGTGGTTAAATGTTTTTTTATTTTAAGACATTAAAACAGACACGCTAAATTATAATAAAACGCCAGCAAGAAAATAAACTTAATGAATATACGAATGAATCAACAACGAATTAATGAATGAATGGCTAAAGGATGGTTGGATGGGCTTCAATGCAAACATTATAATTTTACTAAGATTCTACAGTTGGCAAAGTTTAGAATATATATAAAGTGTAAATGATTTAGTTCGTATTAAATGCTTTGGTAATCATGAAGTATGCCAATCGTTTTAGAGGCGAAAAAACAGTGGGTCAATAAAGATTAAATATGAAGATTTTTAATTGATCTCAATTCCTAAAAATAATAAAACAAACAAGAAATATATTAAGTTTTGACATATCCTGTGGAGAGCCTAAAAAAATTTTTTCAGTTTCAAAAAATTGTCTACTTCCAAGCGGCACTGTAACATTGGCCCAACCTAGTTCCCAAGCGGAAAACTTGATTAATTTTGAAATAAATAAGAAATAAACTTGTAAAAATAACAGAAAAATAAAAATTACGTTGCAGAAAAAACTGCTAAAATGAGCAGTGTTTTTGATAAATATTAATAACCCAGTGTAGAAAAGCGTTACCGTATAAGTGGTTATATAAGTACATATTTGGTAATCGTAAATACTTAGAATTGTCATTACAAATCTCATTTCTTGTATACGGGGATGTCGTACCAAATAGTGGCATATCATTACTAAACACCTTAAAAATATGTGGTTATCTATATGCTTACCCGTTTAGACAAAAATAATTAGTCTAAAAGTAACTTTAAAAGAAACTAAATTTAATAAAAAAAAATTTTTGTTAATGAAAAACTTTTTTTTTATAAAATGTGCCCACACGGGATTTGAACATGGGCCTACAGGTTGTCAGTCAACCGCTCAATCATCTGAGCTTTCTCGACATGTTATACTTGATAGATAAAAACATAAATAACTTGCTTGCACAATATATCATTATTTTCCAAATTATAGGAAATGCATTATTTTTTGTATTGAAATAATGGGAACATTAATTAGTTATTAGTAAGTACTTATTATTAGTGTTTAAGTAATACAGAGAGTAAGCTGGTGTCATTACTGGTAGTGAGAGAAGTAATGACATGTAATTACCATTTATACACTGGGAAATTAAGAAATGCAAAAATAAATATGTTAACTTTTACAAAATATTAAGTATATTTAAGTTAAATTTTAGTTTATTGAAAATAGAAATTTTCTCAAACAAAAACTGTAATATCAACAAAATTGTTGCTCTATTTACCTTCAATTTAGTAGAATGCTAATAACATAATATTGGGTATACAAGTTAATAATGTCGATTTGGACAACATATGGCATAACAATCACATATGGTTTGTGACAATAACAACAAATGTGGTATTTTGGAGGGTAAACATCTGTCATTATAATTCAGTATTCGATAGACGCCAAAGTGTAAACACACATTTTTTTCAATTTCTATAATAATGTTGAATTCTGTGCCTAAAAAGATGTTTTGCAGGGAAGTCTGATAACCTTCTTTCATTTGAAAAAAACGGCTGCTGAAAGTTATCGATTGCTAGTAGAAGCGTGCGATGGGTTGCGCTATTCAAAAGTGGTGATTTCGACACAGAAGACTAGGAGAGGCCTGGTCAGCCGAAAAAGTTTGAAGATGAGGAATTCGAAGCATTACTCCACGAAGATTGTTGTCAAACGCAGGAAGAACTTGTATTATCATTGGGAGTCACACAACAAGCGATTTTGCATGTCGGAAATGCTACTTGAACGCTACGAAAAGAAGTAATTTTTCATCGTATTGTTACTGGTGATAAAAAATGAATACACTGCGATAACCCAAGCGCATAAAGTCATATGTAAAGCTCGGCCAACCAGCCAAATCAACGCCGAAGCCGAATATCCATGGCGCCAAGGTAATGCTCTGTATTTGGTGGGATCAAAAGAGTGTTTTGTATAATGAGCTGTTGAAATCGGGTCAGACGATAACAGGGGACCTGTACCGAACACAATTTATTCGTTTGAAGAGAGAAATCAACGAAAAACTACCAGAATAGTTGACCAGACACGAGGCCATAATCTTCCATCATGCAACGCTCGGCCACATGTTGCAAGACCGGTCAAAAACTATTTGGAAAACTGTGGATGGAAAGTTTTAGCTCACCCGCCTTATAGCCCGGACCTTGCCCCTTCTGACTAACATTTGTTTCGATCGATGCAGAACGCCCTTACTGGAATACGCTTCACTTCAGAACCGGGTATCAGAAATTGGCCTGATTCATTCTTTACCTCAAAACCGGAGAAGTTCTTTTGGCGCGGAATCCATATGCTACCAGAAAGATGGGAAACAGTAGTGGCTAACGATGGATAATACTTTGAATAATGTATCAATTAATTTTGTTATTATAATAAATGCATTTTTCAAGCATAAAATCTACATTATTAACTTGTATACTCAAATTTTGCTTAAATCAACAGAATTATTTGCAAAAATATTGTAGATTGCTAATTTCGGAATTTAGAGAAACTTTTTTTTTTGTCTGCTCATCGTTAGCAAATTTTTTGCTAATTTTAGCAGATTAATTTGTTTCTTTCAATTAAATAAAATTCAGCTGAAATATAACTAAATATTTGTAGATTCAACAGATTTGATTTTGCTTTTTTAATCTTACTAATATTTAGCAAAAAAAATTTTAGTAATTCTTTCTGCAACGATATTTTTAACTAATTTTTATTAGGTTTAACAAAAATGTTTACTTATTTTTGTTCAATTATTTATACGTTCATCATATATCCAAATTTAATGAAAATCTGAAAGAAATTATTCTTTAAATTTCCTAGTGGGTCTTTGTTGATTAAAAGTGGAAACTTTAAGCCTATGTGTATCACAATTACATGAAATAATTATTTGTATCAAGTGAACATTTTATTTTTTATCAATTTAAGAGCTTTGCAAAAAAATCATAATTCAAATTATATTTCATGGGCATTTTTGTCCCCGGGCCAATAAAGGTAAGGATATTTAAATAAAAGTAAAGACAACTATACACTCCCAATAATACATGCATAAAAATACGAAATTATTGTCAAAACTACAAAAACTTTCGTAAAATGTACAAATTTTCGTTTATTTTACAAAAAATTTGGTTAATTTGAAATTTTTTTGTAATTTCAAGCATGGATTATTATCAGTGTAGTCTAGTCAAATGTAAGTGTTATTTTTCCGAAAATTATTCAAGCCTTGATGAGTATGTTCAATTTTTGACAAAATAATCAATTTTCATAAGATGTCCTGGAAAGGAGTCGCTCCACACACAAATACGAATTATAATTTTTTAAATTTATTTTTTTTTTTCTTTAATTACAACTATTATGTTTTTTTAACATCTTTGAAATTAAAATAAAAAAAATTGTAATCAGTTTCGATTCCACACACAGAGAAAAATTTAGCTATTTGCCAACTGAAATTCGGGTACTACGACTCAAACTAAGTTAATACGAATTTCAGACGGTTGACACAACTTACCATTAATTTTCACAACAAAGTTCGGTTAATTCACCTAAATTTTAGTTCCAACACCCAAAAAATTAAGAAATCTAAAATAAATATCATTGTACTGACTGCATTTAAAAGTTGCTACCATTAATACACACTTTTAAATTCGGTTGGCCCTTTATTTCCCTGTGTGCAGTCTAAAGTGAGTTAATGATTTCCGATGAAGTCAGAAATCAATATCAGGATAATTTTGTGTATATTAAATGAGTAATTTAAATTAAATTTTCCTATATTCCAAATTTTGGTAAAATTTAATAAAAAATACACTTTTTTACACAAACGGAACATTTTCGGCAGAAATTCACCACGGGTTAAAGTTTTCTACAAAAAAATCGATTTCTTGCATTTGGAACCATTTGCAATAAAACTGAAATGACAAATCTATGTTTAAGGGGCCGCCTAATGAACATGTATTAACTTGTATGACTTCATATATGAGCATATATGAGCATATGTTGATTTTTAGCCGGGAACGTAAATACATTTTTTTTTTTTAAAACTGTTATATATATTTTAACTTAATACTTTTTAATATTGTTCCAATCTTATTTCATGGCCCATTCACTTGCTTTAAAACCTTAAATAACTAGTTACCACTGCATACCACTGTTTTATATACTTTTTGTAAAACAAACTCAAAATTTTTTTTAAACTTTAGCACTATTTACTATAAGATGGTTGTAATAAATTATGTAAATCATATTGTAAGTTAAAGGAAAAAAAGTCGTAAAGATAAGATAAACAGAATTTAAGACTACTTTATAAAGAAGTTTAAAACAAAAAATGCTTTTTGTTGTGATGAGTTATAAACCATATTTTTGCTCTAATGGGAAAACTGTTGTTAATCTACAAAGTTTTCTTTTGTTTTCTTAACAAATGAAAAATAAGAGACAGAAAAACGGACCGACCTAAAGACTGACAAACATTTAGACATTTAGTCAGTTGCATAAAAATAAATAAAAAAATTAAATGTATGATTAAAATGCAACATCCTCCAGTTTTTTATGAATGTGTTATTTTTACATTATGCATTAATGTATAATTAAGTGTTTTGTGGCTAAATTGCATTAAACATGGTTAAATGCGCAACTGTAAATTGTTGTTATTGCTGAAGCTTCTTTGTTTATTTTGAACTTCATTCTTCATTTGGATTTGATGGTTTGTTGTAAAGTAAATTTACTGCTCTACTACACTTTTTCTTGTGCAAAAAAAAAAAAAAAACAAAAAGAGTAAATTTATAAAGGTTTTTTATTACATAAATGTGGTTTTCATGCAGTTTTTTATCTGTTTGCATTTCAATTAAGCAGCTTTATACTATTTTTACAACAAAAAAAAAACCTTTCTTTTACACTGCAAATGTAAAGTATACAAAATTGCTTTCGGTAACTAAACCATTAGATTTAATTTATTTTACATTTTCTTTAATTTTTATAATAACTTTTTTTCATTCAAAAATTTTCTTGCTACTTTATGATCTTAGTGTCAATAGGAATTTTCCTTATTTACGCTTTAAACATTAACAATTTCCTATCTCTGTAGTTTGGCTTTATAACTAAAAAAAAACATTTTGTGGTTTTGGGAAATGTAGTCATGTATGTTGTTAAACGATTATCGTTATTTAATCTAAAACTTTTAAAAATGTTGCTGTTGTTTTTTTCATTTATTAACTGCAGCAATAGCAGTACAAATTAACACAAAGGGTTAATATAACAGTAAATTCTATTTGCTTTAATATAGTTTTTTTAAAAAAGAAAAAATTATCATAAGTTTGCGTGCTTTTGGTCATAAATGTTTTAAAAATTTAATGAACAGTGCAGCAGGAACAATCGGTATTAAAACGAAAGACTTAAGCAACAAACTTAAGTTGCATAAATTTATAAGAATATTATTATTAACATTTTAAAAATCTTCCATCACTTTAATAACTTCATGGAACCATTTAATTGTTATAATTAAATGTGTTGATCATAAAATATAATTATTTTATAAATAATAAAAATTACTTTTGAAATTAATATTAAATTTATTTTGTATATTTTGAAATACTAAAAAAATTCCATAATTTTTTTCACAACTCGTGTCATTTGAGACCCGTGCGATTATCATGTGATTATTTTTGTTTTATTTAAACAAAAAAAAATTTATATTTTAAAATCATCCCTCACACAGAATTAGCTTGAATATTATTTACTTTAGCAAATAAGAAAATATTTTAAATAAAAAATCAATAGAGTTTTTATACCCACACACTCACAGTATCATACATATCATAATACAAATTGCTAAATATATTTAAAAAGTGATTGATATTTTGAAGTCGGTCAAAATATTTGAAACTGATACTAACAGCATACATAATAAAAATAAAAAATATACCTATAATATGTATAAGAAATATTTAAAAATTTTAATACACTGTAAATAAACATTTGCTATAACTTTAGAAAAAATAATACACAAGGCTAATTTTTTTTTTTAAAGAGAAGCAACACTCAGGAAATTCTTCCTATTAATTAATGTGTTGCTTTCTTTGGAAAGGGGATAGTGGAGAGATGAAAGGTGGTGAAAGATGAAGGGCTTCAAACATGGCAACACTGTAATTGCGCGAGATGATAAGTCTTAGAACAGTTGTTGGTCTCCACCTGATGTAGAGTTGGCGAATTTATTAAGTTAAGTGCTATGGGAACACCGAAGGTGGGCGCAGCAATAAATATAAGTGATAGAAAACTCATACATATTATTTTTCTGAATTGATGTTGTCGTCACCGGGAATCGTACCCGGGACCATCTGTGTAGCAGTCCAACGCGCTAACCATTACACCACAACGCCCATTCATTGTTTGTTCAGTGTTCAATATAAGTTCAGTGATTAAACTCAGTTTTTCAGCAAAATATTAAATTTTGTTTTTTTTTTTCCACAGTCGCGTATTTTACAACTCTATTCCATTAATTTTAAGTACAATTTTGATTTGCAGCTAAAACAGCTAAATTTTAAAAAAATCAGCGCTGAAATTTGTTTTAATGATTTGATTCATATAATTAATAAACATTTGCTTTCAAACTATGAAGATATCGTGCAAAACAATTTGTGCTCTGGTATGATAATTTACATACAATAAGACTCCAATGCTACACTCCGGGAACTACTGATTTAAAAATTTGTAGTTGTTTGGGTTGTAATACAGTTTCTTTATTTTTAATGTAAATGTCAGTCATTTTTAGAACAAGTTTAATTTTTTAATAACCTTGTAGTTAATTTAAAAAAACAAACCACACCAAATGACTGTTTTATGATTTTACACACATTTTTTCAATCGTTTTTTGTTACTTAAAAAAATAAATGTTTGTTTATTTTTTACTAATGTATGGGGATAATTTTTACTGCAATTGTTAGTCATTTTTGGAACAGTAAAAACAAATGACAAATGTTAGTTGAATTTAATGAAATGTTAGTCGTCCTTTCTTCAAGTGAAATTTCATTTATTTCTGACTACAATTGCTGTCATCTTTAACTACATAATATCCTTAGTGTAGCTCTCTGACAACAATCGATCAGAATCTTGAATTTTTCGTCTGTGTAATTATTTTTTTGTTTAAATTAAGTACCTATTTAGAGTCCAAGAATCGTCCAAACGTGTGTACCAAATTTTACACATTTGCTCTATCCAAGGAGCTATATTCTAAAGTACACAGGATTAAAAAATCTTCATGATTCAACAAAATTATATTATATTTCTTCATCTTCAAAAGTCGTCTCTTTCTCAGTTTTCGCAATTAGCAATGACAATTTTGGCCCTCTAGAAATTTAGCACGCTAGAACCTTGCGTGCTATAGTTCTCCAAAAGAAAAAAACCAAATTTTTCTTTCTAAAGCATTGTCATCTGAGCCAAGTAAAATTTACCTCGCGCATTTAGAAGGCGCTTTGTGATGAATCTAAACTAAAATTTAAAGAAAAAATTATTATCCAGATGATACATTACAAATTATGATCGATTTTTTTTATTATTTTCTAAGTTTTATATTTTTCTTATCTCCTTCTTTCGTGTTTATCTGTTAACAAACATAAATTGCGAAAGAATTAGTTTCTTTTTAATTCTGCTGCTACCACTTCCCCCCAAAATTCTCACTTCCCCTATATATGCGTTTTTTCAATTTTATTGTTTATTTTTATAATTTTTATAAATTCTCTTACTGGCTTTTATGGTCAATAAAAATATTAATAAAACGGGTTTTTTTGGTTTTTTTGTATAATTTGTATCCCATGTTTCGTAGTATTTTCTAACTTCTTCAGGGTTTAAAATTATTATTTTTCAAAATTCACACTAAACGTTTCTCTTAAATATTTTTTAATTTACACAATTTTATGTTCTATGTCGTGTTGCTGATATCGCGTAAAATTTAAAATCTGTGCAACATTTCGCATTTGTTTCTTAGAAAAGTTTAAATCTCTGGAAAAATTAAAAATATTTAGTTTTTTATGAAGCCAATTAGCAGAATTTCTTAAAGTCTTAAGGAAAAATGTAATGTTTAGTGGAATTTTTGAAATTTTTTCAGTGACTGTAAATATTTATTTCTTAATTATATTTCATAATTTTTTTCAGTGCATTTTATTCAAGATTTTTTATAGTTTCTAAATTGACAAGAATGTTTTTTTTTATTGAATGTTTTTTGCATTTTTACTGCATAAATAACATAAAAGTGTGTATTTAGATTTTTTGTATATTCAACCGAACAAGTGATGAAGTGAAGTGTAAAGTGATCAAATTATATGATCAAACTTGACGTACGATCACACTCTAATTTCAGCTTGATTAAACATTTAGCAAACAAACATAAAACGGAGTTAAAGTTAAGTGAAAATGATATCGGTTTATAAAGAATTTCAAGTATTTTTTTTTTCATAAATTAGGAATTTTAAAGGCTTCTCAATCAAAAGACTTTCATTTAAAGAAATTTTATTAAAATGACATCATCAGCAGCTTTAATATCTTAACAAATAAATTGTATTTTTTTTGTTAAGATGTTGAAATATAATGATGATTACTCAAATTTATTAACAAAAAAAAAATATATGGGAAACTATTAAAAAATTAAACATTATTAACATTTAAAAACAACATTTTATTTAGTTAAAGAGAAAACATTAATATTGACCGCCAAATTTTTGTTTTAAATATTTGTTTAAATTTTTTTTACACAATAACCGCGCCTTTTTTGATATCAAAATGCACGTTGTTTTTTTTTTTTTTTGTTTAATATTAATTTTTATTTAAACATATTTATTGGTTTTTTCCTTTTTGTGTTATTAACAACAAATGTGGTCTTTTTCATTATTAACCTGTCTTTATTGTATTTTATTTTTTTTTTTTTGAGTAGGAGTTTTTATTTTGTTTGTTGTGTTAACAGCGTTTTTGAACTCATTTTGTTTCAACGTTTTTTAATGTTTTTTGTTATTTTTAAAATCTTTATTAATTATATTCAGATATAGTAGATAGTATCGACCAAGTTTATACTCGTTCACATACTATTAACAAAAAAAACTTGTTTGTTTAAATTTTTTATTCATATTTAATACATTTTCATTAAAAAAAACATTTAGCAAATTAATACTAACAATCAAATCAATTTGTTTTAATATGACTTTTGTTCATAGAGCAAAGCAAGATTTATGATGATTTAAAAAATGACAGTTAAATAATCAATATATTAAAAAATCAGTGATTTTTATAGTTCTAATATATTTTTTGGCAATATTTTTTTTATAATATTTATGATAAACATTTATTTATTTGCATTAAAACATGGAAACCAAAATAATTTAAGACAAATAGAGTAAAATATATTTAAAATATATTTTTTTTAAAATGTAATAAATAGGGTAACCAGAAATAGCCATTTTTTGCTGTTAGTCGAATTGAAAAATATATAAGATATTTATCCGTTTCAGAACAATTGACGAACTCTGACATATATTTGTTAGAGCATATTTTGATCTTGAATGCATATATAGGATAAAAAATTTTATTTTTGGATTTTTTATAACAAAAGCATACTCTTACTTTTTCATTATTTTTGGCTTAAGATTTTTTTTATAAATTCATTTTTTTTTCTTCACATTTCGAAAGTTTGAACTTTTTTCTATATACTAAGAAAATTTTAAGGAAAACTTCGCATAAATAAGAAATGTTCTGCTTGTTAAGCAAACTCCTTTACTTTAAATGCCTTTTTCTGAAAACAACATATTGAAAATCAGTGCAGCCTTAACGGATAGGCAGATTTTCGATCGTTGTTTGTTTTGTAGATGTTTTTATAAAGAGATCCTTTTAGGGGCATTTTTAATTTTTTTGCTAGTATTTTTTTCCGTTTTTTAGAGGATTTTTTATTTTATCTTTGGAAAATCAGTTTTTCACTTCAGTTAATATTTGTAATAAATTAAAGTGCTAGGGTCACTTTTCCTTTGGAAAAAGCTAAAACATATCATAAACTGCTTAGATTTTAAATGTTCTCCTAGATTAACACTTTCATTTAATAAAATTTTGACGTTACAATAAGTGTATTTAAAGTCGGCAGTGCCGATTTTTCTATACCCTCCATCTATTGAAATTAAATATTTTTTGGGAAAAAAATTCAATGATCAGAAATTTCGAGTACAAAAAAATAAGTTAAAATATGCCGCGAAAAAAAAGGTTTGTGGAATAAAAAAATATTGCACAACAAAAAGGAAAAAAATATTTTAACAAAAATTTCGCGAAAAGTATTTCCAGAAAAACTAATTTCTAGAAAAAAATTCGTGGAAATTAGCGTCTTTTTCAATCGATATATTGTTCAGAGATATTCATTTATTATTTTTCTCTGTTAAAAGTCAATTAATTGATTTTAAATAATTTTTGGAAATCTGACCGATTAAGTTTTCAAATACACAAATCCAAAAACATTTCAAAATACTTTACACTTTCACTCACAACATAAATGACACCAGTTTACAACGATTCTGATCCACAACGTTTGGCATTAATTATGCATGTAAAATCGAGCGCTGAATACACTCAAAAACATAAGTTAGGAGAAAAGTTAGTAAAACGTCTTGTGAATCAGCTGTACTATTTTTCAGCAAATTTTTTGCTAAAATTATGTTTTCAGCTAAAATTATAATTATACTTACTCAGCACTTAACTGTTATGAACTAATGTTTTACTAATAGTTTACTAATGTTTTAGTAATTTATTTAGCATAAAAAAAAAATGTGCACTTTAATAGTGTGGAAGACAACCAGATTGAAAAAAACGTAGAATGAAGTAGATGTCGCGGCTTGTCAAGATGTATTGGAGACGACTAAAATGATACTAAAAAGTACAAATCTTGTAAGACATTTAAAAAAATCAACCATGGAAGATTTTTGTGTCTGTTTTTCATACATAAATCAAAATTGGGGATTAAGACAACTTATGTTGTCACCCGCTTCTGAAAGTAATTGTCTATTAATTAAATAAAAAACAAAATAAAATAAAATATTTAAATTCAATAAAGATTACATGTGTATTTGTAAACTAACTGTTTATAGAGACTAAAAATGCAGTGTGATCAAATTGCAAACAAATATACGTTCCGATAGAAAGCATAAAGCGAAAGACAGACATTCTAGGTATTTTTTATTTTTCCCTTTTCTTATTGCAAAAAAAGGTTGCATATGTCATGTTTTGTTATTTTATCGTTTCCTTTCTAGAATTATCTACTGCATTTGCCTTCCTTTAAAAGATGTAATCATTTGGACAACCATTGTTGTAAGTAGTTAAAAGACAATTTTAATTATGTTATCTATAGTTTTTCTATTTTTTTAGATATTACATTAATTTATGTCGTCAATGTAAGAGTACGAGTAAATTATTTTTAAAAGAATCACAGAAATATGTTTATGATTTTCAGCAAATAAATTAACTAAAGTATAATTTTTCTACAAATTTTCTGAGCTTTTTTCAGTCTAATAATATTAATTAATATTTAATCCACAAAGTGTTAGCAAAACTTTTGCTGAATCTAATATTTCTATTGCTTAAAATTGCTGACGCAGCAAAAGTGTATTATATATTTATCATCTTTTGAGCTAAACTTTATTATTTCGATACTAAAAATGTCAGTGAAAAGTTAAAATCAGCATTTAACGAGATTTAGCTTGAGACGGAAATACCGGCGTATGCCAAATCGCCGTTTTAGGTTGTTCAGAAAAAAGTCAAATTTGCTATCAAATTCTGCTAATATGTGCCTTAAAAATAGATGTGAAGACCTCGAGACAAGAATCCATTAAAAATGTTTTAATGATATGGGATCCCAAGAGATAAAGTTATGAATGACAAATAGAATATTAGCTCTTATATTCTTATATAATATTATATATGACAATATATAAATATATATATACCATTATCAGAATTGTTTCATCATTGTTTTTAATTTTTTTTTTGTTAATGAAAAATAAAATTGGAATTTCGAAAGCATCTCTGAAACTACAGAACCGACTGCAAAAGCGAGACCTCATTTTAACGAACATAATCAGCACTAAACCTTTGATTGCCAACTTTCTAAAATAATATTTAAAATAGTTTATATAATTATTTGAATTTAATTAGATTTCCGATTCAGTTTTTAGGAGGAAGACCACAATAATTTAAATTCTAACAAAAATCAAATTAGTACTTTTAATTTCCTTTAAATTGCATCGGAAATATATATATATATATAATATATGCCCCTTAAAAGGCAACTAGATATATAATTTATGCATTCATCTCCTAGAACGTCTTCCGGAGAAGAGATTGCTACGATAATCTTGGAAAGAGTCCTCCTACTTTTGAAATATCGCAATTGCGATCATCGTCCATTCGAGAAAAGTCGGCTAAATCCACTTCAAAATTAACCCCTTAAACGGCAACTAGAAATATAATTTATGCATTAATCTGCTAGAAGTTCCCTGAGTGCACCTTTGTTTGACTGGCAAAGTTGCATTAAACAAATTTTACACAAATGTTATTTGTAGTAACGATTTTAATAAAGAGTTATGAAATTTAACGGTTTAGTGTTAAATTAAACGTCTTATTTTTATATTATACAGCTTATTTTACTGTTTTTAAGCTATTAAAACACTATGTTAGAGCTGTTTTTTTGGTTGCTCTAATTTGTGCTGTTCGTATTCCGTTAATGGTGCGCTGACGTCAACTTGGTATACCTCAAACCGTATAAAATCACACCGTTTCTTAATGCAATCATAAAAATAAATAAAAAACAAAATAGTTAAAAATGTCATTTCAGATAAAACTGCTAAAATTAGCATATTTTTTGCTAAATATTAATAAAATGAGAACAGCAAAAATAAAGCTGTTAACTTTACAAAACTTCAGTTGATTTAACAAAATTAGCAAAAACTTTTACTAAATATTTGTAGACTAAAAACATCAAACAAAACCTCTAATATCAACAAAATGTTTGCTGAAATTATCTTAAATTTAGTAAAATGGTCACAAAAGCATATTTTGCAGAAAGTTTTGCTTAAAAATTATAAATTACTTATTTCAGAAGGGCAGTTTTTTAAAAAAGTAAAAAAAAATCTAAAAATTTCACATTTCTTTATCTATTAAAATTTTAGGAAATTTTTTTCGGATTTTAGCAGATTTGTTTTTTTACTTTCAACTAACTTAAAATTATGACAAATTATATGACAAAATATTTGTAGATTCAACAGATTTATATTTGCTTTTCTTATATTACTAATATTTAGTAAAAAAAAATCTGTTAATTTAGCAGTTTTTTCTGCAACGTAATTTGTAACTAATTCTTAGAAGTTTTAGCAAAAATTTTTACTTATTTTGTCTACTAGTGTACTGTTCTCAAACCGCAATTCCAGTAAACGACACAAACACACTATGGAAAAACTAGCGAAGGTTTCAAAATCGGAAAATGTTGGTTGCACTTGTAAGCCACCATGCAACTTTTTACCAAACAGCAATATGGAAATTACTTTTTCAGTTAATTGAGCTTCCAAGTCTAGTAACTTCAGTTTGTATTGATTTGAATCTGAAAGTTAAAACTATAAAAAAAAAATAATATGAATGTAAAAATTCATGTAAGCTTCAAGTCATTTTTGCCAAAGTTTTCAAGTATAGTCTACCTAAGCCTGACCATCGTCTCTATCAATTCAAAAAACCTTAAGATATAAGAGGCATCTAAACTCAGTTTCAGCAGGTGTCGAAAATTTTTTTAATTACTCATATATAGCTTAGCTTAGGCCAGATTTTTTTCCATCGGTAACAAACGTAAAAAAAAAACTACTATACACCCTCCTACATAGTGGAATGGAGGGTATAAATATTAGTATAGGAAATACATTTTCATAATATATTTAAAAGCGAAATAAAACTAAAACTAAATTTGTGGTAAGTAATAATTAAGAATTCCATAAAATACTTCATGTATTAAATTATGCATTAAGCACTTCACATTTGTTAGATTAACACACACTTATCTACACACACACAAATACATTGTTATGATCAACACACACACACACACATTAATACAACACGCATTAAACACAATTTCAAAAAAATTTATAAAAATTAAAAAAGCCAGCCAACGAACAGAGCTTAAACATAATAAATTCAATTTTAACTAAATTCCCTTGAAATTAAATTCTACTTTAAACAAATTTGCACATACAATTCCAAAAAAACAATTGCATACACTAATAGCAACATATTAGTAAACAGTTTTGTTAAAACTACTAAAAATTAGTTCAGAATGACTGTTAAGAAACAAATTTTGTTTCCAAAAATAAATCTGCGCTTAATCTACAAAACCTTAGTTATATTTGAGATAAATGTTTGTTAATTAAAAGTAACAAATTAATCTGCTGAAATCAGAAAAATCATGGAT
Organism: Delia radicum; assembly: GCA_021234595.1. NCBI lineage: Eukaryota > Metazoa > Arthropoda > Insecta > Diptera > Anthomyiidae > Delia > Delia radicum. The sequence goes on from CM037852.1 coordinate 156,182,712, forward strand.
GGTAACCGATTTGAGAAAAAAAAAACATCACAAAAATTTTTAAAATTTGTAGTGTTTTTTTAGAATTTTTTTTTTTTGCGAATGAAAATCTACCCATCTGAAACCAGCAGTCAACAATTTTTTAGCAAATATTTCTGTTGATTTTAGCAAAATTCACTGGTTTTTGCATTCAATATAAGTAAAAGTTTTGTAAATGCAACTGTTTTATTGTTGCTTTTCTTGTCCTACTAATATTTACACAAAAAAAATCTGCTACATTTTTCTGAAAAGTAATATTTAACCAATTTTTAGTAACTTTTTCGACAAAACTGCACTTTATGGGGCGATCCTCAAAAAAAATAAGAAAAAGAATTTTTTTTCTATCCGGAATGCGTAGAAACATATAAGTGCGGGTACTCAAATGAAAGGAAACTTTCTCAGGATTTCAAAAATTATTATTATTTTTATGATCTATGATACGTAGCGCCCTCTAGAACTATTTTAAGTATATTTTAGGTGGTTTCTCCTCTAGAATGCCAAAACCCCGGCTTTGTTCAAACTTTTTCTGTTTAACAAGCATTCCGCATAGCCGATGACTTAGGGATTTTTTACTAGATGATAGGCAGTTAAGCGGCTTAGCTGAAGAACGTTTTTCTGTGTAACAAGATTTCCGAGTAGCGTTATTTAAAAACAATTTTGAGAATGCGTTTCCCTGTATTATATACACCCAGGGGGTTTAAGCGGGTGTAGAATGAGCTAGAATGGATACTAAATATAATATCAGTTTTGAAATACTGAGGAAATTTCCATTCATTAGCGTACCCACTCTTATGTGTAACTATGTGTACCGGTTTTTTTAACTTATCCGAATATAGAAAAAAATTTCTTTTTTAACTCTGCAGCTTTTTCTGCTATTTTTACTCACCCAGAAAACAGACTCGGTACTAGCAACAGTATTAGTGATCACCGAATTTATTTTGAGTCAGTCGTACCAAAATTTTTTTTATTACAATCGAATGATTGCTATCACAACAAATACACGGTTACTACTACCGAGTCTGTTTTATGGATGCAGGTTTATTTCTCTGAGTGTAAAGCAATTTAAGGAATTAATTCATTTGAAGCTCTGATAACGAGTAAGTGAATGAATGAATGAATGTGGTTTTGAATTTTGAGGAACAAGTAATAAAACCAGCAAATGTTGTAGTCATATTTTTGTTTTGTGCCAACGAAAATTTGTGTTAGCAAGTCAATCATCATACAAGTATGTAAGTAAAATTACAACAACTGCAACAACAACAACAACATTATAACGAAATAAAACCACAAATTGTACATGTGTATGTAATGTTAACGATGAACAAATGAACAACTAAATAGTAACAATTTATGAAAAATCGTTAATAATAATGATGATAAAAATAAAAATAATATAACAACAACACCACCATTCAGTTTCACAAACGGTAACTGTAAATTATTTAAACAATCAAAAAATTAATAGATCACAACAATAACAATAAATAATACCAGCAACAACAATACTATAAAATTAACTTGGAAAAAAATGGAAGTAATAAAATTACAAGTGAAATATCACAGTATCACTCTAATAAATTTTGTTGTTTTTTCACTTGAAAACTGACTGCTGAAGTTGGGTGAGTGTAGTTAGTGACATTTGCTGATAAGGTTTTATTTAAAATGTTGCCCAGAAACGTGGTAGAAATTGGGTATGGTGGTCTGTGAATACATCAGCTAACACAGGATTTTTGGAAATTCCTACAGGGAGGGTTTGAAAGGGGACATATTTTCCCATTTGCGGCCTGCCCAAAACACTTTGACCAGAAATTTTAAATATGCTTTTTTTTGAATATGACCTAACTCACTGACCGACCAGGAACGTGTTAAGGTTAAGGGAACAATTTTTTTTGACGACCTGCCCTAACCGCTGATGTTTGGTAACTACGTTCCTCATTTCGCGTAGACATCTGCTAAGATTGAATTTTTAGGAGTTCTTTCGGGGAGGAGCATAACGGGCAAATGTCTCTCCATGACGTCCTGTAAAGACCACTGCCAATGTAGTTGAATACAAATGAAATCTCACATAAAGAAAGGACGACTTACATTTCATTTAATTCAATTGTTAATGTTCAAAAAATGACTAACAATTGTAGTAAAAATTAACCGCATGGTAGTAAAAAATAAACAAACATTTTTTTTTTTTTAATTTTTGAAATAAAAAAAAAACTACTGTAAAAAATATATGGAAAATCATAAAACAGTCATTTGATGTGGTTTGTTAAATGAACTACAAGGTTAGTAAAAAATTTAATTTGTTCTACAAATGACTGACATTTACAATAAAAATAAATAAACTGTATTACAACCTAACCAACTACATGTTTTTAAAACAGAAGTTCCCTGAGTGTAGTCCAGCGAAAATTCCGCTTGACAGCATTTTTAGAAATTCCTATGGGAATTATACTTTTATGACACTAGTTTTTTCATAAAACTTCTTCATTGAGTGAATGAAACTATAAATAAATAAAATGATATTTTTCACAAAATTTTATGAAAACTTGCATTAGTTTATCGAAAACTAATTGCTTCTATGCCAAAATTCCCTTACATCATGCAAATAATTCTCTCAGTGTAAGAAGAGTTTTTGGGTAAATTCTTGCAAAAGGTGAAAAGCTCTGGCTAGCAATTTAATATAATTTCATTAATATAAAATATATGTTTTTTAATATAAAATATATGTTTTTTCATTTTCATTAATATAAAATATATGTTTTTGGAATACATGCACAGAGAGAATTTCTTGGATGAGTTTTAATGAAATTTGTTCACTAAACTGATGAAGTTTGTTTATAATGTGAATGAAAAAATTTTTAAACTTTATGAAAATCCTTCATTAATTTAAAGAAACTTTTTTAATGAAACTTTTTTATTAATCGTATGAAATTTTAAATAAATAAAATTACATTTTTCATTAAATTTTATGAAAAACTGCTTTAATTTAATGAAAAGTTACTAAGGACGAGTTTCAATGACATTTCATAGATCTAATGCAAAAATTTATCGATTTCATGCAGAGAACTCTCTCAGTTTGGAAAACGTGTCAAAAATGTAGTTTAAGCGGAAAAATGTTCCCCTTAAAGTTCAAAACATAACTAAGGCGAAATAATTTGAAATTCTGGAGGAAACTGGAAAAGCAGGGAAAAAAACTGCTCCTTTGGCTAGAAATTTTTCATTAAAGAATATTATTAATATTTGTTTTCTCACAAAAATATTTAAATTCAATTTTAGCTCTCAACATTTATAAGTGTTTTTGTGGTGTAGTGAGTAGAGAGGTACACTCAGGGAATTTCTGCTGTAAATATTTGCAGTTGTTTGAGTTGTAATTTTTTTTTTTTTTGTTCTTTATTTTTAAGTGAAAAAACAGAAATTTGTAGAAGAAATTAAATTTTTGATTAAATATGTGGTTCATTACTTTACTATGATTTTACATTACTTTATTATGATTTTACATTAATTTTATACAGTATTTTTTTTTTTATTTAAAAAAATAAAACAAATAAATGATTGTTTATTTTGTACATTCAAAAATTAAAATTTTTATAAAAATATGCTTTTTGAGGTTATAAAAATGTTGTTTGCTCCAAAAATTTAAAGTCCTTAAAATTTGTTGATGCCCCACCGATTTTAGTATTAATCTCATTAAAATCTTGTATTTGATGTACGTTTTGGCGGAATTTATACGGTGCTTTAGTTGTCACAAAGCGAAATGTGTTTGGGAAAAACTATCGCTGTACTTGCTATGAACGAAAACTACTCAATTTTGATTCTAAAATTTACAAGTTTGTCTGTGAATTTAATTTTTTTGTGTCTCTCAGTCTCACTTGTAGATAGCGTTATTTTCTCATATTTTTTTTTTATAATCATAAAATGGGCTATATCTCGGAAACTAAGCGAGATAGAGCAAATGGACAAAAAATCTTTACCCCGTACCTAGGAAGTAGTCTCTAATAACTACTTAATATTCCGGTAATAAATATGGACTTGCCTTAGGTCAGATCCGGAGAGAACATTTTAGCAGAAATTGTTTATTGATTTAGCTCAACAATTCTGTTGATTTAGCCAAATTCTGTTGATTTAGCCAAATTCAACCAAAATTTAGTTATTTTAAAATGTAGGTCACATAAATTTACCAGACCCTGATTCTCAACTTCATTGAAAATTCTGCTGGCGCAAATTATGGGACTATTTTCTCTCTTCGTGAGTCTAAATCTGCCACAAATAAATGTTTTTCTCATTTGTAGTTTTTGATATAACGTGGTTTTTATATTTATTATATTATATTATTTCTTCTTTTCTAAATAAAGGGTCCGCCATCTAACGTTTTTTTTTTAACTAGTGCTTATTTCGTGAATGGTAACACTTAGCTCATGTCTGATTTGACAGATAATAAGTTTTATCCTTCCGCTGAACGAATATGGTCCGTATGTTCGTTATATTGTGAAAAAAGTGAAAGAAACTGGCATCCTCATCGATAAACCAAAGCGTGAAAAGCCAAAAACAGTGCGTACACCCGAGAATATTGCTGCTGTGGCAGAAAGTGTACCTGAAGCGCCATCAACATCAATTCACCGTCGTTCTCAACAATTGAACATTTCGGAGACATCATTGAGACGAATTTAGCATAAACACCTTGGTATGACGCCATCAAAGTCCAATTGGTTCAGAAGTTAAAAAAAAAAAGTTATTTGGCGGACCTTTTATTTCAGGATATTTTCAATTGATTTGTAATTTTAATACAAATATGAATTCAGTGGATTATTTAGTTTAAGCATAGTGATAAACTTTTAATTTTTTTCAGACTGCATTAAATTTATAAGGATATAACTAAACATGCTAAATTTTCAACTTTCTTGCAACAACGTAAAGATGTCTTCAAACAAGCACCGATATGATTGTGCTCTAATGTAGAGTATATGTCATATAATCATAATCTAATGTAGAGTATAATCATATATAATATTCTTAAAAAAATCATGATTTTGCGGTTAAATTTCGAAAAACTAAGAAAAATAGCGAAAAAATTGTGTGAATGCTGTAAATAATAAAACCCCGAAATTTTAAAAACTTTAAATGAGAATGTAAGTCTATTAAAAATATGTATTTCAAAGACAGCTTCTGCAATAAGTTGAAATTTTTTGAGTGTTGTAATTTAAGGATCATAACGAAAAGTTAAGTTTCATTACCATGTTAGTATTTATATAAGCATAAATATCTTAACACATTATAATTTAGCAACGGCACTACAAACAGAGAAATAAAGTGCCAAGAGAATTGAAAAGTGTATTTTAATGGTAACAACTTATAAATTCAGTTAGTACATCGATATTTACATTAGATTTCTGTATATTCTGGATGTTGGAACTAAAATTCAGTTGAATTAACCAGACTTTGTTGTGAAAACTAGTATATAGTTATTCCAACCGACTGAACTTCGTAATAACCAAAATTGAGTCGAAGTAACCGAATTTCAGTTCAGCTAATTTTTTCTCTGGGTGTAGTTATTCTTGTTTGACGAAGTTGTTTTTATAAGCAGCCAAGCTTACGGGAGACTACTTAACTAATTACAAATATAATGCCCTTTTGTGAACTACTTATTTTTTAATTACTGATAAGTGTAAGTGTAAGTGTAAATAATATAAAAACCTTTAAACACATATTTTTTAGTTATATAGGAATAACTAATTATTTTGGTAAACATTTATTTTTTATTTTTCTGTAATGCAGCGGCTAAGCGAGTATACAAATTTTGTGCATTTTTTCATGAAGCAAATATGTAAAACTACTTATAAAAAACGACCTTGTCGAACAAAAGTGTTGACTGTTGACATCGAATTATATGCAGTTGGCCCTAATTCTACCCGCATATTTTTTGATACTGGTAATGAGAGCCCATTACTGAGATTTTGCTGGGAAGATGAGAGTATGGTTGTTACAACCATTTAATAATATAGTTTTCGCAATCATTTAATGCTCTTCTAACATGGTCATAACAACCATATTTTTTTGCTTAATTAGACATGAAATTGGGCTTCTATCGCATATCAAGGTTTAAGCGCAATCGAAATTATCACCTGGTAGAGTCCCTTGTATTCGAAATGTGACAAAGTAGATCAAATATTTCCATATTTGTTGGAAAATTTTTAAAATTAGCTTATTTAGTTTAAACTGTACAGGAATAGTTTCTTGGACGAGTTTTAATGAGATTTTTTTCACTAAACTAATTAAGTTTTCTTCACAATGTGAATGAAAAATTTGTTAAACTTTATGAAAACGTTTCATAGTTTTATTAAACCCTTTTCATTAGTCGTATGAAATGTTGTTTTTTATAGATGTATAGAACATTGAAATGCAATAAAACAAAGATGAATTTTTTAAATTGACATGAAATTTACTTTATTCGAAAGATAATCTTCTGGCATTATAATTTAAATATGACTTCTGGCATATGATCGCCACGGCTGGCTCGGACGTAGTCTAATCTGGAAGTCCAATTTTCGATGACTTTTTCTAACATTTGTGGCCGTATATTGGCAAAAAAGCGCGAATTTTGTCCTCCAAGTGTTCAATCGTTTCGGGCTTATCGGCGTAGACTAGCAACTTCACATATCCCCACAGAAAACAGGCCAGCGGCGTTAAATCGCACGATCTTGGAGGCCAATTCACGGGTCCGAAACGTAAAACTATGCGGTTACCAAATGTTTCCTTCAATAAATCAATTGTGGCACGAGCTGTATGACATGTTGCGCCGTCTTGTTGAAACCACAGCTTCTGCACATCATGGTTGTTCAATTCATGAACGAAAATCATGGCTCTATACCTGTCACTATTGACTGGAATGTTCGGACCAATGATTCCACCAGCCCATAAAGCACACCAAACAGCCAGTTTTTCTGGACGTAACGGTGTCTCAAAATATACTTGAGGATTATCATCACTCCAAATACGGCAGTTTTGTTTATTGACGTATCCATTTAACCAAAAGTGAGCTTCGTCGCTAAACAAAATTCGCTTATGAAAATCGGGATCAACGGCAATCTTGTTGTGGGCCCATTCACCGAATATACGACTTGCTAGGTGATCGTGTTGCTTCAATTGTTGCACGAGTTGGATTTTGTAAGCAGGCAAACCAAGATCTTTCCACAAAATCTTCCATAAAGTGGATGGACACATATACAATTCCTGTGCACGATTGCGGATAGACTGATTGGGGCCTTCGCCCTACGCTACGATCTACAGCAGCAATGATTTGTTCTGTACGCACTGTACGATGTCTCTGTGGATGCATAATATCATTTAGAGTAAACGTGGTGTGAAAACGTTCCATAGTTAATCGAATTAATTGCTCTGATGTACGGTTATGTTGACCGTAAAATGGACGTAGTGCGCGATACGTATTTCGAACAGAACCATGATTTTCAAAATAAATTTGCACAATTTGAAAGCGTTGTTCAGGCGTCAGTCTATTCATGTTAAAATGCCAAACCAAACTAAACATAAATCACTTGCCAGCTGACAAAATGCCCTCCAGTTAAAAAAGTGTTGCCAACTTAAAGTTCTATACATGCATAAAAAACAGCATATAGTATGAAATTTTTACTTAATTTTATGAAAAACTGCATTAATTTAATGAAAACTTTCAATGGACGAGCTCCAGTGACAATTCATAGATCTAATGCAAAAATTCATTGTTATCATGCAAATAATTCTCTCAGTGTAGAATTGCTTCTTCTAGAGCAAATTCTGTAACTAGATTTTGGTAAGTTTTATCATATTTTTAAGTAGTGAGTGAGCAATGGTTATTTTCACTTTGACCACGCAGTTGAATGGTTAAAGAATTTTCTATATTTTTAATTAAACGTTATGCGTATTTAACAAATAATTTTAGAAATAAAAAGAAATAATACTAGAAAATTATACATAGAAATGAAATGTTCAGTAAAGCGCAAAATAACAAAATATAAATGCAACAAATATTTAACTAATATTATATTGCAGTTGTTTTGTAAAGCATTTTTTTTTTTTTTTTTTCATTTCTGTTCATTATTGTTAGTATTTGTAATGGTCATTAGAGAGCAGAACGATTTTTTGTTAGATTTGTAACAATTTAATACAAAAAAAAAAAAAAATACTATATACTAAAAGTATTTTAACGTGTTATTAAGAGTTTAATCGAAACGTTTTTTATAGTATTATTATTATTAATAACGTTTTTTAGTATTTAGTTAGTAGTTTATTTTTCTATTTTTTTTTTTAATATTTGTTGTTGCTGCTGTTATTGTAATTTTAAGCTTAAATGCACAATATGAATTCTAGTTTGTAATTGTCTGTTTATAATATTTAACTAACATTTTAACATTGTACGAGACTATTTATTAAGTGCATTCAATTGTACATACATATGTTTTAGATTATGAGGTTTTTTTAATATATATATATATTTATTTCAATATTTGTTTGTATAAAATTTACTAGTTTAATAGTTTTTATTGCATTTTATTCGAAATTCAGTTAAATGAAAACAAATATAAATGTACATGGTAATTTGTCGTTAGTTTTTTTTTTTTTTATGACATGCACAATTTCAAGTTTTAATTTGATCTTTTTAAACTATGTTTTATCATTTTTTTTTTTTTTATTTTTTTATTATTAAATAAATATTTAGTTTAATAACGTTTACAAACAATTTCCTGGCTATTTAAATAGATTGTGAATATAGATTTGTTTAAAACAATTGATTTTTTTTTCTTTTAATAATTTTAATATTCGTGAGATCTTTATAGCTAAGCAAATTATTTAATTGGACTAGTTATATGAAGAGGCATGGGTTTAGTTCCTACTATTGATTTCAACTTTTGAAATGACACACCAAAAATCCTTGACACGTATACTTAATTTTGGGGCATAGAATCTAGTGGTAAACTCCGTTTTAATAGATTAGCTCATAAGCAAAGATATTTTAATTTTAAGTTTGCATTGACACAAGCGATTTTTTTTGAGTGTATTTTAAGTAAAAGACATCGAAATCCATTTTGAAATTGCTTTATTTATTGTTTATATGTCGAAACTCAAGGCTAACAAAGATTGCAGTCCATTTTGAGACGATGTTTTGTAAAGAAATATGAAGATTCGCACCATATGACACTGATCTAACAGATGTCAGTATAAGTCAAAGGTTATTACCCTGATTTTTCGGATTGTATATAAATGTATTGTATCCTCCTAAAAATGGACGGCTATCATTGTTAGACTTAAGTTTAGCCAAATAAACAGCAAATAAAGTTATTCAAAAAAGATTTTTATGTGTGTTTCTTAGAACACACTCAAAATAAATTGGTTGAGTCAACGCAAATTTAAAATTTAAATTTCTTTTTAATTTGAGCTAACCTATTTAAACGGAGTATACCACTGAATTCTACGCCCCAAAATTAAGTTTACGTGTCCCGGGGTTTTGGTGTGCCATTTTGACATACTTACAGTATAATTAACCGAAATAACTTCTCCTATATCTCTGGAATCTCGAAAATAGTCCTAATAGATCTCTCTTTTTCTCTGGTATCATATTATTCTGCTGACTGCAAACATATATTATCTGTATTATCAGGCGTGGTTGCAAGGGGGGAGGGGGGATGGGAAATCCCCCCCAAAATGATATTTTTCAATATAGAAATGTAAAAAAGATTAAAAAATTAATTAAAAATACTCTAAGTTCCCCCCCCCACCCCCCAAAACATTTTCCTGGATCCGCGCCTGATATTATCATAGTCCTCTATTCTAATTACAATAATATTATAATTTGAGTCCACATAGATCATGTTTATAATAATCGAAATCATTTTATATTCGTATCAATGATTGTTATAGTTTCGCCAACTATAACATTGTCATAACATTATCATTCATTTTGAGATTTTATGAAAAGAAGCTGGAAGAAGCATTCTACACCAATAATTAAAAATATGAGCTATTTCAAAAATGTTCGACACCTGTTGAAACTGACATTAGATGCCTCTTATTTCTCAAGGTTTTTGTTTTCTTTTTGGATTAAGAGAAACGATGAATAGGATTAGGTAGAATATACTTAAAAACTATGAGATGCAAAGCTTCGCGGTGAAAAGGCTTCAACTAAAGAATTGAAATTACTTGAAACTTACAAGAGTTTTTTATTAATTTTATTTTTGGCTAAGGTGAACTTTATCGGGCATACCTCAAACAAAAAAAAAAGCATGTGGTCCCCTTAGAATTAAAAAAAGAGTTGTTTTCCTTTTATCGTTTAAGGAGGCCTCAATCAAGGGGAAATTAAAAACCAAGTAATATTTTTAATTGATTTTTTTTCATGCAGCTTATAAAAATCATGAATTTTACAGTAAGTTTGACAAAAAATTAATAAGAAACACTAAAAAACTGTAAGTACAAAAATCTCTCAATTCGCTACTATTTTTCGACGCTTTCCACATTTTTCTACCTAAAACATATTTAAATGTATCGAGGCGCATCATAAAAAAAAATATTTTTGAAATTCTGAGGAAATTTCCATTTATTTTGGGACTATGCCCAAGAAAGAAAAAAATGTCTTTTTTAATTCTAGAGGCTGATAAAGTGCACCTGTGCAATTTTTTGCTTATAGTTTAAAACATTCATATCCAAACCAATACAAAATGGCATAACTAGACTTAGGACATACATTCACTAAAAAAGTAATTTTCATGTCGCTTTTTTGTGAAAAGCTGCGATTTTTAAACTTTCGCAGTTTTTTTCGTAGGATTTATACGTCGTTTAATGGAAATGAGCTTTGAGAACAGTATTTTAAAAATAGTGTCATTTTAAACAGTTTGAGGTATACCAAGTTGATATCAGCTCAACAATAATGCGATACGAAAACCGCAAACTCATAAGAAATTGTCATAAATTTTTTGAAAATGTAGGTTTTTTTTGTCTGACATTCACAATTTTTTTTAAATCGGTTAGCGTATTCCGTGAACTAAGTTTCTTAGTAAACACCACCTCCAAGTCAAAAATGCATTTTTAAAAGCAAAAACTTGAATGAATTTTTTAAAATTTTTAAAATTTTCCGAAATTTAATAACATGGTTTGAGAAGAACAAGTTATAATTGATAAAGTGAAAGATATTCTTTTTTCCTTCCTAGAAAGATTTCGCTAGGAATATATGTTGATTTTTAACTGAGGAACAAACAAAATGTTCATAACCTCAAAAGCATCCTTATAAAATATTTTTAATTTTGCAAATTTAACTTTCCCCCAATTTAATATCAAAAAACGGGCAAAAATCGATGTTTTCTAAAATAATCGCGGGTTTCTTTGTCAGTTCTAATATATGGCAAATATTTTTTTTTTTTGTATTTTTTTTTATTATTTGAACCAACGCTTAAGGGATATTCTACGGATGCATTGTGTTGACGAGTGGAAGTTAGTTTAAAGGATGGAGGAAAGAGGGAGTGGTATATATGGACATTTGACATAAGTTTTTCTAAATTGTAAATGACAAAAAAGTCTTCTGCGAGGAGTTTATTCCACATACGGATAGTACGACTAAAAAAGGAATTGTCCATATAATGCGTTATACGATCCCTATTGTCATTGATGATCATCGACGTCCTTCCCTGTAGCCGTTCCAGCAGATCCTAAAAATATTTTGAAGCTCCTGCCCAAATATGGTAGTTGTATTCCAGTTTCGGCCTCAACATTTAATTTTTGGTACTTATTCAGAAGTAGAAGATTATGACGATTTTTTTAAAAATTCTCGTTTAGTTTATATTGTTATTATTTTTGTATGATCATTAGGGTGTCCCATTAAAAAAAAGTTTTAGTAATGGCACTCAAATGATGCATATTGAAGAGGTGAATACGGAAAATTAACAAATATTTTTTTGGAAGGTACATTTAGGTTCCGACACGCAATTTTAGATGTCAAAAATGGTATGTTTTGTAAAAAAAGTTGTGTTACGTTTTATAGAAATATGTTTTATAGAAGTATGTTTTGACAAAAAAAATAATTAATTGCTTTTTGTAGAAATAGGACTCAAAAGTTTGGTTATGTTTAGCATATTATAAGAAAAAATTTATAAATTTTTTTAGAACAATTTTGCTCAACCGCAACATTTTTAAGTTTTCAGCATATACATGATTATAGTAATATTTTGATTTTTTTCACAAATGTCTTAAACGGCATTTAACTAGTCAGCATTTAAAGAAAAAGTAGTAAAGTGTTATTTGAGTGTTTTTATACTAAGTGTTTTATATCTAGTTGTTATGTACTAGAGGAAAACTTAAAATGCTGCGAAGGACCAAACTGTTCTAAAAAAACTGTTTTTCTCATAATAAGATCTACATAACGAAACTTTTGAGCCCTATTTCGATAGAAAGTAAGACAGATTTTTTTTTTTTTTTTGAATAAAACATATCAATTTTGAAGTCTTAAAACGCGTGTCGGAACCTAAAAGTACCCTCGTTATATTTTTCGTATTTAGATTTAGAGTACGCATCGTTTGAGCGCTTTTACGCAAGCGAATTGTTAAAAACACCCTTTAAAGGGACACGCTAATGCGCATAGTTTGCAAATAAGAATTAGATAATATCAAATTCATAACAATGTTAGAACTTTAGTATCGTTTGAAATTTTAGCTTAGCATTTTAAATACAATGTATGAAAACAAATTTTTATGGTAATTGCAAAAAAAAAAATAAAAAAAAATATTTTTAAAATACCGAAAAAATAACTGTTAAAAGCAGTACCTTTTGCCAATTTTTAAAGTTGTTTAAAAAGGTTTTTAGTAAAAAATTGTCAGTTGTTTTTACGACATTGTTAGTTGATTTTACTCTCTCCCGGAACTTATGCTATAAATATTTATAGCTGTTTGAGTTGTAATACAGTACCTTTATATTTAAGTGAAAAACCAATAATTTCTAAAAGAAATCTAATTTTGACTGCATCAGTTCATTTAAAAAAGTCCGTTTTTTTTGTTTATTTTGTTTATTGAATAACAGACAGAAAGTTATAAATATATATCTTTGGTAATTTAACTGTATATTCCATTGAAACAACTTTACCAATTAAATTTTTTAATAACTGTTGAACTTTTATGGAAATTTCTTGTCAGTGCACATTTGTAAGTTGTTTTTCAATAGTTAAAAACAACTACAACTACTGCGTTTTTAGTTATTTCAACGGTAATTAACATTATAGTCGTTTTAACTGAAATTACAGTTGTTTTAACTGTCATTTTCAATAAATTCTACTGGCGAACTTTTTAGAGTGCGTGATCATGTTGCAACCATATTTTTTCTCTGAGCGTATAATTATATATATTAGAAAAACTTTATTTTCCCACTAATTTCAACATAACCAAATTAAATTGTAACTGATATTTTTTGTTTAAATTTATTTTTCCAAATAATACAAAATTACCGATTATTGCATTTGACGTGGAAAAATGTGACAGACATACAGAAGAAGACGGGAAGGAGAAAAACAGTGAAAAATTAAATTCAATTAAAAGTAAACAATCTTTAACAAGGTACTGTCGATATTAATGTTGTTGTCGTTGATGTTGTTGTTGCTATTGTACTGTTGCTTAAGCTGTTACATGTTTGTTATGGTCTTTTTGATAGACATTTGTGACATTTTCTTAGAGCAGTTTCTTTTATATTTGTTATATGGTGATGTTGTAGTTACTTTAATCATTTAAGCGGCTTACAGAAACCGAAAAAAAAATCAACTTCATTGAAAAATGAAACCCCAAAAATACACACTCTAAACAACAAAACAAACATCAACAAACTGTTGTTGAAAATGAAACTAAATGAACGGTTTTCAAAATTAGAATTAAAAATCTCAAAACAGGCAAAAACGTAAGACAACACAAGTAATTATACAATAAAAATGCGTAAAAACGGTATGAAAAGTGTATTAAAAGACAGGTTTTTTACATTTGTAACAAATACTTAAAAATTACACACACACACACGCATACTTAAGAATATAGAATATCAACACTAGCACACATTTCATTACACATTCGAATCAAACACGAAAACAAAACAATGACTTTGTTAGAAATCTCATCAATGAAAAGGTATCAATGAACTTGGAGTTTTTTTTTGTGTGTTTGTGATATTCAGGGTTTTTATTTCCAATATTTTTAATTATAAATTTTTGTTACCACTTCTTGAAAATAGAAAAAAGATCAATTTGAAATATCGAAAGTTTATATTTTGTTACGTTTATAACGCATTTGTAACAGTTTAAACTACAGTTTGACTACTGGTTTCCATTTAATAACCAAAAAAAAAAAAAAACGAAAATTTTAAAACTTAATTTTTGAAAGTTAATTTTTGTTCATATGGATTTTGTAACGGTCATGTTAAAGTGTTATCGTCTATTTGGTTGGTTGGTTGGTTGGTTATATTTCCATTAAGATGACAGGTGAAGTGTGTTCAATATATTATACCCCCTCTTGAGTTTATAATGAATTAAAAAAAAAAAAAAATTCAAAATTTCAAACCATTATTTAACGGAAATTGGATTTTGTCTTCTTAGTTTTCTGGGAGATTAGAAAATGAGAGTCTTTTATTTTAAAATACACATAATCGACATTTTTAATTAAGAAACTGTTTACTGCTTAACTATTTAATTTGTTTAAGTTTATCTTAATCCTTTTAGTCATAGTTGTTTGAGCAGCAATATTAAATAAGTGGATTTTAAATATTTAAATTATTTCAAATAGAATAAAATTGATGTATCGTAAACATGTCTATACATTTGATTATTATAATAATATTTTTAAGCGCATTTTTTTAAATGTACATTTGAACGTATGAGTAATATGTACAAAAATATTAATCATACGCTTTCAGATCCTGCTACTAAACTAATAGCAGTGTTTCAATGTTGATAGTTTAAACTATTTTTTGGAACTCTTAACAGTTTTTTTTAAACAACAGTGTTTCTTTTAATTCTTTTAAATTTAAGTAGTAAAT
Source organism: Delia radicum (assembly GCA_021234595.1). Taxonomy (NCBI): domain Eukaryota; kingdom Metazoa; phylum Arthropoda; class Insecta; order Diptera; family Anthomyiidae; genus Delia; species Delia radicum. Next base: position 156,197,766 of record CM037852.1, read on the forward strand.
TTGTTTCATTTTCTATTTAGTTTTATAATAATTTAAAATTTATTTACAAAGATTTTACGAAGTCTTTTTATTATGCAACAAAAGTTCAAAGGTCGCACAAGGGATGCCAAGTCCGATTCAAGTTTTCAACAAACGCATCGAAGTACACACGCAGTGAAAAAATATTATTTAATATGGTTGTGGACACAAAATTATCATATTATGATCCTAATCATCATATGCATAATTCTGGCTGATTATATTATGTCATTTAGAATCATAATATGATTGCAATGATCATATTATATTATTTGTGGCCATTGTGGTGTAATGGTTAGCGCGTTGGACTTTTACACAGAAGGTCCCGGGTTCGATCCCCGGTGCCGGCAACATCAAATAATATGTATGAGTTTTTTTTTCTATCCCTCATACACTCAGGGAACTTCTGCTTTAAAAATATGTAGTTGTTTGGGTTGTAATACAGTTTCATTATTTTTAATGTAAATGTAAGTCATTTGTAGAACAAATAAAATTTTTAACTAACCTTGTAGTTCATTAAAAAAACAACTCACATCAAATGACTGTTTTATGATTTTACATTCATTTTTTACAGTTGTTTTTTGTTATTTAAAAAAATAAAAAAAAAAATTTTTGGTTTATTTTTTACTACCATGTAGTTCATTTTTACTACAATTGTTAGTCATTTTTTGAACATTAAAAAACAAATGACAATGTTAGTTGAATTTAATGAAATGTAAGTCGTCCTTTTTTTAAATGAAATTTCATTTGTTTTTGACTACAATTGCTGTCGTCTTTACCAACATAATTTCCTAAGTGTACGTATCGCAATGTCCACCTTCGGTGTTCCCATAGTAATTAACCCCACCGAAGTAAAATAATGAATCAGGGCTATGAACCAAAAAGCTTCAATAAGTTCGCCAACTCTCCATCAGGTGGCGAGCAACAACTGTTATAAGACTTATCATCTCGCGCAATTACAGTGTTGCCATGTCTGAAGCCCTTCAACTTTCCCCACCTTTCATCTCTATACTATCCCTTTCCAAAGAAAGCAACACACTAAATATAGGAAGTATTTCCTGAGTGTTGCCTCTCTTTAAAAAAAAAAAAAAAAAATATGATCAGCCAGAATCATGTTCATGATTATTAGGATCATAATATATAATTTTATGTCGGCAATCTTGTTCAATCATATTTTTTCTCTGCGTGTGCATGACCCCATATGCATATGACGACTTTCAAAAATTGTTGACACTTTGAGGCAAAATATTTAAAAAAAAAAATGTTAGTATGACATGAATAACCTCCTGTGTATGCGTTAAGTGATATTTAAGCATTATAAATAATTTTTACTAGAAATTTTATAAAATTGGTAAATTTTCGATAGTTTTTTTTTAGTAAAAAAGTATTATTTAAATTACTAGTTTTATTTGATTAACCGTTAAAATTTGTTAGAATTATTCTTCATTCGAAAATGAAAATTTTTAAATTGTATGGAATTTTGTTTTTTGTTATTTTGATTAGTCGAAGCATTTTTAATAGAGTGACAACAATAGTTAGTTCTACACTAGACTAATCTTTACCCGTTTTTCGCTATCTCTTTCGGTTTTCGAGTCAAGGACCATTTTTATATAAAAAAAATATTGATGGCATTTGTCTAGGAAATGATGTAGAAATGATGAAATGATATTTATTAAATATTTAAGAACAATTTCATCATATTTATGAAACCTTTATAAATATGACAATTCTCTAAAGATGTTCTTTCAATGAAACTGTTTCATAAATATGATTTACGAGTGTATTAAATTGGTTTTCGAGATTTGGCCTTTTTTAATTTTTATAGTTCATTTTATATTTTGAATTTCTGGATTTATTTTCTATTACATTAAAAATTTGTGATTTTTTTAATTGTACTCTCATAGAAATAAATCTGTAAAAATGGCAGAAAAAGCTTCTAAAAATTAGTTAAAAACAATGTTGCAAAAAAAACAGATTTTTTTTTAATGTAAAGAAAATAAGAACAGCATAAATAAAACTGTCAAATTAACAAAAATTTGAGTTATATTTTTGTTGAATTATATTTAATTGTAAAATAGCACTTAACTCTGCTAAAATCAACAAAAACTTTTTTTGTAGACTAAAACAAAACTGTCATATCATAAAAATCTTTGCTAAATTTAGATTAAATTTAGTATATTTTGCGAAAATTAACAGAAATTTTTGCTAAAAAATTATAGATTGCTGATTTTAGAAGGACAGAATTTTATTCGAATTAAACAAAATAATCTAATAAAAACTTTACAAATTACAAATTAGCATGAATTTATTTTTTAAATAAATATTTTTTCAACTTTTTTATACATTTGTTAAAAATAATTTACTACCATTTAGTGGTGTGTGTAAACATTTTGTAGGAAAAAAAACAAACTAAAATAAAAAACTGAAATAATTAAAAATAACTGAATATAATTTTTATGTTTACTGATCTGTAGTTATAATTTGAATATTTACATTTAACTTACTATTTATTTGTTCTTATGGATTTGTTAGTTATTTAAACAATATTTAAAAATAAATAAGAAGAAACATTTGATTTAAATGAAAAGTAAGTAGACCGGATTTTAAGTGAGGTAGCATTTATATTAAATTCCATTTTCAGTTAATTTAAACTAGATATGGGCATGTGAGCAGAATTTTGCGTGATTGACGTGAATCACAAGTGATCACGCGTGAGTGTGAGTGAGTTTGAGTGAAAACTAATTTTACTCACGTTATCGTGAGTGAGTGTGAGTAGGAAAAAATGATTCGTGAGTGAGTGTGCGTGAGTACAAATTTCCAAAAAAAAAATATCTTTAAATAACTATTTTTTTTTTAATTTTTCCGTTGATTTAATGTTTTTGGTTTTTAAAATACAAAATTAATTACTACATTACATATTCAGAGCAATTTTGAATTAAATATTCAAAAATGTCCCTTAATTTTTACATTTTATTTTTTCCGGCATGATTTGGTTAAGTGAATATGCGTGATTCACGCATTATCACGCGTGAGTGTGATTAAAATCTGAATATACTCACATGAGCGAGTGTAAGTAATAAAAAAAAAATGATCGTGAGTGATTATGCGTGTGAGCGTGAATGAGTGTGAGGCAAAATTCACTAACGTGCCCATCTCTTATTTAAACTACAAACTATTTTGAGTGTAGTTTTAATAAAAAATATTACGAACTTTTTTCTATCAGTGTAGGGACTGCATAGAATTGTTGATCCATTTTCGCAAATTAAAAAAAAAAAAAACCTATTTACTTACCACAATCACTATCACTGTCCTCTATGGTACTGGCTTGATCACCACTTACACTACTACCACCACCGCCGACGGCATTATTATTTTGCAACGCTTGACCATTTAAATCACGAGAGTCACGCGTAAACATGGCAGACGGTGAACGAGAACGCTCATCATGATCTAAATCTTGAGAAGATTGATTTCGATAAGAATTATGATGATGAAGATGATTATCGAAATCTCGTAAACGTTCACGTTCATCACGTTGTTGCATGGCGGCATAATGAGCAGCGGCGGCTGCATTAAAACCATTATGAGCGGATGGAAATGCCATTAAAGCCGAGGGTGGTAAATGGGCCAAAGGATGATGTGGTGGCAGATGTGGAGTTGGTGGAGCAGGATGTGAAGAGCCCGCTGGTGGAGGTGGTAAATGTTGTTGCTGTTGTGAATGTGGCGTTTCGGCCGGAGATGATGGTGGTGATACAGATGCTGAAGAAGCTGCCGCAGCAGCTATATGTTGTTGATGACGTTGTTGTAACAAATGTTGTTGTTGTGCGATATAATGTTGTAAAGCGGCATGTTGTTGTTGTTGTTGAGGATTTAGAGGCGTTTGTGGTTGATGCGAATGATTCGATTGATGTGCCGCTAAAATATCCGTTATCATAAAACGTGAACGTGATACTTGTAGAGCTGTTAACGATTCGCTAGAAACACGCGAAGCTGGTAAAGAAGCTACTGATGGATTTGTAGCTGCTGTGGACATTTCCGGAGGCATAGTTGTCATTTGGTGTAAGGAAAAAGAATTTTTTTTTTTGTGTTTGCTCACTTATTTTTGTTTTGTTTTTATTTATAAATTGTAATAAAATCTTTAAGATTTATTTTAGATTTTGACACTAACTTAATTGAAAGGTTTTTTAAATTAACCAAACACTTGGCACTTGTTTTTTCAAATTCAGTTTAAACTCATTTATACCGTCGCAATAATATACGTAAATTTTTTATTTTTTTTCTTATCACTGTTTCTTTATCTGATTACGGGTTTTTAAGTTGCATTCATCTCTTGAATACACAACTTAAAAAAAATTCACGTCTTGGCTTAAATGCTGTTCGAACGATACTGAAAACCAGGTGCTTTTAAAAAGTTAGTCAAACAATCCAATTGCCTCTTGTTGGAATGGACAAACAAAAACACACACACACACACAGTAAAAAACCAGTAATTTGTGGCGCCACCCAGCATACCATATGCGCTCTAAATGAGCTCAAAAAGACTCTTTTGTCGGAACGCTGACGCTCATAATGAGTTCATAAAATAATCATAAACAGTCATAAATCGCTCATATTTGAGTGGCTTTTTCCACTAAACTGGTCACTCATGAAAGAGCTCTAAATTTTATGCATAAAAGAGTATTTTATGACTCTTTTTTTGAAACGCATTTTGAGCTCTTATTCCAGTGCATAAAATAACATTTTTGAGCCTCATTTTGCGTGCATCAAAAACTCTAAATAGTATCCTGAAAATGACGAAAAACAGATAATTCAAAATAGGATTTTTTATTCAATAAGTTAACATATTTGTATTGTTAAAGAAAAATGGTATTAAAATGAATTAAATAAACTAATGCATTCAACATAAATGTATGATGTTTACAATTTTGTCTTTACGCTTCCAAAAATATTCAATAATGAATCAATTTGTGTAACTTCTTTCTTCTGCTTAGCTGGAATTTACCGTTATCTGTCAGCGTGCAGAAATTACTCATAAAAAGCACATAAAATCTATCGTTTATGAGCTCAGAAATATGCGCGCAGAAACCACGCATAAAAAACTCATAAAATTTACCGTTTATGAGCTCAGAAATTTACACGCAAGAAACACTCATAGAAAGTCATAAAATCGATCGTTTATGAGCCCAGAAATATGCACGCAGGGAAACACTCACAGTAGCTCATAAAATCGCTCATATATGAGCTCATACATAAGAGCGCTCCGATAATGGTATGCTGGGCAGTTACTTTTATAATTATCACCCATTAAACTCTTGTCATCTCTGTTGCACTTTCTCAAAAATCCATATGGAAAAACTCCCCATTTTCTTGCTCAGCATGTGTAGCAGTCACTCTCTTTTAGATTTAATACAGTTTGTATCTTTTACTGTCATTGATACTCAAACAAGTGGTATTAAAAAATGTATCTATGAGCATTGTATCTGTGAGTTTATTACTCTCTTTTAATCTGTGTGTGTGTAGTGCACACAGTTACAATCATGTGTATCTTCTCTTTTTGTGTAATCGTTTTATTTGATTGTTTTGTGTGGGCATTTATTGGTTGTAATTGTTTTCAATTGACATTCATTAGACTTCAATAAAAATATTATACCTTTAACTTGGCTAACACTAACACTCACTACTGCTCACTCACTCTCTTTTATCGGTACTTTAATTGAATTGTTGTTGTAGTTGTTGGTTGTTTGTATCTGTGTATTTCTTACAATGGCTGTTACTTTTTTATAACATATTTTTTTAAGTAGTTTTTAACTTTTCCGTGTCAATATTAAGGAGAATTTTTTTTTGGTTTATTCCGTGGTGAATTTATATAACCAATTAACAAAATATAGTTTGAAAACATGTTTATATTAACAACGGAAGTTTTTATTTCCCAATTGTATTTAATTTTAGGTAATTTTCATTTAATGTTGTTCATAATACTAAAATGAAGATTAAAATGTTGACGAAATTTAATAAAAACGTTGTGAAAATAATATTCCTAAGGTAATATAGAAAGTATTCATTTTATTGATGAATTTGGGTGCTTCGATCTTGGAAGCCGAATCACTTGTGACAGATATTCGGGAAAATACATTCATAATAATCCATGGTAAAAATACGAAAATAATGTCAAAACAACAAAAACTTTCGTAAAATGAACAAATATTGGTTTATTTTACGAAAGTTTTTGTTATTTTTACATTTATTGGTATTTTTATGCATGGATTATTATCAGTGTAAAAATGTCTACTGTTTCTTCGACTTAATGCGTAAATCACTGTCAGAAGTGTTAAAATGCTAGACTGGTCATCCATCTATCCAGCAGATTAGACCAGAATCGTACTACTCGACTACTAGAAGTAGTCGGTACACCTTTTCGTGTCAAATATCCCTCTAAAGGGCAATGGAATAAGAGGGATCCAATGACGGGATTTGACATCAAGGTATACACTGGCGGTTAAAAGGTGAGTTCTGGAGTCTTCTTAAGTGAATGCGATATTTTATGTTTCTACACTCATAGAAATAAACCCATTAAAATAACAGTTCTAGAGTCTTCTTAAGTGAATGCGATATTTTAAGTTCCTACACTCATAGAAATAACAGAAAAAGCCACTAAAAATTTGTTTGCAGTGAAGTTGCAGAAAAACTGCTAAACGTAGCAGTTTTGTTTTGCTAAATATTTATAAAATATGAACAGCAAAAATAATACTGTTAACTTCGCAAATTTTTAGTTATACTCTAGTTGAATTTTAGTTAAGTGTATAAAAAAATTAACTCTGGAAAAATTTTCATTACTAAATAATTGTAGACTAAAAACAGCAAACAAAAACAAACAACAATATTTTTACTTTAAATTTAGTGAAATGCAAATAACAGCATATTTTGCTAAAATCAACAAACAAAAAAAAATTGATAAAAAAATTGTATATTGCTGATTTCAGAAGGGCATATTTTTATTTATATTAAAAAAGAATATTTTTTGGATTTTTTGGTCTACTAATATTTAGGAAATTGGTTGCTTATTTAAGCAGATTTATTAGTTACTTTTAATTAACTAAAATTTAGCTCAAATATAACTATTTGGTGTGCGCCCCGGTAGGCTAGTTGATAGCGTGCTGGCTTATCAGTGCGGGGGTCGTGGGTTCGATTCCCACCAGAGGCACTGGTCTGTTTCGCTACAACGCGCCGAAAGCCATAGTAGCTAGTGCTCGGTTAGGGTAATAGTATATAATTTGTAATTATATGATTATTAATTAATAAAAAAAATAACTTTTTGAAAATTCAAAAGAATTGTTTTTATTTTATTTTTCTGCAACGTAATTTTTTACTTAGTTTTACACTCACAGAAATAAACCTGTAAAAATAGAAAAAAAAAATCTACTAAAAATTAGTTAAAAATTACGTTGCAGAAGAAACTGTTAAATTAGACATTTTATCTAAATATTAGTAAGATAAGAATAGTGTATATTTGGGGGTTAAATGTAGAGAGTAATACACTTTTTGGAGGGATCCTCTTTTATATAAGAAAATAAAAGATGGCAGTTTTTTCGTAAAACTTTATAAATTATATTTATGAACCTTTTCGTTTTAACATAGATTTTAGGTTAATATGAATCTAGTTTTAAGGTTAGGGTAATTTTAACAATTTGAATTTAGTTTTTAGTTTTTCTTTTGTAAGATTTTATATAATTCCAATTTAGAAATTTAAGCGATTTATTAAGATTAGTTGTAAAATTTAATGTTAAGTTTATAATAAGTTTCACAATTTATAATAAATAGGGTTGAAATTCACTACTTTATATTTCAATCTAAAGCACTTATATGGGGTTAAGTTAGACTTAAGAACTTGGTAAATATTTAACATAACTTAAATCTAAAGTGCTAAATACTTACCAAGTTCTTAAGTCTAACTTAACCCCATATAAGTGCTTTAGATTGAAATATAAAGTAGTGAATTTCAACCCTATTTATTATAAATTGTGAAACTTATTATAAACTTAACATTAAATTTTACAACTAATCTTAATAAATCGCTTAAATTTCTAAATTGGAATTATATAAAATCTTACAAAAGAAAAACTAAAAACTAAATTCAAATTGTTAAAATTACCCTAACCTTAAAACTAGATTCATATTAACCTAAAATCTATGTTAAAACGAAAAGGTTCATAAATATAATTTATAAAGTTTACGAAAAAACCGCCATCTTTTATTTTCTTATATAAAAGAGGATCCCTCCAAAAAGTGTATAACTCTCTACATTTAACCCCCAAATATACATGTTTAATATTATTTTATTTTTAAGGTTAGGGTAGTTTTGAACAATTTAAAATTTCAATATTTCAGTTTTTAATATTTCTAGATTTAAGTTTAATTTTTGGGTTGATTTTTAAATTTAATTTTATGTGCACTTTTTGATAATACACTTTTTAACTTTAATATAGCGGGTATAACTTTAATATAGCTGGTTGAAGGTAATAAAAACGGGATGTTGTTTTGTTGACGATTTGAATATTGTGTTGATTTTATGACAATGCAGTTGATGTTAAGTTGGCTGCAGTTTTTATGTTAACAGCTGATGTCAACTAGGGTTAGTGTGGCAATGCTGTCGGCCAGGGATGGGTATTTTACACAATTGTTCACGGCGTGAACAAATAGTAAAACTAAATCTGTTGAATTTACGAATATTTAGTTATATTTGAGCTAAATAATAAATAATTAATTGAAAGTAGCAAATTAATCTGCTGCAATTAGCAAAAAAATCATTAAAAAATGTGAAATTTTTAAAGTATTTTTTTTAGTTTTTTTTTTATTGGAAATAAAAATCTGCCCTTCTGAAATCAGTTTCCAGGCAGAAGTCTATGCAATTAACATGGGCTGCACGGATAATAATGGAATCAGATATGAATACATCATTCAGTAGCAACATCGGCTTCAATCGTAGTGGAATAGGTGCGTGGAAAACTCTATTGAATTCCTTGGCTGGATTCATTGGCAGTAAGTCATGCTGACATGTCCCAGGACACATTAGGGCCATAGAGAACGAGTTAGCTTATGTGTGTGCAAGGAATGGTTCAGGTACAGATGATTTCATGGTTCCTCTGGTGGATCTGTTCGGTGTGATAGAAATATAATGGATATGGAAACAAAACCAAAGTGAACAGCCTTGATTGATTGCAGGATATCTCAGATCCGTCAGAGGCCGTTGCTTAATCAAAGAAGAACGAGAACTATTTTTTGTGTTCGTTGTAGGGATTCGCACGGGCCACTGCGCTATATGCCGATTGGCTAAGCTTTTGGGTTCAATCTAAATCAGAGTGTACACTCAGGAAATTGCTGTAATATGAATTTACATTCATTCTATCAGTTTTTTGTTTTTACAAACAAATAGACTTAAATAAATTTTTTACTACATTTGTGGTTAATTTTTACTACATTTTTGGTTAATTTTATCAACAGTCGAAAACAAATGACAATGTTAGTTGAATTTAATGAAAAATAAGTACTAATTTTTTCAGGTGAAATATCCTTATCTACACTCAAAAAAACAAAATTAGTAAAGTCAGCAATAAATTTTGCTGAGTCAGCAAAATTTTAGTCAAGAGGGTGCTTGCAATAAAACCCTTGCTAAAAATAGATTAAACTTTTGCTAAATATTAGTAGACTGAAAAAAAGTAAAAAAAAATTGTAGTAAATTATACTTTAGTTAATTTATTTGCTGAAAATCATAAAACATATTTTTGTGATTTTTTTAAAAATAATTTACAATACGTTACAAAATATAAAAATGTTCATACTACCACATTGACGACATGAATGATGATATCTTTTGAAGGAACGCAAATGCCGCAGAGAATTTCTATAATTCTCTGCGGCAAAATAACAAAATATGACATATACAACTATTTTTTGCAATAAGAAAAGGAAAAACAAAAATCTAACTATGATGTGTATCTTTGTCTTTCGCTTTAGTCTGTATACTTTTTTTAATTTGACCATCATTAATCTCTATAAAAATTTAGTTTACAAATACAAACTTAATCTTTATAAAATTTAAATATTTTATGTTAGAAAGTGTTTTGCAACCGTCAGATAATGACAATCGTAATTAATTTTTTTTTTATATTAATTACTGTAGAATGTTTCTTTAGTTAGTCTCTTTACAGGAAGAAGAAGAAGAAAACATTTTTATTGAAAAATTTTATGGACACAAGGGATACACCAGACTGCCGCAGTTTCGTCCCCCTCCTGGGACTCGTCAGTGGTTAATTTATGTGTCAATTGAACAAAGTATTTTATATTGTTAATTTTGCTCTATATGAAAAACTTTTAATTTTTTGGTGTCGTACTGTGATTTGAACTCACGGTCTTGTTGCTAAGACCGTGAGTTCAAATCCAGTACGACAACAAAAAATAAAAAGTTTTTCATATAGAGCAAAATTAACAATATAAAATACTTTGTTCAATTGACACATAAATTAACCACTGACGAGTCCCAGGAGGGGGACGAAGCTGCGGCAGTCTGGTGTATCCCTTGTGTCCGTAAAATTGTTCAATAAAAATGTTTTCTTCTTCTTCTTCCTGTAAAGAGACTAACTAAAAAAATTAAATATTTTATTTTGTCTTTTAATAGACAATTACTTTCACAAGCCGATGACAATTTTGTTTTATGTATGAAAAACAGATACAAAAATCTTCCATGGTTGATTTTTTAAATGTCTTTTTTTTTTTTAAAGAGAAGCAACATTCAGGAAATTCTTCCTATTACTTAATGTGTTGCTTTCTTTTTAAAGGGGATAGTGGAGAGATGGTAAAAGATTAAGGGCTTCAAACATGGCAACACTGTAATTGCGCGAGTAGATAAGTCTTAGAACAGTTGTTGCTCGCCACCTGATGTAGAGTTGGCGAATTTATTGAAGCTTTTTGTTTCATAGCCCTGATTCATTATTTTACTTCGGTGGGGGTAAGTGCTATGTGAACACCGAAGGTGGGTTAGCCCATTGGACTGTTACACAGATGGTCTCGGGTTCGATTCACGGTGACGGCAACATAAATTTAGAAAAATAATATGTATGAGTTTTCTATCCCTACCTTGTACCTCCCTTGTATATCTACGGAAGTGTTTTTTTCTTTATAAATCCCTACATTTTCGTGATAAAGTATTACGTTATCACTTCAATTGTAAAATTCTGTAAAACACGCTTTAGAAAAACTTCGGGAGACACCAAGATTTTAATTTTAGTATTGACCACAAAATATTTTAAATATGTATAAACTTTTTCAAAAATAATGGAATTCTTTCATTTAATTTCATGAATAGATATTTCTCGACTCATTTAAGAAAAATGTTAATGAGTTCGGTTTAAAATTAAATTTAAATTCTTGTTAACCGAGAATTCATCTTAAGCGTGTTTATTAACAGATATTTTATATTTATTTTACACTGAAATTGTTACCAACACGAAGGGACTTTCAAATTAGTTTGTAACAATTTAGGAATCTTCTTAGCCGAGTTCGTCTCAAACAAGTTTTACTGTATATTAATTTAAGGGTTGCCATCTTGAAGTAAAAAATATAAAAATTTCAATAATTTTTTATAGGGCTCCATATGATTTGGTTTTGGCATCCCTTTAACCGCACACTGATAGAAATTTGTGCGTAGTATTAATGAATTCGTTCATTAGTATAATGATTTTTTTCGTAAATTAAATTATATATTATTATATATATTATTTGATAAAATTTTATCTAATGAGTTTTTAAATTAAAATATTAAAAAAAAATTAAATGTTTAAGAGATCAGTACTTTTTATTTTAATCCAGCAAACCTAATAACAATTGGTGTTATGGATCAATACGATAATTTTTTTATGAATAATAAATCTTCAACAATTTCAGATTGTTCAAAACAACTATTTTGTTAACCACAAAAAAGGATCCGTGATAGAAAGTATATTGCCTATAGTGGAACTAAGCATCTATTTCATTTTTGAAATTTAAAATTAAGTATCCAATTCGCGTGTTATTAGGGTTGGGCGTTTAATTTAGTTATTAAAACAAGCCGTTTCCAACGCACTCTTCTAAAAACCTAAACTGGTTTTAAGAGAGTTTCAAAAAAAAGGAGTTAGCAGTTGCACTTTTAATTAATTAATTTTCATGATTTTTAGCAATTTTAATTAAATTTTAAAGTTAATTTGAGTTGTTTAATGTATTCTCTGCATAAGTTTTGTATAATTAACACAAAATATTGTTTATATATACTAAAAAATATATATTAAAAAACCTTAAAAAAATCGTTTCTCTCAAAACCAGTTGGCATATAAAATTTAAAAGATGTTGGGTACCTTGGTTCTTCTTTAGTCTATATGCTCGTTGGTTTAAAACCTAATAATTATAACGCCGTTTTTTAGGTCTGTAATAGAAAAACATTAATAATCATTACATGTTTTTTGCAGTAAATTTTAAATCTCATTTATATTATAATTATATACGGTGCTAAAAGAAATGTATTCATTTTTCATTAAATTTTACCATATAAATTTTACCATATATATAATGATATGTTTTGCTATATATAATTATCATTGACAGTAACTTCATGCACAAAAAATGTGTGTTTTAGGCGCCTATAATATGCGTAAAAAATATTAAAATATGCACTAAAAATTTAAAAAATATGCACTTAAATATAGTTTTTAATATAAATAATTAAAAATTTGTGTTAATTGTGCAAAACGTACACTGATAATAATCCATGCGTAAAATTACGAAAAAAATGTCAAAATAACCAAATTTTTGTAAAATAAACGAAAATTTGTACATTTTACGAAATTTTTTGTAGTTTTGACAATAATTTCGTATATTTAACTAATACAAGAAGACAATTAAAACTTACATTACAATTTACAATTTAATTAAAATTGCTTAAAGACATGAAAATAATTAATCTAAAATGCCTCCCTTTTCACCTCTTTTGTGAATCAAAATCACAGTTCAGGGTTTTATAAGAGTACGGTGGATAGTATTTGATTAAAATCAACTAAAAAAAATTGAATTTGTCAACACCCGATGAAAAAAGTTTCTATCTTATACTTAAGGTCTGTTTTTGTAAGACGTGTCACTCAAAAAATTCGTGTAAATGAGTAAAGAAATTCATTTTGGGGTTCTGTATCGCAAATATCACTTTGTATTGAGTGAAAACGAAAGAGTTGTCGTTTTCGTCTCTTTTTTGGTTTCCACATTGCGATTTGAAACGTCACAAACGTCAAAAACAGACGTTCACAAAAAAGTATTCGTCAAAGAAAAAAGGCAACACAATTTAATATTAAAAAAAATACTTTTTAACAAAAAATTTGAATAAAAAAAGAATAATCATTTTTATTTTTATTTATATTTATTTTCATTTTTATTTGTAAATGTTTTTGTTTTTTTATACAAATTATATTTTTACCACCACTTTTATTGTTTTCTAAACAAAATAAATTAATTTTTTTTTCAAGCAAAAATCAGCTGTTTTTGTTTATATTTCATTTACAGTGTTGGGTTGCCATCTACCAACGAAAAATGAGTTCTTTGTATATGAAAAAGCTAACAAAAACAGAAAAAGTATATAATGGCAATCTCTACTGTTTGACATAATATAAAGCTTTACGTACTCAAACGTAAGTCAGACGAACGAATTATAAAAACTAATTTCCTAAAAACAAGCCGTTAGTTTATGCAAATTATTTGATATGGCGTAATATATCATTATATGTTATTGTGTCGTATGTTATATATTAGCATGTATTGTATATCTGATCATATGCAAGTGTATATTATTAATAAAAAATAATTCTATCACTTTTAGAGTTTAAGCAAGGTTGGCATTCAAAACCTTTTCACAATAAGGGCAGTTGGCTACTACAGTTACATCAAGACCGAAATTAAATTTTAAAAAAAGTAATTCCATTAAGGACGTGTGTGTTCTAGTTTAACCAGTCCATTTTGCTATTTTCCCGGTTTGATTTTGAAATAAAAATTTTTTCTCATCAAAAACACATGTTCTGCTCGAAACAGGTAAGTGGAAGCATAGCACAAATAAGAACCAAAGTACTCAACATCTATTAAATTTTATATGCCAACTGGTTTTAAGAGAAACAGTTTTTTAGAGGGTTTGTTTAATGGATCTTTTTTAGTATATAAAAACAAAATTGTGTGTTAATTATACAAAACGTATGCAGAGAATACATTAAACAACACAAGTTAACTTTAAAATTGAATTAAAATTGCTTAAAAGCATGAACATTAATTAATTAAAAGTTACACTGTTATCACATTCTCTTAAAACCAATTCAGGTTTTTAGAAGAGTGCGTTCAAAACAGCTTGTTTTAATAAATTAAATAAAATATAAAGTAGTTGCTTAGTTTCACTATATGCAATATACTTTATATCACGGATCCTTCTTTGAGGTTAACAAAATAGTTGTTTTGAACAATCTGAAATTGCTGAATTCTATATAGGGAGATTTATCCTTCATAAACAAAATATCGTATTGATCCATAATACCGACCGTATAGTTATTATTTTTCATTATTTTGTATAACAAGGACATGTAAAGTTTACTGTTTATTTATGCACTGTAAGTCTTCTACTTAAACATTTTGCAAGCAAAAATTAAATGTTGCTTTTTTTGTTTTACCTAGCGTTTTAAATTTATTATATGTTCCAACTTCAGGTTTATAAAAAGCATACATAAATTTTTAGATTTAACATTATTTTTTATATGTTTTATAAATGTTATATATGTTATGTATTTTATAAATGTTTTATAAATGAATTTGCAAGAAGTATTAATATTCGATTAAAATAAAAAGTACTGATCTCTAAAACATTTTAAGTTTTTTTTTAATTTTTTAATAAAAAATCATTAAAAAAAATTCTTATTTTTGATTGGAATTAGTTCAATTCTTCCAATTTTGTTTTTTACTTCTCATCAGGTAAATAAAACAATACGGGTAAAGCGTTGATCTTTTTCCTTCAAAATTTGGGTAAATCTTCTACCCTTCTATATTGGTTAGGGTATTCAATCGGTTAACCGTTAATCGGTTAACCGATTAATTTTTGTCGGTTACTTGTTCGAATAATTAAAAACTGACGATTTTCAAATAACAAATAAACCGATTTATTTGTGTCGATTAACCGATTAACCGAAATTTATCTTTTTTTTTGTATTTTTTATGTATTTTTTATATATGACTATTTTATTTTATATTTTAAATATTTAAAATAAAATTCAGCAATATGAAAGTGAAGAAGAAAGTGAAGATGATTGCAGTGTTGGAGATAATGATGATGGTGACAATGTAGATTTTGAAGTAGAAAATGATTTTGAACTTAAAGGAGAATTATACAATACCATTAATTACGTACGTAAGTGCTGTAAACTTTTTAATAAATCGATATTAATCATCGCTACACTCATAATAATCTATAGGTAAAATACACGAAAACCGTTGTTCATTTTACGAAAGTTTTGGTTATTTTGACATTACGAAAAAATTTGTAGAATATACAAATCACATTTCGTAAAGTTTTGTAAAAACTTTTTTTAAATAAAAATGTGGTGCATACCTTACGGGTTTATTTTAAAATTAAAAAAAAAATGTATTGGTGCCACACCAGAATCGAACTCACGATTTCAGTGACGTTCTGCTGTGTTGAAGTAGACCCCTCTACCATTTGCACCAAAGTAGCTGATGCAATACAACAAACTAAAAAGTAACTTAAGTCGAAAATATTATGAAATTTTTATGAAAACTAGAAAAATATGCTACAAATCTTTAATAAAAAAGGTAAAATGGCAATTAAATATTTTTATTATGTTTATTGAACTAAATAAAATAATATAATTTTTTTATAAATATATCAAATAATATATTAAAAAACAAAATAAAAAATAATAAAATAATAATAATAAAAATCTTAAATAACAATTTCAAACTAATTGCATTTTATTATTAAATATTTTATCTTTTTAAATATTTGTTTTATTGAATTCCATACTAAGCCCGGCAAATAAAGTGGAAGTAGTGTTCTCGGGATCCTCTTTATTGTTTTAGGATCCTCTTTATGAAACAAAATACAAAATATCCATTTATATCAAAACAAAAAAATAGTAATAATGAAATAAAACAATAAAACATAGAAATTAAAAAAACATTAATAAACAAAAAAAATATAAAAACTAAAAAAAAAATTTGTCCTGGCCAGGAGTAGAACTCGCAACCTTCTGATTGCAAATCCGACCTCTAACCACATCAACATCCATATGTAATATTTGTAACATTACAAATTTTTGTACAATGTACTATAAAATATAACGAAATCATGTTTGTATTTTTTACGAAATTTGTAAATTTATATAATTTGTTTTATACAAAAGTTTTGTAATATAAACAAAATGTTTGTACATTCTACGAAAAAAAATTTACGAAAAATATATTTGTATTTTTAAGCATGGATTATTATGAGTGTAGTCATCGACGTTTGGTTTTAATTTTTTAAGATTTAAAAGTAAAACATTTAAAAAATTTATTAGATAAAATTGTATCAAATTATATATAATTTGATCATATTGATAGACCCAAATATTGTTAATCATCAAACAATATGAGATTAGATCGCATGAAATAACCAGAGATCAGCTTATGTATACCATTTTTCGGATCGGATGAGATGTGATGTTTAGTTATATGTGATACTATATATAATTATATATTATTCTATTGGAACTTTTTTCGTCGGGTAGTATGTATCATTTACCAAACGATTGTTTGTATTTGAATGCATATTTTTGAATTCTACACTTAGAAAATTAAACTCATAGATTTGACAGCGAAAGTAATGAAATTAATTTATTTTATTTAAGATTTACAAAATACTCTTTTTCATGTAATTTTGTTTGAAAACTAGGAAAGTGTTTCATCACAGTGATTTACAAAATTCAAAATTGTAAAAAATAATTAGGCGTAATTGTGAAAGGCGTGGTAGAGAAGAATGAGTGTAGTTTCTAAAAATCATAACTAAATTTTCAATTTTCTGAATTAGACTGCGCAGTTTCTGGTATTGAACCTTCCGTAATGTTTTATAAAATTCAGACATTAATATTAAATGATTTTATTTTCAGCCAGCGAACAGTGGAGGTTTCTGTTAAATTAACTTATTTTTTGTTATTCATACACTCAGGGAACTTCTGCTTTAAAAATATGTAGTTGTTTGGGTTGTAATACAGTTTCATTATTTTTAATGTAAATGTAAGTCATTTGTAGAACAAATAAAATTTTTAACTAACCTTGTAGTTCATTTAAAAAAACAACTAACATCAAATGACTGTTTTATGATTTTACATTCATTTTTTACAGTTGTTTTTTGTTATTTAAAAAAATAAAAAAAAAAATTGTTTGGTTTATTTTTTACTACCATGTGGTTCATTTTTACTACAATGTTAGTCATTTTTTGAACATTAAAAAACAAATGACAATGTTAGTTGAATTTAATGAAATGTAAGTCGTCCTTTTTTTAAATGAAATTTCATTTGTTTTTGACTACAATTGCAGTCGTCTTTACCAACATAATTTCCTAAGTGTACTTGTCATACATGATTTAATATCAGAGGTCATGAAAAAAGGTTAAATGTAAAAATTATATAAATAATTAAGTTATTTTTATTTAGCCTACACAACGATGACAACAATATTTCTAACCAATTAAATTAACACAGCCATATCAATTCTAACAAAGTGAATAAATTTACTACTTCGTTACTACAATTATAAAATAAAATACAAACATAAATATTTAAATCACCTCGAACTACGGCCATCTTGAATAATGGTGAAATCATTATGAGCGCTAAAGAGAAATTATAGCAACGTTAAAAATAATAATCACCACTAATTTCTCCAATAAAATTTCCCCAGGGACAAAAACAATACAACTGCTCTCTTGAAAGGTGAATATGAATTCACCACAGTTTCATGGTTTTTTTCACTCTTTTCAACACTTTTGAGATTGTTATATCTTCTGGTATCTTTTAGATTCAATAATAATTTACAGCATCTGTTGTATTTGGATTGAGTGTAGAATGTTGAAACTCCTCCCAATTTAACCGTTCAAAACATCTGGTTAAACAAGTTTTCTGCGCAAAGCATCCCACTTGAGATGTGTTTCTTTCATTTTCAACACACACACTTTTCAATATGAATTCTGTAAATTCTGTTTCACTCTTTCATATCCGCTTTTCGTAGTTGTTGTTCAATAAATAAATTTTTTCATCTTGTAGTTGTATTTTATGATTTTTTTTTTCGTAGTGTTAAGGTACTACATGGTGTATATACATTTGATATTTCTTTTGTTATTTTTTCGGCTTTTAACACTTTTTTGTTTGACATTTAAACAGTAAATTGACGCCAGTTAAATAATGATGGTTTTCTGTATGATGATGATTATGATGTTTTCTCTTGTAGTGTTCTCATACTTGAATTCAAAGTTTTTTTGTGTTGTTGAGTGTAAGTGAAGGGGGTTTTTCTTAGTTTTAACTGGAATACTCGTAGTATCTTTGTATTTGTTTGTATGGATAAGTTTGCGCGAGTTTAACTACAAGATATCGATGTCATAAAAGTTTTTGTATCTTTTTAACAGTTTTTTTTTTTTTTGCATTTAATGGGAGGGTTAATGTTGGTGTATGAGTTTATAAATACACATTTTTCTTGCCATTGTAAAAGTTTAACAGTGTGTGGCAGAGAAATTGCTTTTTTGTTTTAATTTTTTTTTTTTTTTTTTGTTTTTCAAAATGGCTTAATTGAAATTTATAAATGTATTCATATGTTTGTTTGGCTCTTGGATAAAAAATTAACATTTAACGATACTCCTTTGAAAGATTTAATGGGTGTCTAATAATGATACAAAAATAGCTTTAAGTAAAATTATTCGTTATTAGCAAATAAAATGTAAAAAACGACGGACCATTTTGCCTGATGGTATACCAAAAGAAATTATTATTTATATTCATGGTTAAAGACTGTATATTGTACTTTTATGACAATTAAGTGGGCGTGGCATAGGGCAGACATGTGTAAGAAAACAGAAATGTTGAGAAATTTTTTTAAAACGAGTTTTAAAAATGGTCTCATAAAATAATTTAATTAAGTTTAAATAATCGGTATTTGAAGAGGCGACACGAGCGAATAAGGGTATAAAGACCATAAAGTAAATTGTTCAGGAGACAAAAAAACTTACGAAATGTTCAAAACTTGATATTTTTAACCCTCTAACGGGTAAGGCTGCCTCAGGGCAGTCTTCATAAATTTATCACAAATGCGTCAAATCAGCATTTTATACTTAGAAATTAATATATTTCGATAGAAAACTAAATTTACTAAATATTTTGTGAAGAAATTTTCCTGTGCCGTCCACGGTTTGGAAGAGAGAAAGCTTCAAAATCAAAATTTCGTAAAATTTCAAAAACTAATTACTTAAAAAAAAAAAATATCTAAAACACCAATTTAAGTTGACTAAAAAATCTTTATAATAAAATATAAGTAAGATTGAAGCTTTTGTCTTTAATAATAAGTCCTTACTTTAGTCCAAGGACTCACAGGATTTTATCAGGATTCCTCTAAAGGAGATCGTCTTAACTTATAAATTAATAGACGGATTTTTATGAAATTTTGCAGAAAGAAGACATTAAGTATTAATAGCAAAACGTTTGAAGTTTGTACAATATAAATTGAAGTTTAGATACTTTTTCGCCTAATTTCGCTTTTTCCAAAAAGCGAAAATCGTGATATCTTCTTAATAGGATCGATCGTGGTTATGTATTGGTAAGAGAAATATTTTTTGTCCACAACTTCTCTTTTATATGCTTTAGTTTCCAAAATGCACCCTAAACTATTTTGGCTCGTATCGCCTAAATTAGGCAACCAAAAACAATTTTGTTGAAGAACTTATTATTTAATTTTCGAGTGAAGCACATGGTATGAATTTCATTGCAAAACATCGTTTGCCAGTTAGAGAGTTAAATTTTTCTTTAGCATATCTATAGATCTAGAATTATCTACATTCATCAATATGCAAAATTTTGGATAAAAAAACTAAGTAGAAGTTGCAAAACCTTAAACTTAAAATTAGCAAAATATGGGAAAAAGGGTAGACAGACCAAAATATTGTTGATGGCATGTTGGAAACATTATGATTTGGTACGGTATTTATTTATCCGATTTTGATGCAAATTAAACCGTATTACCAGAACAACATTATTTATAAGTTAGAAAAGCTTCAAGTACATCAAGGACATTTCTTTAAAAAATGGAAGAATAATATATAAATGTATCAATATTTGGTAGATTTTATTAGTCAGCAATGTAATTTCAACAAATAAATTGAATGCAATGAAATAACGCTTTACTCATAATTCTCTTTTAACCCTTTGATGATCACAGTCAAGTATAGTGCCCAGAAGTTTTTATAATATATTTTTAAAGTTGGTTTTATTGTGGATATAAGGAGTGAGATCGAATAAATACTAACACAGATTATCACTTATAACTTTTTTATGTTTAAAAGTGAACTTTTTTTTTAATCATGTTAACTTTTACAAAGTCGCCGTTGATGTGTATAAATTATTAGCGAAATGGAATCATTACTTTGGAAGCTGAACAAAAAGGAGTAAAGGAGCTTTTTTTGCCATTTTTAGTGCCCTAATTGATAGGAGCAGACCATTTCCAAAAAAAAGTGACAGTATTGGGAACTTACTTTGTAGCCTTCATCAATAATTTAAAAAGAAGGTATTTAAGGTATTTTTTTGTAAAATGCAGGTTTTTTTTGTTTTCACTTTTTGTTCAAAGTCCATTTGTAAATAAAGTAATGATCCGATTTCGTTAATAATTTATACACATTATCAGGCGACTTTTTAGAAGATAACTTGATTCAAAAAAAGTTCACTTTTAAACATAAAAAAGTTATAAGTGATAATCTGTGTTAGGATTTATTCGATCTCACTCCTTATATATCCTTTTTGATATACACACGTACTTTAATAATAAATAGCACTAACAATAACGGAATTTTTGCAAATTTTCAAAGCAAAAATACAACTTTATAATGCAATCTTTGAACTTTGTCAAAAAAAAAATCTTTTTTCTACTATTGCATTAACAAAATGTGCTAAAAAAGAAAAAGTTCTATGCAATAAACTTTTAAAAAATATTAAAGAAATAAATATACTACCGAAAATTTAACTTTTAAAGTAATTGTTTTTAGATAAAAACCCAAAAAATAGCAAATTTGTTACCCAATTATGTATGTGTAAATCTACTAGTTAAAAGTTATGTAAAAAAACGCGACTCCC
This sequence comes from Delia radicum, assembly GCA_021234595.1. Classification (NCBI taxonomy): domain Eukaryota; kingdom Metazoa; phylum Arthropoda; class Insecta; order Diptera; family Anthomyiidae; genus Delia; species Delia radicum. Next base: position 156,219,212 of record CM037852.1, read on the forward strand.
AAAATATGGTTTGTATACCCTTATTCGCCTCCACTCTTCATTTATTTAAATTATTTCTTAGTAATTTGGGGCGTATGTTTGATATATGACGCTAAATAGTACACTGATAGAAATTTGTGCGTAGTATTAATGAATTCCTTCATTAACCCATAAAAAAGTCCCCAAAGAAACGTTTCATTGAGTCAATGAAATGTGTTTCATTAAATCAATTTTAATGAATGGTTTCATTGACCCAATGAAAATTTCATAAAGTATATAAAATTTTGTTCATTAATCCTAGCCTAATCGTTATGAAAGTTCCATGTGTTTAATGAATAAAATTCATAGTTTGTATGAAATATTTTCGTTGATATTTAATAATTAGCACCTTTTTATGATTATTTTAGCATAAAAATTACAAATTTTGAAAATAAAATTTTTTCTTAAAAAAAAAAATTATTATCGTTTAGCATAACGTTTTTGTGTAACATCGTCAAAACGATAACAATTTAGGTCTCGTTTTGAACAAAACTATATAATTTTTCTTAGAGAATCTGTTCCCTTTAATTTAGTGACCAACTATTCAAATTCGTCAAAAACTGTTAGCTCTAGGCAAATTTAATAAAAAAAATTTATTTATATCAAAGTTTTGCTTAATTCTGTTTAAAAGAAATTGTTTAGTTTTTTTTTATTTTAAAATGATAGTACAAAAAAAAATTTTTTTTTTTTCTTATTACAAGTCAAAATTTTTATTGAAACAAATTTGACAATTTTTCATTGATTTAATGAATTTTTTTTGTGAAATGATGAAGAAATCATAAAAAATGTTAATGAAAAAAATACCAATATTAATGAATTTTCAGTTAATGAAACTTTTCATTAAACCAATGAATCGATTTTAATGAAATCGCTTCATTAATACTATGGAGGAAAATTCTATCAGTGTACGTACATGTTAGATTGTACGTGAACTTTATACCTTTTTACTTTTAACCTACACTTACAAGGGGAGCCTACCGATGGGTGCTCTCCGGTCTTAATGAAATTTGGATATGTGATAAAGTAAAAAAATAAGGGACACATATTTTTTTTATCGGCCCAATCTCATGTTTATGGGTTAAAAAGAGGGGTAAAAAATTACCCAAGTTTTCGTTTTTCGGCTTATTTCGAATTGTTGCAGACATTTTTGGTTTATCGAGTACATCAAAGCTGCGTACAAAAAAATCTGAATTTCAGAAGTTTCAGACATGTTTCCATAAAAAATTTATTAACTTTGACCAAACCTTTTAACACTTAAACATGAAAAATACAAACAAAACAATACGTGTCTCTTATTTTTTTTATCACATATCCAAATTTCATTATAATCGGAAAGAACGAAAACATCGGGAGACTGCCCTTGTTAGGGGATGTCCGCCCCGCAGTTCATTGCGTTGCTTTCAGGAAAATATATAATGGAATGAAATGAGAAAGTAGTATTTACTTGAATTTGGTCCCCCTCTGCGGGAAGTTTATTCCAATAGTGCACTTATATATATTATATATTTATGAAGTAATTTTGGAAACATTTTTTAATATTTGTTCTTATCCTCCCAGCAAAAATTTTGCTGACTCAACTAATTTTTTCTAACTTTCTTGCTAACTTTACAGACTTTTAGTTTAGTATACTTCAAATTTGTTTAGTTTTAATACACCCATTTAAAAGTTAAGCGTTTAAATTAAATTTTCATGCCTGTTTTTGAATCTTTATAACTTTTTAACTGCGCATCAACTGAAAATACTTTGTTATTCATAGAGTGTGTATTAAAATAAATTTACAAAAATGTTGAAGAAATCGTCAAAATTTAAAAAACAAAATGCTAATATTAAAAAAATCGATAAAATTGGAAAAAATATCGACAAAATTAAATATATCAAAAAAATTAAAAAACCCGTTGCCTTTTTTTTTAATTTTCTCAATTTTTCTTTCAATTTTGAAAATTTTTTTAATTTTAAAGTTTTTTTTTTCTTCAAATTTCTGGCGATTTTTTTCAAAGATAAGAAACTTTTTTAATTTTAGCCAATTTGTTCCAATGTAAGCGATTTTTAAATTCTGATGATTTTTTTTTAATTTTGGCGATTTTTTTTTTTTTAATTTTGGAGGTTTTTTGAGGACATACTCTATATTTCTTTATTATGATATTGTCCTAACAAATAATCTATAGAATTTTTGTTTTCAAATTTATTAATTGACCACTTTCAGGAATGTGTTGATAGATCTATTTCGGAAATTTTCCAGGCTCCCATCCTCAGAACACGTTTTTAAATCATTTTTATGTAGAAAACTTCGTTCAAATTTTTTTAAATTTATGTTTCATACACTCAAAAAAAAAAGTTTGTAAAGTCAGCAAAAATTTTTGCTGAGTCAGCAAAATTTTAGTCAGGAGGGTGCTAGCAAAAAAATTGCTAATGTCAGCAAAATTAGTAGATTCAGCAAAAGTTTTGCTAACACTTAGTAGATTAGAAATAAAAAAGCCTTGCTAAAAATTAATAATTTTTTTGCTGAATTTTAGTAGACTGAAAAAACGCAAAAAAATTGTAATTTAGTTTTTTTAAAGGACGCAACTGCCGAAGATAATTATAGAAACGAAACGAAAAATAAACAAAAATAAACGAAACGAAACGAAAAAACAACCCTTTTTTTTTGCAATAAGAAAAAGGAACCATAAAAATCTACCTAAGATGTGTGTCTTTGTCTTTCGCTTTACTCTGTCTACATGTCTGTATATGTTTGTTTGTTTGCAATTTGACCACACTAGATTATAAATCTATAAACATTTAGTTTAGAAATACATATTAAATATAAATATTTTATTTTGTCTTTTATTTAATTAAAAGACAATTATTTTCACAAGCCGGTGACAACGCAAAATTTAAGTTGTTTTAATACTCAATTTTGTTTTTATATGAAAAACAGATATATAAGTCTTCCATGGTTGATTTTTTTATATGTCTTATTAGAGTTGTACTTTTTAGTATCATTTTCCTCTTCTCTACTACATCTTGACATGCCGCGACATCTGCTTCATTCTGCGTATATCTTTCAATCTGGTTGTCGTCGACACTATTAATGTGCTTATCAGCACAATTTTTTTTAGCAAAATTAATTAGTAAAACATTAGTATATTAGTAAAGCATTAGTATAAAACAGTTAAGTGCTGAATAAGTATAACAAAAATTTTAGCTGAAAACACGATTAGTGTACCTGATTTACAAGACGTTTTACCAACTTTTGTACTAACTTATTTTTTTGAGTGTAAAATTATCAAAAACTAATATTTTTTAATTAAAAATGGCCTTTAAATCTAATTTTCAATTAAAAATAGCACACGGAATCAGGGATTTTATATAATTAAAAAAAATATTCAGAACCTAAAAGCTCGGTTAACATACAGAAAAATAACGGTTTTTCAAAAACCGACATTTGGCACAGAAACCGCTTTTTTCGGCTAATCGGTTAACCGAGTTGGAAACACTAAGTATAATTAAAGTTACACCAATTTATAGAACTTAATGTATTTATCACATTCCAAAATATATATCACAAAAAAATATAAACATGCACTGAAAGAAATTTTTTGTCATATTTTCGAACTTAAAAAGAAAACCGCCAATAATTTGGAAAACGCGCATTTTGTACTCGAGAGGAATGAAAAGTTTTGTTTGTACTTTAACACTTAAATCCTTCGTGAGGTTTCACTGTAAATACATAAATAAGTTCTCAAACCATGTTTTTTATATAAAAAATAACAAATAAAATTTTAATTTCTCAAAATATTTAACATAATGGAAATGAAAATTATTCAAGTTCGAGGCCATACTCTATATTTCTTTAGTAGGATATTGTCCTAGCAAATAATCTATGGAGTTTTTGTTTTCAAATTCATTCTTTAAACCTTTCAGGAATGTGTTGATAGATCTATTTCGGGAATTTTCTAGGTTACCATCATCAGAACACGTTTTGAAAGAGGTAACAATCCTATGCCAAACATCACACATTCATATAAACTAGTTTACTCACTACATGAGAACTAATATGTATTATATGAGCTCGAAGTAAAAATGATTATTACCATTGATCAAAAAATTATTTTAAACTAATATTCAAAATGTTTATAAAAATTTTGTGTTTAAAAATTGTATAATACTTTTTCGTTAGCCTATTTCAAATATTATTGTAAAAGTCAGACGTTAAAAAATATACATTTTCAAAGAATTGACGCCAATTCCCGATAAGTTTGTGATATTCGTATCCCGTTATTGGTGGTACCTCAAACTGTATAAAATTACACCGTTTTTTTTAATACTCTTATCAAGACTCAATTATATTGAACGACAAAAAAACAGCGAAAATTTAAAAATCGGAAAATTTCGGATTCACTTTTAAACCACCATGCAACTTTTCACCAAGCAGCGATATGGAAATGACTTTTTTAGTGAATATATCTTCAAAGTCGAATGTTGCCACTTTGTATTGGTTTGGATGAGAAAGTTAAATCTGTTGAGCATAAAAATTTAAAGATAAATTTCAAATTTCGTTAATGCACATGTATGGAAACATATAGAAGCATGTATGGAGAATTATGTATCCATGTAGGGATACCTGAACCTTTATGGGTCAATTTACGAAACTTTTTAGCCGGGTATTAAAATTCAATTTAAATTTATGTCTCTAATACAATAACCTCACTTTTTTATAGAGAAGATAAATCTTTTAATTTGTTTTTTAAAAAGTAGTTCCACCACCAACCACTTTTCAAGAATGAAAAAAATTTCAACTTCATAAATTATACACTGAACCAATTTACACAAATTAAGAACTTCCGCTTTGACGCCTTTTTTCCTTTTTTTATTTTAATCTCAGTTAAAGAAAGAACATGGCTAATTTACATAAACAAACAAACATACGAAACAATACTTGAAACGACACATTAACACCCAACAATTACAAAAACAACTTTAACAGCATCAAAAAAACTATGTTCAAAAAGTATACGAACTTTTAGATAAAAATATAAAAGGGAACTGTAGAGCTAATGAGCTTGCAAGGCTAGGAACCACCCTGCGAGTTCCTGCGGAATTTGCTGGAGTTGGTGTTCCCCTAGCAACCTGTAAGCTGAACAATCGGCTCTACTCCGAGAGGGCGACTGACCTTAGGTGGGCTAATGGCGTGACTTGTGTGTTGACAAGTCACATCTGGCCGGCTCTGGATCTGGGGCGATCGAGGGCGCTCCTGTCGCTTTCCAGGGGAGAAATCTCTGACATGGTGGCGATGATAACCGGCCACTGTCTTATTGGCAGGCACGCTCGTAGGTTGGGGGTGTTATCGCCTGACTTCTGTAGGAGCTGCGGGGACGAGGAGGAGGAGGAGAGTATTGAGCACTTTTTCTGTTCATTTTCGGATTTTTTGGCTTTTAATAATTTTAAATGTCAACGTTTGATAGAAAAATACGTTATAGTTCACTGAGCAAAATTTATATCTGCTCCAAGATCTGATCATATATTATAAGTTGTCGCATTTGTGATACACTTTATGCCCAGATCTGATCAGATATAATACCAGATCTGCTCATATCTGAAGCGATCTGGGATTTTAGATAATTTTCGTTTCCAGGTATGAGCAGATCTAGATATTTTTTATGGCATATATACTTCAAATTTTTTTTTTTTAATTCCCAAGTAAAAAAGTTTTGATATAGTTATATATTACTTTACACAGTTATTTATAATAATACTATATTACAAAATATTAATTCATATAAAATCATATAAAAGTATATCTCAAATATATAACTATATCTTTCTTTCATATAGTGCAATATGTAAAAAGATATAATTACATATCGATTTATCACATGTAATTGCATATATTTGTATACAATTGAGGATAAATTCGGCTACAATTGTATCAAACTATGTCTTATTTTCTCAAATTAGATCTAATTGCATCAAATAATGTCTAAGTGTATTAGATTAGATCCAATAAGATACTATTAGATGTTCTAATTTTTAGGATATAATTATATATAAAACGAACATTCACAAAATATTATTTTTACATGGGTTTTTATTGCGTTTATTTTTAAAATTTTAAAAACTTTAGAAAAACAATACACAAGTTTCATATGGATCACCATGATCTTCAGCTGCCCGAAATAAGAAAACGATGATTGGCTTAACTAAAACCGAGACATTACATAACTAAAATATGAAAAACAATATTTGTATTTTTAACACAAAAATTAGGGTAGGGTGACAATCTATGTCGACAGTCAGGCAGCGCTCAAAGCACTGACAAACTACACGGTGCGCTTGCGCCTGGTCGCACGATGTTGGTGTGCTCTGAGGAAGCTCATGGAGGCATTCACAGTGAGGCTGTGTTGGGTACCCGGACACTACAAGGTGGATGGCAATGAATTGGCGGACGAACTTGCGAGGGAGGGTTCGAATCTGGACTTGGCAGTAAGGGACGTTATACGGAAGGGATTCCGCGAAACCGTTAACCAATCATGGAGGGACAGAATGGACTGCAGGGTGTCTAGGGCGTTATGGCCCGCATTGGACGCAGGGGTAACCAAGGTTCTTTTGGGACTGGACAGGGAAGGTCTCAGGACCCTTACGGGGTTCCTGACCGGTCATTGTTCTGTCAGGGCTTTCACAAGCAAATGGGACAGGGTCATACCGGATTTTTGCAGGTTGTGCGAGGACGTTGAGGAACTGGAGACAGTTGAGCAAATAATGTGCCACTCTCCTAGGTTGCAGGGTCTCAGACAGAAATGGCTAGGAGATAGATTTCACGACGAACTCGGGTGTGTCGCTGGATACAATCCAGTAGATTTGCTGAGATTTGTCAGGGAGATAGGACGGCTGTTTCTAGTAAGGGGACGATAGGAGCTGGTTTCTGGGGAGTATATATTCTTTCTATCTTTCTTTATATCTATCTTTCAATCTATATTTCTGTCTATTTATATTCTTTCTCACCGTTTTTTCTCTGAAGGGATTCACAATGGACCGTATTGGTCTCCGAGTGGAGTTGTGCCCCTGGGCACATAACCCTTCCTAACCTAACCTAACACAAAAATTAAAAAAATGTTGAACTTCAGGAAAACTTTAAAAGTGTTCAATCAAAAAATAAATTGGCAATTCGTGTCAATATATGGCAGTAGAGTTTATCGGCGGATTAATCATGTTTTTGTTATCCATTTATTTGCCACAAGCTTTTAAATAAACGTATGCGTTTTTTAACAATTTATCTAGAAAATTTAAAAAGTTATTGAACCTCTACAAATCTAAAAATATCAGATTTACCCAGGTTTGATCAGATCTAATTATATCTCTAATGTTTCCCCATTTCCAAGATCTAATTAGATCTGATCATATATGCTATCTAAATCTGGTCAGATCTTTATTACGCGGAAACATATAAAAAATCTGAAACTTTTTTCTAATAAAAGTTAAATTCCCGATACTTTTCGATCATAGAGAGAGTCTTTACACACACAAAAAACTGACACATTAACAATCCACTTAAAATATAAAGAAACAAGTTAAAATAAGAACAAAATCCTATACAAAAAAAAGCATTATGGTGACATAAAAGTGAGTTCGTAATGAAACCTAATGTGCTTTCATCTTTTTCACAAATTAACTGTATGTATTTACTACTTACTTACCGACTGACAAACACCAAAAAAAGAAAAAAAAATCTGCGCAATTACGACACCTTTTTTTAATGCTAAAGCTTTCTAAATATAAAAAACGAATCCTTAAAAAAAACCAGCAAACATTCATCCCAAGGGAGGCAACACACTTATTTACTCAGAAGCACAGGAAAAAGTGCCAGGATATTGGCTAAAAGCTGTAAGTGAGTTAAGGGGGGTCGTTGTTTGGTTTGGTTTTGTAGCTGTCAGAGAATAGTAAAATCGTTCTCGTATACGAGCGTCTAATGTATGCCATACAGCCTTTAACAGCTTTAGTCGTTTGGCAAAATGTTAGTGGCAAAGTATTTTTGTGCATTTGTATGCACGAAGTATCATTTGTGGGCAATTAGCAAACAAGTGTGAAATCCTTCTTGGCGAATGAGGAGGAAAGCTAATACAACAACAACAACAACAACAAAAATAAAGGATTTTCTAACATTAGTTAGGGGTTGTTGTTAAAAGGAAGAATTGTCTAAAGCGGGTGGGTTAAGAAACAAATAAGGATGTTATATTTAGAATGATATTAACAAAAATTAAAAAGGTCATTTTAAGGACATGTAGAATTGGTTTATGTAGAAATAACAAAAAAGGCTATAATTTGTGATGACTTATATTTTAAGAAACTTTTTAGCTGATATATTTTTCACGAGCCAACTTTTGAATCGAGATTTTTTTGTTTTATTTTTATTTATGGATTTCAAGCCATTGGGGAATAATTAATCCAGATTAATAAGTATGTCAGTTACAAAAAAATTAATTTGACTTAAAACTATAAAATCCATTTTGTATATTCATTTGCTGATCTTAGTATAAATAAAATCATAATAAAAAATACAAACTATTTTCGTTTAATAATATATATAGGCTCTGTGCATTAACACCCAGGTGAAAAAAGTCCCAAAAAAAAATGAAATAAGTCCCAAAAATTTTTCATGCAAATTTGGAAGTAATTTCAAATTAAATAATACCCAGTTCTTTTGCAGTTATTTAATTTTTTTAGAAGTTATTTCATTTTTGTTATTAGGTGTTATTTCATAATGCAGTAATTCCGAAATGAAATAAGTCCTAACAAAACTTAGCGTGGGACTTATTTCATTTTATTTTCTTGTTCGGTGTTATTTCATTTGCTGTGGGAGTTATTTCATTTTCAAAAATTCATTATTTTTTAATATTATTAATATTCTAAACGGTTCCTATAACGGGATCTTTTAAAATATTTTGATGATCTTCTTAAATTGACCTAACTTAATCTGTTCTTTAACAAATTTTGAAGGAGTAACGTTATATTCCCCAAAGTCATACTGCCCAAGAAAAAAGCGACATAGCGCCCAAAAAAATTATATGTAAATTATTGTTGTAAAAATGTTCTTGTTTTTGGGCAATACGACATTGATTTGGACGAAATAACATTTTTTGTTGGGCGCTATGACGGTTTTTTGTTTGGCCAATATAAATTTTGGGCGCTATGACGGTAAAATAAGAAGTTATTGCCCAAAATCATAATTTTTTTTTTTTAAATGTCATAAGACCTTTAATGTCAAGACTGATTCATGAAATCAAACAAAAGTGTTTTAAGGAAACTTAAAAAAATTGCTTCAATTTTATTTTTTTGCGTCTCACGCAGAAAAAACTTTATTTCGCGTAGCCGCCTGCCGCGTTCTACGGAGGAAAAAAAACCCTAAGGGCGCCACACAGTAAAACCTGATTTTTACAAATCCGATGTCGAATCCGTTGAAATCTTATTTTTAAGACAATAAGTAATATAATTTGACCAGTCATAGCTTTATCACACTAATATATACGTAAAATTTTTAATAAAATAGACTTTTAAAAAAATAATCATTAAAAAACAATATATCTTGGTGTGGGTTGGTATTTTGGGACATAAAAAGTTATGACAGGTCAAATGTTACGGATTCGACATCTGATTTATAAAACAAGTTCTTCTGGGTGGCGGCCTTCGGCCGCCCTTAGGGGTTTTTTCCTCCGTAGAACGCGGCAGGCGGCTTCGCGAAATAAAGTTTTTTCTGCGTGCGACACAAAAGACATTATGTCTTATGATCTTTAAAAAAAAAAAAAAATTATGATTTTGGGCAATAACTTCTTTTTTTACCGTCTAAGCCGCCAAAAAAAAAAAAGTTTTTTCAAAATAAAGTGCCATAGCACCCAAAAAAAGTTTTGGATTTTCTGTCATTGATTTGGTCGTTGTAACATATTAACACCCACAATTTTGGGGGATATGCGGACATATGGGCAATATGTCATTTTGGTTTTTGGGCAATACGACTTTGGGGAATATAACGGTACGCCCTTACTTCATTTGTGTTGTATGGACTATTTTTGGGAGTTATTTCATTTTTATACTTTGGAAATTATTTCATGATGAAATAAAAACCAAAACCTATTATTTGTTTCATTCTTGTTTTGGAAATTATTTCATTTTTTTAGAATTTATGTCACTTTTTCGAGAAGGGACTTATTTCATTTTTTTAGAATTTATTTCATTGGGAGCTTTTGTACTGGGAATTTTTGCACCTGGGACTTATTGCATAGAGCCATATATATATTACACAAGTATAAACACCCCCCTTGCACAAATACTGAAAATAAAGCTACAATATAATCTCGAAACTGGCAGTTAATCAATAAAATTTTTAAAATCACAGCCAAGAAAGTCAATAACATAGGGAGTCATATGCCTCCATTCCCGATATCGAACCCCAAAAACATAACTACCCTATTAAAACATAGTTTCATTTTCGATATATTGCCTTCTGACATACCCGAATATATTTCTAAGCCATACAAAAATATAGGAAGACAAAGTCCTGTAGCAACTTTCCATTTAACATCGTCTGGTAAATACAGACCTGTGTTATATAGACGCCTCCTAACGAAATTAATTTTAGCTATAACTCTATTAACTTGACAGTCAAACTTCAGATTATAGTCAATATACACTCCCAAAGTTTTATAATAAGAAACAAACTGTATCGACTCCCTGCCTAACACTATGTTTGGAGTTCTCATACTTTGTGAAAACCACATACATCGCGTTTTAGAAGGGTTTAAACTTAGAAAATTGGATTCCGACCATTCCATAATATGAAGCAAATCATTATTAACATTGGTTTCCAACTACGAAAGACCAAATCCCTTATCAACAGCTAGCAACTGAATATCATCTGCATATGTATAACATCTACAAAATTTAACGTGCTGGTACACAAATCGTTTATATAAACCATAAAAAGAAGAGGCCACAAAATTGACCCTTGGGGCACCCCTTTGAAAGTTTTTAATGATGCAGAAATTCTCTCGTTACTTTGAACATATTGATATCTATCATTAAGGAAAGAAAACATTAAACGACAAGCCGAAGAACCGAAGTCAAATTGGTTAAATGATGAGCGCTCCGGAGTCTCTGCCTTCTATCTCGAAAACGGATGAGCGCATGAAAAAATATTCGTAACAAAATTTCTTACAAATTGCATGACCTACAATTTTTATAATAGATGTTGACATCATTGGAGCTATAGAAACCGAGATAAACGCCAAAAACTGATTTTTGTGACCTTTAACATTGAATAACTCACGACGCAGACACGAGATTTTATGAAACTTTTGAGACAGTATTTAGAACACCAAAATAAAGCCTTATACGAGTTTCCAGCCTATTACCTGGAATTCGGAGGTTGACCCCTTTTTTGCCTTATTTGACTGGACTACAAAGTAAGTCATGACTCAGAGAGTCGAAAGCTTTGCTATAATCCAAAAATATAAGCACTGAATTTAACTTCATATCTAAATTACCTCTTAGTTGTTCAACTACATCTAATACTAACCCAGTAGTATTGTAATTCTTTCTAAATCCTGATTGGTATGGGTTTAAATAATTTCTTGAATTTAGATGTTCCTGCATTTGATCTCTAAGTAAAACTTCGAGAATCTTAGAACTCGCATTTAAGACGCTTATTGGCCGATAATCAGAAATAAGACGAGGAGACTTTATTTTTGGTATTGGAAGAGGTTATAATATTGTTAAGTATAAAAAGCAATGGTGTGGAAAAACCTTGAAAAACAAGTTTTAAAAACTTTAAAGGTATACCATCTGGGCCAACAGAATTTGTTATAAACATCAACTACGTCAACGTTTCGAAAAGTGAAGCCATAATTATTCGGATAATTATAAGGAGGAAAGGAAACAGTATTAGGTCGTGGGGCAGGTGGAAGAATTGAATTCCTATTGAACTCATAAACCTCAATTTGGATTTCATTAGAGTTTTCAAATAAACATACGTAGCGTATGAGTTATAATTAATACTCATGATAATATTAAGTATACGCACCGTAGCATCACTAATGTTTGGAATTACACTGATAATAATTCGAGCATAAAAATACGAAGAGATGTCAAAATAACCAACACATTCGTAAGTTTTTATTGTTTTGACTTTTATTTTTTATTTTGCACCACTAATGTTTGGAATTACACTGATAAAAATCATCGAATAAAATTACACTAAAATGTCAAAATATCCAAAACTTTCGTAAAAAAAAAAATTCGTTTTATTTTTTTAGTTTTAGTTTTTATTATTTTGAAAATTACTTTTTTAGTTTTATGCATGGATTACACACCCCGAATTGGTTTGAATGTCGATATGTGATTTGTATACTCCTTGATGCTCTGATTCCAAATCTGGTATCCAAATTTTTCCATTGCCGCACAATTTTGGGAAAATTTAGTACTATTTTAAAGATAGCTTATATTTGAAATGCAATTTAAACAAAGTTTGGTGTAATAATTTTAACGTTTTTCGCCGACATTAAAAAAAGTAAGGTAGAAAGTTTATATTGTGACCGAAAAATAAATTTAAGCTGGTCAGATGCATGGCCTAGGCTACTTTAAAAATGTAATATTTAGTAATTTTTTTGATGGAGTATTTATTCAAATGCAATTTTTACCTATAATTACAAGCAAATTTGAAACGTGTGCTAACTCTTTATAGAAAAGAAATGTTAAATTATCTACCATCGTTATAGAAGTGCTTATGATGTTCGAATGAGGTGTGTGCATAACTTTAAAAATGTTTAAAATGCAATTTTTTAAGTTTTTAATCGTGGTTTTCTCAAAATTGTGAAGTGATGGAATATTTTGGAAAAGAAATTTGGAATCAGCGAGACAAAATCTATTCAAAATATATATCGCGGTTCAAACTAAATCGACTTTTTCTAATTTTGTGACTGTTTGTTATTATTAGATATAAATGGATATTAGAGCATTTCAGCAATTCCATTTTTTTTGAGTTTTGCAACTGTTAAAGCGGAACATGGAAGCTTATAGCCCAAAATATTTTTTCAGATTTTTTGAAGAGGTCGCTGAAATGGTTTTTTGAAAAAATAAGGTTATGAAACATAGAAAATTTTTTTATTTTCTCTTTTACTTTGTTTTCACAAAACCAGATAAATAACTATTCAAGAGGTCAATACTACTAAAAAATGATTGGGGGTACAACCCAGTAAAAAAATTTCCTATTTTTAGAAGCAGGATAAAACAAATGAGCTTATGTAAGTGTTTACTATTGTATTATGCTGAGAAGCAGCAAAAGAAGCGAATAATTTATGTTATTTACACAACAACAAAATTTTAAGCATACTGTTTTCACTAACAAGGATACAGATTGTAAGCAGCTTATCCTAATCCCTTACAAGTATGCAGGTTGCAATGCAGAACGTTTTATATCGTGGATTATAAACGATATGTATCAGTTTTCCCGAGTGATTTCCGATTGTGTTTGGTGTTTTCGAGTATGTTATAACAAACAATTAGTAATTTAAGTGTTTCTGAAGAGCTAGCACGTGGAGCGGTAAAAAAATAAAATTATTATATTAATATGTGTAAAATTTTAAAAACAAAAAAAAAACTAAATCCTGTAGAACTTTCTTTACAATAAATTATATAATATTCGTATTATTACTTTTAATCGTAATATTGTAGACATGAAATATGATTTTACTGAAAGCCATGAAATCACAGTTTGTTGTAAGCGCTAAAATCCGCGCTTATTTTGCCCAAAAGTAATGCTGCCAAGTGGAAATTCGAAATATAAAAATCATGGCATATGTAAGCATGTTTGTAAGGGATTCTTTTTGCTTACTCCCTTACAAACCTGCTTGCATGTAAGCAGCATTTTTTACTGAGAAATTATTAGTGAAAAGATCACTCAGATGACCTTAAAAGTAAAAATTCAGACTTTTCCAATTTCAAACATCATCAGAAATAGGCATTGTTTTGAAGTGGATAGGTCTTTAAAATACCTTTAATTTGATACCAAATTTGTTTTTACGAAATTTCCATACTATTGGTCAAAACTCATGCGAATTGGAAAAAAAATTTATGATTCTGTTTGAACTATTAATTTTTTTTCAATATTTCTTAGTGTTTACAATTATTTGACCTAGGCGGTTAAACGGTTAAGGCATTATTTAAAAAATCGCCTAAATAAATAAACCGGTTATTCGGTTCGGTTAATCGACAAAATTTGCGATTAATCGGTTAATCGTTTAAAATTATCCAAAGTGTCAACTCTGTGATATATGATTGGGGGCACGTCACGAAACTGGTGAAACCAAAACTTTAGTGTACCAAAAAGTATCAATTTGGGTGAAATGACCAATCACGCGACGATAGAAATGGTGACAAAACATTTACTGGTTGGTACCAGATATATTATATAACTGAAGAAAAAGTAACATAACATCAAAGTGTACTAAAGCAACTAGGGCCGTTGCAGTTGAAGTGGTTACTGGTCTTTGAACTGGTTTAAAACCGTTAGCAGTGGATGAAAGCATGGCAATTAGTGCCAAAGGATTCAGTACCTTGACTGCTATAAAGCGGACATAACACTGAAGGAATTTTATCTGTACCGACTTTGTGACTGTAGAAATGAAGACCTATCACTGCACTGGTTCAAAAGAACTCAAGACGGAACTGTTTAGATGGCGACCAGATATGGCGATTTCTATCCAAACGTGGCGTTTAAAACTCGTTTGGAGAGTTAATTTTTAAAATTGCGACGGGCGATTTTTATGGTAATTTTTCAAGTGAATGCCGACTTTCTTGGCGATTTTACACATAAAACATCGCTACCAAAAAAAAGTAGAAATATATCACCAGAATATGATTTTTTGCACAACTTATTCAAAAATAGAAAAATTTTACAAGAATATAAATTAAAATGCAAAATGCAAAATGCAAAATGCTCACATATTTCGAAATATCTTGTTAAGATATTTGACAAGTTTTTGGTAACGATTTCTTATGTGTAAGTAATTAGCAAGTTGTGAGAATTTATTTGGGGTATTTAAAAAGCTGGACTTTTTGTATAGTTTTTATAATTTTCCAAATTTGAATTGTTATAATGAATTTAATGTTATAGTTTTTTGTTATTTTGAAATTAATTTTTGTTGTACTAGTTTGAAGATTTTTTGAACGGGTGCTATGACACACTGTTTTTTGTAAGTATAGTGACTCTGTCCGGACAGGAAATATAGCACCCCCTTACATAATATGACACACGTTTAATAAAAAGTAACAGGTTATTTTCTAATTCCTTTTTGCATACCCGGCAACATGTTCCCCTTAGAACAGTGCATTCAAACTACCCCTGTAACAGAACACATTGCGCTTAATGTCGAGTACGATAGCTATGGTGAATTTCATTGAAATCGGAGATGATCAATCCGAATGGTGATTGAGTTGACATTTTTTCAGTCATAGTTTTGAAAGTTTAATCGATGTTTAGGCGAACTGAAATAATGCCATAATAAAGTTCAAATATCTAACAATGTATTTTTTTTTTTTAAATTTTTAAAGTACTGAACTATTTATAAATGTCAACTCTTTAATTATAATTAAATATTTTACAACTCTCAACTATTCCGTTAGAGTGAAAGGTCAAACACCTGATTAATGAATTTGATTTGGTCTCGTAAGCAAACGATTCGATGTCAGCGAAGCATAACAATCTAAATGATGACAAAAATTAGATCAACTAAATTTTGAGTGATAATTAAAGTCACATTGTTTTAATTATAAATTATAAACATAAATTTTATTACAAAATTTATTTATATGTTAATTAAAAGTGGTAATAAAAAAGCACAACTAATTGAAAATCATAAAACCGTGTGACCCTTGACACATTTTTTCTATTTTATTTTTCAAAAAAAAAACATACTAAATCAGAAACTATGATAATTACAGCCTCATAATTACTATATATATTTTAGATGTGTTATAATTTAAATTTATTGCAAATAAATGTTGAACAAAAGAAAAATCCGCCCGTAAGTATATATTTTTTAAAAATTTCATTAAAGCACCCACCTTTAAATATAATCGCCTTATAATTTGTTTGTCTGTACTTTAAATTTAAACTCAACTTTATGTAACGAACGAATTATCTTATTTTTTTTTTCTTTTTTTGTTTAATAAAAACCAATTAATAAATTTTAAAATATATCTGAACAAATCTCTAATGAGGGTCAAATAACATAAACTACTACTATAGCAATACAATTAAAGGTAAAACACGCCACACATACATACAAATAAATCGAGTATAAAGATTCGAATAAGCAGCCAAATATACATTTGATTAAGGAGTGATATATCAACATTAGGCTGCTTCTTAAAAAAAAAAAAAACTGTCGTATTCTGGAGAGGACAACCTGGGAATTCATTAAAAAAAAAATTAACTAATTTTTATCAAAATTTTCTAAAAAAAAAATTATGGGTCGCTACCAGACTTAAAAATTTAGGACACATTTTCATAAAAAATATTTTTCTTAAAAACACCAAAAAAAAAAATTAATATAAATTTTTTTTGTATTATATTTAACCTCAAATACCCAGGAAAAAAATATTTAGTTTTTATATGATTGTTAACCCTTAACTGCTCTATTCCAAAAAATATTTAAAATTTTTCATTATTTTCAAAGCTCCAATTATGAATAAAAAATTAAATTGAAAGATGGCAAATATTAAAAAAAAATTGGGCGCTTTTATTTAAACACATACTGGGTATTTAAAAAATAATAACTCTAAAGGGATCCCTTAATCCACTTAGCGTGTGGACTGATTTAATTTTGGCCGGTTTGAAGGGAAATCTGTATTTTTGATAAAAAAAAATTAAAAAAAAATTTTTGGAAACTCGTTTTACATTGAAAATTGTTTAATTAGATCAGAATTACTTAGCTTAGAAATATTAAATATTTGGCACATCGTTAACCCGTGTTAACCGAGGGTCCCTAAAAATAAAATTAATGATTATAAATAAATTCAATTTCAAACCTCAACAATTTCAGAAATACGCATTGTTTTGAAGTGGATAGGTCTTTTGGTACCAAATTTGTTTTTACGAAATTTCCATACTAATGTTCAAAACTCATGCGAATTGGAAAAAAAATTTATGATTTTGTTTGAACTATTAAATTTTTTTCAATATTTCTTAGTGTTTACAATTATTTGACCTAGGCGATTAACCGGTTAAGGCATTATTTAAAAAATTGGCTAAATAAATAAACCGGTTATTTGGTTCTGGTAATCGACAAAATTTTACGATTAATAGGTTAATAGTTTAAAATGATACAAAGTGACAACTCTGTGATATATGATTGGAAGCACGTCACGAAACTGGTGAAACCAAAACTTCAGTGTACCAAAAAGTATCAATTTGGGTGAAATGAACAATCACGTGACAATAGTAAGGGTGAAAATAAGTTTAGTTCTTAATTAGGTAAAATTTTCAAAGTAATTAACCATTAGTATTAAAAAAATATTAACCCTTGTTGCAGGAGGCCTGAAAAAGTTCTGACAAAAGAATCGAAAACATATTTTGTGCATGAGGTGACAATATTATTAAGGGTATTAAGTTTTTAACAATTCGGTGCAGTTCGAGTTGAATAGCGGCTCAAAGTTAGACATTTTCAGCAAAACTGAGAAAAATACCTCTGCACTAACTTTTAAATTTGATTCTTACAAATCTATCTTATATGAAAGATTGGACCTTCTGCTTTTAGATACAAATATATAATTCGTTTTTCGCCTCATGTATACACATTTTTTTATTTTTTAAATTTTTTTTATTTGACAATATTCAGATATCACCGTCAACTTTATTTTATGTAACATTTTTTGAACTACAGTAAACATGGGTTAAAGATGCGCCAAATATTTAATGTTTTGGAACTGTGTAATTGTGATCAAATTAAATAATTTACAATGTAAAATTAGTTACCAGTTCGCCACAAATATATTTAAACATTTTTTTTTTTCAAAAATACTGACTTTCCCTCGAATCCGCAAAATTAAATAGGTCCACGCTAGGGTTTTCATTTATTCTGGTTTTTATTTTGTTCGAATAAACGATTAAACAATTTCTGATCAAACGATTAGTTTTTAAAAATCGAATAATCGAACGAATAAAAATAATTTAAAAATACATAAATAATTAATTAGCATATCATTTCCAAATTTTATAAATTTTGGCTTCTTTTGAATACTAAAGGGTGTTTTTTATACAGGTATAGAACTTTAAGTTGGCAACACTTTTTTAACTGGCGTCCATTTTGTCAGCTGTCAAGTGTTTTTTGTTTAGTTTGGTTTGGCATTTCAACATAAATAGACTGACGCCTGAACAACGCTTCCAAATTGTGTAAATTTATTTTGAAAATCATGGTTCTGTTCGAAATACGTATCGCTCCCGAATTTTGTTTAGCGATAAAGCTCACTTTTGGTTAAATGGATACGTTAATAAACAAAACTGCCGTATTTGGAGTGATGATAATCCTCAAGTCTATGTTAAGAGACCGTTACATCCAGAAAAACTGACTGTTTGGTGTGTCTTATGGGCTGGTGACTTCGTTGGGCCTTCTTAAAAAATTATGCTGGTCAGAACGTTACAGTCAATGGTGACCGCTATAGAGTCATGATTACTGACTTTTTCGTTCATCAAATGAACAACCATAATATGCAGGAGCTGTGGTTTCAACAAGGCGGCGCAACATGTCACACAGCTCGTGCCACAATTGATTTATTGAAGGAAACGTTTGGAAAACGAATAGTTTCACGTTTCGGACCCATGAATTTGCCTCTAAAGTCGTGCGATTTAACGTCGCTGGACTATTTTCTGTGGGGATATATGAAGTCGCTAGTCTACGCCGATAAGTTCGAAACGATTGACCACTTGGAGGTTAACATTCGCTGTGTTATTGCCAATATACCGCCACAAATGTTGGAAAAAGTCATTAGACTACGTCCGAGCCAGCCGTGGCGATCATATGCCAGAAGTCATATTTCTATTTTAATGCCAGAAGATTATCTTTCGAATAAAGTAAATTTCATGTCAATTTAAAAAATTCATCTCTGTTTTATTCCATTTTAAATTTATATACCTCTATAAAAAACACCCTTTAGAACATTGCCAATTCTCAAATGCAATAATTTTGGTACATGTTAGAACAAGTATTTTTTAAGATTATTCGTTTTATTAGATTAATCGTAAATATTTTTTCAAATTATTCGTTATTCAAAAATCATCGTTTTTAAATTGTTCTTTCGAATTTTCTTTTTGCTCGTTCGATCAATCGAATAGTTTTTATTCGAATGACAACCCTAGTCCACACGCTAAGTATATTAAGGGATCCTTCACTATAATTTTTTGTTAAATACTCATGAGGCAAATAAATGAAAGCGCCTAAAATTATTTTAATATTTGTAATATTTTAATTTTTTTGAATTTTTTATTCATAATTGGACCTTTGGAAATAATGCAAAATTTTAGAAATTTGTTTGGCCTAGTGTGGTTAAGGGTTAACAATCTTATAAAAGCTAAATATTTTTTTCTTGAGTATTTTTGGGGTTAAATTTAAAACAAACAAAAAAATGTTAATTTTTTTTAGGTTAAAAAAAAATTTATGAAAACATATCCTTTTTGAAAATCGGTAACATTTTCAAAGTCTGGAGCGCCCTAACTTTTTCTTCGAAAATTTTAATAAAATTAGAAAATTTTTGTTCATGATTTTTAATCTAACCCATAGTTGTACCGTCAAATATTAGACGTTTTTAAAAATAAGAAGCAGCCTAATCGACATACACATAGAGTGATATTGGCTTTAGAAGAGTTATAAAACTATTAATCCCCCTTCTCAAAGTTCCACAAAAAATCAACAACAATCAAATCGTCAAAAGCGAGAACCGGCAACTTTGAACGACAATGAATGGTTTAACAAAACGTAAGCGACAGCGACATTGCGTGATTAACAAACAAATGCTATTATAAAATTTTGAGATTTTTGTTTTAATAAGGGAATGTTCGCTAATGTGGTTTGTTTTCCAAAGTGAACATTTCGTTTTTTAGTGTTGTTGCATGAAAATTTCAAAACTGCAGTTTTTGAAATATCGCGGTTTTTTATATTTACATCATTCGCATCATTTTTTGTAAGTTTTTTCGAAATTTTTCGAAATTTAACCACAAAATCAAGAATTTTTTTTAAGAATATAAATTTACACAAAATTATCATTCATTGGAGTGCTGTTTGCTTCTAAATATTTGAAGCATGTGAAAAATTAGATAAATTTTAAAATTAATTTCTAAATATTTCAGGACATTTTCAATGGATATGTAATTTTAATGCTAACATTTGTTCACTGGAATGTCAAGTCTATGCACAGTAAACAACAATATGATTGTACTCAAATTAAAGATAATTTTGTGTAGATTTATATTTTTAAAAAAAAATCATGATTTTGTGGTAACATTTCGAAAAATTAAGCAAAATGTACTAAAAATGATGTAAATATAGAAACAACGCTATTTCAAAAACTGAAAATAAGAAATTTTTTTGCCAGATTTGGATTCAGCGTACATAGGTGTATAAAAAAAAGATGTGTTTCAAATCCTGCTTTTGTGGCCGTTGAATAGGGTTTTCTTAACCGTTCACAATAGTTAATAATTTCCTGAAAATGTGGCAACAATTTGAGTACAAAAACAAGAGAATAAGAAATTGCGGTGAGGAAATAAAATAAGTTTTATCTCTCACGGAAATCGGTGCACGAAATCAAATGCATAGAAAAAATCTGGGACCTTTGCATTGTCTAAATCCAGATTTCGTTATTTAAAGACAGGTTTTCATAAAGAAATAAAGGAACTTTTAATGCCAGTTGTAACCCTTAAACGTGAGATTGGGCAGCTAAAAAGAAAAATATGCGTCCCTTTTTTTGCTCCTTTATAACATATCCAAAGTTCATTAAATCTGCTAGTTCGGGTCGGGATACTGCCCTTGTTAATTTTTTATATATCCCAAAAACCTGTTGTAGGGTCACATTAGCGAACATTCCCTTATTAATTTTTCAAATTGATTCCACTTCTTTTCGTTATTATTTGATGATGATAATGATGTTGTTGTTGATGAAATGACATGACGTGACGCAAAAAATTTTAGATTTATCCAAAAAATATTAAAAAAAAGAAGATAAAAGAAATCTTTATGAATGAAATCACGTACTGAAAATAAAAACAAAAACATTTTTAAACTCAAAAATTGTTTGTTTCAGTTTTAAAAGATGATGAAGCTAAGGCAACGCCTTTAAATACCATAATCATGCTATGAATTAATGAATGAATGAAAACGACAGACGATGGATGAATTGTTAAATTAAAATCCAAAGAATAGCGGAACTTTGGCGGTCATTTAAATGCTCTAAATAATATTTATACAAACACATTCACAATCGTTTAATACTCCTGTAATACATTTATGAATGAAGGTTTGTTGTTAATAGTATTTATTTTTTAATTTTCGAAAGAAAACCCCATAAGCGAGGGGCTTATTGTAGGCGCGGCATATTAAGGTCAAAACTTGTTGAAAGTCGGCAAAATATCAACGCGCTTAATACAGAAAAAAAGCGGTAAATGTTGTGTTAAGCCACAATTAGGTGAGCTTTCAATGTGTTTTTTTTTTTTTTTTTTTTTATTAATTTTGTTTAAAGAACAGGCCTGGCCAAGTCATTTTGCTAATTTGATTTTCGGTTATGTCTTAAATATAAAAATAAAATATATATATGTCTTAAGGATTTA
Source organism: Delia radicum (assembly GCA_021234595.1). NCBI lineage: Eukaryota > Metazoa > Arthropoda > Insecta > Diptera > Anthomyiidae > Delia > Delia radicum. The sequence continues at coordinate 156,241,071 of CM037852.1, forward strand.
TTAAGAGCTAAGCAGGATGTATGTTTAAGTATGATTTAGGTTTTTTTTTCGTTTCATTTCTTTTAAATGGGGAGCGTTTAAATGATCACTGTATGTATGTATAAAAGTGACTGACTGACGCCACACGACAATCTGTTAACATTAATAACTTCAAAGCCCAAAAAGATTAACTTAAGTAAACATTAAATAAGGTTTTTTATATGCTTAAGATTTTTATTAATAATATTTTTTTACACACAGAATTCCTTGGCCAAATGAAATATAATTTTCAACCAATAATCTGTCGACACAAACTATTGGTGGCTGCAACCGAATAATAAAATTGGGGAAAAGTGCACACTGTGCACTGTGACAAAGAAATAAGTCAAAAATAAGCTTATATTTACAAAATAAGCTAAATAAGCAAATATCAAAAAAAGCTAAAAAAGCTCTAACAAATATAGCTCAAAATTTTCATACTTTCAAAATCGGAACTTGTGTTCAATCTAAATTGTTCTATCCTTCCAAATAAAAAATATGATCTAGCTTATAATAATATATAGCATCGTATATAATTCTATATAAATATTTGTAATAAAATTAAAAAGAAAAATTCTATCACTTTTATATACAATTATTAGAAAAGAAAAGAAAAAAAGCTAAATGCAATGTGAAGCCAAAAAATTTTAAAATTTTGTAAAAAAAAGTAAAAGTAAAAAAAACTCAGAAAATCTACACTTAAAAGCAAAAGTTCAAAGTTAATAGAATAAATAATATTTCATGAGTATAAAAAGAACTTTGAGCCTCATTTTCACAATGTTCCGTTAGTTATTAACTGGAACTTTAACTGACATATATGATTTTGTATATAAATTTTCAGTTTAACTGTTTGTTAAATTTTAAGTGGACATTCAGTAGTCGGGCTTAAGACAAACAAATCTTAAAAAAACAATGAAAAGCTTTAAAATCTTAATAAAAACCTATTTTAATGCTGAAAATCGGAAAATCCAAATAAAGCAAAAAAAAATATAAAAAAGTAAAAAAGCAAATTTTTCTTCTTTGATAATTATATATAAACATTAGGATGACCCTTAAAATGACGATTTTTCGATTTTCGTTAATTACAAGTTACACAATATAATAATTTTTATCAAGTGGAAAATAAATTAATTTGTATCCATTTAAAGTCATTTAAATTAGGTTTCATGGTTCCTTTTTGTCCCCCACCAATAAGGGTTAAGGATTTTTTGAATTAAAATAAATATAATTATAGTCTTATCAAATGTAAGTGATATTTTTCCTCAAATTATGAAAGGTGTTATTCTCTAAATTCCCTAGTGAGTCTTTTTTTGCCAAAAGTGTAAAAATTAACCGTATACGGATCAAGTTACATAAAATAATTATTTCTATCAAGTTAAGATATTTTTTTGTCAATTGAATGAAAAGCTTTACAATCTTGCAGTCATAATTAAAATTAAGTTTCATGGTTTTTTTTGTATTTTTTAATAACAGTAAAGATAATTATTGATACATTCAAAAAAAAAAGTTTGTAAAGTCAGCAAAAAATTTTGCTGAGTCAGGAAAATTTTAGTCAGCAAAAAAATTGCTAATGTCAGCAAAATCATTTGCTGTTAATCAGCGAGCTGATTTTTAACAACAAGATTAGTAGATTCATCAAAAGTTTTGCTAAGACTTAGTAGATTAGAAATAAACAAGCCTTGGTAAAAATTAATAAATTTTCTGCTGAATTTTAGTAGACTGAAAAGAACGCAAAAAAATTTTAAAAAAAATTGTAATTTAGTTAATATATTTGCTGAAAATCATAAAACATATTTTTGTGATTCTTTTAAAAAAAAATTACAATAATTACGAAATATAAAAATTTTCATTTTCCCACATTGACGACATGAATTAATTTAATATCTGAAAATATATAGAAATAAATATATATAACATAACAAAAATTTTCTATCAACTACTTACATCAATGGTAGTCTAAATGATGCTTTCTTTTAAAGAACGCCACTGCCGAAGATAATTATAGGTACGAAACGAAAAAATAAACAAAAACAAACGAAACGAAAAAAACAACCTTTTTTTAGCAATTAGAAAAAGGAACCATAAAAATCTACCTAAGATGTGTGTCTTTGTCTTTCGCTTTACTCTGTCTACATGTCTGTATATGTTTGTTTTGCAATTTGAACACACTAGATTATTAATCTATTAACATTTATTATAGAAATACATATTAAATTTAAATATTTTCTTTTCTCTTTTATTTTATTAATAGACAATTATTTTCACAAGCCGGTGACAACGCAAAATTTAAGTTGTTTTAATCCTCAATTTTGTTTTATGTATGAAAAAGAGATACAAAAGTCTTCCATGGTTGATTTTTTTATATATCTTATTAGAGTTGTACTTTTTAGTATCATTTTCCTCTTCTCTACTACATCTTGACATGCCGCGACATCTGCTTCATTCTGCGTATATCTTTCAATCTGGTTGTCGGCCACACTATTAATGTGCTTATCAGCACAATTTTTTTTAGCAAAATGAATTAGTAAAACATTAGTATATTAGTAAAGCATTAGTATAAAACAGTTAAGTGCTGAATAAGTATAACAAAAATTTTAGCTGAAAACACGATTTTAGCAAAAAAAAAAATTGCTAAAAAATAGTATACCTGATTTACAAGACGTTTTACTAACTTTTGTACTAACTTATTGTTTTGAGTGCAATTATAGTCTTCATAAATTTAAGTGATATTTTTCCGAAAACAATGCAAACTTTGCTGAAAACATTAAAATTTTGTTAAATTTTTGACAAAACAAGCTATTTTTATAAAATGTCCTGGAAAGGAGTCACTCCAAATACAAACTCTAATTATAATTTGTTTCAATTTATGTAATGACAAATCTATTTTTAAGGGACACCCTAATAAAGATATTCTGTAGAAACAAGAAAAAATTCTATCACTTTTACATATCGCTCATTAACTAAAAGACTACTAAAAATCAAAATAACTCAATTTTTAAATGATGCAGATTTATAACTAATAAATAATGTGTAAAAATTTCTTATTAATATCATGTAGGGTCGAAGGGATGGGGCACATATGTCTCCCCCATTTTCGCTATATTTAAAAGAGTTATTAAAATGTTCCTTTCTATAATATGTGTAGTTATTGACCATCCTTCATATCACCAAATTTTACACTAGTACTTCAGACGTACATAAAAACTTGGTGCGTTTGTCTTTTGCGGGATTTGAACTCGGAAACTCGAAGTAATTCTTTATTTTACCTTCTTTATATTTTGCAAAAAACTGTTTATTTTTACAATACAAGAGCACATGCTAAAAGTAACGAACATTTTTTAAGTTTTCCTGAAGTTTTTAATATTTTAAAAATAACAAACACAATAAAAAGAAAATTTTAAATTTTTGTATATTAGACCGAGGACTCACATAAAAAATTGTTTTTTGAACACCCCTCAAAATGTTTGTTTTATGATGATTTCCAAAATATTGCCTGTCTAGAATTAACATCCCGTGAGCTGGACCGTTTTTAAAAAAGATATTTTTTTTAGTTTTTCAAAGAATTTTGTAGGTTTTTTAAGGTGCGTACAACAGAATCAGGGATATTCCGTGAATATAAAGGATTTTTAAATTTTCTGTACGGAAATTTTTGTGAAAAAATTGTTTGAAAATTGAATGTATTTTCCACGGTTGTCTTAACTAATTTTTGAAAAAAAATGTTGAATTAATCCAGTCTAGTTTCTATTAGATATAAGGACGAAAATTCGGCTTCATAAAAAAAATTACACCACGCGGAATAAATTTTATTGGCGGAATAAATTTTTTTCAGAATTCAAAATCTTACAAAACTTTTTGATTTAAAAGTGCAATTATTTAAGCTCAACAATATATATAAAAATAAAAAACTACGTACATTTTTTTAATTCGCGAAAAAAAAGTTATGCATTAATAAAAAATTTTCTCAAAATTTTTTCCAGAGCACCGTGGAAAATGCACTAAATTTGCAAAAATCTAAAATATTTTCGTACATAGACGATATTGTGGCCTAAAGAAAAATTTTGATACCGATATTAATATTAATAAAACATAGTTTTTCCACTATATATAATTTTTGGTAAAACGCGAAATAGTGCAAATTTCAAAAAAAAAAAAATTGAAACACGTATTTACACAAATCCCCAAAAAATTTAATTTTTTGGGCTCTATGCAAGATCGATGCCAATGGCTGTAAAAACAGCATCTAAGAAATTTCATCTTGAGGGTCAACTCGGAAGAAAAATATTATATAATGCAAAATTTCTCCAAATTAATATTTTTTTCTTACTTAGTTTCGTTTTGACATATTTCATATAAAACCCTCAAAGAATATCCAATTTTCGACCTTAACCCCTTCAATTTTAACCAAACTTGGTATGGAAGGTAAGTATCATATAAATATGTCATCGTACAAGCTTTTGCTCTAACGGTTGTGGAAATATCGCCTTTTAAAACATGAAAAAATCGCAAATTTAACAAAAGTAGTCATACATGATTGTCTATATCTTTCTAACGGTTAAATCTACATAATTCATTGATACTTGTTTCTAAAGCCACTGTTGTCGTTCTTTAAATAAATAATTTTTTTCCGCGGTTTAAGCCGTTTTTTGTTTAATTTTCAAAAAAATATTTGTTAATTATAATTTATTTCACTATGCCGTTGCAAAATCCCTATTTTGAACTCTTATGAGATCCAAAGTTATGGATAAAAATCTGAAAAAAGATACTAAATGTGGTAGAAAAAAAGATTAACATAAAAAAAAATAATTTATTAAAAAAATAAACATGAAAGTTTTACAAAAGTTGCACATAATTGCCAATACATTTTTAACGACTTAAGCTACGAGAGCCATTGTTACAACATACTTAAATCGTGAGTTTACTGGTACACAAAAATAATCCAATTCTTGACGCTAAAAAGCATTTTTGTCAAAAATCGTGTTTCAAATAGCTGTACTTCTAAAACCTGGTTTTCTAAAATTAAAAAAAAAAATATATGTTAATTATAAATTATTCTTCTATACCGTTTACAAATCCCTATGTGGAACTAATGCATGTGTCTGAGTAAGTGGTTTTTTAGTTAAATTGTTTCAGACTTTTGTTCATAATTCAGGATACCATAAGAGTTCCATATAGAGATTTAAACACTGAATATGGAAGTAATTTATTTATAATCAACATATCGCTCATTCACTTCAAGACTGTCATAAGTCAAAAAATATGATTTTTGAGTTAATGATGCAGATAAAAGTATGCTTTATATTGTGTAAAAATTTCATATTAATATCATTTATACTTTTCGAGATAGAGGATAATATATTTTATTTTTTAATTAAATTGGGTGCAAAGAGTTTATACTTTATAGAGAAACTGTACTACTCACGGGTCTCTCGATAATTAGCGAATTCGCACACAACTCTCACTAAGAGAAAAATACACTAAAACACACTATTTATAAATACTTGACCAAATAAATAGAGCAAGGGTTGAGCTAGGCAGATATGGATTGAAAACCTTAAACTCGTTTTCTGCAAAATTGTGTTTTTTGAGTTATTTCAGTCTTCCAGTAAATGAGCGATATATATTACTTTTTTAATTAAATAAAATACATTTGCATTTTGCCGTGGGTAAGTGAATAATTTGTGTGTACCAGTAAAACCACAATTTAAAATGAGGCATCATTGACTCCCGGAGCTTAAGGATATGAAGGATTATGTACGACTACTTTTTTAAAATATTCGAATATTTTTCAGATTTTGAATCGTGATATTTCAAGACCTACTGCGATTAGCTATCCTACATTTATGGAATATTACAGTTATATGATGTACATCTTCTATATCAAGTTTTGTTGAAATCAGAAGGGGTAGAGGAAATCGAGTGGTTGATTTTATATGTTTTCAGTCTTAAATTATATTTTATTAAAAACTACACTGCGCTACTCAAAAACAAATATAACAAGAGAATTGATGCTGAATATTTCGGCCACGCTGATTTTAATTTCGTACCCTGATTTTTCACTTATGGGCCTGATTTTTCGCAAATTTGCATTTAACTTTTGCACATTTTACGCAGTTTTTTATACATAAAATATTAAAAACCAAATATTTTATATTATATGTATGCATAAGCAAAAAGCCAAATCTGACCAATTAATTTGTGTAAAAAAAATTAAAAAAAGAAATTGCGGTTCATGGGAAAACGAGCAATGTGCCTAAAGTTTCTATGACAGTTTCAGAGTTCATCTTTTCATCTTTTAGTATAATATGTAAATAGCTTAAAAATTTATGTGTATCAGAACTCATCCAATAAAGTTAATATTTGCGAAAGTTATTTTAACAAACACTTTCATTACAGTGAATATCTACAAAATATTTTAAAATTTTTTTTAAAAAAGTTTTACATATTTGTATTTTAAAATAAAATTTGAAAATATTTTGTAGACATTCACTGTAATGAAAGTGTTCGTTAAAATAACTTTCGCAAAAATTAACTTTATCGGATGAATTTTGGTACACATCACTTTTTATTAAAAATAAAAATTATGTTTTTTCGACCTTTAATTGTGCAATGAAAATGAAAATTATATCCTAACAAATAATCTATAGAGTTTTTGTTTTGAAATTTATTAATTGACCACTTTCCGCAGAAACGTAATTTTTATTTTTAATAAAAATTATATCAAACTTGTAAAATATTTAATATTTAAAATTTTATGAATTAAAAACTGCGTTAACACAAAGAAAACTTTAATGCAAATTTGCGAAATAGCTGGTCCATAAGTGAAAAAACAGGGTACGCCATTAAAAGCAGCGCGACCGAAATATTTATGATCAACGGTCTGTTCGCTTCTTTTCGATTTTAGTGTTCAAATTTGTAGCGCAGTGTAATTTTAACAATATATAATTCCGCTTTAACTTCAAACTTTATAATTAGCAATTTCATATGAATGAATTTATATTTTTCTTATTCATTTTAAACGTCTACAATAATCATATATTAGTGATATTAACACGCAAGCCCTTAAGATAAATAAATATTAGCATTTATATTTATCTCTATATGTACAACATTAATGAAATTTTGTGATTTTTGAATCCCCTTTAATTTTCGTAAAATCTCTTTTGTCTACCTTCCTTTCTCTTATATTTTATTTTTCTTAAAAATAAAAAAAAATATATATTTTTAATTTTCTCTTTCCGCTGAAATTTCCTGTGAATCAATGATAATGATTTAAGGGGCAATTTAAATGTAATTAAATCTTCAAATCAAAATCTCAAAATATCAAAATGCCGCTTAAATTTTGTGTTTTCCAAAAAAAAAAAAATAAAACTATTGCTACTGTTTTATATTTTACGGTAGCGTCTGTAATAATTTTCATCATCATATAAAATTAAGACACCCTGAGGCGCGGATAACGTTTCAGAATCTTTTGTTACGTTTGTGATTTATTTTGATTAGTTTTAAATAAGAGAATTTATGGTTTTAGTATATTAGATGAACATTTTTTAAATTAAGCTAATTTTATGTGGAAATTTGAGATTTTATATCGATTTTTTATTCAACCACAATTTGTTATGGTACCCATGGTGAGTTAGGTGTACGCGTGCCCAAAATTACACTTACAAAGTGCATTGCAATCGGTAGTCGTACGTTTAAGATGATAACAAAAATATTTTCACACAATTAACAGGTTTTCGTGGTGCTTTTAATGTTTTCAAAAGAAAGTTTAGGTTTTATTTTAAATTAATAGTGTTTTAATTACTGAACTCTGCAGGTCATGACCTGAATGCAATATGATCGTTTTTCAATGTTTAAAGACAAGAGGCAGTTTGTATTTTAAAACCTTATTAAAATCTAGATTATGAGATTTCATATAGTGTGAATATCCGGCTGAGCTTACTTCAATTATTTTACAATAAAATTGATATTTGTTTTTAACTTCAAATCGAATATTGAACAAAATCTTTTTCATGCATTTACTTTTCATTTGTGAACCCATCTTCGACACGCCATTGATCCGTAAGACATATGTTAACAAAGCTTTGTAAATATGGTTCATATATTTTATATTTTTTTTTTTTTTTACATTAACTCTTTTTTACCGCTCATCGATTGCGCTTAAATGCTTTTTAAGAATTTGTTAGAAAAATTATAATTTGTACACCCAGAAAAAGGATTGGTTGGAACTAGTTTATTAGGATCTACCAATAATCGAGTATAAAAGCAAAAATACACAGAAAAAACTATCAACCTAAAATATCTCATTAAAGATTTGATTCTAAACAAATATTTAATTGAATCAGTTTATATTTTAATTGACTTTTAAATATATAAATACATATTTTATTTTAGACGCAATTATCATATTATTATTTCATACACTGTATGCATAAATAGAAAATTTTCAGTATAAAATACCAAATACATTTGAAGTTAACAAACAAAACAAGCACACACAAACAGACTCAGCATTGCAAAAAGCACACATACCAACGTATAGATCACACACTTTTTTTGTGAGTACCATATTTTTTTTTGTAAAAGTTATTTAAATATTAAAAAGTTATAATTATAACTTTTTTTCCTTCTTAATTTTAATAAAAGGTTTAATTGATAGTATCATTGCCGTGATAGGTGGAAAATCAATTAAAATATTAATTGATTCAATAAATTTTTCAATTGAGTTTAGTTTTTTTGTGTACTGTACTGGAAATTAAAGGAAAATGAACTAAAAGACAATGCATTTATCCAATTATTGGTATTTCCACTCAACTTTTCAAATAAAATTCGGTTAATAATTGTGTACGGTAGAAGAAACAATTTATTGTGAGAATTGGCGCCATCTATCAAATTTTTTAAAAAATTGTCGATAATCAAAAGTGGTTACTGAAAATGCGGCATTCGGTGTTCCCATAGCACTTAACCCCACCGAAGTAAAATATGAAACAAAAAGCTTCAATAAATTCGCCAACTCTACATCAGGTGGCGATCAACAACTGACTTATCATCATCATGTTTAAAGCCCTTCATCTTTTCCCACCTTTAATCTCTCCACTATCCCCTTTCCAAAGAAAGCAACACATTAATAAATAGGAAGCATTTCCTGGGTGTTGCTTCTCTTATAAAAAAAATACTATTACATTAGAGGTTCCGTAGTACCAACCGAATTGTGGATTGCATTGTTTATAGAAGCAACTAATGATTGGTAATTTTAAAGGAATTTGAGAGAATGTTTGTTTTACTAACAAAATATTTAAATTCAAATTTAGCACTCAACATTTATAATTACTTGTGGTGTAGTGGGTAGATAGTTTGCCTTGTACTCCGAACTTCCGAGTTCAAATCTCGGATAAGACAAAAGGATTTTTTTTAATTAAAATAAAATATTCAAATGTTTAAATAGCAAATAAGGTAATGAAAATTAAAAGTTCTTGTGGTGCAATCAGTAATACAGAGTACTATTACTTTGAAGGACACGGTTCAATACCAGATAAAATCAAAAAAGTTTTTTTAATTTCACTAAATTTTTGTGGAACGTATTAATATTTATTTGGAATGTAATATTGGGTTAGGCAACTGAATATTAGTTTCGCGACTAAAAATATAATTTAACATTATGATAGTTGTCGTAACCGCCAAAATACGATTGGCTACAAATTCGGTGGCCACAACTGAGACTGTTTTCTGGGTATAAAGTTAAGTTGTGGCATAAGTAATTAAAAGGGTTAATATTTTTTTGTAAAATTTAATATTTATTTTTTAATAAATAAAATTTCTGTGTACAAATTGCCAAAAATTGTAGTTATCTATTTTTAATGTTTAAGATTTTTTTAATTCTTTTTTTTGGCAGCTCCAATTTTAAAAGTTTTTATTTGGAAGATAATAATTCATTAAGTCTTTTTTGTAATTTACAGGACAGGCGAACCGATTTGCGATTATTTCCAAATTGTAAAAAATATTATTTTTTACAATATTTTTTAATTTTCTTTCTTGGACTAATCGCAATTGGGTCGCCTATCCTGTAAGTACACTAAAGATGTTATCATTTTGTTATTGGGAAAGCACTTGTTGCTAGTACCACTTTTCGAAATGCCTTGCCAGCGGTGGTCCGTTTGTTCTTTTCTGACTGGGAAAATTATTAAAATATTTGCTAAAATTACTAAAAATTAGTTCAAACTGACGTTGCAGAAAAACTGCTAAAATAAACATATTTTTTTGCAAATTATCAGTAAAATAAGGATAGCAAAAATAAAGCTGTTGAATCTACAAATTTTTTGCTATATTTCAGATAAATTTTAGTTAATTGAAAGTAATTAATAGACAAAAAATCATTTAAAACCAATGTGAAATTTTTAAATTGTATTTTTTAATGCGAATTTGCTCTTCTTTTTTAGCACAAATTTCTGTTGATTTTAGCAAAATATAATGTTATTTTTATTCTACTACATTTAAGGTAAATATGTAAAAAATTTGGATGTTATTACAGTTTTTGTTTTCTGTTTTTAGTCTACAAATATTTAGTAAAATTTTTTGCTAATTTTAATAAACTAAAACTTAACTCTAATATAACAAAAATTTTGTTAAGTTACCGGTTTTACTTTTGCTGTTTTTGTTTTTTTAATATTTAGAAAAAAAGAATCTGATAACTTTTGCAGTTTTTTCTGCAACTCAATTTTTAACTAATTTTTAGTAGATGTTTCTGCTCTTTTTACAGGTTTATTTCCATGAATTTAGTTTCTAATTCTCAATTTCTTAAATTTTTGTTTTCATAATTTGGGGCACTTTTTTCTTTGTGCCATTTTCAACTTCTTTAACTTAAAAACCGGTAAAGAAAACTCCATTTTATTCAGGTAACGGCATCTTAGGGATAACGAAATTTCAGTTATTTTGTTAACGAGTTTTTAACGATAACGCTCTTTTAATTATTTCGGTAATGGCATTTTAGCGGTAACAGTGTTTAGGTTATTTCGGTAAAGGTATTTTAGGCATAATGTGGACTCAGTTATTTCTGTAACGGTGTGCTAAGGGTAACGCTATTTAAGATATTTCGGTATCGGTATTAAGGATATTGGTAATATTAATGCATACCTATATCTTTGACCCCATCCTGTCCGAATTCCAATGAATGGCATTTCATAAATATGATGAAATTGATTTTGTTTTTTATGAAATGTTTTATAAATACTACACTCACAATATTTTTTCCGTAAAGACTACTGAATATACACATTAAATTAACTGAAAATCAGTTAAAAACAGGACTACTTACTTTTCGTTTAAAACAATTGTATTTTTTAGTTCATTTTCAACTGTTGAAAAATTAATTGACAAAATCCATAAAAACAATAGATTGTTTTCGTTTATTTCAATACTCAATATAATATAACAATTTTTGTTTTAAATAGAAAATTTTAACTGAATATTTTAACTATTACCGAAAGTGCGTTTTTTTGTTTATTTTGTTTATTAAATAACAGACAGAATAGTTAAAAATATATTTCTTTGTTAATTTAACTGTATATTCCATTGAAACAACTTTACCGATTAAACTTTTAAATAACTGTTGATTTTTTATGGAAAAGTTCTTGTGAGTATATGAGACGTTGCATTCGACGAAATTCTATGAAACATTTCATAAATATGATGAAGCTTTTCCTTTGAGTGTAGAACTGCTTAAGTTTTCTAATAAGTTTAAGTCCAAATTGGACCACTGTGTTAGAATGGCGAATTTTAGCTCTTCAGCAGTGTTAAATTGTCTCTCATTGGCGTAAACCTTACGAACCAATATACCCCATAGATTTTCTATGGGGTTCAGACCTAGTGAGCATGTAGGCCAGTCAAGTAGTGGAATGTTTCTTTTGCGAAACCATATTTTAGTTTCGCTGCTGGTATTCTTGCATTATCATGCATGAAAATCTAGTTTCCATTGTGGTGGTCTAGTAAAAATGGCACCAAACTGATGATGTGATCTGAATTTCCAGCGTACCTGCGCACAGTGGTTCCAAACACAAAAAACATGCTAATAAGTATGGATCTTTTAAACTACTTAAACTAGCCTTTAAGAAATGTGTTTCTGCAGTCACCCTTTTTTAACACAGGGTGTCAAAGTTAACCATCTCGGGTATATAAAAGTTTTAAAGGGGTATAACTTTAACAAAAGTGGACCAATTTTATTGACTTTAGACTTTTTGTAATCTAGGTTACGAGACAAAAGAAAACTATGCTTTATGTGCCATAGTAGCTCTTATAGTTTAAAAAGATATTTGATTTTGAATTTCAAAATCTTCATTTTTCTCATTGACTTTTTTTATTTTTGCCAATAAGTTATTCATTATTATACAAAAATGCTTAAAATCATGACTTTTCTTGAATTTTTTTTTAAATTTTCTCAAGTCGTTTCACAGTGATAATTTTTTAAACTCAAAAATATAAAATGTGTCCTGAAAATGGCATGTTTTTGGTCACATAAGGTGTTGCTTCATTCACCTTTATATGTATTTTGTTGGTATTATTCAGAATATCTTTTAACATATTTTGTGAGAATACACTTCAAAAATGCCTAGTAGTGCAGTTTAAAAAATTTTCAGATATGCACCCTACGCCCAGCATTGGTCGAAAATGATGAATTTTGAAACGAAATGTTAAGTTTATGAACGGTATAAAAAAAAGTCTCGCCACTTGGATAAATTTTTAGAATTTTATACTATAAATAGACATATTGTAATGGGGTTGCCTCTTGATTTGCGGGCGCCCGCTCAAAAGCGTAGACTAAGGAGAAAATTTTGTGGAAAAATACCTTTTTTCAATAGCCTTTTTTATTTTTCAAAAAAAGTTTACTTATATTATCAGTTTCAGCAAAATTTTATTTTCCTTTAATAAAAAGTATGTTCCAAAAATCGTTTCGATATTGTTTATAGTTATTTTTACATAAAACCTCAAAGTTCAATGTAGTATTTCTAACAAAATGAATTGTATATTTTTTGGATTGTTTCTACGTTAATGTTAAAATTTTAAACAAATTCCAATATTTTTTTACATATTGTTAAAGAAGACTTATTTATTAATTCAACAATGTATAAAATGTTTATATAGAGTATTTCATCAATTCAAACTAATGCATTTAAATCAGATATCTCAGGTGAAATTGTAGTATTTAAAAATTTTTTTATGTTCAGGTATACGGAGCATTTTAATTTTCCATTTAAAAATAGGTAAATAATTATATTTATTAATTTATGGGCTAATAGGATGATTTTTTAGCAACTTTCCTTTTGGCAACACTGTTTTTGGCAGCTCAGCTGTTTTCGTGTAACATGTTCAGTTTGGTCTATAATTTAACCATGAATCAATTTACAAACGAACAACGCTGCAGATTATTGAACCACCAACACGCCTACGTAGACCACGTAGGAAAATATCGCAGCTGTATCCGCCGGTGTTGTGGTTGACCGTGAATTATCGATTCGGCGCCGTTAGAAGCAATTGGGCCTCTGTTACTCCTACTACGTGGAGTTGGGTGTAAAACCTTTTAAAATACAGCTGGGGCAAGAATTGAAGCCACACGACCTACCACAACGGCTAACTTTTTCTGAATGGTCGCTGCCGAAGTTGCATGAAGATCAATTTTTTTTATCTTAAAATTGTGTTCAGTGACGAAGCTCATTTCTGGTTGAATGGATAGAGCTGTCAAAATGAAAGAGCTGGACTTGTTTGACATGTGGTTTTAACAAAACGGTGTCACAAGCCACACAGCACGCGAAACAATGGCCCAATTGAGAGGCGAGTTCGGTGGACAGTTTATTTCACGTTTGGGGCTGGTCAATTGGCCGCCTAGATCGTGCGATTTAACACCTTTAGACTATTTTTTGTGGGGCTATGTTAAATCTCATGTCTATAGGGACAAGCCCGCAACGGTTGACGCACTGGAAGCCATTATTTAAGAATTTATTCATGAGATAACGGCCGATATGTTGGAGAGATTATGACAAAATTGGACCCAGCGTATGAACAACTTGAGGAGTCAACATTTACATGAAATCATTTTTAAATATAGAATTATATATATCGTTCTATCAACTCAAATAAAGATTTCATAGTAAATGTTGTGTTTTTTTTTTAAATCAAATCCGAAAGCTCTTAAAAAATCACCCTTTATAATGCGGTTTTATTCTTTTACCTATTTCACGGTTGTGCATTTCTATAAGTCTAATACCTGTGCGATGTTTCGTCTATAAAAAACACGTATTTTTTAAATAATATATGCGTAGTAACTGTAAAAGGAGGTTATTTGAGTTAAGCAATCATGGAGATTACATCAAAATATAACTCCATCTGTAAAGTACTTTGGGATACTCGTTCCAAAAATAATATACGATTCGTATATTAAAATTAAAAACAATGCAAGACACAAAACTCGATATAAACTTAAAGTGTACTACGTGATGTTATGATATAAATCGTGCCCTTATAAAATTGTTGATATACTAAATCACACTAATCTAGATTAGAGGGTATTTAAAGTTGAAAAAATACAAAATTCATAAAATCGTGAATTTCAAATATAAAAAACTGAATTTTAAATGACACTAACTCATAATGATTAAACACGTTCAAAATATTCAATATGTGTGAGGTCTTTTATTTAAATATTCTTTTCAAAATAACATTTCCACTACAATGAGCCATCATAACAAATTTATCAAAATTTATTAAACGTTAATAAATAATTTCTTTGTATAAATAACATTCTTTAAAAGAAACAAGATCAAAAGAAATAAACGACTTGTATAAAATAAAATTAACTCATGTTATTTATAAGATTTTAAATGGAACAATATGGAAATTAGTACAAGTATTACTAAAAAAAAAAAATCTCCAACACTCGAACTACAAAAAAAAAAACAAGTTTTAGAACAAAGACGACGACACACTTTTAAAAAGAAATTTAAATAATATCAACATTTTTTAACCCATCGACAAAATACGGCACAGACAGAATGACGTCTTTTTATAATGAACTAAAGGAGGCATATTTTAAATAAAAAGCGCCAATCAATTGGAAACATAATTTGATTGAGAAAAATAAACACAGCAACATACATAAGACTTGTGCCACAAAATACCACCAAAAAAAAAAAAAAACGAAATTGTCACCTTTTTTCTGAATTTGTTAAAGAAAAAGGTCGGCTTGTCTGTCTGTCCGTCTATCTGCTGTCTGTCTGTCTTCATGTTATAACAGGGCTTTTATTTAATGCATTTAGACACCAACACATAACGATCATATTGAATGGTTGGTTATATTGATGATGGGCGGCTTAATATGCCTTAAGATAAGATCAGATTTATAACAAACTTTATTGAGGGTATGGTACACACAAAAAAATCGTTACCAAGTAATTAGTAGCATTTCAACTAATAAAGTTTATACCACCAAAGTTATGCGAAAACTAGTAACATGTTACCAAGTTTTTACTTGTTTCTACTTAATTATTATTTTTATTATGTAAAAAAAATTTTTTAGTTGATATGCTCCTAGTTACTTGGCAACAATTTTTTTGTGTGTATAAATTTGGTTGTCTTTTTTTTGTGTCGAACGGCTTCGAAAATGCGACATATGTGAGGTTTACACACAGAAAAATTATCAGTTCTTTTCATTTTATAAAATTTGTTTTTTATAGAGGTATAGAACTTTGAAATGGAATAAAACAAAGATGAAATTTTTAAATTGACATGAATTTTACTTTATTCGGAAGATAATCTTCAGGCATTATAAATTAAAAATGACTTCTGTCATATGACCGCCATGGCTGGCTCAAACGTAGTCTAACCTGGAGGTCCAATTTTCGATGACATTTGTGGCAGTATATTGGCAATAACGCGGCGAATGTTGTCATCCAAGTGGTCAATCGTTTCGTGCTTATCGGCGTAGACTAGCGACTTCACATATCCCCACAGAAAATAGTCCAGCTGCGTTAAATCGCACGATCTTGGAGGCCAATTCACGGGTCCGAAACGTGAAACTATGCTGTTACCAAACGTTTCCTTCAGTAAATCAATTGTGAAGCGAGCTGTGTGACATATTGCGCCTACTTGTTGAAACGACAGCTCCTGCACATCATGGTTGTTCAATTGATGAACGTAAAATGTATGAAACGTAATTTAATTAAATAATTGTTTTAATATTTACAAACACAAATTTAAAAATTAGGAGAACTTTTCTTATAACGAACTAAATTTGGCCGGTCCCTACGAGTTCGTTATTCCATTTTATCACCACTTTTTTCTAAGTGTACCATATGTGAGTTAATTTTTTTTTTTTTTTAAGATATGTTTTTCAATTCTCTACATCTTTATGGATTTTAATATTATCTTAAGTGACAATCAACTATTTTAATGCAACATATTATGAAAATATTGTTTTATATTCGTACAAACAAAAAACCAACAAATTTCCTTTTAATCGCCCAGTCAATTAAAAACATAAAATTTTATATGAATTTTTTCTAAATTTTTTGTATTGCCAATAAAAAAATTATTTAATCTACATATAGCCGAATAAGATTTGTGTAGTATTTTTATGTATAAAACGATAATATTGTATGTTAACTGATAAGACAATACTTAGGCAGGTTCAATTATGCTACATTTGCCAACATTGGCCAACATTTTTTAACACATAAGAACTATTTAAGACCACCACCACCCATCATCCATCTATAGGAAACATGCATTGAGTATTAGTTTTGCTGTACCCCAAACATTGCAGCAAAAACATTTATCTTCATTTCCTATCTATTAGTTGTGGTATTTAAGTGCAAATGTTCGTAAATTAATTTCACAAATTGCATTTAATTCGCTACAAAATTGCATCGTAAACTCGATTTAATGTTTTGATAAGAATATGTTTGATAGTTAAGCTTATACTTATATTACAGCAAACTTATATAGGTTTATTAGGGTGAGACTTATTTTTAATTTTTTTATTTTTTTCTTTTCTGATGACTAAACGTATGAGTAATATTACACTAATAGAAATAAAACTGTGAAAATAGTAGAAAAAGCTACTAAAAATAAGTTAAAAATGACGTTGCAGAAAATACTGCTGAATTAGCAGATTTCTCTTAATAAAACAAGATCAGCTAATATAATATTGTTAAATTTACAAAATTTTAGTTATAATACTTGTGTTGAAGTTCAGTTAATTTGAAAATAGCAATTTTCTCTGCAAAAAAAATCAAAAAAAAACTTGCTAACAAAAATTGTTCTATTAACAAAATTGTTGTCACGTTTACTTTAAATTTAGTTGAATGCAATTACACAGAGAGAATTTCTTGGACGAGTTTTAATGAATTTTTCTTCACACTGTGAATACAAAATAAACTGTATGAAAAAGATTCATGGTTTTAATGAAACTATTTTTAATGTATCTTTTTTATTAGTAGTATGCAGGCGCGGATCCCGGGGAATGGGGAAAAGACACACCCACCCCAAACCAAAAAAAAAAGAAAAAATTAAAGGAAAAAAAAGGAAAGGGGAAAGAAAAATTGAAAGCAAAAAAGAAGAGGAAAAAAGAAAAGAATGAGTTTTACTCACAAAAAAAATTCCCGCACGCAGAGAAAAAACATGGATGCAATATGATGCGGCCACAAAACTATCCTTCCTACAGCCATAAGTGGTTGTTTCAATTAAATTATTATTGTAAATTAAAATTTCTAGAAATCAACAATTTTAAAGATCAAAATTTTTTTCAATGAAACAACGAAATGATTAAAAATTATCAAGAACAAATTTAGTGTTTCAAAAATATATAAGTAAGTGGTATTGTCTTACACAGAAAAAATAATCAACCTAAAATATCTTATTAAAGATTTGATTTGAATTTAATTTGTTTCTAAACAAATATTTAATTGAATCAATTAATATTTTAATTGACTTGTAAATATATAAATACATATTTTATTTTAGACGCAATTATCATATTGTTTTTTCATACACTGTATGCTTAGAAAAAATTTTCAGTATAAAATATAAAATACATTTTAAGTTAACAAACAAAACAAGCACACACACAGACAGACTCAGCATTGCAAATAACATACCAACGTATCGTTCACACACTTTTTTGTGAGTATCATATTTTTTTTGTTTGTAGAAGTTATTTATAACTTTTTTTCATTCTTAATTTAAAAAAAGGTTTAATTGATAGTATCATTGCCGTGATATAAAATGTTCACATTTTTTTTATTTTAAATTATATAAAATAAATCACTTGTATATAATTTCGTTATAAAATTAGTATGGTTATATGTGAAGCCATATGTTAGAAAATATTAACTTGCACATAACTTAATTTGATATTGAACTTTAAAAAAATATGTATGGGGTTATATATAATACTATATAAAATTATAAGGAAAATATTTTCAGTATGGCGTCACATATAGTTTAGTAAGACTAAGCATGGCACCATATATAATATATACATATATTTGGAATATTATTATACCGCTTATGTAGTTATATATGAAGTAAGATTTGGAGACATATAATAATATCAACTACCATATATAAAAATCTTTCAATAAAAATTATCAGGTGTATTTGTATATAATGATATTAGCCGTAATGTGACTTCATTCGAAGTCAGATATGACTTAATCACATTATGTAAGACTAGATATAATTATTTTTACCCAAGTTAATAAAACTTTTCATGAATGCCTTGAAAAATGCATTAGAACTAAGCTAATGAACCGATTAATATGAGTTTTTAAACAATTTCATAGATTTTCAAAATTTTATTGAAATAAAGCAATTTATAAAAAATTTTGAACACTTTAGAATTAAATATTAAAACTAAAGTTTGAAATTTATGAAAATTAATTAAGTTTTGAAATTTTATGAAAATCTTATAAAATTAAGTCTTTGAAATAATTTCATAACTCTAAAGAAAATTTTCATTAAGTTTATGAAGAGAAAATTTTTGAAATTGAATGTATTTTTTTATGAAACTATGAAATTGTAGACAAAAAAAAAGTACGCCATTGAAATCTGCATGTCCGAAATATATAGAATTGATAGCCAAACCCCTAATAATTTGTTAGATGTCATGCCGTGTTATTAGTGTCTGACAAAACAGTTCTATACGAAAATATTTGTTGCGCCGATCGGATTGTATTTTGAAATTAAAATTTAAGAAAAAGTCCAAAGTTAAGCAACGAATTCTTCTTTTGGTAGCCAAACTTTCTGCAAAATAGGAAAAAGTTTGGAATTCAGTCTGTTTTATATATTTCGTACTTTTCCTTAAATTTGACATTCAAATCATTTATTCAGTAAATCTACTCGTATTAAACTTTCCTTCACAAAAAAAAAAAGAAAATTTATGAAAAGCTACATATTTTTATGAGACCAGTTTTTTAATGAAACCTTTTCATTGGGTGAAAGAAGATTTTTATAAATTAAATGATATTTCTTCGTACAATTTTTCGAAAATTAGCCTTAACTTAATAAAAAAAAGTTTCAACTGACGAATTCCAGTGCAATTTCATTGATTTAATTCAAAAATTATTTTATATCATGCTGATAGTTCTCTTAGTGCAAATATCGAAACTTGTCTATAACACATTAAAATGCAAATACAAAAAACGATAAAATATATTTTTGTTGGCTGAACTGTTAGATCGGATAACACACTGAGAGAATTCTCTCCATAATATTAATAAATTTTTACATACAAACAACTGGAACTCGTCCTAATCGATCAATCATTCAATTGAAAAGATTCATCAAAAACTAGTTTCGTTAAAAATAATAAGCTCTTCATTAATTTTAGGAAATTTTTAGTTCACTTTATGAAAAAAAGTTATATTAGTTTACAAACGATTTTCATTATTTTTCGTCCAGTAAATTTTTTTTTTTTGTGTGGAAGTTATCTTCATCATCATACTTTTTTAGGTTTATGTGTTATCCCACTGAAATTATTCTGCAAAACAGGGCAATGAAAAATATAGATTTTTTCACAATTATCCATTAACCCATACATTTGGACAAATATTGTTTTTATTGGGTATTAGGATTATTAACTAGCAGATGCTTGTCAAATAGAAGGAGCATGCCAATTATGCAGAATATCGAATAAAGATCATATATTCCCACGCAAATGGAAAAGCTGGATCCGCGCCTGTTAGTATGAAGTTTTTAATAAATAATACGAAATTTTTCATTACATTGTATGAAACACTGCATTCATTTAATGACAAATTTCTATAGACGACTTTCAGTGACAATTCATAGATTTAATGCAAAAATTCATATATATCATTCAAATTGTAGACTGCTGATTTCGGAAGGTCAGGTTTTTAATGCGCATAAGAAAATATAAAAAAAAAAATTCGAAAATATCACATCTTTTTTGTGATTTTTTTGTCTACTAATATTTAACAAATTTTCTTCTTATTTTGCAGATTAATTTGTTGCATTCAATTAACTAAAATGTGTCTAAAATATAAAATAATTTTTGTAGAATGAATAGATTTTTTTTTTTGCTATATTACTACTAGTTAGTTAGCCATAAAATCTTCTAATTTTAAAAATTTGTCTTTCAACGTCATTTTAAACTAATTTTTGGTAGTTTTAGCAAAAATCTTTACCAGTTTTTTTAAATAAGTGCCACCTCAATATAAATGTATATGCAGTTGCTGCATTATTGAATGTTGATACAACACATGCTTACCCACAAACATGTGTGTTAGCAGAAATGTTTGTTGGTCATACAGTCAACGTAATAAATAAAGCATACAAAATTAAAATTTGTATTTCTTCTTTTTCATTATTATTAAAAAATGTGTTAATATTTTAAACAATGCTTTAATGATGTTCGATCTAATAGCTATATAAATACATTTTATATAATAAATGTTAAACTTGTTATTCGCTGAAGACAGAAAACTTTTTTTATGTGTCAAACAAACAATAAAGGGAACCAAAAACGAGTCTGTTAAATGCATACATTTTTAAAAATTAACGGATGCTTTTGCGGGTGTCTTTGGACCCGGTTTCCAACGTGCACTACCAATGGGCAAATACCCCTTCATTTTGCCATCTGTGTCTGTGCGGAGGAGTGGCTACGAAGGGGCGCGGTCAGATCTCGCATCTACATTTTTTTTCTGACAGTCATTGAGGGCTTTAATGGGTTGGTCATGGAGTGCATTCGAACCGTGTGGCCCGACGGCCACGTGGAGGGAGGAGTCTGAATTCTCTAGCGTGGAGGGAGTCTGAATTCTCTAGCTACTGCGAAAATTCTCTTGGGCAGCTCCAGGCTAAGAGATTGATTTCTTTTTCCAGTGTGGGGTCGAGGCTACTCTTGTCTCTCGAAAGGGTGGATTTGAGGACCCTGCCCATCCCTGGACACTGTAATCTCAAGTACCATCTACACAAAATGGGTCAATCGGAAACCGATGGGTGTAGGTTTTGTGAGTTGGTGTCTGAGACTTCGGAGCATGTTCTCTGCGAATGTCCTAGGCTTTGTGATAGGAGACTTAGGTTTCTGGGTGGTAGCTTCATTTCGCCTTCCGACATTGTGAATATTTCGCCTAATAGGATGATTGGCTTTATAAGCATCTTGAATCTTAAGGGAACTCTAGGCAGCACAAAAGACCTATATTGGTCGCAGTGCATAGTGCCATCTGATCTAATCTAGCTAAATATTTTATTAAATTTTGTAGAAAAACACTCAAATAACAAAAAAAAAATATCATTTTATGTCAAAAAAAAAGTAAAAATCATTACAATTATCATATTTATGCTTAAATCTTAAAAATGATGCGGTGGACCAACACTGTTCTGAAAAAAATTATAAATACTTATCTCATAATAAACTATAAATAACGACACCTTTGAACCCTATTTCAAAAAAAAAGTAAAACAACCATTTTTTAATCAAAATATTACACTTTTGAAATCTTAAATTGCATGTAGGAACCGTATTTAGCTCTTCAATATGCTTCATTTGAGTGCAATTACTTAAAACTTGTTTTAAGCTTTATGAAAGTCATATCCAATTTGACCACTCGGAATTCTCAAGAATAATAGTGCATTAGATTGAGAATTAAAAACCTATTACCGCGAATTTTTTCACTGTGGTAATAAATAGCATCTATAGTTATGGCGAAAGAAGGTGCCACAACATATAAATTACTTGGTTTTAAACGAAATTTTAGTAAATTTTTATAATTTCAATAAATTTTTTTTATACTTTGATAATCTCGTTCTGCAATGAAATAAATCCATGAATAACAATTATACCGCTTATCGTATAAAATGTATACATGAAGCATTTCGATCTTAGGGCAATACATCGTACAGATAAAATATGAGCAAATTTGTAAATACTACAAACTAGGAATATAATGGATTTTCAGATTGTATGCGTTAGTTCTTTCGCGCACTGTATTCGTATGTGTATGTTGTTGCTTTATTGTTGTTGTTGCCAACATTACACAGTGGGCCAGCAAACCGGAATTTTGGCCAAAACTAGAATATGTTAGATAGCATAAATAACAAAATAAGAAGTTTTCTCATAAATATTCAGCAGTTTTGCACTTTTGTTAGGTGAAAAAGGCCCAAATTCTTTAAATTCTTTTTTATTTAATTAACATTTTATTTAAATTCAACAATACCACAAAAATCTGAAATTTTGACTTTGTACTCATAGCAACAAAATATTATATTTTAAAAATAGAAATAGAATTAGATTTTTTGATTTACCTGAAAGGTACTTTTGGCCAAAATATAGCGATGCTAGCCCACTGTGCATTAGTTGCTCTTTTATGTTTTTTGAAAATCACCAATAAATACAAATTAAATGTATTTTTGTTGTTCAATTTACTCACAGTTTTGTGAGTTTTTTTCTTTTTGTGATTTTTAACAAGTTTTTGTACTTTGGTTTTCAATGTTGTTGTTTATTGATGTTTGTTATTAATTTTTTTAAATATATTTGCCACATGTTGCATGTTTGTCTGGCATACTGTATGATTATATGTACAAACAGTGTATTTTGCTTAAAACGACACTTGAATTAAACGATTTTTTTATGGGGAAAGGGATTAGTTGCATGCAATTCATATTTGTAATTTTAATTTTAATAGAATATATACCCCTCTTTATGTATTTTTTCTAATTTAAGAATTATTTTTAAAAATATATACATACAGAGAAAAATTAAGCTACCCAGCAAAACTTTGGTAATGGGTAGGACTTATTTCAGACCTTCCAAAGTAATGACTATCCATTCCAGTTTTTGTTATTTTGAAGGTCCGAAATAATACCTTACTAATATGAATATATGTAACTGCTTATTTGTAAGATAAAAAACAACGCCTTACTAATATTGTGTTAAATATCTGCTTATTTGCAATAGCAAAAATAATAAGTTACTTATTATCACTTATTTCAGACCTTTCGTAGTAATGACTATCCATTACATTTGTTGTTATTTTGAAGGTCTGAAATAATACCTTACTGATATGAACATACATCACTACTTATTTTAGAAGCTAAACAATTATGTCTTACTAATATTGTGTTATATACCTGGTAATAAGTAACTACTTTTTTGTAAGGTATATTTATAAAGATTCATAATATATCATAATTAATAATTTAAATGCAATTTATTTAAGCAAACAAATATATAGTTATACATAAACGACTCTCACAAAACAAAAGCTTATTTAGCAAATAACAAAATTAAGATAATTGATATTAAGTAGAAATTATTAAATTTTATTTATTAATACATTAAGAGTTTTTGGTAATAATTTTCTTATTTTCGAAGAATAACCGAGTATTTTCCTTTGAAGATTTAAAAATTTGTTGTCTAAAATAGGAAAAAAAACTTTTATTAAAAAAGAAATTGGCTTTATAATTATAATATATATATTATATAATTACAATTGTTATAATTATTATATAATAATTGTATAATATATAATATATAATATATAATAATAATAAGTTATAATTGTCCTTATTAATAACTAGTTATTTTATTGCCTATTAATACCTTCTTATTTAGGTACATGTTAATACGTACTTATTTTTGCACCTATAAATAACTACTTATTAACATCCTTACAAGTAATACGTCATATAATGGCTTTAAGCATTACTTTTGATGCTACAAATAAGAAATGAAATAAGTACTTATGTGTAACTGGTGATTTCACTACATATTTTGTAACGTCTTATTTTTGTTCCTATATGTAAGCACAAGGCAAGGCCTTGCCTCCTATGACACCCCCATGTTAAAATCAGGTGTTCTTGGCCTCAACTATAAGTACTTCTGATTCTTGTTTTCTTCTTCCATTTCCCATTCTATGGTAATAGCAAGTTTTCCTGGGTATTTTGCCTACTGAAAAAAAATTTAGTTCAAAAGTCTGTTAAACGTGTTGAGCTAATTTGTTCTGCTGTTTTCGTTCAAATCTATTATTTAACTACCATTTTACCACATGAACAAAATTAAGCCGTGCTTAAACTAGTATTTTCTTCTGATATTTAGTTAGTTTTTTTTTTAAATGATTCTGAATGATTTAAATGAATCTTATATTTGTTATATAACGTATATATAATGTTGTTGGGTACTTTATATGGGCATGTAACCGGTACGACGTCCAATTTTTTTAAAAAGAGAGGGAACACTCAGGAAATACTTCCTATATTTAGTGTGTTGCTTTCTTTGGAAAGGGATAGTATAGAGATGAAAGGTGGGGAAAGATGAAGGGCTTTATTAATCCTTATTAAATTTAACTCGACACGTACTTTTGCTTTCGATATTCGCCTTCTTTCGGATTCGATCGGTTTTTTTTAGAAAGGCCATCATTGACCATTTTTGTGATCTGTATGTACAAAACATTGGCAAAAGGTATAAGGTAAATTCTGAAAAAAACTCTAGCCATCTCATCAGCTTAGTAATTTTTTGACCCACTGACAAATTTTTAAAAAAATTTAGTTAGAAATGTATTAAATATTCTTTCTAATTCAGAAACCAGTTTCTCGACATCTTGTATAATATCTGAGCTATTCAGAATCGACTAAATGCAACTTTAACGCTTAATAAAGATTGTTTTGGTGCATACACCACTATTTGACGTATGCAGTAAATTTTGTAGACAATAATTAAAGAAATAGTTCACTAATGTATTGCTGCAATTATAATGCAGTAAAACAATAATGCATACAAAAATTTAAAAACCGATTTCATTATTGTTTGGCTGCATTACCA
Source organism: Delia radicum (assembly GCA_021234595.1). NCBI lineage: Eukaryota > Metazoa > Arthropoda > Insecta > Diptera > Anthomyiidae > Delia > Delia radicum. Next base: position 156,266,407 of record CM037852.1, read on the forward strand.
AACCAACGAACATAAAATCAAAACAAAAACGAGAATTGCTTTTAGACGTCAAAATGTATGGTGATGCAGCATATAAAAAAGAATATATTTTTTTTTGCAAAAATTTTATAACTTTTGATATAAATAATATAAAAGTATAAGCATTTATATTTTTATTTAAAATATATGCCGCAATTAATTGTTATTGTTATTATTGTTGATCTATAAATTGTGTGTGAGATGTTGGTTAGTTCGTTTAAAGATCATGAATATTTTTTTCCATATTAAAAGAAAAATTATAATTTTATTTGTGATAATTTACTTTAATTAACAGAAAAAACACTTAGAAAAAAAGTTATTTGACACCTGCATGAATGGAGTTAACTTTCTAGCCCGCAACGGCCTTCATCAACATTCTTCGTGCCTTAAAGTGTTAAATTGTAAACATCATATATTTAACTCAACTAGTTAAGTTAAAAACATAACGTGACTTATTTTCTATAAAGCTATGTTTAGTTCTGTTAATTATTACCACAGTTACCAGTTCAACTAATTAAGTTGAAAATTTGACTGGCAGTTATTTTCAAAATGTCATCATATTTTATCCTTTACATTGTAAGTGAAAGAATATCAAACATTGAAGATTTTCTTCGTTTTTCAACATATGTCGAGCATATATATTAAGCGAATTTTTGCACTGTACCTTGTGAGTGGGTTAATAGTGAATTTTAAAATATTTATTATGTAGATTTTTAGAAAAATTAGTGTAAACCTTCTCCATCGATTTTCTCGATACCGACTTTTTGGCATATAGGCTAATCAATAGTATGATGATGATCTCAGCTTTTTAACCAAAATTTCATCTTTCTACAAATTAAGTAAAAAATTATTTTAATGGATTTTTGGACATAATTTCGTTATAACTTTAGGTTTACTGTTATAAGTTTCACTGTAATTATTTTAGGGAACGTCTAATAATTATGAATCAACCCCATTGGAATTATTTCCAACGAAACTGCTATGGAACACAAAACAAACCGAACCAAATGATATGTTTTTTAATACACCAATTGAAAAAGTTATCACTGAATATACTTACTGTTATAATTTTTTTTGAACAAACAAAATGTCCTTTAAGATTTGTTATCTCTCTTAAATTCGGAGATAATAGGGGGTGGTGCTTGTGCCCCACCGGCGAAAGCTTCCCCAACATAGAACAATTTTCTGAGTCAAAAGAAAAACATCTAAGCTTCGGTTTTGTCCCGGGAATTGCCGAAACTTAATTTTCTGGAATCCCGATCTTTTTTCAATCCAGCAATGCCGGGAGTTTTGTGAGGGATTTCCCGGAATTATTTTTCCATTAATTTATAGAACTTGTAACAATTATTGAAAATTTTGGCCGTTTAATTTGAAATTAAAACCTCATTATTTGAGTTTTTAAATTATTATAAATAAAAAATATTTTATAGTAAAAGAAAAATGTTCAAATTTAGTAAACATTTTTGTTAAAAAAAAAATATTTAGAATTCAAAAGCTATTAAGTTTTTTTGTCATCTTTACACTGATAGAATTTTCTTCATGAAAAATTCATTAATATTGGTATTTTTTTCATTAACATTTTTTATGATTTTTTCATAATTTCATAAAAAAATTCATTAAAGCAATGAAAAATTTTCAAATTTTTTTCAATAAAAATAAGACAAAAAAAATTTTTTTTTGTACTATCATTCTGAAATAAAAAAACTGAAAAAATTTTTTTAAACAGAATTAACCAAAACTTTGATATAAATAATAAGCTAACAGTTTTTGACGAATTTGAATAGTTGGTCACTAAATTCCAGGCAATAGATTCTCTAAGAAAACCGATATAGTTTTGTTCAAAACGAGACCTAAATTGTTATCGTTTTGACGATGTTACACAAAAACGTTATGCTAAACGATAATACATTTTTGTTTTTTAATTGTTTTTTGTTAACAATTATCTAATATGGTCGTAATTTAACTACAAAAAGTGGACTATTATCGTGGATTGTTCTACATAATTCCAAACCAGATCGATAAAAAATTACATATTTTGTACCGAGATATAAGAAAATATGTCATCTTTTAACACAAATTATAAAAAATGTAAAGAAAGATTGAACAATTTTGTAAAAATAAAACAATAAAAACAGAAATAAATTAAAATTGGACCAGAAAATATCAACGAATGATAATTTCTCAATAAACACCAAACTAATGCTATGCTAAAATAATAATAAAAAGTGCAAATTATTAAATATCAACGAAAATATTTCATACAAACTATGAAATTTATTCATTAAACACAAGAAACTTTCATAACGATTGGGCTAGGATTAATGAAAAAAATTTCATATACTTTATGAAATTTTCATTGGGTCAATGAAACCATTCATTAAAATTGATTTAATGAAACACCTTTTACTGACTCAATGAAACGTTTCTTTGGGGGACTTTTTTATGAAAAAATTCATTGGATTAATGAAGGAATTCATTAATACTACGCACAAATTTATCAGTGTAGTGGACCTACAAATATACATTTTTCATATTTTGAATTTAAAATTAAAATTTTGAATTTCCATTAATAATTTTTGTATGTATTAAAAACAAATTATAAATTGTTAACCTAAAACCTAAAAAGGTTTGAAACTTGTAGGAAAAAATTAAAATATTAAAAATTAAAACTTCTAACTTGTATGAAAATTAAAACGAAAAAATAAAGAAAAATGTAATGATTTAAATTTGATTTAACCGGGTTAAAAGCGCAAAACTGCACAAAAATATGAACATTCTTCTAGTATTCCCACACTTAGAATACTATGTAGGTAAACCCACTACAAATGTAGTTAAAAACAAATGAAATTTCACTTAAAGAAAGGACGACTTACATATCAGGAAATTCTACTAACATTTGTCATTTATTTTTTAATGTTCAAAAAATGAACCACAATTGTAGTAGAAATGAACCACAATTTAGTAAAAGATAAACAAACATTTATTTTTTTTTTTTAAATAACAATAAACAACTGTAAAAACTTAATGTAAAATCATAAAACAGTCATTTGATGTGGTTTGTTTTTTTTTAATTAACTACAAGGTTAGTAAAAATGTTTATTTGTTCTACAAATGACTGACATTTACATTAAAAATAAAGAAACTTTATTACAACCCCAACAACTACATATTTTTAAAGCAGAAGTTCCCTGCGTGTAATTTTAGCTTTATAAAGTACTTTACGGTTCCTTTGTTGTGTTATGGCGTGTTCGGGTAATAAACTTATACAATAAATACTTACTATGTCAAATTTAATTAATTTTAATTGAGCGAAAGCTCCCATTATCCCGGGAAGTTCGAAAAAAATTCCGTTGTTTCGGGAAATGAAAAAGTCCGGGAAAAATCCCTAATATAAGCTCTTCTAATAATAAAAAATTATAAAAGTGTTGGCCGGTTTTGAGATAAATTGATTTATCTATTACACTTAAAATTTATTGAGATATTTTCATTAAATTAAGGCTTACAAATAAAGTATTCACTGAACAACTAATGTATGTAAACTTTATTTTCTACTCACATTTACACCTCTTGGTTTTTGTAATTTTCTTAAAATTACAAAATGGAAAATATGTATTTTAAATTGGAAAATTTTTGTAATTTTCCCACATACATAAATTATTTACATGACTCCCTGGCCTCTTTACATTTCATGTAAAATATGACAAAAAAAAATAAAACCAATCAAAAATTGCGTAGTGTTTTGTAAATTCCCAATCCATGAATATAAAACTACGACTACAAACAACACATCAAGCACACACACAAACTTATAACAGCAACATCAGTGTAGGATACAAAAGGAAAATATAATTTTCCAGTAGTTATTAGTACAACATGCAAAACCAACAATAACAAAAACCAGAGAAACAGAAATGGAGACAATCAACAGCAAAACAGGGCCAATAAACAAATATGGATATTAGGTTGACATTTATTGGAAAACTTTGCAAATATCAAAGAAGTTTTTGTCTAAAATGTATAAATTTTTTAGACACAGAAATAACCTACATTTATTAGGGTCACCCTAATGAATACGATTTCAACACACACATTTTACAATTTTACACTTAAGGCTCTTAAGGGAATTAAGTCAAGTTGTATACAATCAACAAACAAACACACACACTCTTATGCAAATAGGGATACCGATGGGAGGGATGGGGAACTTAAAGTAAAGGGGAAAATGATTTGAATAACAAGATATTAAAATGAAATGAACGAAAACATTTCAACGCTTCAACACCTTCAGGATTTGTTAGTTATAAGTGTGATGATGAGGACGACGACGACGTTGGAGCATGTTGATGATGATGATTTGATGTACACTTGAATGAATTAGAAATTCTGTGTCTTCCTCGTACACTTCTTTATTGCATGGGTTATTATTTGTTACAACTCTAAATGTTAAATGAATGTATGAATGTGTTGTGAGATTACATTTCCTTTTCGTTTCAATGATTTTTTTTTTTTTACACATACAAATCAAAGTACACACTCTTTCTTATAAACGAAAAAGCTTGGATTCATGAAAGTCGATGAAATGAAGCCAATGAAATTTGTTATGAAAGAGTAAATGAATTTTTTTCATAAATTTTTTTTAATAACACTACTTGGCTGTCAAGAAAACCTGGCTTTGAAACACGTATTTTTTAATACTCTGAATCCAAATCTGTTAACTTTTTCTCATTTGCAGTTTTTGAAATATATCGGTTTTTATATTTACATCATTTGTTCGTATATTTTGCTTAATTTTTCAAAATTGGAGCGCAAAATCAAACATTTTTTTTTTAAATTATATAAATCTACAAAAAATTGTCCTTAAATTGAGTATAATCATGTCGGCGTTTTTATCATGATATCTTACTGGTACAGCAAAGGAAGTTGAAATTTGTAATTTTTTAGTTTTATTGTTATAAATTTTATGCATGCTAAACAATTTAAAATTGTATTACTGTACATAACCTAGATATTTCAATGACCAAATTTAAAATTGCAAATTCATTGAAAATATTCTGAAATATTTGGAAAAGAACTTCAAATTTTAACTAATTTTGTATATGCCTTAAATACCAAAGTAAAAAAATTTCTTTTCATAAAAAAATATATTATTAATGAGGGTATTCGCGATGATCATTTGTACACGATGCAAATATGCACAGTCGGTTATTTGGACTTTCTCAGCCTTGAGCAGGGGGGTTATTATGTAATTCGATTCGAAAGAAAAAATGTGTAAATTCATATGAATTGTATTTTGTAGTACGATTTTCGAAAATGTATTTACGAACGTACGGAAACTTTTTTTCGAACCGGCCGTTTTTTATCCCCCTTTCGAAAAACAAAAATTACCCTTTCGTAAATGCAATTATGTAATACGAAAGCGAACTTCACAAACGTTAATACATTCGTATTTTATTCGAGAGCTAATTTGTTGTCGAAAAAAGAAAAAAAATTTAAAATGTAAGTATTGTTATACAAAATATAAGAAAAAGTGTTAAATAAATAAGTAAAAATAAAAAACATCAAATGTTTTATGTTTTTACACTAAACATTGTTTTTTTTCACGATGTTGAATCTTTGAAGGAGTGGATCACATAAAAAAAGCAATACTAAGCAATGACAATATGAGATTATGGTGGACTTTATGATCAAACATCCCGATTTTGCTAAAGGTCACCTAAATGTAGCGAATGCTAGAAGCAAGTCCAAGGACTTGTGGACAAGATTGTCTTTGGATGCAGCTGGCCGTCCGACTCATGATATTACAAAATGGAAAAAGTACGTTTTCAATTTATCAGTTGTCGGTTTATAGATTGGTATTATTCAAATTTACATATGTTTATAGGTGTGGGCAGATTATAAACACCACATAAAGGTAAAATGCCGGGAAAACCGAAATAGTATTTCAGGGACTGGAGGTGGGACGAGTAAATTTTGTTCCCTTTGAAATATAATTGCTCATCCCTTATAGGTCTGATTAATTGAATATGCGTACCATCTACTGCTCCAATTACTCCAGGTATTCCACATTTTTCAAAAAAGTATCTCTTAGCTTCTCTCTTCCTATCCTCTGTCATTTCAAATACAATATGTTTGGGACAAAGAACTCTTTCAATAACATCGCAAACCTCAGACAAACACGCAGAAATTGATGCTTGAGAAAATCCTAATAGGCGGTCTTGGCCAATTTGATGCTGATATTAACCTTGCGCCAAAAATTTAAGTGTGGCATCTAATTTTAATATAGGTGAGATGGCAGTTGACCTTTCTGCTGGTTTAAATTCATTTTTTACACAACTCAAGACTTAGGTAAAAGCATTTTTACTAAGCCTAAAGTTTTTTATGAAACTAAAAAGATATTATTAGGAATATATTTAATCTTAAAGGTAAAATTTTAAATTTTTCTTACTTTGTCTCATTAAGATTCATTATATCTGACGAATCTCTTATAAGTTTCTTTTGAACTCTTTCCGGAATATTATCATTTTCTTCATCACTATCTTCTGTCCACAATAAAACACAATCCATTTAAGCTTCGACTTTTTAAATAAATATTTTCTTTAATGAAGTTTTCTTTAAATATTTGTTTTCAAATTTTGACATTTAAGCACAGTGCTGACAACTTTGACATTATAAGACATGCTGCCAAGTTATGTATTAACCGATAAAAATTTGGCATCACTTGTATTTACCCTTTTTTACACAATACAACTCTGTGAAACATTCGAACGAATTAGATAATACAATTTTACTTTCGAAACGGAAATTCGTTACGAAAGGTTTTACTTTTCGAATCGAATTACGTAATAACCCCCCAGTATTGTCGATGCAAACTGTGCTCATTGAGTAGCCTCAATATTATTACTGAAGAATTTAAAACTTTTTGCAGAACCTGTGCGTTGTAATACATATTTTCTAATAGATTTAGGTACGCTGAGTTAAAATCTGGCAAAAAATAACTTTTCCCCATTTGTAGTTTTCGAAATATCGCGCTGCATATTTTATATAAAAATATTATTCTTTTCTAAATAGTTTGGGATATTTTTAATGGATTTGCAATTTTAATACAAAAGTTATTTCAGTGGAATGTTAAAATTTTAAATGTTTAGCATATATATATTTTCATAAAGATAAAACTAAACATGTTTAATTTTAATTTCAATACCGAAAAGTAATCCTGAAACAGAAATAGTGCTCAAAAGTTTCTTAATTTAATGAAAATGAAAATTATTCAAGTTCGAGGCCATACTCTCTATTTCTTTATTAGAATATTGTCCTTACAAATAATCTATAGAGTTTTTTGTTTTCAAATTTATTATTTGACCCTTTCAGGAATAAGTTGATAGATCTATTTCGGGAATTTTCTAGGTTCCCATCATCACAACACGTTTTGAAGGCGGGTAACAATTCTATGACAAACATCAAACATTCATATAAACTAGTTTACTCACTACATGAGAACTAATATATAAGCTTGAAGTTAAAGATTATAACCATTGATCAAAAAATAAATTGAAAACTTGTTTGTTATGTGCAAGGTCCACCTCTGGTGGATATTCAATACACGTTTTTTGTTTTTTTTCTCCTTCTTATATTTTGTTTAGTTTATAAACAACACAGGGGGAGTAAACTAGACTGTACTTTGTCTTTTATACAAGTTTGATATAATTTTTATTAGAATACCAAAATAAAGTTAAAGATATTTTAAATATCGAAAAACAACAAAAAGAGTCACTAAAATTTGGGGATATAACAAATATCATACAAGAGGCTTACCAAGCCACAATGAAGATAGAAAGTTTTAAGTTTGCAAAAGAACAAAAATGGTTTAATATGCGATGTTAGAATGCCGGAAAATTCTCATTTGACAGTTTAACCAAGTTTAGAGAAGAAGATAGTTTTGAAGACAAAGATAAATATTACCAACAACTGGATTTAAAAATTGAGAGAATAAAAGATAGTAAAGATTGGTGGAACGTTGCCAAAGAGATAAAAAACGAAGATTCAATTAATAATATACCAATAGCAACTGATGAATTTAAGGCCTATTTCAGACATTTATTAAATCCACCACAAGTCTCAGCAGATATGCATTATGCTTATCAACACCAAGTAGATGATTTTCTTGATAAGCCAATAACTATAGAAGAGTTGAAAGCAGTATTAGAGAAGGCAAAACTGAACAAAGCACCTGGGGAGGACAGAGTACCTTATGAGTTCTTTAAAAATGCACCCGAAGAATTGTTAAAAGAAATGGTAAAATCATGCAACCTGTTACTGGATGGAGAGTTCTTTAAAAATGCACCCGAAGAATTGTTAAAAGAAATGGTAAAATCATGCAACCTGTTACTGGATGGAGAAGAAATAGAAAATAGCTTTTTAAAGAGCATAATCTTACCAATACACAAGAAAGGTGACAACACGCTGCCAGAAAACTATTGTGGTATTTCATTTATGAATTACCTGCCGAAGATAATGATGGGACTTTTCGCCGAACGATTATCATCATTGGCTGACCGGAACAAAATAATAAATGAATACCAAGCTGGATTCCGCAAAAACTATTAACCTCAGACAATATTTACAATATTGCATCTATTGTACATCTGAATTTCAATGAGAATAAGAAAACGTATGCATTTTTTGTGGATTTCAAGGCTGCCTTTGACAAAGTTCCACGCAAAGCATTAATATACAAGCTACATACTATGGGAGTTTCATCGAAAGTAGTCAGGTTTATAGAAAAAATTTACGAAGATACAAGATTTGCTGTGTGGACAGGGAAAGAAATGTCAGGCGATTTTGCAACATCATCTGGTGTCAAACAAGGATTTTCAATGGAAATACAATCAGTATAACTTCGGAGTATTGTTATTTGGGAGTGATATTGACACCGAAGATGGTGTTTACAAAGCATGTTGAAACAAGAAATCTGTCAGCAAAAAACAGTATCAATGTCACTTGGAATAACTTTCTCAGAAAAGGTAATATATCTCTCAAATCTAAATGGAAATTATTTCTAGCGGTATGTAGAGCTGTGCAGACATACGGTGCTCAAGTATGGGGCTACTCACATTTTGATATTGTGGACAAGCTATCTACTTACTTCATCAAAAAGATCTTGAGGATGCCAAACTTTACCCATTTGAAAATGGGCATCTATTCACGTTAGACTTGCATCTAAGATATGTAGCCAAAACTCTTTTTGAATATAACGAGGACAGATTACCACATCAGCTTTCAATGCAGCTTCTACAGCGAAAAATATTTTGGGTAAATAAATTAAATGTGATAGGATCAGAATTTGGTATTGCATGGACACATAATAATTTAAATAAAAGACAATATTATCACAATAAAGTTAATCTACTATAGTCATTAAAAGCAAAACACCTTAACAATATAGAAACTCAAGTAAGTCAGACTAGCAGATTTTATAAAAACTTGGACACAAACTCTGGCCAACGGTATATAACAGAAGGCAATACTTAAGAAACAATAACTTGGATATTAAAGGCTAGAAGTGGTTTGATAGAGCTAAATGGAAATAGATTTTAAGCTAATACATCAACTGTATGTTCTCTTTGTAATATGAATGAAACGGAAAATATACAACATTTTCTAGGTAGATGTCAAGCGTTACGAGAATTCAGACTAATGTTGTTCAAAAAGGTTTTACTTAAGGAAAATGAAATAGTGAATATTTTAAACGGATTTAGTGTAGATTGGAAGTTCATAGCTAATTATGTAAAAACTTGTATTCGATACAGAAAATTTTTATTATGAATTTAATCTTTAATTAAATATCATGTATATCTTGCACGTGTAAATTTGTATATGTCGACTGACGACCATATGTCAATGTCGTACTTATTTAATCTTTTATTTTTTATTATAATTTTTAAATTTATGCTTTAAATTTTTATGTATATTGCTTAAATAATTTTTAAATAAAAAATAATATTACTACTACTACTAATTTTTATTAAAAATAAAAATTATGTTTTTTTCGACCTTTAATTGTGCAATGAAAATGAAAATTATTCAAGTTCGAGGTCATAATCTATATTTCTTTAGTAGGATATTGTCCTAACAAATAATCTATAGAGTTTTTTGTTTTCAAAATTTAGCTTATTAAAGGAAAAATATTTGAAAATTTTCTGTAATTTTGGTCATAAGTGCGCCAAATAAGCGATTTATAATAAGAATTTAAGCTCTTTCGATAGAAAACCTAATTTACAAAATATTTTGTGAAATAGTTTTTTGTGTCCTTGGCACGGTTTGGCAGCTAGAAAGCGTTAAAGTTAAAATTTCGTTACATTTCAAAAAATTAATATTTTGAAATGAACACAATTTTTAAAAATCTTCAAAACATCTTTATGATGACGGAAAACCGTTGATACTAAACACGAAGGAAGATTGAAAAAAAAAACATTTTTAAAAGTATTGAACTTTGAAAACTCGTATTTCCTATAGTAGAGGGACTATTTTACAGATTTAAAAAGCATATGAAAGTCTTAATTGTCTTCTTTACCATTAAAAAGCAACCACTGCTTTACGAAAATGCATTCGTAATGCAAATACAGTTTTTAAATACATTTTGCACTCCCCCTGTAAAATGCATTTTAAATGCAAATGCGATTTTTTAGTGAACCTTGCATTTAAATGCAGTTTTGAGAAAATAAACAAATTTTTTTATTTAAAATCGTAAATTACACAAACATTGCAGTCAAACGCTTTCTAAATTATTGAAATAGTCAATATAATTCAAAACATAATGCTGTTCAAAGTTTAGAGCTGTTATGTATTGTTTGTATTACTAAAAATTATAAAATACAAAAAATGCTCTTTTTATATAGAAAAATGTAGGAAGCTATTTTTGAAGAAATCATTAAAAATCATTTGATATATCTAAGCGATTTTAAAATAGGGAAAATGTCAGCCTATTTAAAAAGTGGCTTAAGTTTTCGGGAAATTGATAGAAAAATAAACTGTTTACCAGTGGTTCAAATAAAACAGGCGGCCCGAAAAACTGTGCCAGAAACTCAATGAAGAGTCTCAATCAGATAATCGTATGAATCTAAGGTAAATGTGACCAAATCAACCATTAGTATGCTCTTAAAGGATTCCCAGAGAATTACTAGCCAAAAGCTGATGTCTGTGCCAAGGAAAAGGAATTTACAAATCATCTGAAGAAAGGTAAGTCAATAATCGCTGTTGTTGGTAGGGCTGTTTAAACACAAATTCCTTCAAAGGTGATTTTTTCTGATGAGAAAAAGTTCAATATTGATGGTCAAGATGGTTTTAACAGCTACTGGAGAGACCGAAGTCATGAACCACGATATTTATCAAAAACAAATTTCGACGGTTTAGTTGATTTCTTCTGAGTATATTACAGTATTAGAAGAGAAATTGGTGCCATCTATAGCAACGAAGAAGAATTATTTATCCAACAAGACAATGCCTCAGTATATGTAAGTCGTCAGACGATGGAATGGCTACACCGCGTTGCAAAACTATAATTACACATTGATTTCCCTAAATTTCGTAAGTTAAAAAAAATACTGTATGTCTGATTGAATTTTCGAGTTCATTCAAAAAAAAAAAGTAGGACTCGCGCATTATTAAAACTGCTGCTTTAAAATATTTTTGTTAAGTGTTGGTAAATTTTGATATATTAAATTAAGTGTATTTATAGTTATGAAACACTAATTGATATTGTTATTCCTTTTTAAATAGTAAAATAAAACAATATATGAATAGTTTTTTTGTTGAATATTGGTAGCGATTCCTATTCTCACTTTCACCATTCACCTCAGTTTTCGAACCTTATTTTCTCTCAAATAATACAAATTTATAAATTTTTTATTGTCCAATCGTCTTTACAATAAACAAATATTTATAAATCTGAAATCAAAATGGAACTAATAATTAACACTCGGGAAATAATGAGATTCGAAAATTGAGGTGAATGGTGAAAGTGAGAATAGGAATCGCTACTATTATTAATTTTACAATGGTTTTACATTTATGCCGGTTAAATTTTTCTACTTTTTTTTAACTTTATAGTTTTGCAACGCAGTGTATGATAATTTTCATTCTTATTTTTCATTTCTTTTCAACAACCATTTTATATCAACACATCTTTGCAATATTATTGTGCAAACGTGATCAAATTAAAATGTAAAAAAGAATTTAAATAAATATAAATCTATATGTTGTATGTAATTATGTATGTGTATGTGACTATTACATACGATTCCTTGTGTCTATTAAGGCTTATGATGACATTCTGCTCTTTATCCCTTATCCCTAGTCAATTATACTTAATGATATGCAAATGGAATCATGCTCTTTATATGATTGTATAAGTAAGTTTGTATATGTATTTACGTTCATACATACACTCAAATAAAAAAGTCTGTAAAAGTTACAGAAAAAACTGTAATTGTTTCAGAAAATTTCCTAATATTAGGTCAGCAGATCGTTTTGCTAATTTTAGCAAGACATGACTGTAAGTTTCTAATAAAGAAAAAATAGTAAAAAAAATTAGTAAAAGTTACTAAAATTTAGAAAAGTTTAGTAAACTCTAAATGGAAATCGATTTGCTAAAATCAACCAAATTTTGTACTAAATATTAGTAAAATTTCTTTAGTATAAAAAATTACTAAATATGATGTTTATAGTTTCCATTCGAAATTCAAAAAAAATTAAGTAAATTTTGGATTTAGAATTTAGAAAAGATCAATTGAAGTTACGAGTTTTCAGTTGAAATTAAAAAAAAAATTTAAGTTTAGACATGTTCAAAAAATTCTATTTAATATAACACATTAAATAATATTCAGAAAATAACAATTGAAATTCCGGAAATTATATTTTTAGTAAAAGACCAATATTTGTAATTCAGAAAATTCTGTTTAAAATTCAAAAAACCCAAGTGAAAATTAATATGAAGTATCTGATTTTCAATTAATGTTGCAGAATTTAAAAATATTTCTGATAGTTTCTGAATTTCCAAAAGAATTTTCACAAAGTTTATGCAAGTTTTTCATGAAATGACGAATATCTATGAAACATTTGTCTTCCATACTTATATAACTCTTCTTCTTATTTACGAAAACTTCAAAAACATAATGAATAATTGATGACAAACGATTTATGAAAAAATTCGTCAATATGATGAAACTTTTTCCCTTAGTGCAGTTAATATTAAAGTGCATAAATAAAGTTTAATTTTTTCCCCAATAAAATTTTTGGCTTTAAAAAAATGTATATTAGTTTAGTAAAACTCTATAGATTATTTGTGGGCTGACTGTTTACCCAACTGCGGAGCTCGTCGACAATTCATTGGCCCGGAACCCTTCTGTGTCGTACACAATGGTTATGTCAGAGAGAGGCTCAGAAGATGGAGGGAGTCGGAGTTTGGGGCCTATTGGGCCAGATCGCCTGGGCAGCGACAGGCGAGGCCGTTTATATCTCCCTCTGGGGAGAGATCGCGGAAACTCTTGTCTATGACGAGGGGCGAACTAAGGACCGTAACCGGTTACCTCACAGGACACTGTGGCCTTAGGTATCAATTGTACAAGATGGGACGATCCTCTACGGATACGTGCAGGTTTTGTGAATTGGAACCCGAGACCTCTGAGCATGTTCTCTGCAAATGTCCGAGGCTCTCCGACAGGAGGGTGCGTTATTTTGGTGGTCGAATAGTGACGCCATCGGACGTTTGGAACTGTTCACCTGGTAGGGTAGTTGGCTTCGTAGGGAGCCTGAACCGATAGGGTGTATTCGCTGGCAGCACAAAATACCAACTTCTGGTCGTGGTGTATATTGCCACTATAGTCTAATCTAATCTAGATTATTTGTTGTTACAATATCCTAATAAAGAAATATAGAGTATGGCCTCGAACTTGAATAATTTTCATTTTCATTGCACAATTAAAGGTCGAAAAAACATAATTTTTATTTTTAATAAAAATTATATCAAACTTGTATAAAAGACAAAGTACAGTCTAGTTTACTCCCCCTGTTTTGTTTATAAACTAAACAAAAAATAAAACAGAGAGGGAAAAAACCAAAAAACCTGTATTGAATATCCACCAGAGGTGGACCTTGCACATAACAAACAAGTTTTCAATTTATTTTTTCATCAATGGTTATAATCTTTAACTTCAAGCTCATATATTAGTTCTCATGTAGTGAATAAACTAGTTTATATGAATGTTTGATGTTTGGCATGGGATTGTTACCGCTTTCAAAACTTGTTCTGATGATGGGAACCTAGAAAATTCCCGAAATAGATCTATCAACACATTCCTGAAAGGGTCAAATAATAAATTTGAAAACAAAAAACTCAATAGATTATTTGTTAGGACAATATCCTAATAAAGAAATATAGAGTATGGCCTCGAACTTGAATAGTTTTCATATTCAATTTTTTTTTTTTTTTTGCTAATTTTAGCAAATCGGGTTTTAATAGTTAGTAAAATTAAATTAGTTACATTAAAAACCAAAATTAGTAAAAAATGTAATAATTAGTAAAATAAGAGTAGCAAAAATGTTTACTAAAAAATAACTTTATACTAAAAATTAGTATAATAGTTAATAGTAAAGTGAGATTGAAAACTTTTTTACTAATTTTTGTACTAACTTATTTTTTTGAGTGTACATACAAACGTATGATTGTTATTAAATGTAATATTGTGTAATTTACAAGTCCATTAAATTACAATAATATTCATTATTTTTATGATTATTATTGTATCTTCAAATATTCAAATTGGATATTGTATGCAAAAGGAGATACATTGTATGTAAATTTAAATTTAATTTATTTGAACAAAAACAAAATTATTTGTTTTAAATTAAAAATATTATGGATTTCAGAAATTCGAACATTATCAGTACAAATAGAATATTAAATTTTGGAGCAAAGAGAAATTATTTTGGAACGATTTGGAATAAGCAATAATTTCATTTAAGGGATGCATGTCAATTTAACTTTTGCCTAGGCTCCCATGGTAGACCGGGTTGAGACTACCAAATTATTCCTTCGTCTACTAAAAATATTACCATTACAATTAACAACATTGATTTAAAAATATTTTGTTTAATATTAATTAATTTGTTCGGACTGACCGCTTCTCACAACTTCTTTTCACAAAATCTTAAACAAGAATGACACTAAAAGAGCGATGACGCTCATAAAAAAAAGACAGATCATCTTATAGTTAGCGCAACTATAATAAAGCTGTAGAAATATGATAATAAATTCTATATTAGATTGTAGGCAAGAACATTTTATGATTACCGAAAAAAGACAGATTTTTACTATAAAATGATTAAAGCAACCATATTATTGGGAAAATATAATTTATACAATAATAATTTAATTGAAACAACAATCATATTGCAACCATATTTTGTATCTGCATGTAATATCGTGTACAGCCCTAAACTCAAAAAAAAATAAGTTAGTAGAACAGTTAGTAAAGCATCTTGTAAATCAGCTATACTATTTCTGAGCAAATTGTTTGCTATAATTATTTTTTCAGCTAAAATTTTAGTTATACTATTATTCAGCACTTAACTCTTTTGAACTAATGTTTTACTAATATTTTACGTATGTATTACTAATTTATTTTGCTAAAAAAAATGTGCTGATAAGCACATTAATAGTGTGGACGACAACCAGATTGAAAGATATACGCATAATGAAGTAAATGTCGCTGCATGTCAAGATTTAGTAGTGACGACGAAAATGATACTAAAAAGAAAAACTCTTGTGATACAACGATGTAAAATGTTTGTATCTGTTTTTTTATACATAGAACAAAATTGTGGATTAAAACCATTTACATTTTGCTTTGTCACCAGCTTCTGAAAGTAATTTTCTATTAATTAAGTAAAACACAAAACAAAATATTTAAATTTAATAAAGTTTGAAGATGTATTTTTAAACTGAATGTTTATAGAGATTAATAATCTGGTGTGGTCAAACTGAAAACAAATATACAGACAGGTAGACAGACTAAAGTGAAAGACAAAGACACACATCTTAGGTACATTTTTATGTTTCCTATTTCTCACTGCAGAAAAAGGGTTGCATATGTCATATTTTGTTTTTTATTTTTTTTCTTTTCGTTTCAATAATTATCTGCGGCATTTGCGTTTCTTTAAAATATAGCGTTATTCAGATAACCATTGATGTAAGTAGTGATGTTTATGTTATATATAATTATTTTTTATTTTTTTAGATATTACATTAAATTATGTCGTCAATGTGGGCGTATGAACATTTTTATATTTTGTAACATATTGTAAATTATTTTTAAAAGAATCACTAAAATATGTTTTATGATTTTCAGCAAATAATTTAACTAAAGTATAATTTTTCTACAAATTTTTTGAGTTTTTTTTTTCAATCTACTAATATTTAGCAAAAATTTTATGAATTTTTAGCAAGGGTTTTTTAATTTCTAATCGCTGATTTTCAGCAAAAGATTTTGCTGATATTAGCAATTTTTTTGCAAGCACCCTCCTGACTAAAATTTTGCTGACTCAGCAAACATTTTTTTGACTTCGCTAACTATTTTTGAGTGTATTGTAAGTTATTTTTAAAAGAATCACAAAAATATGTTTATGGGTTTCAGCAAATAAATTAACTAAAGTATAATTTTTCTTCAAATTTTTTGAGTTTTTTTCAGTCTACTAATATTCAGCAAAAATTTGATTAACTTTTATCAAGGGTTTTTTATTATCAAATCCTCTAAGTGTTAGCAAAACTTTAGCTGAATCTACTAATTTGGTGCTAAAAACCAATTCGCTGATTTTCAGCAAAAGATTTTGCTGACATTAGCCAAATTTTTTACAAGCACCCTCCTGCCTAAAAGTTTGCTGTCTCAGCAAAACTTTTTGCAGACTTTACTAACTTTTTTTAGTGTTGGCGTGCCGAAACCATATTTATACCTTAAGTTACTTTGTGGACTGCTGAGTTTATATTTTAGGTGACACTGTCATATTTATGAACATATTTTTATACCTGTATTTATGACAAGTTTGGACCCATATTCAGAATGAATATAAGTTAAGCCGGTAGATGGCGATATAGTTGATATATTTGCAAAATGGTTGTTTATAATCCTATTAGGCCCATAGATAAAATAAATTTTAGTTACATGAAGGACAATTAAAAAAAATGCCCGATATGTGACGCTGGAGTTGACATATCAATGAAAATGTAATTTATGGTTGTATTTATGAACCGTTTTGGCCCATATTTAGACTGCAAATAAAATAGTTATATGGAAAAAAAATATATTGTTCTTACAAAAAATGTACCTGGTAGGTGGCGTTATACTTCAGATTTTAAATAAATCGTTATATAGAAAATTTGTAATATATATCGTCTAACATTTTAATATTTATGAGAACTTGGACATTATATTGTGCGCAACTAGGTGTGTGGCACTTTCAACTGTGAAAGTACACAATTGTCTATACTACCAAGAAACACTCCCAACGGTGAATCATCACGGGACAGATCATGATCGATACTGAAATTATCGATCACGATACTGAAATTATGATTGGTAAGGTAGGCCATGATCTGAAATTTTAGAATGAGAACTTAGAGATGTGTTGTTCATAAAAAAATAAGATTGTGATTCGATATAGGAACACAGAATTTTCTTTCAAAATTCTAAATTCCGCGGAACCAGGCGTGGATCCAGGAACATGTTTTGGGGAGGGAAGTAATAGTATTTTTAATTATCATTATATTTTTGTATGAAAAGTTTTATTTGAGGGAAGGAAATGTACCATTTTCCCTCCCCTGGATCCGAGCCTGCGCGGAACAGAACTACAGAAGAAGCTGGCGAGGCGTATTTAAAATACATTTGTTACACTCAAAAAAAGTATGAACCAAAAGGTAGTTTACGCCTTACTAAAATTTAGTTTCCCAAATTTTCCTTAAATTAAATAAAATTGCTTAAAAATAATTCAAATTTATTAGATTTTAGTTCATATTTATTTTTTATAATGTGAGCAAGATTATTCAAGTTCAAGATCATTTGTTTTTTGTTAAACAAAAAACAGTGCAATATTTATTTATAAATTAAAAAATTCTCATCATCCGCTAATTTAAAGTAGACTTTATCTACTGACAGGTCCTTACATGTTTCATTTCGCGTCATCGAAAATCTTCAGATTGCCAATGTAGAAGGGGTGGAAGATTTACCCAAATTTTGAACGACAAAGATCAACGCTTTACCCATATTGTTTTATTTACCCGATGACAAGTAAAAAAAAAATTGGAAGAATTGAACTAATTCAAATCAAAACATTTTTAACTAATAAAAATTGTTTATTAAATAAACAATAACACTTTCTGACTACAGCATTAGGGCCATAAGTCAGTTATGCCACACTCTGCAGTTTTCAAATGTTTTACTTTTAAATTTAAAAAAAAAAATTAAAACCAAAAGTTTATTTTTCGATCTTTTATCATAAATTATGATGTGAGCAAAATTCAAAAATTTTGTACCACATCTACATTTTTCTACTGATGATTTTCGGTGACGCGAAATTAAACACGTAAGGACCTATTAGTATATAAAGTCTGCTTTAAATTATTTAGCCTGAAAAAATCTCAAAAAATTTGTAGAAAAATTATACTTAAGTTAATTTATTTTGCTGAAAATCTTAACATTTTTTTTGTATTCTTTTAAAAATAATTTACAAAACGTTACAAAATATAAAAATGTTCATAACGCACATTGACGGCACGAATTAATTTAATGTCTGAAAATATACAGAAATAATTAAATGTAACATAAACAAGTTATCTTTCAGCTACTTACATCAATGGTTGTCTAAATGATGGCATCTTTCTAGAAACGAAACAAAAAGAAATAACAAAATATGAAATATACAACCCTTTTTGCAATAAGAAAAAGGAAACATATAAAATTACGTAAAATGTGTGTCCTTGTCTTTCGCTTCAGTCTATCTACCTGAACGTAAATTTGTTTGCAATTTGACCATACTACATTAATAGAAACTATAATCATTTAGTTTACAAATACACAATTAATATTTATTAAATTTAAATATTTTATTTTGTCTATAATTTATTAAATTAACAATTACTTTGACAAGCCGGGTTATATGTCTTAAAAGAGTTGTACTTTTTAGTATCATTTTCATCGTCTCTACTACATCTTGACATATAAAAATAAAATTAAATTAAAAGTGATATTTTTACGAAATTCAATAAGAAATACAATAAAATATGCATTTTAAGCAAAAAATGCAATAAAAATATATATTTAATGTAAAATAAGTAAAAATATGCTATAAAAATATGCATTTAAAGCAGAATATGCAAAAATATGCACTATCAAATCGATGCCATTTTAACACAAACTTTATGATTCGTAAAGATATTTTGTATACCATGTTCTCAGACTTAAGGGAAAAACATGCATTTGCATGAACTTCCCTTCCCTGGTCATCACATATAATTCTATTTAAATATATGTGTTAAAATTAAAAAGAAAAATGCTATCCCTTTTATATATAATTTTATATAAACATATATGGTAAAAATTAACAAAAAAAAAATCTATAACTTTTATATTCATGGTGGGTCAACTTCGACCGACTGATTTGAAATGCTTATAACTTTTTTATTTTTACAGTTTTTATTCTTATTTTTTTGCTGATAATAAACAATTTAATAAAATTTTATAATGTTATCATACTCATCATCCATGAAAACGGCCACAATATGCAAATAAATTAATTTTGTTTGCAAGAGAAAATTACAACTTTTTGAACAATCTCATTATGATCGATGAAGCATATTTTCATTTAAATTGATATGTTAATAAACAGAACTGCCGAATTTGGGGGTACCCAAAATCCAAGAGGAGTGCGGCAGCGACAATTACACTCTCTCAGATGCACGGTTTGGTGTGGAATTATAGCTGATAGAACACTATGGTCTACACAATGATTCACTCTATTAAATGTAAGATTGCTTCTAGCTAAGACCTACGTTATTCCTGGTCTTTTATACGGCTGCGAACTCTTCGCAAATTGTGACGCCACAAGCAAACGTCGACTTAATATTGTATTTAATAATATTGTACGATATGTCTACAATCTAAGGAGATTTAGCAGAGTATCATCAATTTCCAGGAACATATACGGTGTTTCTTTGGATAATTTTCTAAAATTATCCAAAAGCCAAAATATATTTTTGATCAAATTCGATTTGAAAGATCCAATAGGGGAAAAAAGTTAATACTTCCTAGACACCACTCTCTTGTTTCTGAATATCAATTTCACGTACATTCTGCTCGTCTTCGGAATTTATTACCACAAAACATACAACAAGCCAGCAACGCACTTCAAAAAACTACTTTATAATTTTTTTGAATAACTTTAATTTTTCAATGTTTTTCTTTAATAATTTTTACTAATTTTGTTTTCAATACTTTTGTCTTTTTCTCTATTTTTTGTTTTATTATATTATATTTTCTTATATATTTTATATTTTTTTTTTAATTTTCTATATATTTTTTTTATTTTTTATATTATATTAATCGTTGTGAATCAATTGGGATATTTTATTCATGTACTATAAAAGATTCAAATTGTACTGAAAAAAACAAATAAATAAATAAAATAGTCCATAGTCCATATTTTCTCGGAAATGAAGCTGCGGAACCAGAAATCGTTTCTGGGACGTTATATCGGACCATGTTGTAAAATTTTTTACGTACGGTAGTTATCAATAATCATACCGCGAGTTGCACAGTGACGATTCTGCAAGAACTTTTTGATGACCGAATAATTTAAGAAAATGCTGATTTTGCGTGGCCACGTGGTTCCCCATATTTCACGGACCCTGATTTGTTTTGTGGGGTTTCTTGAAGGCACTGGTTTTGCGTCAACAAACCACAAAACATTCAGCAACTTCAGCAGAATATTCGCACAGAAATTGCAGAACTGGAACCAGAAACGTTGCACAACGTAATGAAAACGTCTTAAGCAGAACCATTAATTAAATGCCAACAGGAAAATAGACGCCATTTAATGGATGTCATTTCTCATATTTAGCTAAAAATAAAATTTATAAGTTATACTTTCATTTAAAAAAAATAAAATAAAATAAAAAACTTATAAGCATTTCAAATAAGTCAGTCAAAGTTGGCCCAAACTGCATAATTATCAAAAAAAGACAAAAGAAGCAAAATTCAATGTATTTAAGCAAAAAAAAAAAAAAATATATTGTAAAAAAGTAAAAGAAAAAATTTAAAAAGCTGCATTTAAAAACAAAACTTCAAAGTTAATAGATTAAATAATATTTCACGAGTAAAAAAATATCTTTAAGTCAGAATATCTTAAAAAAAAATGAAAAGCCCAAAAATTTTTAGAAAATGCTATTTTAATGCTCAAAATCGGAAAATACATATAGAGCAAAAAAAAAGCTAATTTCTCTTCTTTGATAATTATATATAATAATTATAAAAATGAAAATTTATTCAAGTTCAAGACCATACTCTATATTTCTTTATTAGGATATTGTCCTAACAAATAATCTATAGAGTTTTCTTTTTCAATTTATTAATTGACCACTTTCAAGAATTTGTTGATGGTTCCATTTAGGGGATTTTTTAGGTCAAGAACAAGTTTAGAAAGCAGTGACAACATCATTCACAAACTCAAACACTTATATATTCCATTTATTAAAACAAATGAGAATTAAGTTGAGACTGATAATAAATTGAAAAAAAAAAAAACTGTAGATTATTTGTTAGGACAATATCCTAATAAAGAAATATAGAGTATGGCCTTGAACTTGGATAAATTTTCATTTTCATAACAGAATTATAGGTCGAAAAACATAATTTTTATTTTTTAAATAATAATTATAACAAACTTTTATAATAATTATATATATGGTAGAAACAAGAAAAAAATTTATAAATTTTACATGTAATTATATATGGCATCACATATTAGTCAAATTGAAATCACGTTTAATTTTTCAATCCATTGATTTATATTTAAGTTTTCATTATTATTTGGAATGTAAAACAAAAAAGTAGTGCCAATTTCCAAAGAATTTTATAAAGTTATATCAAATTTTTTCAAATTATATATAACTTGATCAAATTAGATACACCCATTTTTCGAATCAAATATGTATATCAAATGAGATCCAATGGGATCGCATCAGATAAGGTTATGAATGCCATTTTTCGGATCAGCTATGATATGATTTGATAATGAATTATATATATGAATATATATGATTATTTTATATACCTATATCGAAACTTTTTTCATCGGGTAATTTTTTTTTTTTTGTGTAATTACACTGTGCAACAAATGAAGACTTTTGGAAAAATGCATGGACTCGACAGTATAGGTTCGATTGCACTACCAAAGGTTAGTAAAACCCTATACTCGGTTTGGCCAGTTTGACTACCAATTTTTTTTATGGACCTCAAAATATTTTGAAAATCAGTGCACCACTCAAAAAAATGTGTCCTCAGTTTTTGGCCTACAGCTAATTCAGACTTAATGATATTGCAATAACAAAAAAAAAGTAAAGAAAAATGTAATAAAAGTGTAGTCTAGTCAAAAACTACTATTTATAAGGTACAAAGTGGTCTTTATAAGCTATTTCGGATGCCTAGACACATTCAGATTGTATTGATATGTTCACGAAAGTTGTTCAAATTTACAATGGCTACAATTTTGTCATATATTGTTAGTGAAAAGTTATGAGTCCCTGTAAGTTATGCTGAAAAAAGCAAAAAAAAAAATAATTTTCTCCTATATATTTTCAAAAAAGTGCAGGAAAAAATTATTTTTTGCACATAAAATATTTATAAAATTTGTTCAGTAGACTCTTCATTACATTATTGACAAATATAGTTAAGCAATATCATCAAGTCTGAATTAGCTGTAGGCCAAAAACTGAGGACACCTTTTTTTGAGTGGTGCACTGATTTTCAAAATCTTTTGAGATCCAAAAAAAAAAATTGATAGTCAAACGGGCCAAACCGAGTACAGGGTTTTACTAACCTTTGGTAGCACAATCGAACCTATACTGTCGAGTCCGTGCATTTTTTTCACTGTTGCAATGTGTTATAAATGTTTTCTATTTTGGTGCCAAACACTTAAATAAACGATAAAACAATGTATTATTTTATATTTTCGTCCTTATCTATTTTGTTGACAATTTTAATGCAATTAAAGTGTTTTTAAATATTAAAAAAATTGTAATTATTTTTTTTACTTCTCAACTATTATGATTTTTTAAACACCCATTCATAATACGCTTCGTATTTTTGTATAAGTGTATTTGCAGGTACGGAAAATAACAATTGTTGCTGCAATTTTAATATAATTCTTTCATTTCTTCTCAAATGCCACTTTTATTTCTTTCGAAGAATAATCCTATATATAAAAAATGGAATATTTTATTATAAGCAATCAAAACAAATTTTTTTAGGTGTTCGAAACATCCAAATAAAAATACAAACATAATTCTCTAACAGGGTGGGGAAAATATTTAAGCACTAATGTTATGAAATGTAAATGTATTCACTACATACGACATTACATGAATCCGTTAACTGTTTAGAAAGATGTGTTACCATTGGTATAGCAGTATTTTTGTAGATAATGAAGTGGTTCGCAGAGGAGGTGAATTTATTTCGTTAATTTCTATGCTAAGGTAATTTTCTCTGCTAATGAGTATAAAATTCCCCACTTACAAAGGTGAATTTGTTTAGTGGTGAATAATTTTATGGGCTGCCATACTTTTGGCTTTTTCTATACACTAAATATGGCAACTCCTACAAATGGAAACATACCAATTGGCAGTACTTATTGTTTTAAGAAGAAGTAAAGAAGTGTAATGTGCCACTCTGCACAAAATAATTTTCCAAACATAATTTCAATTAGATCCCAAAGAAAATACAATTTAAAATGAAAATATTCAGTGTTTATATAACTGTGATAATTGTTTTAATAAGTTTATTAAATTTCTCCAACGGTAAGAACTGAAAAGGAAAGGATCCGCTTGACTTTTTCTATTTATAACAAATTCAAGTTTGTGTCTTATTGAAGTCTTTTGTTTTGTTTCATACGAGACGAGACGTAAGCACCATACATATGTACATACATTAAATATTTATGTAGTGAATGGAATAGTTGTTGTTTTTGTGAATTAATTGTTGGGTTTTTTTCTTCTTCCCCTTCTCTTCATTTACTCATACCTGGTATGAACTTATGACGAAGAAATCATTTAGTCTGTATTTTTAACACGAAAACTATTTTTTTTTTTTTATTAATTTCACTTTTCATACATGGAAAATGTTAAATATTTTTTTTTAATTAAAGAATGTTTGTGCAACTAGTATTTAATGTTGTAGATATTTAATGTTGTATGTGTAACCAAATTAAGGTGCGCTTATTTTTCCAAAGGCTTAAATGTCACATTAGTTAGATATCGTTTTGTCTACTTTATGTTGACAAAAATGTCAAAGTTTATTTGGTTTTTTGTATGCAAATCTAAATTTATCGAGTAATTCCTGTTTATGTTTAAGTTTATCATAACAATGAGTTCTGATTTGCATTATATTGAAATTTTTATCTTTCAGCTTTGCTAAGACGTTGTTATTCATGTCGTTCACGTGGTGAACTGGGCAGTTGTAAAGATCCATTTAAATTCAATGCCACAGATGTAGAAACAGAACCTGGTCTGTCAGCCATACCTTGTGCATCTGGATGGTGTGGCAAAGTTATTGAAGGTGGTGGTGCTTATGCTACTGATGGTAAGTACATAGAAATACACTCATAGAAATATATCTGTAAAAAAAGCAACAAAAAAGTAGATACTAAAAATTAGTAAAAAAAATTACCTTGCAGAAAAAACTGCTTAAATTAGCAGATTTCTTTTTTAACTAAATATTAGTAATATAGGAATAACAAAAATAATTCTTGTTGAATTTACAAATTTTTAGTTGTATTTGAGCTAAATTTTATTTAATTGAAAGTAAGAAAATAATCTGCTAAAAAAAATGTATCAAGTTTTTCTTTTTAAGGCGAATAAAAGTCTGTTCTATGAAATCAGCAATCTAAAATGTTTTCAAAAAAATTCCTGTTGATTTTAGCAAAATAAACAATTATTTGCATTCTACTAAATTTTAGGTAAATAGTGCAAAAATGTTGTTACTATTACAGTTTCTGTTTACTATTTTCAGTCTACAAATATTTAGTAAAATTTTTTCCTAATTTTACAGAGCAGAATGCTATTTTCAACTAACCAAAATTCATATCGAATAAAACTAAAATTTTGTAAAGTTAATAGATTTATTTAGTAGCTTCTTTTTGGTATTTTTACAGGTTTATTTCTATGGGCGTAAACAGATGTTTTTTATGACACCATATATTATGACATATATTATATGACACCACACCAAGTTTGGTCAAAATTGAGGGTTTTATATGGAATGAGTCATATGTGTATTTGGTTTTCCTGGAGCCCATTTGAGCGCCACCTTTTTGACCCTTCACAGTAAGATTGGTGCGATAAAAAATTGCGCTTGTTCGTTTGTTTAGTACCCTTTATCACACATCCAAAATTAATGAAAATCTGAAAGAAATTATTCTGTAAATTTCCTAAAGCGTCTTTTTTTTTTGGTCAAAAGTAGGAATATCAAATTATATAAAATAATTATTTTTATCAAGCAGATAATTTATTTGCAATCTTGTAGTCATAATTAAAACAGAGAACAGAATGAGACCATTCGTTTTTGTTGTCCATTCATACATTCATTGCTTTTGCATTGCTTTTATTCAACAACAACAGCTTATGCTGTTGCTGTTTATTCCATTTATTGTTTTTGTTGAATGCCTTTTTAACATTCATTTTTATAATGCCGTTACATGTCAAGCAATGAAATGGTGACACATGAATAACATGAAATCAATCACAACATTCGCGTAGTATTCGTTGACCTGTAGCAATACAACATGCAAAGTGAAGATATTTTACAAAAAATAAACACCGGTGTTTTTCATACAATTAAGAAAAACACTAAAAGTAAAATATGGACAATTTTTTCTCAAATTAAAAAATGAAAATAACGAATTAATTAATGGTTTCGTTTATTGTGTTTTTATGAACATTTTAATTTAATTTTTTTATACTTTTTTTATTAAACATGAAATATGTATAAATTTTTGTTTAATTTTATTAAACATGAAATATGTATAAAATTTTTTAATTTTCTTAATTCTTAATTTAATTTTCTTAATTATGTTTTACAAAAAAATTTGTTAACGTTTTATTCATTTAACATTGAGACCATTCATACCAATCGTTGTGTATTCGTTGTTTTCGTGAGTGTTAAATGACAAGCAATGCAATGCATGGTTTTCGTTACACTCACTTTTCTCAATTCTGTCGATTGCTGCTTTATTAAAATGATGAGTTGACAACAATGTACTCATTTTTTGTGATTGCATTCAAAAGCATGAAATAAGGCACTCAAACCGTTCTCTGATTGGAATTATTTTAATCACCCTCTGTGGTGTGTAATGTAGGGTTGTGCTCAATAGGCAACGAAACAGGATTTTCAAATTGCCTATCGTCCTTTCAATAATGTTTCGGCCAGCACAATGTTTTTGATTAAATAAATGTACATTGGTAACATATTCTGGACGACGTCATAAGATATGGTTCCAATCCATATGCAGAGTCTCCAGGGACTATAACATCCTCACCATTTTCGTATTTTTTTGGCTTTATTCATCCGTCAGATGAAGGCATCGTGGCTATTATTTGCATTTTATAATCGCAAACCTGAGGAAAAATGTTAAAAAAAATGAAGAACTGTATCCTATCATGGCGTTGATACTGAAGTACCCTTTACGATTATAAAAAAGGGATTCGTCTGATGATAGTCTTAGTATCCTGACATGAGTGCCATCAAAATCAACCAATAACGTTGTGTATACCAAACATAAAAAAAAATAAAAATTTAATTTTCATACTGTTGTTTCTGCTTCCTTCATATTGAGTGTAATCCAAGTTCACATGACCTTTCAACAAATTAATCACCTTCCACAAGACCTTTGACATAGTGCTCCAGACAACATCTATATTTGTGTCATTGGCCACATTCCCTTGGTAAGCGCCAACCGCTAAAAATCTTGGTGTTGCGGCCAATTACGTCCGGTATTGTACTATTTCTAATTTGTGGAGAAATTTTTTACAAAATCCTCACAAATGGGGTTTTGTTGACGCGGTAAAACCCTATGAACCTTTAAAAAAGCATGACCTCCCTATGTGGAATGAGGAGTCAATTGTCCTAAAAATGACTGGTTAAAGAAGGACTTATCACAGGACTGGTATAATTTAATACTGAAGTGGGTTAATCAGTGTCAATTGTCCTGAAATTACCAATCCTGTGACTGGTAAAGGGAGGACATACCACTTAACCAGAATGCTTATTAACAAAAAAAGGCCAGTTGGCCAGAATTTTACCCATTGGAAGCTGTTAAGTTTTCGTTTATTTTATACGACATGTCCCGCGACAGTCTTGTGGTATGCCCATCTTTGGTTAGTCCTGTGGCATGCCACTATGTGGTTTAAAGCAGTACAAATGACCCCCTCCTATGACAAGCCAATGTTAAAGTTGCCAGTTATTTACATAGGGTAGGGTTTAGCAGAGGACCGGTCTCTGGCACGAAGGGATCGATCCTGTGGCACACGCAGACGGCATTTTAAATTATTGTAATTTATTATTTTTTTTTTTTTAATAAACAATAGCGGTATTCGCTCTTGGTAGCAAACTACCCTTGCAGACCTTTCAAAGCTTGCAGATCTTGTATAAATACAAGAGTATGCAAGACCACAACAACAAAATACATGAAATAAAAACATGCAAGACTTTTATTTATATGCAAGATGAAAACCTATTGCATATTCTGGGTCTTGCAAACCTTTCAAACTTACAATACTTGACATCTTTTAGTTTTCCCGGAAAACAAAAAAAGAACAGAAATATTTACAAAAAACATTTAATTTTCGTGTAAAAAAAAAAACAACTGATTTTAACACAAATTTTTATCAAAAAAACAAACTAAAATAAAAGAAAAATACGATATTAATATAAAAATGGATGGAAAATAACAACAGAGTTAAAAATCCACTGAGAACGAAGAATCGCTAAAGTCTACTTAAAAATCGCTAGAAAATACATTTTCGTTAGAAATTAGCTGTTTTGTCAACATTGAAATGCTTGGGTTGTAAACCTACAATATACACAAAAAAAAGACGCTCACTCTTTGTAGCATAAAATCATAGTATTAATGCAACCCTTGCATAAATGCTATCAAGAGTGAATACCGCTAATGTTTTTGCCAAGAAAACCATGCTTTTGGCACTTCGATTATAATTTCGAAAAATTCGAGTTTTCGAAAGTTTTAGGATTTAAGACCACCAAATTTCAATTTCGTGTGATTTCACAAATTCGTTCTAATTACAAAAAGTTCTAAAGTGGGGACTTGGTAGTTTTTCTTTAGTTATAACTATTACATTGGGAAATAGCAATTGCATCGTCAAATTAGGTATTTAAAAAATCTTTAAAATTAAGTTTAAAAAAACACGTATTTTGTTTTTATAAAATTTGTGCGTTATTTTTGGGATTCCAGGCTAAAGTGGATTAATGATATTCAATGAAGTCAAAATTCGATGTGTGAATAGTTTTGAAAATATAAAAGGTATTAATAAAAAAAATATTTTGATTTTTGGGATTTTTTAATAAAAAACACTTTTTTCAAAAATGTTCCATTTTCGGCCAATATTTAGCATGGGTTAACGTTTTCCAAAATAAAAAAAAAAAAAAAAAAACATTTCTTCTTTGAAACCATTTTCAATAAAACTGGAGGCTGTAATGAATAAATTCTACAAATCGTAATTTTAAGGGACATCCTAATACACACTAAAAAAAATTCTTTGTGGAAATATTTAAAAAGATTTTGAACTTATTGCTAAAAACCGTTTTAACGTTTTTCACAATGGCAACCAGAAGCTAGTCACTATGTAATGTTCGGAATTTAAAAGACTCAACTGGAAAACGGTTCATGTTACGATAACTACACCATTTTCCATATAAATTGAAAACATTCAAAGTTAAATTGACATTTTTTAAAAAGGAAATTAGAAAATTCCCAATTAGTCGCCCATGTCCTGCACTCATAAAAAAAAGTTTGTAAAGTCAGCAAAAAATTTTGCTGAGTCAGCAAAATTTTAGTCAGGAGGATGCTAGCAAAAAAGTTGCTAATGTCAGCAAAATCTTTTGCTGAAAATCAGCGAGCTGATTTTTAGCAACAAAATTTGTAGATTCAGCAAAAGTTTTGCTAACACTTAGTAGATTAGAAATAAAAAAGCGTTGGTAAAAATTAATAAATTTTTTGCTGAATTTTAGTAGACTAAAAAAAACGCAAAAAATTTGTAGAAAAATTGTAATTTAGTTAATTTATTTGCTGAAAATCATAAAACATATTTTTGTGATTCTTTTAAAAATAATTTACTATAATAACGAAATATAACAATTTTAATTTTCCCACATTGACGACATGAATTAATGTAATATCTGAAAATATATGGAAATAATATATATAACATAACAAAAATTTTCTTTCAACTACTTACATCAATGGTTGTCTTAATGATGCTATGACGAAACTGCCGAAGATAATTCTAGAAATGAAACGAAAAAATAAACAAAACAAACGAAACGAAAAAAAACAACCCTTTTTTTGCAATAAGAAAAAGAAACCATACAAATCTACCTAAGATGTGTGTTTTTGTCTTTCTCTTTACTCTGTCTACATGTCTGTATATGTTTTTTCATGGTTGATTTTTTTACTTGTCTTGTTAGAGTTGTACTTTTTAATATCATTTTCCTCTTCTCTACTACATCTTGACATGCCGCGACATCTGCTTATCAGCACAATTTTTTTTAGCAAAATTAATTAGTAAAACATTAGTATATTAGTAAAGCATTAGTATAAAACAGTTAAGTGCTGAATAAGTATAACAAAAATTTTAGCTGAAAACACGATTTTAGCAAAAATATTTGCTAAAAAATAGTATACCTGATTTACAAGACGTTTTACTAACTTTTCTACTAACTTATTTTTTTGAGTGTGTGTTTCATTACTTTTTGAATACAAATAAATTTGAAAAACACATGAAATTGAAATTTGGTGCTTTGTAATCCCCATAAATGTATAAAATTTAAAATAACATTCGAAAAATTATCGAAAACATATGTTTTCTGTCAAAATGCTAAATTTACACTCATAAAATTTGGTAAGGAAAAAAGTGCTTTCGTTTTACTTTCTACGGAAAAGTAAATCGAAAATCAAAGCACCAGAAAGTCGTCGTATTGATTTCATTTTCATGGGAATATAAAACATAGGACAGAGGTGAATGTGTGAGTTTACATTTTAAATTAAGAAAAATTCAAATAAAATTGTGATTTGAGATAGACGTGGTAGAGAAGATTAAGCATACTTTTCTAAAAATCATAACTACATTGTAAATTTTTTATTGAATTAGACTGCGCAGTTTCTGGTAACACAACCTTCATCAGTAATCCTTTTTGACAATACTGTAATTATTTGTTATGGTTTTTATTGTTTGATTGCATCTATATGAAATGCTTATTTATTAAATGCAATCCTGACCGTGGCTTGAACCTGCTTTCTTTGCCACATGCACTTCGCACTACACTTAGACAGAGGCTCTAACCAACTGATCTAAGTAAGGTCGATTTTTGCTGTGGCTTAAAACCAGTTTCAATTACACGGGGTCGATTTTACATTTAATTGTAATTGCAGAAGATAGCTAAGACAAACACCACAACAATTCACAATTGTTAGAAAATCATATGTAATCTAATGTCCACTATTTCCCACATTTTGTAAGTTGGCGCAACTATGATGTATTTTTTGTACATACGCTATTCACGTAGTTAGGGAAGAGTTGCCAGGGAGCAAATTTTTTATATATTTTATTGGGGATTTTTGAATTTTATTCATCGTCTTCTTAGACAGTGTACAATTAATACTATAATTAATATGCACATATTTTTCAATTGTTTGAGATAGGCGTGGTAGCCATTTTAAATGAGGAAAATTCAAAAAAAGTACGATTTTGTATTTAAAATTAAGGATATTTTAAATGAAATTGAGATTTTATATTTCACGACAAAGAAAAGAAAAACGAGATTTTTCATTTGATAAGACTTAAAATTTTCTCAAATTAAAATAAAAAAACAAAAATTTCATTTGTAATTTTTAATTATCTTAAATATAAAATGGTATATCTGAATTTCTTATGAAATTTTCAAAATTTATAATGGAAAATCCCAGTTTTTTTTAAATTATTTAAAATAAAAATCTAAATTTCAATTTTAAATAAAAAAGCTTAATAGTAGTATCATTTAGAATTTTACAACTTCATTCTTAATTTCAATTTAAAATGGTGTATACTCATGAATTTACATTAATGTAAAAAGGGTATTTTCTCGATAACTATAGAAGATAAAGTTTGACAGTTACAGCATTACAGTTATTTGTTAAGTAATCAGTAGTTGGTTGTTGGGTTAAAAGGTGGCTTTGGTATGTGGGTTAATAGGCCCGCGTAGTCATCCACTCGGACCGCTTTTTGGAAATTACTACGGGTACGGCGTGAAGGGAACAATTCGCCCCTATGGCGGCTTGACCAAACCCCATTGGCTAGAAATTTTAAATTTAAAATATATGTTCTTTTAAATATGACTTAACTTACTGATCAAAATAGAGGTTAAAATGAGGAAAGTCTTTACCTTGACGGGAAACTTGAAATTTAAGTTGTTGGTTTCTCTTCTGATGCACGCGTTCGACAATTCGGGATTTTTGCAAAATTTCTGCGGGGAGGGCAAAAAGAGGATTTGGCCTTCCCAAATCCATTTAACTAGAAATTTTAAACTTAAATTATATGTTCCATTAGATGAGACCTAACTCACTTGTGCAATACTTTTTGGAATTCTGTCCAGGAATGTGGTAAAAATGGGTGTTAAAAGAGGGATACGTCTCTGCCTCACCTGCCTGGAAATACCGTTTAAGCTGGAAACTTGAAAATTTATATTTGGGTTCCTTATGCGGAATAGATATCCGCTTAGACGAAATTTTTTTAATTCTTGGAATGAGCGGAGGGGGTTCAAAAAGGGTATAAGCTCTTAGTCCCGCTTAGACTTCCGCTAAGAAGGACATTTTTGGAAATTCCAACTGCGAGGAGCATAAACGGCAATAGTCGCCTCTTGGCGACCTGGACAGACCGATAATGCAGGGAACTTGAAATTTAATATGTGGGTTTTGAAGATTTCCGCTTAGACGGAACTTGAAATTCAGTATGTGGGTTCGTAGTCCAGGCTTGGTTTTGAATATTTCTACCGTGAGGGCCAAAAAGTTAGTTAAACTGTGGAAAAGTTTTCCCCTTGAAAGAATTGCCAAACCGCTATAGTTAGGAACTTGAAATTTGGTATATGGGTTCCTAATACTGCTTAAACATTAGCTTAGTTGGGATTTTTGGAAATTTCTACGGGGAGGGGGAGAAATGGAATAAGTATCTCCTTGTCGCCCTGTCCGAAACCCTTTGGCTAGAAATTTTAAATTTTCGGAGAGGGGGCAAACGGGGAAAAGTCTCCCTCTTAACGGCTTGATCAAACAGCTGAAGCTAGAAATTTAAAGTGTGGTATTTAGGTTCCCCCTTTCTAATAAACATCCACTAAGACCAGATTTTTGGAAATGCAGATAGGGTACTTTTTTAGATTCAAAAAGAAAAGTCTCCCCCATACTGGCCTAGAAAATTTCACGTTTTGGAACACAGAACAGGCCGTAGTATTAATTTTTATACCATTTATTATAGAAACAATAAAAAAAAAAACAATTTGTGTAATAATTATTTCTTGCAGATTATGATCAAGCTATACAACGTATGTGTGTACAACGTGGTCCCGATGATAATCAAGATCGTTGCGCCAATACAATTTATAATTACAAAAAGGTCTATATGTGTTTCTGTCAAGGCGATTTATGTAATGGAGCTGAAACATTAAACAAATACAATATAAAGAAAATTATAACCATCGGTGCATTAGTAACAATATTGTATAGATTTGTGTAAAATGTTTAAAGTAAAATTAAGTTAAAGAAAAAAATTTCAAAATAAAACAGTTATTAAATATATTTTTGAAAATAAATGTCTATGCTTTATTTAATAAAAGTAATTTTAATTAAAGTAAATAATAAAAAAACTTAAAATTAAAATAAAATTTAAATAATGATTGAAAAAATTTAACATAATGTTGATTATTTTGGGGAAAAAAACATAATTTTAAACATTTTATAAAAAAATGTATAGTTACAACTAAAAAAAATATCATAGTTTAGGATAATGTTTAATTCAAACGAACTTAACAAAAACGGAAAAATTGTTTAAAAACTTAAACCACTACACATTTTGCAATTGTAATTCAGAAAATATCAATTAATATTTAGAAAATATCAATTGAAATTCAGAACATATTAATAGAAATTCAGAAAATATCATTTGAAATTCAGAAAATATTATTTGAAATTAAAATGAAATGTTTTCTTAACTTCAACTAATGTATTCCGAAATTCAATTTATATTTTCTGAATATCAATTGCTATTTTCTAAATATCAATTGATATTTTCTGAATATCAATTGCTATTTTCGAAATATCAATTGTTATTTTCTGAATTACAATTGATATTTTCTAAATGGAAAATTCATTTTCTGAATTACAATTGCAAAACGTGTACAATGGGCACAAGAAAAAAGAAAAACATTGTTTAATTATTACGAATTTCAATCCAATTGTATAATTTCATAATCATCATTATCATCAGAGTTATTTGCATTGGAAGTGACAGCAGATGTTAAAGCTTTATCTGTCTTAAAGACATTAACAATTTTAAATAAATTATTCATTTGTACTTTATACGATTTGCCAGTTCTTTGTAAAATTTCACGACGATCTTTTTCTTTAGCCAATTGTAGTTCCAAGTCTTGGACACAGCATTGTAATTTTTTATTTATTGTAATTTCTGAAAAAAGAAATTAATTACTTTACCTTAAAAAACATTGGAATTATAATGCAAATACATACTTTCTTGAATAATTTTATCATGCTTGCTTTGACATGATGGACATAGTTTTGTTTCATTTTGTAATTTGTTAGGATCTTCAGATATTATTGGATCATCATTTTCACGATGACATTCAGCATGATAATACAATTTACATTCTTCGCATTGTTCTAGATTATAGCCGCCCTTTAAACATTCATTACATGTACGTTTATCATCTGGCGAACTAGAAGCTGAACGTGATGGTGGCACCGAATTTGTTTCAGAAACATTATCGGCACTACGCCTTTTAGCGCGTGGTTTAGTTGGTAAAGTTTTTTTAACCTGAGGTGATAAAAGAAAAGCTTTACGTTTCTTTTTAGCATCTGGTTCATTAATAGTCGATGGTGGTGGATGCTGAAATATAAAAAAAAAAACGTTTAAAAAACTTTAAACAGTTTGAATATTTTGAATTTAAAACTCTGAACCACTGTAAATAAATAAATTGTTTTACTGTTTCTACCCAGACTGAGCTTGACCACACAAGCTAGTAGTGTTTCCAAAAAACCGACGTTTTTAGCACAATTACGTAAAATTTTTCACTTTCGGGACACCCAAATGTGTAAAGGTCTGCCTTAGGGAACAGGCCACTACTGGGAATATTACTAATAAAAGGTACCAATAAAAGCCCCTTTCCAATGATTCCTAATTTGCATATAGTTTTGTCCCATTAAAATCCCGAAATGGCCGAAACCCCAAAACCGCTCGATCTTAGAATTTTTTTCTTTATCCCATATTCGAATTTCATAAAAATCGGAGTGTTTAGGATGGGTTACTTTCTTTGTAACTAAATTATGCTATTAAATGTGAAAAATCCGGAAATTTTTTCATTTGCCTTTATTTAGAATCAAATGAATAAAAGCCAGAAAATAATTTTTATTTTTGCAAGAAAAAATTAAAGAGCTGCCAGATTACTTTAGAAAAAAATCATAAATTTTACGATATTTTTTTCGAAAAATCGTCAAAACAGTTTGAAAAAATCGAAAGTTCAGTTTTACCAATTTTAATACTGGTAATACTCTAATAAAAAAATAATATATTTCGTTCTTCTTAGTTTAAACGAGCTTAAGATCATTTATTTATTAATTATTTATTTCCAATATTTCGCCACCACATTGGGTGACTTCTTCAGGGGAAATTATTGCAATTTGAAAAACTTGTTTTAATAATTAAAAACTGAAGAAGTCACCCAATGTGGAGACGAAATATTGGATATAAATAATTAATAAATAAATGATCTTAAGCTCGTTTAAACTTAGAAGAATTAAATAAATAAAATAATATCAACGAAAACTTAACATTTTTAATAATATATTTCGTTAATATTGAAAGAAACAAAGCCCACAATTTCGGATCGTTGATAAATGTGACTTATAAATGACTCCAGAAAGTGAAAATGAAAACACTATTTTTTTTTTTGGCAAAAAATATGAACCAAAAAAAATCAATGTAAAAAGTTGCCCCAACAATCGAAAAAGCTTTCTTAAGTTTTTTAGACTCATAAAAGACTGAAAAACGATTAAACTATTATTTCTTTTTTATTTTGAATACACAGGGTGCTCTTTGGGACAGAGCAATTTCATAGGAAAAACTAAATGAAGATTCGGACCCTATTTATGAGTAATTTTACTTCCTTGCTGGGTAATTTATTTCTTTACCATTCTCAACGAAATTTTTTTTTAATGTTTTACTTTTAAATTTAGAAAATTAAAATCAAAAGTTTATTTTTCGATTTTTATCATAAATTATGATGTGAGCAAGATTATTCAATTTTGAGATTATTTGTTTTTTGTTAAACAAATAACCGAGCAATGTATATTTATTATATAAAAATGTCTTCATCATATCTTCAGATAAAGTCTGCATTAATTTAGCTGATGAAGACGTTTTTAATTAATAAGTTAAGTGAATAATCTTGCTCACATCATGAACATTTTTTTATTTAGTTCGACAAAATATGTTTCACAAAAGTAGTGAAAAGTTTTTTTAAAAATACAACATTTTCTTATGTTTTTTGATTTTAAAAAATCGTCATTTTTGGGACCAAAAATCGTCAAATCTTCATTTGACCACAAATCGTAAAATTAAAATTTTTTTTGCTCGAAAAAATAAAAATAAAAAAAAAAACTTTCCGTCTGACTTTTATGATAAAAGGAATAATAATAAATTCGGTCCCTGATAAATTTTGACTGCTTCTACCAATAATATTTTTTAGAAAGTTTATTTTTCGGAAAAACCGATCTTATAAATAAATGCGTATAAAAAGATAAACCAAAACTTACCTCAACTTTTCCATAATGATAGTTTGTATTTTTTACACAACGTCTACGTCTCTTTGAGCGTCTCTGCTGCATTTGAGCATGAATTTCGGGTGTAAATAAATCAAACATTCTTAAAAACATTTCCTGGCCATATTCATCAGCTTTAGTACGAGTTTCTTCAAGTTCATCGGGCCAATAGTTATGGGGTGGGGTAGGACCACGTTCTGGTGTTCCTTCCTCAGATGAAGAACTTCTTTCTGGCGATTTTTGCCCAGACGCAGCAGTGGCAGATGCAGCTCTTGCAGCTTTAGTTTTAGCTAAAGATGACTTTTTAAATACTTCAATATTTTGAGTATTAACAACTTGTGGTAGTGGTGGTGGTGGAGGAGGAGGAGCTTGTGTTACTATAGCTGTTGAAACTGGACCTCGAACAGCAGCTTGAGCTCGTTTTAATGCCTGTCGCAAATTCAGACGACTCATTTTAACATTGGTAGATACCGGTAATTCAATAGTCTTTTCTTTTTCTTCCTTTGTCTGTTTATATATATCGGCCAAGGTAGTAGTAGTACCTTTAATATTTTTAGGCTTAATATCCATGGTCATCAATTCATGCGGCATTCTTTGATTCATGGGCTTTAACAGGGAAGTTTGAGACAAGGCAGCATTAAAACCAACATTAAAATTTCTTATTAAACTTTCATTATTAGCCCCGCCACTTGAGCTGGGATATTCTCTTTTACTGCCACGATATTTACCATGTACCTTAGCCACTTTATCCAATACATCACAATCATCATCTAAATCTATAACTTCCATATCGTTAAAAGCCTGATATTGTTGTTGTTGTTGTTGATATTGTTGTTGTTGTTGATATTGTTGTTGTTGACGTCGCTGTTGAAGTTGCTGCTGATGTTGTTGTTGTTGCTGCTGATCTTTCTGTACTTCGAAATATTTTTCAATTAGTTTTTCTTCAGTATACCGATACATCACTGTAATCGGTTGAATCTCAATATTAGTGTCATTGATATATGGCGCTATTTCTTTGGAAACTAAGGCATTGGTAGCACTGGGATTGGTTGGTATACCATTTTTCTTCAACATTTTATAAAATTCATCTATAATACGTCGTAAACGTAAAAATAGAAAATGTTGTTCGGCATTAATTTCATAAATTTCCGTTTCCAATTCATCAAGAATGCGTTTCTTTTGTTGAGGATCCTAAATAAATATAAACAAAATTTTAAATTGCAATAAATTTTTTTAATTATGCATGAATAAAAAACTCCCTGCCAGCAAACAAGCTAAAATGAGTCAGAAATGGGATCAAACTCTACTGTATTAAAATTTTTGTATAAAAGTGGTTTATCTAAAGGAGCTTCCTTTTTTTGATTCAAAAAGTACTAAAAAAAGATATTTTCAAATCGCTCTAAAAAAGCGAGAGAACGGATATCTATAATATTTTACATTTTTTATCTTTATGATATAAAGGGTGTTTTTTATACAAATATAAAAATTTAAGTTGGCAACACTTTTTTAACTGGCGGCCATTTTGTCAGCTGTCAAGTGATTTGTGTTTAGTTTGGTTTGTCATTTCAACATGAATAGACTGACGCCTGAACAACGCTTCCAAATTGTGCAAATTTATTGCGAAAATCATGGTCTTGTTCGAAATACGTATCGCGCACTACGTCCATTTTACGGTCAACATTATCGTCCATCAGAGCAATTAATACGATTAACTATGGAACGTTTTCGCACCACATTTACTATAAATGACAATATGCATCCACAGAGACGTCGTACAGTGCGTACAGAAGAAGTCATTGCTGCTGTAGAGCGTAGCGTAGAGGAAGACCCCAATCAGCATATCCGCCATCGTGTACATTAATTGGATATGTGCCCATCCACTGTATGGAAGATTTTGCGGAAAGATCTTGGTTTGCGTGCTTACAAAATCCAACTCGTGCAACAATTGAAGCCACATGATCACCTAGCAAGGCGTAGATTCGGTGAATGGGCCCAAAACAAGATTGCAATTGATCCCGATTTTTATAAGCGAATTTTGTTTAGCGATGAAGCTAACTTTTGGTTAAATGGATAAGTCTAGAAACAAAACTGCCGTAGTTGGAGTGATGATAATCCTCAAGTGTATGTTGAGACACCGTTACATCCAGAAAAACTGACTGTTTGTTGTGCTTTATGGGCTGGTGGAATCATTGGTTCGTACTTCTTTAAAAACGATGCTAATCAGAACGTTACAGTCAATAGTGACCGCTATAGTGCCATGATTACTGACTTTTTCGTTCATCACGAACTGTGGTTTCAACAAGACGGTGCAACATGTCAAACAGCTCGTGCCACAATTGATTTATTGAAGGAAACGTTTAGTAACCGCATAGTACGGACACGTGAATTGACCTCCAAGATCGTGCGTATTAATGCCGCTGGACTATTTTCTGAGGGGATATGTGAAGTTGCTAGTCAACGCCGATAAGTCCGAAACGATTTACCACTTGGAGAACAACATTCACCTCGTTATTGTCAATATACGGCCACAAATGTTGGAAAAAGTCATCGAAAATTGGACCTCCAGATTAGACTACGTCCGAGCCAGCCGTGGCGGTCATAGAAGTCATAATTAAATTATAATGCCAGAAGATTATCTTTCGAATAAAGTAAATTTCATGTCAGTTTATAAAATTTATCTTTGTTTTATTCCATTTCAAAGTTCTATACCTTTATAAAAAACACCCTTTATATAAAACAATAGGAAAACGATTTTAAAAACGTTAATTTTAGGTACCCGTACAAATAACTGCCCATTTTTTATAGAAAGTTAAAATTGATTAACGATATCGTGGAGGGCTAATATTTTTTACCTGAGTAGTTGTGGTCGAACTGACATAGGAGGAATCTCGACCCAAACTCGCAGATTTTAATGAACTTTCGATATGTTGTAAAGGAGGAAAAAAAAAGACACGTATTTTTTTAGCTGCCCATTCTCACGTTTAAGGGTTAAAAAGTAGGTTTAAAAATTAATTGGTTTTTTGTTTACGAAAACTAGATTTATTTTTACACAAGGTTAAAGCACTCAAGAAAACAAAAATTTTGATACCCATATTGCATATATAGTGGACCCAGAATTGCCACATTTTTGAATTATTTGAAAGGCTCTTCTGGAAAAGTCACATAAAATTCGAACGGTTTTGAATATCAGAAAAAGCTTACGACACCCCTTCCACCGATTAAATTAAATAGACATTGCTATGCATTATTTTTAGCTTAATACAACTAAAATTCCTTAATAAAACGCCAGATTTAATGTTACTCAAAACACATATTTTTCAATAACAAAAATACTTGAATGTCTTTGGGAATTATGTTTTCCCTAAAAAAATCTTTCATTTGATGCCAAATTTGTCTATAGTTACATCAAATGGAACGAAATAAACCGAAAAAAGGAAAATGGGATCATTTCTGACAGCACTTAATAACATCTAAACACAAGGTTGGGCAGCTAAAAAAGCCTCGGATCCCTTAAATTTGTATTCTCTACAACATATAAGAAGTTCATTAAGAAGTGTCGGTCCGGGTCAGGATACTTCTTGTTAGTAAAAAAATATTTTTTTTGCGAAATTTAAAAACAATTCTTTTTATCTAATGGCCAAATTAAATATACTTTCCTATTTTCCTTACGCGATTACCATAATTTTTTGCATAGGTATTTTTTTTTTATACTAAATTGAATATTTCTAAAGAGAGCTACGGTATAAAATCGAAATTTTTGGCGCACCCTAATATATTTAAATTAATAAAATCGGTATTTTTGGACGTAAACGTGCAAAATGTTGTGGGAAGTTGTTTTTTTTGGTTAACTTAATCGTAATCTTTTTAAAAAAAGTAAATTTTTATTTAATTTAATTTTAATTTAATTTAATTTAATTTATTTATTCATTTCAATAACCTAGCCTGAAGGCCATAATCGGTTACAAATTTCTACTAAATTATACAAAGTAAACAATA
This sequence comes from Delia radicum, assembly GCA_021234595.1. Classification (NCBI taxonomy): domain Eukaryota; kingdom Metazoa; phylum Arthropoda; class Insecta; order Diptera; family Anthomyiidae; genus Delia; species Delia radicum. The sequence goes on from CM037852.1 coordinate 156,307,045, forward strand.
AAATTTGATATACATAAATAAAATAATAATACATAAATAAAATAATAATAATTAAAATACAATATTATTAAAAATAAACAAGAAATATAAAAAAAAGGAGTGATAATAGTTTATTATTTTTTAAGTCTCCAATGTTACGAAAAAAAAAAAACATGAACAAGCCTTAGTTAAAAACAAAACCCCCCAAACCTAAAAAAATCAAGTGTCTCGTGAAAATAATAGAAAAATTTTCTTCCTATACGTATTAATAGAAAAATCGAAACGATTTTAAAGTAAGTGGTAATTTGTTATACTCACGGGCAACTCTAACAAAAAAAGATCGCCCCAAAAGTGGTGTAAGTTTCGGAATAACCAATTGTATATTCCTAGTAGATCTACCAAATTTAAAAAAATTATACAAAAATTTCGGGGTTTGCAATTTATATATTTTAAAAAAATGTAAAATACACCTAATTTGAACAAAATTATCGAACGAACATCCCAAAAATTTTAAAACATAAGACGAAATGTGATGACGCAATCTAAGAGAGTATAAATATCTCATGACACGATTAAAAGCCAATCTTAGCTTCTTCATCACATAATCTAAAGCTCCAGAGTACACTTCTAAGCAATATAAAAATATTGGCATAATCAACCCATGAACAACCTTAAGCTTGACATTAAATGGTAGTATAACATCCAAGCTATACAACTTTCTCAAAGTAAAATTAACTTTAGAAACAACCGCATTGACATGATCCTGAAAACTTAACTTGGAATCTATAGTCACACCAAGACATTTAAATTTTTCTACAAATTCAACTGCATTACCATCTAAATTAATAGTAAAGTTATAAATATCACTATCACCAAATAACATAGCCTTAGATTTACTATAATTAACATAAAGATAATTCGAAGACATCCAATTGCCAAGTAAATTAGCAGTATAATCAATCATATTCTGCATTACATCAGGGAATTGCCTATCTCCCTTAAATAGAATCTGAACGTCATCTGCAAACGCAAAAGGAAAGCACATATTGTTAGACAAAATATCAAAAAGATCATTAATAAACATAATAAAAAGTAGAGGCCCAAGAACAGATCCTTGGGGAACACCACTAAAAACAGGAAGCATTCCAGAACAAGTGCCATTACTGAACACATATTGCATTCTATTTGATAGATAAGAAGAAATTAATTTGCATGCAGATCCAGAAAAATTAAAGAGCCTATTCAGCTTTTGAACCAAAAGAGAATGATTAACCTTATCAAAAGCTTTTGCCAAGTCCAACGACAATAAAACACAAACCCCATTATCCGCAACCTTCTGCCTAATGTTGTCTGTCAAACCAATAAGCAATGATGTAGTACTACGATTACATCTAAAGCCAGATTGACAATCATGCAACAAAAGTTGATTATTAACGTGTTCCATCAATTGATCCTTCATGAGGTATTCAACCATTTTTGACAAAATGGGTAAAATAGAGATTGGTCGTAAATTATCAGTACCACCACTCCCACTATTTTTCCCTATAGGAACAATCTTAGCAATTTTCCACAACATCGGAAAAACCGATGTTGTCAAAATAGTATTAACAAGATGTAAAATGTAATCACATATAAACGGAATCAACAACTTGATGAACTTAAGCGCAAAGCCATCGTAACCAACAGCTTTTGACTTAATCATGTTAAAAGCTAAAATCATTTCAAACCTATCCACTGATCTAAAAGAAAAACCACAATTATCTACAAAAGGAGTATCCTCAACAATATTACTATTCACAGTTTGATTCATAGAAAATAAATTGTTCAAGTTATCAGGATGAACTGCTTCAAAATTGTCCTTATCGTTAACTGCTCCTTTCCTATTCAAAATTGACCATATCTCCTTATTAGTCTTATTTTGAAAAATTAGTTCATGAGCTTCCCTTTTCTTTTTACGAATCACGTTCTTTGCACGATTTCTGCACCGGCAAAAAACTCTCCAATTGTCATCGCTTCTATCATTTAAATAAGTGCTATATGCAAGATCCCTAAGTGATTGATAGTAATGTATCTCAGGGGCTTTGAACCAGCTGTCGCAACAATCACGAATTAAACGCCTCTTAAAAGGGACAATACTATGTAAAAATTGCATATTATTGTTCAAAATTAGCAACTGTTCATCTACATTATTAGTCAAAAACATATCACTAAAATTACACTCCATTACCGCAGCTTCCAAAGAGGAACTATTAACCGCATCATAATCAAAGAACTCATAAAATTGTCTAATAACCGGTTGCAAAATTTCAACTGATATAAAGATAAATGAGTGACGAGTAATGCCAGGACATTGAAATTGGTTAGAGCACTTAATTAACTCAGGACACGAAACCAAAAAATAGTCTAGCAGGGAAGTCGAACCACGAGCAATATGCGTGGGCATAGAGTTGTGAACAAGAGATAGATTGAGTCTACTACGGCCTTTTACGGCCTTTTGGATTTTAGGTGACGATACACATCATCTGTATGTATACCTTGATAATAATTAATTTTCTTAAACATAATTATAAGATAAACTGACATAAATTATGATTTAAAATAATCTTAATAAATCAATGAGAATTTCCCTTTATTAAACACGTTCTTTATACGGAAAAAATACTACCTTTATAAACAATGACTAAAAAATACTAAAATACGATACAATTAAATAAATAAAATAAGTAAAATGAATTAAAATAAAATGACTACACAACATATAACGACCTTAAAGCAACAACAGCTAAAAACAAAGCAACAAAGAACGATATACCCATGTAAAAAAAAACATCTTGTGCATTTTCATATTATATATAATTATATCAACAAAATGAGAACATCTATTGTATCTTAATAGATCTAATCTGATACAATTAGACTTTATTTGATACAATTATATCTAATTTTTTGAAATTAGATATTGTATCATCTAATCTGATACAATTAGACATTATTTTTTGAAATTAGATATAATTTAATAGAATTGTATCCGAATTTTGACCTCAGCCAAATGTATCAAATTATAAATAATTTAATACAATTATATCAAATTAGATACAATTGTATACAAATGTATGCAATTACATATGATATGTAATCATATATAGATCGGTATGTAATTATATATTTTACGTATTGCACTATATAAAGGGTGTTTTTATAACGGGTGTTTTTTTATAGAGGTATAGAACTTTGAAATGGAATAAAACAAAGATGATTTTTTTAAATTGACATGAAATTTTACATTATTCGAAAGATAATATTCTGGCATTATAATTTAAATATGACGTCTGGCATATGACCGCCACGACTGGCTCGGACGTAGTCTAATCCTGAGGTCCAATTTTCGATGACTTTTTAAAACATTTCTGGCCGTATATTGGCAATAACGAGGCGAATGTTATCCTCCAAGTGGTCAATCGTTTCAGGTTTATCGACGTAGACTAGCGACTTCACATATCCCCACAGAAAATAGTTCATCGGCGTTAAATCGCACGATCTTGGAGGCCAATTCACGGGTCCGTACTATGCGGTTACTAAACGTTTTCTTCAATAAATTCAATTGTGGTACGGGCTGTGTGACATGTTGCACCGTCTTGTTGAAACCACAGCTCCTGCACATCATGGTTGTTCAATTAATGAACGAAAAAATCAGTAATCATGACTCTATAGCGGTCACCATTGACTCTAACGTTCTGAACAGCACCGTTTTTAAAGAAGTACGCACCAAAGATTCCACCAGCCCATAAAGCACACCAAACAATCAGTTTTTCTGGATGTAACGGTGTCTCAATATACACTTGAGGATTATCCAAATACTGCAGTTTTGTTTATTGATGTATCCATTTAACCAAATATGAGCTTCATCACCAAGCGAAATTCGCAAAATTCGCGTATTTCGAACAGAACCATGATTTTCAAAATAAATTTGCACAATTTGGAAGCGTTGTTCAGTCGTCAGTCTATTCATGTTGAAATACCAAACCAAACTAAACATAAATCACTTGACAGCTGACAAAATGGCAGCCAATTAAAAAAGAGTTGCCAACTTCAAGTTCTATAACTGTATTAAAAACACCCTTTAGTTGAAATATAATTTTATACGATTTTATATGAATATATATTTTGGCATATATCTTTATAAATAATTGTATAAACTTTTTTACTTGGGCAAATAAAACTGATAATAAGAAAATTACGCTAAAAATGCATTTCAGGGTAAATTAAAGAAAATTGAAAAATACATATAGATTTTCCAAAATCTTTTAAAAATTTAAATTGATTTTTTGAAATTTATTTATACCTCAAGTTTTACAGAGAATTTCATTAAACATAACCTCAACTTTTAATGGTTAATACAAATATGAAACTTCTGTATCATTTATGTATGTTGCGAATGTTATGGATGATGGGGGAATATTATGGGTTTGTGTTTATTTTTAAAATATATTGATAAAAATAAACGTTCTAGTACCTACTATGTATTAAAGAAAATAGCTCTTTTCGCTTCTGAGTAGTAAACAATTAAAAAAAAAAGGTTATTTTAAAAGATTTTGATGACTCAGGTTTAATATACAGTGTAGCGCAAAACAAATGCAACAAAACATACGTAAATCTTTAATTTGAAATATTTTATCTTTCAAGTCGATTAGAAAAAAAATTGTGATTGGATATTTTATAATATTGCATTTAATACAATCATCAAAATACACTCAAAGAAAAAAGTTCGTAGAAAAATTAGTAAAGCCGTTAGTAATCCAACTCTGCCAGTTTTAAACTAATTTTTAATTCAATTAAAGATTTTAGTTAAAAATTTTGCTATTTTGACTTTATGAAATGCTAACTTTTTAACAATTTTGTTTTTCTAAATTGACTAAAGTCTAAAAATTTTATTTAGATAATCAAAGCCATCAGATGTCGTTGTAATGCGATGTTTGCGTTTCAGTATTTGCGTAACTTTTTATATTGTGTCAGTATAAAATAGACAAGTGAAGTGAATACGTCGTATTACACACAGAGAAATAAAGTTCCAACCGAATTGAGTGTATTTTAATGGTAACAACTTATAAATTCAGTTAATACAACGATATTTACATTAGATTTCTGAATATTTTTGGTGTTGCAACTAAAATTTAGTTGAATTAACCGAACTTTGTTGTGAAAACTAATGTTAAGTTGTGAGAACCGACTGTAATTCATAATAATCGAATTTGAGTCGTACTAACCGAGTTTCAGTTGGCAAATAGCTAAATTTTTCTCTGTGTGTAGAAAAATTTTTAGAAAAATTTATGCAAATGGTTTTATAAACTAATAAAAGATAAAACTACAAAAAATATTCAACAGCTTCTTAAAAAAAAAGTAAAAAGGGTAAGATATTTTTCTGAATTGAAGGACTACAGTCGGCAGTGTTCTCAAAAACGAATTCACGTGAAATTATTCGTTTTTGTACAACAACAACATATAATTTTATGTGAAAACGAATATTTTTGTTAATGGTTTTTGGGAACACCCCCGAATATTTGGTTTTTGTGTTTATAAAATAATTTATAATAATTATAATTATATAAAAAATATTTTTCTTTTAACAATGAGTATTTAACAGGAGTATTGCTATGTAATACAGTTTTTGGCCTAGAAGGCTTTGTATTATTGATGAATTAATAAATAAATAAAATAAATAAATAAACAATGAATATATATTAAAAGAATTGGAAAAATCAGTGCTTCTTTAATTAAATTTTTACTTATTTTTCTATTATTTTCGTTTTTTTTTTAGCTTACGCTTCAGTCTTTGACATATGGCATCCCGATGTACATACAAAAGGAACATAGGAAATAATAAAAGACAGATACAATTCTTTATTTTCTTTATCTTATAAATATTTTAGTTGCCATCCCGATTAAAAAAAAAATTGATAGGGAGATTTATGTAGTCATATCATTTTCTATGTGCAGCAATATCAGGCGCGAATCCAGGAAAAGGTTTTGGGGAGAGAACTTAGATTATTGTTAATTATTTTTTTAATCTTTTTTACATTTTTGTATTGAGAAATATTATTTTTTTAGGTGGGAGAGGGAATTTTCCATTTCCCTTCCCTGTAACCGCGCCTGCGCTATATGTAATCTTATTAAATTTCATCCGAAATATGAGCCCATATAATTAATTGTATCTATTTGGATGGGTTTTGATTTACGCTGATGCAATTAATTAATTAATAATTGTCCAGTACAATTTTATACGAATTTTGGCCCGATAGAGTTGTATTAGATTGTACTAGTTTTGTATCTAATTGTATCAATTTTTATCTAAACTGATACAAATAGATGTAATTATATAAAAACCAGATATGTTTGTATCCGGATTTTGACCTGATATAATTGTATATGATTGTATGAAAACTGATATAATTAGATCTGATTTTTAATCTGGAAAAATTGCACTAAATGTTACATTTTTGTATATGTTTATATGAAAATATATACAATTTTATACAAATGTGTGTTCATCTTGTTATATCCGTTCCGAATAAACCATGTTTAAGTTTTAATACACATAAGGATGTCCCGAAAGTCAGCAATTTAACGCAATAGTGCTTAAACGATGCATATTATACAGTTGGTTGATTATGGGAAAAATAAAAAATTAAAAAATAAAAGTTTGGTAATGCTGAGCATATTTTTGGAAATATATTTATAAAATGTCCATACACTGAGAGAATTATCTGCATGATATGAATGAATTTTCGCATTAGATCTATGAGTTGTCACTGGAAATCGTCCATTGAAACTTTTCATTAAATTAGTGCAGGTTTTCATAAAATTTAATAAGCACTTAATTATTAAAAAAAAAATATGTATATCTGAGTATTATTGTATAACATTTAGAAACCGGTTAACCGTTTTTTTTTTTTTTATTCCAGGAACCGAAAACGGTTTTTTTTTTTTATTTATACTTTTCGGAAAACCCGAAACCCGGTTTTCGAAAAATGTATCACCTTACTACTGTAAAACTATGGTGATGGAAACTTTATAATGTGTACAGTACTTATTGTTAAAGAACCAAAGCCATTCCGCTCAAATAATTGCTGAAAAATGCAATTGAAGTTTAGAAAAACATGTATCCATTTTTGTCCCAGTTTGATAATTTTTTTATTAAAACAGCGTCATTTTCAATTGAACAAAATGAATTGTGTTAAATGTGATTAATTTTTGTTGTGGGGTGGTACTGTTCGATTGTTTCGTACCAATTTTAAAGCGACAATTTTGACAAATATTGTTTTTTTTCAAAAAGTGCAAGAAAAAATTTATTTAGAGGTGACAATCCCATGCAAAACATCAAGCATTCATATAAACTAGTTTTCTCACTAAATGAGAACTAATATATGAGCTCGAAGTTAAAGATTATCACCATTGATCAAAAAATAAATTGTTGTAAGGTCTACCTTTGGTAGATATTCAATACACGTTTTTGTTTTTCCCCTTTTTATTTGTACACTAGTTCTGTTTAAAAATAAAATGTACAGGGGGTGTAGTAAACAAGACCGTACTTTGTCTTTTATAAAAAAAAAAATGTTAATAAAATTTGTTCAGCGGATTCTTGTCTACATTATTGCCAAATATATTTAAGCGGTTTCGTCAGGTCTGAATTAGCTGTTGGACAAAAACTGATGGCACCTTTTTTCGAGGGGCTCACTGAGTTTCAGAATCTTTGGAGGCCCATAAAAAAAATTGGTCACCAAACACGCCAAACTTAGTACATGGTTCTACTACTCTTTGGTAGTAGAATCGAAACGTTACTACCAAGTCCGTGTATTTTTTCACTGTTGCACTGTCTTTAAGTTGAAAGATGAAGATAAATTTAAATTTAATTGTGTTATTGAAAATTTAAATTAAATATAGAAAAGATTTATACGCCAAAGAAGTTCTTTTTAACATTAACAGAGGTCAAAAGAATACGAAAAAAACGTAATCGTAAAGAAAAATGGGCAAATTCTCAGGTCAAAAAGTTCATAAAAGAAAAAAAAAGAACAACCAACGCCTCGAAAGTATTTAGAAAAAATCCAAGTCGATAAAAACTCATATATCGTTTTCAGACCAAGATAAAGATTTTTGTATAATTTGACTAAAACAATATAATATCGTGCCAAGAGTGTATTAGATAAGAACACTCAAAATTATCGGTCCCTGGTATATATGCCTGAAATATGCTTTAGATGATTCTGCATGAAATTTTTATAAGATTTTTCTATCGGTATCCAATTTATCGCTTCTTTTGGCGTTTAATTCTTGGTTTTTTATTTTTAGAATAGTCACAAAGATATTTAGTGCCAACAGTTAAACATGGCGGGGAATCAATTAAGGTGTGGGGTAAGAAATAACACACATATTAGAATAAAAGATACTCCTTTATATATTTTGATAGGTGCTATCTCTCCTGATGGCGTTGGTTACATAACTAAAATTGAAGGAAATATGAATGTCATTAAATACTAAAGTGTAATACTGAAACAAGGCATACTATTCTTCCTTTGTGGAAAAAAAATGACACCTGGTAGTATACTCCAACACGATAACGATCTTAAGCCCGCCCACAAGCCGCCAAACTCGCAACTTTTTAAGCAGCAATTATGTGCAAGTTTTGGAGTGGCCGCCACAATCCCCAGATAAAAAATCTATGGGAGCTTGTAGATTGGGAATTAAAAAAGAAAACCCCATCAAATTTAGAAGATTTAGAAACATTTCTGAAAACAGAATGGGAAAGAATGCCTCTCGATGCTATTATACTTGTCCTTAGTTGATTTTATGCCTTTAATATGGAATGCAGCAATAGCAAATAACTGCTTTGCCACGAAATATTATTACTATTATTATTTTAAGTATATTTTAATAAAAAAAAAAATTAATAAATATATTGAATTACAAGCAGTTGCATTTTTTCCTCGCACAGAATAAGGACTTTTTTTAAAATAACAAAAAAAGAAACATTTTATTGGCTAGTTTAGTTAACTATAAGTATACAAAATAGAAACCAAAGTAACAGACTAATTGGATGCAGTTACAAGCACACATACCAACTTTAAAGTAGCAGGACGCAGCGTTGCTTTTTTTTTTTTTGTATATAATAAATTATTCTTACTGTATATAATAAATAATAGAAAATTGGGTTTAAAATCTTTACATTGTGTTTATTTTTAATGTTTCACATTTTTAGAGATTTTTTAAAGTGTCCATCTTGGAGCCGCTTTTTTAAATCAAAATTTGGACAATTTAAAAATATGGTTAAAAAATGTTTGTGTACCCAACCTATTGTGGTTTCATATGTTACATATAACCTGACCAGCCATCCCGCTTTTGGCGGTATTATACCGCTTTTAAAATACTGATCCCGCCTTGAATTTTTTCCTGCTTTTTAAACCAAAATCCCGCCGTATGTATTATAGAACTTCCTAATATAATTTTCATTAAGAATAGCAAAACTGTTATAAAAACGTTTAATATTTCAGAAATTCAGGTGTTTTTTATTGAAATAGTATCAAATCTAGTGACGGGATTTCTAAATTTTTGTTTAGTGCAGAATCTAAGCCTAAAATGTGCAATAATGGCAAAAACCAATTTTTTAGTCATGCAAAGAAAATATAAATTTTATTCTGGATTTTTCAAAGAAAATTAATCCCTTAATACGGCAATTAAAAAAGCTTTAATTACTTACGATTATTTAGATTTTTTTTATAAAAAATTAAAATTTTTTTAAAAAATTACAATTTTTTTTACCAAAAAATAGTAAAAAACAAAAACAGAATTTCATACAAAACTCTTTTTTGGTAGAATTTTACATAAGTCCTTTAAACGACTGGAAATCTTTCCGGAAAAGTGTAAAAAAATTACTGGCAATATTTTTTTATAAAAAAATACCAAAATATAACTCGAAATTTACTTTCAAAAAAATATTAAAAAAAAAAAACCAAAAATTTTGTTAAGATGAGAATTTTTTTAAAAGAAAATAACTTACAGTTTTATTAGTTTTTTTTATATGCATCGAGATTATTTTTAATTTATAACGAGCTTTAAACCTCCGTATATTTACAAAAATAAATCAAATCAAACATATTAGCTAGAGGTTGATACTAGTATTTCGATCTGGCTAAAGATCTCATCAGAAAAGCTAGAGCCTTCAGAATAGGCAGAGCATTAACAAAATACCTATTAATCATCAATTTTGCTCCATTATTGTCTTCTTAGTAATCAAACACGTGGCTAGAGTCTTTTCCTAACAAGAGTCATGACGTTACTAAAATGTTCTATTTATATAAAAAAAAATAAAAAGGAGAAAAAAACATAAAACGTGTATTGTATATATACTGACATACGAGTAAAGAAGATGAACTGGCTGGGCAATACCTTCAGAAAAGCCAAGATGATGTTACCAGAAAGGCCCTAGACTTCCATCCCCAGGGCAGCCGACGTAGAGGAAGACCTGCTAACACGTGGAGACGTCAAATAGAATCCGAACTCAGTACAGCCAGAATGACATGGAGGGAAGCAAAACGGCACGCTGAAGATAGAATTCAATATAAATCATTTGTACTGGTCCTTTGTTCCAACTAGGAATTACAATATTATATATAAATATATATATATATATATATATATATATATATACCAAAGGTAGATCTTGAACGTAACAAACAAGTTTTCAATTTATTTTTGCTCAATGGTGATAATCTTTAACTTCGAGCTCATATACATATTAGTTCTCATTTAGTGGGAAAACTAGGTTATATGAATGTTTGATGTTTTGCATGGGATTGTCACTTCTTTCAAAACGTGTTCTGATGATGGGAACTTAAAAAATTCCCGAAATAGATCTATCAACACATTTCTGAAACAATTCTATTAATAAATTTGAAAACAAAAACTCTACAGATTATTTGTTAGGACAATATTCTAATAAAGATATAAAGAGTATGGCCTCGAACTTGAATAATTTTCATTTTCATTGCACAATTAAAGATCAAAAAACATAATTTTTATTTTTAATAAAAATTGTATCAAACTTAATAATATAATTGTTTTGAAAAATTAGACATTTTCGGAAGAAATTCTGTACGGGATAAAGTTTTCCAAAAAATTTCAATGAAACTGAGGATGTAATAAACGAAAATCTACAAATAGTGTTCGTTCATTGCTTTAAAATCTTAATATTTTTTTTTTTTTCTGTATAAATTGTTGATTTCAGTATGTATCAAAGTAGGGTAAAAATTTCAAAAAAACCCTATGTGAACGTTTTTTTTTGTAATTTTCAAATTTAGATAAAACTTAAGTGTAATGGATAAAATTACAATGAGAGTAACTCATTAATATGCTCGAAGTCAGATTTGCGATATCTGTTTAGAAAGTTCGTGGTGAGTCTTTGGGTTCGGCTGTTAACAGATTTAACGTTTGCAAGGGTATGTAGCCGTTTAGTGGAGTAATGCCAGGGCAAATTGTATATCATCCTTAAACAATTTCAATTCCGAAGCCAAACATATTTTAAAACAAAAGTCATTAACACCCAACTGTAGTCTGGAATCACTCCCATATAATTGTTAGCATAAACAATGCCTCCCCCTGTCACTGTGCTCATGTGACGTTTTATTTAAACGTCGTCTGTTGTTTTTGTTGTAGAACAAAGACTTTTTAGGTAAACAGAAATTATATCTAAAGAATTTAGATGGCATCTTACAAATTTCATTTAAATACATTTACTTAAATAATAGTTTAAACTTTCAGAAAACTTTTTAAATGAAAGTGAAAGTACCTTTAACTGGGAAAATATTGAAAAATTAATTGGACAGTGAAAACAAAAACAACACACGAGTATGGCAAACAAAACAAAATAATTAATAAAAAAAAAACGTGTACATAAGACTTCTTGATTAGCATAGAATATGATTGTAGAGGAACACAAAAACAAAAAAAAATGATAAATAATACTATAATTCTAATAATAAACAAATAACAATCAGATATTTTAAAACAAACCAATCTAAATATTACCATTAAAAAATTTAAAAATTCTACTTACTGCATCGGGTTGTTGTTGAAATACATCTAAAACCATCTATATGGGAAAAAAGGAAAAGAAAAATTAACTAAGTTTAAATTAAATTCAAAATCAATACGCTAATAATTATTAATATAACAATTATCATAATCATTTGTCATAATTGGCAAAGTTGATAAAAAAAAATTAGATCAATTGACTGGACCCGAACGAGAATGAATGACCAGCCAACGAAATATATTTTAACACAAGTTTGCACAATATTTCATGTGTATATTAATAATAAGCGTTTGTTTGTGTGTTTCTTTCTTTTACTTTGCTTTATTACAAAAAAAATAATAAAAAAAAAAAAAAAAAAAACTCACCTGATGGACCTTGATGTGAGCCTTCAGAGCTCGCTGACAATAGATTATATCATTTTTAAGATCTTTGGGTATTTTGAAAAAACTTTCCATATAAAACTGAAATAAACGTGTGCCCGTCATTTCACGGGATGGCAAACTAATCGTTGAACTGGAACTGGCTATAATGGGAGCCGTTGAAGACATGATGGATTTTAAGTTTTTGCGTTGAACCCAAAAAATCACGATTAAAACAATTCACTTTTCTTTTGGTATTTGTTTAAATTGTGGTTAGTTTTATCAGAGTTTAATTGAATTTTATTTTATTGCTTATAATTTTAAACACTTTTGCTAACTTCTCCCCAATAAATTCAAATGTTTAATTTTGAAATATTTTAAATCTTCCAATTAAATGCAAACGTTGCGTTTCCTCCAAAACTTTTCTATCAAATGTGGAGTAATATTGGATGAGTAGCAAAACAAATTGTTCTTTTTTTTTTTTTTAAATTCCGTAAGAAAATTTATCTCTTCATTTGAAAACATATGCTCTCTTCTTTTCTTTTAATCTCACAAAAATAGCAACAACAACAAAAATCCATTCATTCAGTAATAAATTGTTTTTGACAGTTCATATGGATTAAATACAAATACAATAACTTAAGCGCGCCAGCCTCTAGAAAAAGTTTGGAAATTTTGTTGAAAATTATAAAAATAAAATGTCATAAGGTATATCTGAATTGTATAAATTTAAGTTAATTAACTTCTTTATCGTTTTCATACCATTGTTCTTTGTATTTTGTTTAACTAATTTGAGCTGGTATTTTAAATTTCTGCTTGTTCTTAACTTTTTGTAACGTTGCAATTATCTTGACATTTGGTTTTTGTTTGTGGGATAAATTACCGTGTTTTCTATTTGTAAACAATGTGGCATTTATTAATGCTTTTTATTGTCTAAATGTTGTAATTAACTTGTTTTTAATTTAGCCACTTGTATTTATTTGTACATGCTGTAATGCTTACAATTCAAGTGAAAATAAATCAGCGTCTTCGCCAAAGAAAAGAAAAATAACAAAATGAACAAACTTGGCAGCACTTTCAAGGTGTTGTTATTTTTAGAGATGCCATACTTAATTCAGCCCTAAGTTAGTAAATAAGTAAATTAGGAATTCAGTTTACATATGTGTTTTACTTAACCCTTTCGCGGACACGTCGGCATAAGCCGACACTACGAATGGCTTAAATTGGACACGTCGGTATATGCCGACATAGAAAAAAATCGTATATAAACACGTCGGACATAGGCGGCGTCAACTGCATTGGTTTTATATGTAGTAGCATATTGTATGCCACTGCAGAAGCAATCAGATTTAAGTTAGTGCCCCAATTCGATTTTTTTTTTTTGGATTTTTTTTGTTTAACTATAACGGAAATTTTCGTGAGTGAAAATCCGAACACAATTATCTGTTTTATAAGCCAAATAAATGCATGTGTCATTCTGCTAACATTTCATAATTTTCGTGTGTCCGCGAAAGGGTTAAAGATAACCATTGTATACTTAGAACTATGTGTATGATTCTAATAAGTTAAAAAGAGAACGCATCTTGCTGTCGTAAAATGAATTCGGTGTTATCGAGATAGAGAAAAACAATAGTGTGTGAATTCGGCACTAATTGAGAACTCAGATATAATCTCCCAAAAAATGGAATTAACTGCTTACAGGGAGCTTAGACTTTGAAATGTTAAGCCACCTTTATAATCTACCTCATTTACATATGCATTTTTGGATTAACTTGACAGCGCATATAGACATCCGGCATAAGGGGAAAAAAGGAAAATGACGGCATAAGCACCCTCTTAACGTTAATTTTTAATTTACTTTGTGTATATGTTTTTTTTGTTACCTGACTTTGTACGATTTTTTTTGTAGCCTTGTCAGCCGAAATTAAATAAAAACACTATGATGCACAGAAATAGCAGTATGAATACAGAGTCGTTTAGAAATAGTAGTCAGATAAAAAGTTGGATTAACTATTAATCAAAAATATTTAAAAATTGCTTAAACGCCTTGTTCAGTGCTGTCTATGTGTATTCCCTATAAGCAGTTAATCACATTTTGAAGAGAACAACTTGTCTAAGTGAGTTCCCTATTAGCTGTCAAGTTAAAATAAAAACTGTCTAAATTCAGTACAACTTTTTATCTAACTACTAACTTTAAACGACTCTGTATTCATATTGTGTACAACTCTGTGTTTTGATATAATTTCGGTTGGCAACGCTAAAAAACATACATACAAAGTCGGGTAAAAATTAACGTTAAGTACAAGCAGAAAAAACTGTGGGAATATTATTAACGTGCTTAGTAATTATACAAATATAAAAGTTTCAAGTTAGTTTTATAAATCATAAATTTTTACTAGGCTTGTATATATTTTACAAAAACTTGTAATTATTTTACTAGAACTTTCTAAAACTAACTGGAAACTTAAGTAGTTGTGTAATTACTAGGCACTTCAGTTATATTACCCCAGTTTTTTTCTGCGTGTAACTTCCGCACAAAATAACGCCGATATTTCACTTGTTCGTCCTGAAAAGTTGTGATATAAACAGAAAAAAGTCAGTCTGGCATCATTAAGTGCTACCAAAGCTATACAAAAAAGTTCTACCAAACTTTTGCAAATGACACCTGACAGCTGTTAAAATTTTTCTGTGCCGCACTGACATTTCGCATTTTTGGAGAACTTCAGCAGCCAAGGGATTTTTCATATAGTTTCAATAGGATTTTTACTGGACATAATCCCAAAAACTAAAATTAAATAACAGGTAAAAAACCCACAACAAAAATGAATCAATTTTCTAAAAACCAATTTGTGTAAACATGTTGTGTTACTAACGTAATCATGTATTTTTTTATTGATTATGTTTTTTGTATGGCCATAACCTACAAAGTTACATAATGGAAAAAAGCAAAGATTTTTGGAAAACTAAATAGATTTGCCCAAATTTTTATGTAAAAAACATTTTAATTTCAAGTGCATTATAATTTCTAGATCATCATGTCTTTTGCTAAGAGTGCTCGTATGTTGGCTACCCGTGGTGCCCGTATGGTACAAACCCGTGGTTATGCCGATGAAATGAAACTTACCTTTGCTGCCGCCAACAAGACCTTCTACGATAATGCTGAAGTGCGTCAAATCGATGTTCCCTCTTTCAGTGGTAGCTTTGGTATTTTGGCCAAGCATGTTCCAACTTTGGGTAAGTTTTTAAAGAGACTGTGATATGGGTTGGGAATAACGAGTACTACTATTACATGTTGGAAATTTACGATATAGCACGATATAAAACGAAAAATTGTTAACTTTTTTATGTCCAAAAGCTGTTCTCAAATGAAAGAACATTAAAAAAAAACTATAATTGGAAATATACAAAGAAAAGTTAATCTAATACAAATGGGATTATCTGCTTAATAGGGAGTTCAGACTTCGAAATTAATCTACTTAATTAACTTTAATCCATCTTTTTAATCTTCCTCGTTTACATATGCATTTTTTGATTAACTGGAAAGATTAACTTTGTCAGTTTAATATACCAAGGTGGCGCCGATAGCGATCCGGTAATTTTTTTTTGTGGTGCCAAAAAAGTGGGTTGTGTTGCCAACTAAAAGAGGCATCCCACTCGTTAGTTTACATAAAGAATACATTGAAAATATAGTATAGTATCACATTTTCCCTTACCATCAAATTGATTTCTCTTGGAGTTTTATAAACTCTTTGTTTTGTGCGGCAGACTATTAAAGTTAAATTTTTCCTGACTGTATGCATTTTTTGTAGCGTTGCCAACCGAAATTATATAAGAACAGAGAGTTGCACACAAATAGTTGTACTAATACAGAGTGGTTTAGAAATAGTAGCCAGATAAAAAGTTGGATTAACTGTTAATCAAAAATATTACAAAATTGTTAAACGCCTTGATTAATTGGGAGTTTAGACTAAGAAATTAATCTTGTAAAAAGTAGATTTACTGCGTGAATTTAGTGCAAACATATGCAGTTAATCTACTGTTTACTAGATTAACTTTTCAGTTTAAACTCCATATAAACAGTTTTCCCATTTTTAGGAGATTAACTTGTCCCTATAATCAATCAATAAACAAGTCGATTAAACCATTTTTTAATCTTTTTTAATTTAACTTTTCCTCTGCTTACTGTTTCTAAACATCTCTGCATTCATACTAATCGTTGGCAATACTGTGGTTCGCAATACTGTGGTTCGCAATATATTCTGAGTTTTTCTTCTTAGTGCTATTAAACTCGTGATTCTAAACAACTTTTGTTCATAGGTAATATTTACCAGAGCACCAGGACATAGAAATTTACAAAATGTGCATTAAGTACTACAGAATTTTTTTTAGCAAAAATCAAGAAAATTTATTAAGACAACTGGACAAAGTAGGAAAATGAAGATATATGAGCATAAAAGTATCAACATTTCAATTTAATTTTAGTGAAACTCAGCTAAACTGTTTTTTTTCAGACGAAAAACACAGCCTTGGACGGTACATTTAGGTTTTAAATCCATTTTTGCTCCTCATCTATTAAGTTTTCATTACGGAAAACATCATCTACTTCAAAATATGGGTCATAATCAATTGCGTCAGCTGAAGAATCGTCTTTATCGGCGCTTGAAGCACGAAATATTTTTAAAGTCGCAGCGGGAATTTTTAAAAATTCGTTTTAAACTTTTTTGGTTGTTTGCTAGCTGCACTAGTTTGATATTAAGGATCAATATAATTTTGGTTGGCAATGCTAAAAAATGCATACAAAGTCAGATAAAAATTAACGTTAAGACGCTTCCGCAAAAAATGTCGACATTTTCCTTGTTCCTCTTATGCCGGATCAATATCGGCGCCACCTTGGTATTTAAAACTGATAAAAGTTAATCTTTTAGCTGGCAAGTTATGGCGAGTTTAGACTGAAAAGTTAACATAGTAAAAAAGTGGATTAACTGCATATGTTTGCACTGAAATTTGGCAGTTAATCTATTTTTTTGTAAAATTAACTTTTCAGTCTAAACTATAACAGTTTTAACAGCCAAAAATGCATGTGTAATAGGGAGTTTAGATAGAGAAGTTAATCTACTTGATTAAAGTTAGATCGGCAGCGTTTTAACTTTAATTTTTACCTGTGTCTGTATGTATGTTTTTAGCATTACCAACTGAAGTTATATCAAAACACAGAATGACTAAACAAGGCGATTAAACAATTTTTAACGATGCTTTTAATGATGTTTTACATTAACAGTTTATCCAACTTTTTATCTGAATACTATTTTTAAATTACTCTGTATTCATACTACGAATTGTGTTTTTATATAATTTCGGTTGGCAACGCTAAAAACTCACATACAAAGTCAGGTAAAAATTAACGTTAAGAAGCTGCAGCAAAAAAAAATTAATATAACTAAATTTTTTGTTTTTTTTAATGGTAATTGTATTTGTCGCCTTTTAACTATATTTGCAGTTGTTTTAACTGCCATTTTCAGAGATTCTACTGTCCAAACTTATTTGAGTGTAACAAAATATATAACAAAACCTTGAAATGGGACACATATTATTTATATCAAACATTGGTCGTCAAAACGTTAAATATTGGCAGCGAGAATTTTCGACAAAATCGAACAGAGTGTAGCAGCATTGATGTAGTTCTTAATAAGCATCACCATTGTATTGTATATTTTAATATACTAATTTCTCTAATTTCACTTTTAGCTGTCTTGAAACCCGGTGTTGTCCAAGTATACGAAAATGACGGTAAAACCGCTAAATTCTTTGTATCCAGCGGTACCATCTCAGTCAATGAAGACTCATCTGTACAAGTTTTGGCTGAAGAAGGTCACAATATTGCCGATATTGATGTTGCTGAAGCTCGCCAATTGTTGACACAATATCAATCAGCACTTTCCTCCGCTTCTTCCGATGTAGTAAGTTACAAAAAAAAGAAAGAAATTAAAAATTATAGTTTAAACCAATTATGTAATATTTTGTTAATTCTTTACAGGCTAAAGCTGAAGCAGCCATTGCTATTGAAGCTTGTGAAGCTCTTATTAAAGCTGCCGACTAAATTTTAGTTTAATTTGTTTTAGTATAAAAAAAAACTACTCGTCTTAAATGCAACATCTTTTAAATTCCGTTTAAACTTATAATTAAATAAACCTTTAAGCTAAAAATGAGTGGTTTTCAAAAAGCCTATTCACAGCTTTAACTACTCATCATCTAGTAGTTAAAAAAAAGAGGAAGAGTTTTTTTAAGAGTGTGATTCTTCTAACATTAGCTCTCCTTTTTTTTAGCATAAATCAGCAGATGTTGGAATGGATTATGCTGATTATGTTTGGTAATGATTATGAAATATTTGATAACAACCAAAAACAATAAAAAAATAACAAGGAATACCTTAAAAAACAAGAAGTCTGAACTTTATTTTTTATAATAACTCGAATACCAATCAAGATACCACCCTGGATTTTTGAAGCAAATGTAAGATCAGATTAGATCAGGCTATGCACCGCGACCAATGTAGGTCTTTTGTGCTGCCTAAAGTTACCTACAGATTCAAGCTACCTATAAAGCCAATTATCCTATTAGGCAAAATGTTCGCGATGTCGGAAGACGAAATGAAGCGATCACCTAGAAACCTAAGTTTCCTATCACAAAGCCTGGGACATTCGCAGAGAACATGCTCCGAGGTCTCAGACACCATCTCACAAAACCTACACATATCCTTGTCCGATTGACCCTTCCTGTGCAGATGGTATCTGAGATTACAGTGTCCACTTAAGTACGACGCCAGGGTCCTCAAATCCCCAATTTCAAGCGACAAGAGTCGACTCGACCCCCTACTGGAAAAAGAGATCAATCTCTTAGCCTGGCGCTGACCAGGAGAGTTTTCCCAGTAACCAGAGAATTCAGACTCTCTCCATGCCCTGAGCCTTTCCCTAACATACCCCGCAGGTATTCCACAGAATGGTTCAGGACCAATAAAGGGCCTTCGGGCCCCGCGGTTGGCAAGACAATCTGCCCTCATGACCAGGAATCCACCCCAAGGTAAGAGAGTTGCCCCTACCGAGCCTATTGAGAGTCTGAATGCATTCCATGACCAACCCAGACGACACCTTATAAGCCATTAAGGCCCTCAGTGCAGCCTGACTGTCAGAAAGAATGTAGATGCGAGATCTGAGCGTTCCCCTTCGCAGGCAGGTAAAGGATAGTTCAATAATAGGCATATGTGTTTTAAGAGTTAAAAATAATCACATTTCGAGATATGGACATTTAAACAAAGTAAATTTTAACTCAAAAAAATAAGGCCTATACGAATTTTGTATCTTGTATAGTTTAAAAGTTATAGTCCATTTTGTAACGATACTTTAGTAAAACTTTAGCGGTTTTGCAATTAGCATGACGTCCATATTTCAAAACTCGAAATAGTCTGGAATCTGAAATCTATGTTTCGTCGATTCCTTGTCGAGTATGACAGTTATGGTTAATTTCATTCAAATCGGAAATGGTAGATCCGAAAATGCCATTTTTTTTTTGAATGAGTTGACATGTTTTCCCTCTACTATAAAACTGGAAAATTTCAGAGGTACATTCACATTTTTACTCATAATTTTTTCAACCGCTAGACCGATTTTTACTCATTTTCAAGAGTAATTTTTTTTTTTTTGAAAATATATCTCGTCGAACATTTTTGAAATTCGTCATTTGTACAAGGGGGTGTGATATATTAAAAATATGCAATATCAAATTAAGATGATTTAATCCAACTTCTTGAAGACTTGAATATCATTGGCGTATTCTTTAAAGCATTGACGGCAAATGTTCCAGCCATATTTGCAAATCAAACCATGACAGTTAGAGCAGATGCGCCAGCATCTGGAGCCTTGACAGTATTTACGTAAGTGCGAATACCAAAGGTTAAAATAAACTACAGAATTTTTGTAAGTAAGGATTTAGACAAAACGATTTGTATTTCTTTCACAAGGATTCTTTTTGTAGGTTCCCTCAGATCTTGGAACAAAATTAAAAAACTTTAAAGGCAAGCAATACACGACCAATATTTTTTCCCCTATCATAAATCCACCAATCAGAAAATTTAAATTTTAAATTTACTTTGTTCTTATTGGTTAAATTTAAAAAATTTATAAATAATATTAATCGTGTGTAATAACTATATGGTCCCAATTTTGGTATTTAGGAAGTTAAATTAAGTTTTAGGGTTTTTTTAAAACTTTTATATGAAAGCTTTTCTATATTTTTAATACTTTATTGATATATCTCCAAAATACCTTTCATTTGATACCCAATTTGTATATATTTCATTATAACAATATAAAAAAATCTTGTTTTCAGGGAATCTCACTGCTCCTTAATATTTGTATTGCAATTTAAACCTCCAAATTGTCCTCTTGCAAATTCCAAAGTAATTGACATATATTTCAATTTTTCTTTTTGGATATTTTTTGATTTTTGTGTAATATTTAACAAAAGTAATAAATTAATATAATTCTCATCTCTCTCGATTACTTTTCCAGTAGAGTTCCAGTAAAAATTCCTTAGTCACAAAATTACAGAGAGTAAGACAAATTTACAAAAAATAAAAACGAACGGCAAATTTGCAAGAATTTGCTTTTAAATACTAAATATTAAAAAAAAATCAACTGGCCATTATGGAAAAGATAAAAGTTAATTGAAATTGTCGACCAGAAACAATTTCAAATGTTTTTCTTTAATATTTTTCACTTTAAATCCATAAACAATTATAATTAAATATTTGTTTTTGTTTACTAAAAATATGTACATGCATATTTTTTCAATTAATTGTTTTTTTTCCTTCTTACAAATTTTAAATAGCAATTTTCGATTATCCAAATAATCGTAAAAATGTATATTCTTTTAAAGTAAAATTTTCAAATCGCGTTTAAAAAATAAAAAAAAAAGTTTAATTGCCGAAAAAAAAATTGTGTATGCCGCTTTTTCTAGGACTTGAACCTGGGACCTTCAAAGAGTTTAACAAAATGTTTATTTTTTGTTTAATCTATACGAAAAATTCTAGCAAAAAGATTGTGGTCCAATCATATTGGCTGAGCTGGCGATGGCACCCCACTCCGGTACGCTATCCCACTACTGCCTACCGCGGGGACTCTTGGCTGCTGGTTTTCACCCCTGGCCCGGTACACCCCTCCTTAGCCAACCTGAATACCTTGGACTCCTCCATGGTACCCATATTGACGGCAAGCTTAGTGCGGACGTTCCGTCAACATGACGAAATCCATCGCACAGGACCCCCAGCCTCAGATCATTCCACAATCAAACCTCGCAGAAGCACGATTACAGAAGATGCCAACCTTCCAGTTGTAGAACACGTAACTTATTGTCGATATAAGCTACACAAATACTATAGTATTGTACTACTAAATACTATCCTATACACATTTGATGGCATATACACAGTCATCTGACTAGTGCTTAACCCTAGAAAGTTTATCTAGGTCTTTTAGACCCGAATGCTTTTCGATATATGGTTTTTTTTTTGCCGATTGCAACGAGCTAGCTTAACGCTTTCTTTGATAAGTTAATTTATTTTAATAAAAAATATATTTTTGTCAAATTTCTTTTAGAAGTATATATTTACAATTGTCCGTTTAAAATAAACTTATGCCCAGTTTTTAACTTCGTATTTAAATATGCAATTAGTTAATTGCCATTTAAATTTAAGTTGTGTTTAAATACAGTTTCAGTTTTTCAGTCTTAAATGACAATTGTTATTTATTTGCGACAAAAGTATGGTAGCATCATGAAATGTCAAAAAATTAATGATCATTATTCATAAAACAGCTGTTTAAAGAATAGAAAAAAGCAGAAAATATAAAATATAGAAATAAAAAAAAAAAAAATAAAATATATACATATATACATATATACAAATATATATATAAATAGAAATAAAATATAAAGTATAATTAAATTAATAAAATAAAAATGAAGAGAAGTGAAAATTTCATCCGAAGTTGAATTTTTATTGGCTGCTGTAATTTAATTTATATTTTATTGTTTGTTTTACCACGCGGAAAAAAACAAACTGTCAAAATCATATGTTATATTTGTACAATTTAAATAGACTTTAAATGCCCAAGATTGGTCACTTAAATGTGATTTAAATTTTAAGTTAAAAACTGACATTTGTATTTAAATAGAACTTAAAGTCCAAATGGCATTTAAATACGAAGTGAAAAACTGGGCATTAGAAAAGAAACAAGAATTAATTGCCTTTTCGTTCCGTCAAGAAAGCCAGAAAATTTAATTCTAAAATTTTTACACGTACAAAAACTAAAAATTTTATGTTCAAAAACTTTTTCCGCAATTTAGAGTACCTTTCCAGGAGCCGTAAATAAAAATTTCGTATACGAAATTAATTTATGTTACAAAAAAAATTAATGTATTTATATTAAAAATAAACGGGGAAAATCAAAAATGTTTGTTTTCTAGTCATTATTATACTCAAATTAAAGGAAATTTAATGAAAATGTCGGGGCTTTCCAAAAATCCACATTTCATATTCTATTTTTACATAATTGTTAAGAAGTTGTAAATTTCACATACATTTTCTTTTTAAAACTAAACAGTGTAGATTATTTTCTGCACTGTTTAGTTTGAAAAAAATGTGTGTGAAATTTACATTTTCCTTCACTTAATCTCGAAATTACAAATATTAAAAAAAAAAACAATATGATGAACTTGTATTTTTTTCAATAATCGGGAAAAATCACAAATGGTTGTTTTCTAGTCACTATTATACTCAAATTAATGGAAATTCCACCCAATTAATATATATTTCGAGTAAAAATGCTATAAAAAAAAAAGATAGAAAGCTATATTTGCTCTCAATTTATATAATTTTGCCTCAAATTTACCTAAAATTAATAAATTAAATTGTTAGTCACTTATTTTAACGCAACATCAATACCGTGCGGGCCTTAGCGCCATTAATTTCTTTAATAAATAGGGTTTTCTAGGGTTAATGCTTAGTATTAAGGGTCCCATACACTATCAACATTATGTCCAATATAATGGCACAATATTTTTTTATCGTTATGCCACATGGCAAACAAGAAATCATAACATATTTGCTACAAAATATACTCGCAATATTTAACCTTAAATATACAAATATAATTCCTGGTTCACACACGGCAATTATAATTGCCCAATTCTTCTTCAATTCTCCTTTGAACTTGCTCTTGTGTTCACACAGGAAAAGTTTGTTTCAGCAATTTTCGTATATCAACCTGCAATATTGAAAATTGCGAATGACAAAACAAAACGGAATTGGAGTACGGGCAATTATGTCCCCCTATCATTCTCTTTCCCTCCCTCTTCTATAAACTCAAGAATTGCGCAATTATAATTGCCGTGTGTGAACCAGGTCTAAGTAGCAAAAAATTAAAATTGCACAATACAAGATAAACCAAAAACAATTTAATTCTATACATAATATTGTTCAACCTTTGATTTAACACCTTAACTGCCAATAGCTTTGTGTCATAATTCTTCATTGTATCGTATTCTATAAATAGAAATGGTGATGGATAACCTAGCTTTTGTATAGCATATATACGATTTCATGGCAATCAGCTTTCGTATGTAAACATATGTATAACTTTAAAATATGTTGCCGGTGCCGTGTCTGTGGCCACGGTTGACAACGACAACCGGCAACATTCACAACTATTACTTTTGACATATTCACCAAGCTAACTGATTTTTAACACAAATAAAACTCTACAAATCTCTACAAACAACAAATAAAGCTCTAAATGTGCGCGAAATTTCTTATTAGTTTTTAATTTGTATATACGGCTATAAATAATAAATAAATATACGACTATAAATAATATATTTAATTAAATAACTACTTTATTTTTCAATGTGCATGTGTATTCTGTGATAATTCATAACTTTTTTATTTCTTAATGTAAATACCTATGTAATCTGTGATTTAAATATTCGAAATTGGTATTCCATACAAAGTTAAATATTAATATTTGCTCCGTCATAGTGCATATATGAAAAGTGCTTTGGACGAAGCGTCCCTAATGTGGAAATTTCATTTGCTTATCCAACATAAATGTCTGGTAAGTAAGGACAATTGTTTTATGTATTTATATTTAAATAGAACAAATCTATACTAAAATGTTGGTCTGGGTCCAATACTTTGGTGTGTTAAAAACACCAGCACGTAGTCATTATAACCTGACGCAGTGGTTTACATAGAAGATATTTTTTCCTGTACCCTCCACACACTGTGATGAAGGTATATGGGCTATTGTCAAAATTGTCCTTTGGAACTGTTATTATTTTTCAACAACTGTCGCAACTTTTTTATTTTAGAAAAGTTTGGATTAACAACACTGTGATTCAGAGTTCCAAGTTTTAGAGTCATAGGTCCATATTTCTAGTTGCTATCGTTACGCAAAGTTAAAGCAAGACCACTGTTTTTTTAGATTTTGATTTTTTTTTTTTTTGGATTCCATTTGGTACTACACAATATCCCAAAACATGAGAAATGAATTCAACACGTACCTTATTGGTGTGCCCTCAGCAGAGAAGCAAGCCGAACGGCGCGGTGAAGGCGCCGATATGAACGGCGCGGTGAACCGCCGATATTTTTCACGAGCCACGCCGCCGCCGAAATGCTCAGCTAATCGGTGGCTTAATTTATAGCCAGTTTTAGCTGCTAAGGAGAAATTCCAGTTCGTTTTTTAAAATATTCAGTATAGACGTCACAAGCAGAGAACGAAGCCGATATTAAATATCGGCTGGCGGCGGCTAAAGAAGAAAACAATCGGCGTCGGCTAAAAGTCGACTACAGCCGAACCAATTTCGGCGGCAGCGGCTAAGCAAAACGTTTCTTTTGAAAATTGTGGATTTTCAAAAGAAAAAAAAAAACGTTTTTTTTTTAAATAAAATTTAGCTAAATTAGTCAGCTTATAGCGAATTTACTTACATTAGGGTCCAAATCCACTTAAAATTGGATTTTAATAGATTTAGACCGAAATCTAATAAAATTTGGTATTTCAAACAGATTTCCCATACAAAATGAAATCCCAATTTAGTTGAGATTTCAGCGAAATCTAATCGAAATCTAACTATTGTACAGAAATTGAAAATACAGCCCTTTGCTTTCCTCCTATTTGCAGAAAATGAGGGTTTTTTTTTGTAGAAAATTAATCAGCTATTTATGAGATAAATATAATGAAAATATACATTTTTATAAATTTAAGAAACTGAAAAATAACTAATTAAAAGGCATTTTTTCTTTGAAAGAAGTATTACGAGCTGAATGCTTCAATTTTTTGTTTGTTTTTGACCAAGAAAAACAGTAAAAAACATTGACTATTTTGCTATAAACTGTTCATTCCTATAAAGTACATATATTTTGTGTTCCGGCAATGAATAAAATGTATTTTAGAAATTTTTTTAGTTCTGGTTATTTTTTATAGTTTGTAAAAAAATTTTTCTTGTACAATCGAAATCCAATCAGCTGTGACATTTGCTAATGTAAACGATTATGACTTCGAATTGAATTTCAAACTGAAATATACTGAAACTTTTTTATAATGTAAATTCGCTATTAACTAATTTAGTCGGCTTAGCCGAAATTAGCCGCACGACTCGGCGGCGGCTTGAGTGCCTTAAAAAGATTCGGCGGCGGCTTAGCCGCGACTGTGAGCCAATCGGCTTCGTTCTCTGGTCACAAGTGGCGTATGGGCATTTCGCGTTCGCGATATTTTCGAAGTAAAAAATAGAAAAGAAATGTTAAAATTTGTTTTTTGTTTTCATTGTTCGATAGCATTTTAGTAGCGCTATGTTTAGTGCAAAGGGTTCACTAAAAAACAGTTTGACAGTTACTACATGACAGTTGTTTGTGTAGTAATCAGTAGTTGTTGTTTTTAATTGTAATTACAGTTGTATTTCTATGAAATAATACAAAACAACTATTTTGACAGTTATTTTAAAAACAAAAGAAAAAAACTATTTAATAGTGTTTAACTAAGCAACTACCAAAACAGTAATTATGCAGTAAATAATTAATTTTTGATAGGTATTTAAAAATATAAGTCTGTGTCGAGTTTTTAAAAATTCTCGTTTAGTTTATATTTGTTATTATTGATATATTTATAGTTTACAAATAATAAAAAAATTTGATTGTGTCTCCAATGCATAAAAACGTTATAACTTTAGTACCGTTTGGAATTTTGACTTCTCATCCCAGTGTAGAAAAGCATTACCATATAAGTGGTTATATAAGTACATATTTTGTAATGTCAACTACTTATAATTGTTATCACAAATGTGATTACTTTTATATGGGGATGTCGCTCAAAATAATTACATAATACGACACCCCTTACGAAAATAATGAGTCTAAAAATAAATAAAAAAATAAACTAAATTTAATGATAAAAAAAAATTTTTATTGAATTTTTTTGTTTTTAATAAAATGAGCACACTCGGGATGCGAACCCAGGCTCTACCTTTTGGCGGGTAACGATATTTTAGTTATTTCGGTAACGGTATTTTAAGGATATTGGTATTTTAGTTAGATCGGTAACGGTGTTCTATTGATAACGGTATTTCAATTATTTCGGTAACGGGTTTTTAGGGATAACAATAGTCCGTAGAAAGGGGTTTGAATCGATAACGTTATTTTAGCGGTATTGTCTGCCATCCATGATTAAAAATCGTAAAATATGTACTTAAAATTAATAAATATGCATTTATTATTGTTTTTTCTTCAGCCTTTTTTAAAAATACGTAAAAAATTGAGAATTACGAATAAACATCGTCAGAAAGTTAGTAATTGTATTTTCTGACATTTTTCTTTTCGTGATCAAACAATAAATTATATCGCACTTGATCAACAAGAGGGTATTAACTCAAAATTTTTAAAATATCACTTTTTTCAAGAAATCAACTAACAACATCAATATCTATCTATCTATTGTAAAAATTTCAACGTATTCCGATTACTCTTTCATCTCGAAAACCACTTTTGAGACCATTTTCATGATAATGTAGTGATTACCTTTATTTCAACAAAAATGTATTATTTCGAGTTAATACAAAAGTTCAAATAGAAATGAATCGTATATTTTCATAAAAAAGGTATTATTTTGATTTGAGCCTTTATTTATGTTAAAAATAATCAAACTGTTTTATTTATATTTGGTTGTATTTTGAGTTGATACTGTTTTGTTGATAAAATTTGTTTTATTCTATAAATTTAAATCGATAAAAATTCAAAAAAATGGTATTAACTCAAAAAATTGTTTTTTTTTTTGCAATGAGTGGTAAAATTTAAAACAAAAACAATGTATATATATTTTCAAATGGAATTTGATTATTATGATATGTTTGACTTTTTAAATTCTATTAAAATGTGGCCATAAACAGTTTTTTGACTCTACTGAAAATTTTAAAATTTTGAGTTAATACCCTCTTGTTGATCAAGTGCGATATGTATACATTTGAAAAATATTTTACTCTAAAATATATAAATTTATTTTTAGTAAAAAAATATGCATTTATTGCGAAATATGTTAAAAATAAACATAAAGTTATTAGATATTCGAAAATTTAACTTTTTGAAAAACGGACTGCAAAAAACATTTTGAAAACGGTTTTTGAAATGACTCGAACAAAGGTGCACATACACCTTGCAATATTATTGCAAATTTTATTGGAACTGTTTGGCATAATTTTTATTGCGGCGCAGCCGTAAAATTTATTCAGTCGAGAAAAAATCGTCGCATGACCAACCAAGCCGCCGCCGCCGCTGAAATTTTTAATCGGTTTGCTTCTCTGGCCCTCA
Organism: Delia radicum; assembly: GCA_021234595.1. Taxonomy (NCBI): domain Eukaryota; kingdom Metazoa; phylum Arthropoda; class Insecta; order Diptera; family Anthomyiidae; genus Delia; species Delia radicum. Next base: position 156,335,369 of record CM037852.1, read on the forward strand.
CCTAACATTTAAATACATGGTCATGCATAGTCAAAAATTGAAACCATTTTTTTTTCCAATTTTAAAATTTTTGAGATTTTTTTTTTGTACCGGGCACTGACGCCGCTTCATGGAATACAAATTTGAGAACAATGTATCGAAAATATTGTAATTATGATGTGTCCTTAACAGATAAAGACCGCCACAAAAGTTGAAAAACATGAGCGTGAGTTCTGTTCAAAAAGCAGTTTTCTTCAGGGCACAGTAGCCAGTTAGCTGCGTGAACTGGGTTTTTTTTTTGTTATTTCACAGCATAAAATCAGAGGAACATAAAAAAAAATTGAAGTGCTAAAATTTTAGACACATTTTGGAAATTGTGCAAAAATTGCAAAATTTGTATTTAACTCATTTCATATAAAACCATCAAAAAATATGCAACTTTCGGTAAAATTTCATTTCTGCAAAATTTCATAAAAATCCGTCTTATTAGTTTATAAGTTAAAAGGATGTCCTGATATAATCCTGTGAGTCCTTGGACTAAAGTAATGACTTATTATTAAAGACAAAAGTTTCAATCTTACTTATATTTTATTATAACGAGTTTTTAATCAACTTAAATTGTTGTTTTAGATTTTTGAAAACTATAATTTTTTAAAAATAATTAGTTTTTGAAATTTTGATTTTGAAGCTAAAACGCTCATTTGACGCATTTGTGGAAAATTTTATGAAGACGGCCCTGAGGCAGCCTTACCCGTTACAGGGTAATAATTTATAATTTAGAATATTTAACAAAAACTACACAGATTTAATATATAATTATATTTAAGTTATAATCTATTAATTAAAAAATTTTCATCATCCGCTAATTTAAAGTAGACTTTATCTACTGACAGGTCCTTACATGTTTCATTTCGTGTCACCGAAAATCTTCGGAGAACCAATGGAGAAGGGGTAGAAGATTTACTCAAATTTTTAAGGAAAAAGATCATCGCTTTACCCGTATTGTTTTATTTACCCGATGAGAAGTAAAAAAACAAAATTGGAAGAATTGATCTAATTCAAATCAAAAATAATAAATTTTTAACCTATAAACATTGTTTGTGTACAGGCACGATAGAAGCTCTAGTCATAATACACTGTGTTGTTATTGTTTATTAAATAAACAACAACACTAACTGACTATAGTATTAGGGCCATTAGTCAGTTTTGACGTACTCTGCAATTTTCAAAAGTTTTACATTTAATTGAATTGTTCTCAATTTTTTTTCTCCTATTCAATATCTACAACTTTGCTTCAGACACAAAAGAGATTTTCCGTACGGTATACCGAGATATCAAAAGTGACTTAACTCAAAATTTTAATTTTTCGGGTTTATATACTTAAACTATGCACAATACACTTGTTTATCTATAAAACAAGTGTATTGTTGCTAAACAACAGTTATATCTTTCTTTATGTTTCAATTGATATAAAGTTGCAAATATTTTTTTTCGATTTCTGAAAAATTAAAAATTTTGAGTTGAGTCACTTTGAACTAGGTGTGCGATATAACCTTGTTAAAATATAGAAAAAGTGCCAAAAATCCGCCTTGAGCCAAAAAATTCGTATGGCCATTAAATTATTACTGACATTATTACAACTTGACAAAACGAATGATGCAGAAGTTCTTATTTTTGGGGCTACTTTCACGTGCAATTGAGTCCCAAAATCATGTGTTGAAAAATGTTGTACTGTGTAAATAAACATTGTACGGTTTTTTGTTTAACAAAAAACAAATGTTCTTGAACTTGAATAATCTTGATCGCATCATAAACTTTTGGTTTTAATTTTTTTTTTTTAAATTTAAAAGTAAAACATTCGTTATAATCAATCTTCACTGTATGTTTAATTTACACTAAATATTGATATTAATTTACACTAAATATTGCTATATAAAAACAATACATATTTTAATATTGTGTAAATAAGATTTCAATTCCCATATTTAAAATTGTACCGCCTTTGTTAAAATCTTTTCTTCATTCCCCCCTCTTTAAGTCTGGCATGAGAGTAGTATTATAATATTGTTTCTTATTGTCTTCCTCACGATTGTCAAAATTACACAATTTCTATTCATTTAATATATTATTAATTTATGATAATATCAACTTCACGTTATCATTTCTATAGCTGCGAGCGAGCGCATCTTATGTTTTTATGCCCACTTTATAGGCATTAATGCATTTCATAGTACCCATGTGTGTGTGTGTATTTATTGTCAGCCAGTTGGCTCGCTCAAGGTCAAGTTTGTGATGGAATTTCTTTCTGCTGGTGCTGCTTTAAACAAGGTGTGTATTTTAATAATTCACACACATTACAGTTTAACGTTTATATTTGAATTTGATTAACTTAGCTGGCTATTGGCTTAATTTGTTTGAATTAATTGAATATAAAGTTGTAAATTTTTATCTAGTTTTTTTTTTTTTTTTTTTTTTTTGTTTAATAACTATTTACAAATAGAATTAGTTGTTTATTTTTACCCAAAAATCCGGTTTGTAGTTTTAAACAAATTTGCACCTTGTTGTTTTTGCAAATAATATTTGTAGTATTGGGGGCATTCATAATACCCTTTGTATGCCGTGCATAAGTTCACAACGCTTATTTCCAGGTACGGAAACTAACAATTGATGCCGCATTTTAAATATAATTCGTTTGTTTTTTTTCTCAAATTGCACGATTATTTCTTTCGAAAAATCTATATATATAAAATTGAATGTGTGTTTGTTTATTTGTTTATTTGTTTGTTTGTACCTTATAGGAGACCAAACCTCTGGGAAAACTCTCCTGGTCAGCGCCAGGCTAAAAGATTGATCTCTTTTTCCAGTAGGGGGTCGAGGCGACTCTTGTCGCTTGAAAGGGGGGGTTTGAGGACCCTGGTGTCGTACTTAACTGGACACTGTAATCTCAGATACCATCTGCACAAGAAGGGTCAATCGGACACGGATTTGTGTAGGTTTTGCGAGATGGTGTCTGAGACCTCGGAGCATGTTCTATGCGAATGTCCCAGGCTTTGTGATAGGAGACTTAGGTTTCTAGGTAATCGCTTCATTTCGCCTTCCGACATCGCGAAGATTTTGCCTAATAGGATAATTGGCTTTATAGGTAGCTTGAATCTGTAGGTAACCTTAGGCAGCACAAAAGACCTACATTGGTCGCGGTGCATAGTGCCTTCTGATCTAATCTAATCTAAACCTCTGGACTGATCTTCCTGAAATTTTCACACCATTTAACTGGGACTCTGGCATGATTAATAGGGTACTTTTTTTCGACCACGCCCACTTTTACGCCCACTTTTTTAAAATTATGTAATTGCTCCCATATAGTTTTTAACAGATTTACTTCAAATTGTATACACATTATACTCCAGGCGAGGTAGAAATAAACATTTCTTACGCCACACACCCTTTCACGTTCTTTTCACGCCAAATTTTGTTTGAAAGTTTTAAACTTTTGTTCTCTGTACAAATTTGTTCTTTCCAACGGATTTTCTTTTATTTGGTAGTATAATGCTCTTAATACTGTTAACGCCATTTAACTATGAACCACGCCCACTTCACCGCCCCTTTTTTTAATTCAGATACTTACTTATACCACTAACAATGTTTACTATACAAAATACTTTTTTTGTAATATGTAATTAACTAAAGTTTTATACACTTTTTATCTACAGGTAAGGTAGCCATACATTTTTTTATTACCAAATAACCCTTTTTCGCCCCATTTTACCTTAAATTATAATTAATCTGCTTTCAAACTATATATATAAAATACAATGTTTGTATGTTTGTCCTATATAGACTCTAAAACTATCCAACCGATTTGGCCCAAACCGGTTTCATTTGAAAGGTTTTAGTCCAAATTAGGGTTTCGGCTATATACATATATTTCAAGTGGGCTTGGATCATACCAGTGGGCGTGGCAGCTCCCATACAAAGTGATTATTTAACTCATATACAAAATTAATATTAATATTAAATATCTAGGGTTCTATATTAGCTATATAGCCTTCAAATTTTGTACAAGTCCATCAATTACAAATATTAGTAGTCGAACTGAAAATGAGATATCAAACTCTTAAATCGGTTATGTAGTTCCGAAGATATTTACAAAAAACCTATGTTAATATTTACAAAAAACCTACAAAATACAAAAAAATGTCAAAATAACCAAAAATTTTGTAAAATAAACTAAAATTTGTTCATTTTACAAAAGATTTTGTTGTTTTGACATTTTTTTTCGTATTTTTAGCATTTATTATTATGAGTGTATGTTAATCTTCAAGCTATGTTACACGAACACAACAGCCTCATCCGTCTATTCAAAACAGCCCTAGACCAGATGCCGGCAAATGAATTTACGGTTGTGATAAGAGCTGACCAGACAGCGGCTGGTGAGCATGAGCGGCGCTTTAATGCACCGGTAATAGGTGACGTCGCAGTTGTTATGGCAGTTGTTTTCAGATATTCATTTTATATACTTTAGCAAATAAAGGCGATAGAAGGACAAAGAGGCGTTGGGCTTCCCATGAAATTACAAATTTTAAAAAGATTTACTAATGTGAATTTATTTTTTTTATTATTTATTTACGTAAAAGAAATTTCTTGATTTAAAGAATTAATTACAATTCAAATTTGAAGGCAAAACAACGTTTGCATGGTCAGCTAGTATTCCCATAATTATAAAATATAATAATTCAGTATAAACAATCAATGCAATTATTTTTTTTTTCCATTTTTTAAAATGATTGAAACAATGAAATAAAAATACAAAACAAAATGTATAATAAACTTTCCGGGATTGGTGCAAAACATTTATGACTCTAATGTTATAAAAAATACGACATTACATGAATCCGGCTATTTATTATAAACTTTATTGGCCCATAATCATAGTCAAAAATAAAGTGTACTTTAGGATAAAGTATGCTTTAGTATGTACTTTAAGTATGAACTAAAGCATACTTTATCCTAAAGTATACTTTATTTTTGACTATGATTATGGGCCATTATGTTTAAAATTTAGACTAATGTTATTTATAATACTGTTGTTAGACCAGGAGCGGGTCCTGGAAAAGGTTGGGGGGGGGGTAACTTGGAGTATTTTTAATTAAGTTTTAAATCTTTTTTACATTTTTGTATTGAAAAATATCATTTTGTGGATTAAGTTTCCCCTGGAACCGCGCCTGTGTTAGACTCATTCTAGGATTGTTGATAAATATCTTCTTAAGTTCTGTCACTAAACTTTAAATGACCAAAAATGTCACTCGCAATAATAAAAAAGCCTTCAGCCTTACTATCTAATTTTTCCAAATGTAGGTTTTTGTTAACCTTCATACCATCCTGGGGTAGTTTTCGACCCATAGACGATTTTAATTTTTTAATATTTCTTTAACTAATTAACAGAAACAAACGTAACTTTATGTATTGGAAAGTTTTGTAATATAGTATCAGAAAAATAAAGTTTCAATAAAATGTTTGCTTTTTTAAAATGCTATTTAAAAACTTACATTTTCCTCCCTCTGTGTCGACCCAGACCCGTTCTTTGCATGGTTGTATTTCCTCATTCTATTACAAGAAAACTAAAAAAACCAATAGGAATGTACGATTGTAATGTGAACATGATACTACGAGGGCGGATCAATAAGTCTGTGACTTTTCGAACTTCCCTCGTAGTTATATGAAATGCAACACTGCTGCCATCAAGTACCACCTGTTAATAGACTACTATCAAATTTTGAGCAAGTTTCGTCATTTACTTTGCGTTTAACAGCTGTTCAAAACATACAACCTCGTGGATTTTTTTTAAAAATGGAAAAAAGTAAATTTTGAGTGCTCCTTAAACATTATTTTTTGCCAAAAAAAAACATTTATCAAACCAAGGAAAAGCTTGATAAATACTATGGGGACTCTGCATCATCGATTTCAATAGTAAAAACGTACAAATGACGCTGAACGTTCTGGAGGGCCAATTGAGGTTAATACACCCGAAAATGTCGAAAAAATTCACGATATGGTGTTGGCCGATCGAAGAGTTTAAGTGTCTGAGATTGTTGATGCCATAGGCATTTTATATGGCAGTGTGGTTTCGATTTTAAATGATCAGTTGGCTTTAAGAAAGCTGTCTGCAAAATGGGTGCCGGGTTTACTCTCAATTGACCATAAACGTTATCGTGTGACAACTTTAAAGGATTGTTTGGAGTTGTTTAACCTCAATTCGAATGAGTTTTTGCGGCGTTTTATAACTGTGGATGAAACATGGATCCATTACAACACTCCGGAGACCAAGCAGCAGTCTAAACAATGGGTTTCTCCTGGTGAACCGGCTCCGAAGAAGGCCAAGGTAAGTTTGTCGGCCAATAAGGTGATGGCAACAGTTTTTTGGGATGCACGCGGGATAATTACCTTCACAATGAAAAACAATAAGCGGCGAATATTTTGCCAACTTATTGGACCGATTTAACGAAGATTTAAAATAATAAAACGACCCCATATGGCAAAAAAAAAAGTTATTTTTCATCAAGATAATGCACGGGTGCACACGTGTGCAGTCTCAATCGCAAAATGAATTGGGCTACTAATTGGTACCTCATTTGTCATATTCTCCGGATTTAACCCCCAGTGACTATTTCCTATTTCGAAACCTAAAGAAATGGCTCGGTGGAAAGAGATTTAGCTCCAACGATGAAATTATTGATAAAAAATGCCTATTTTATGGACCTCGAAAAAGTTTATTTTTTGCAAGGGATACAAATATTGGAGAAACGTTGGACTAAGTGTATTGAGCTAAAAGGAAATTATGTATGTTGAAAAATATTTTTTTTTTGCAAAAAAAACTGTGTTTCATTTCGATAAGTCACGGACTTATCGATCCACCCTCGTAATAAAAAAAAATTCCCGTGGTAAATTTCATTCTAACTCAACACACAGAGTAATGTGGGATTTAACGTTACCCAATTTCTTTAACATGTGAGTTAAATAGATGATATTTACGATTAACACTAAATGGCACGAAGAATGTTGATGAAGACCGTAGTGGCTCAGAAAATGCATTCCATTCATGCTAGTGTCTAATAACTTTTTCTGTGTTTTTTTCTAATGGTCAAAGTAAATTATCATATAAAAATTATAATTTTTCTGTTAATTTAGAGAAAAATTTGTCATGATCTAAAACCGAACAAATAAAATCTCACACATAAATTTATAGATCAACGATAAAAATTCACTAATTCCCGATATTTTTATTTTTTTTGCGCAAACGTGCACTTTTTTGTAAGTACCCAGCCAGAAAAATACGAACGGCAAAGCATTGGCCCAGTGCTTTCAACGGTGGTATGAGCGTTGGCAGAGCGTTGGATATCTAAAGATTTAAGTGCTTTGCCAACCCCAAAATGATAACACCGGGCAGGGCTTGGCCGTTCCTTTTTTTAAACGTTGCCAAAGCACTGCCAACGAGCGCTTTGCCAGTACCAAAACCATAATTTTAAAACGTTGGCAAAGCATTGGTAGAACAACCAATAAAGTGATTTTTTAATAATGTAATAAGTGCTTTGCCAACCCCAAAATGATAACACCGGGCAGGGATTGGCCGTTTCTTTTTTAAAACGTTGGCAAAGCACTGGCAATAAGCGCTTTGCCAGTACCAAAACCAAAAAACGACCAATAAAGTCCTACTTAGTAATTCACTTCAGTAAAGAGTTGTACTATTTCTTATTGAATGATTTTGGTAATTTGAACAGAAATAACAATAGGCTTGCTTCAGCTAAGTTAATTAAAAAAAACTATCAAATTATTTTTGTGATAAGTTAGCACGATTTTTTACTACAATTTTACTACAATTTGAAAATAAATTGCTTAAGTAAAATTTTAGTACAAAAACTATACTTTGTGCTTACTATAATAGGAGACCTTAATATTCTTAACTTCAAATCATTAATTGCAATTTAGTTTTGAATTTTTCCACTCTTGTTGTGAAAAAGGGATATGGCAACGGTTGTAAATTTTGGCAATGCACTTTTTGCCAATGTTGGGAAAGCGTTCTAAGTCAGTACTGTGCCAGCGCTTTTTTATTTTTACGGTTGTAAATTTTGTAAATCAAGTACTGGCAAAGCACTTTTTACGAACGTTGGCAGAGCGTTCTAAGCCAGAGCTGTGCCAGTGCTTTTATTATTTTTACTGTTGTAAATTTTGTTAATTAAGCACTGGCAAAGTACTTTTTACTAACGTTGGCAGAGCGTTGGAAATCAGTGCTTTGCCAGCACTTTATTTGTTGGATCATTGGCAAATAGTGCTCTGCCAGTGCTTGATTTTTCAGACCATTGGCAATTTCTGGCTGGGTAGTATAATTATGAAGTAGTTTCTGCCTTTGGAATTGTGTGACTGAGCAACAAAAGCAGATATCATAATGAAATATTCTCAAAATAAACTCCATGTTAATACTTTCAAAATAAGATAAATTATATTGAATTCGGATCATAATTAAACATAATTATCATACAAACAAAATGTTTCATAACTGCTGCTTTTGCATCATCTTTTCCACTCAAATAGCCACTCTGGGTATACGTATTGTATACCCTTAAACGTGTATAGAATAAAAAATGAATTTAAAAATAATTTGCAGCAAATGATTAACACAATAAAAAAATTTCTATTCCTAAGTTTTATTTTAAAGCGTATATCGTTTTCGACTGTTGCGGGGTGTACGAATGATTCCCAAAAATGTTTTAAATTTTATTAAACATAATAGTGTCAAATATTTAATTAAATATTACATTTTTTTTACTAACTTTTAAAAAAATAAGCATTTTTTTTTTGCACAATTAAAATTAAAATTTTTTTTGGGGGTTTCTACTTTACTAAGAGAATTGAGATAATAGACAAAACTTTATGTACACGTTTTGTGTTAAAAGTAACGAACTAACGATTTTTTTACAAAACATGTATATAATTTTTGGTTAATATTGTATTTTACCCTATATGGTAAGCACATGTTTTGCCAAAACGAGTGTAAAAGAAGAGATCACTTTTCTAATAAAAGAGCCTAAATACGTGTTTTGGCAAAACACGGGTTTACCAATTAGGTGTGAACGCCTTATAAGATAAATAATTGGACAAGATCTGGCAAAATTTTGTACAAGAAATTTTAGTTCTTGATATTAACCCATTTTGGCCCAGGCTGGTTTTTTTCAAATAGTAAATTAGAAAAGGGAATATATTCTACACTCAAAAAATAAGTTAGTAGAAAAGTTAGTAAAATGTCTTGTACTATTTTTCAGCAAAATCTTTGCTTAAATTATGTTTTCATCTAAAATTTTAGTTATTATTCAGCACTTAACTGTTTTGAACTAATGTTTTACTAATTTATTGAAATAAAATAAATAAATATTAAATGTGTATTTCTAAACTAAATGTTTATAGAGATTAATAATCCAGTGTGTTAAAATTGCAAACAAATATACAGACATGTAGACCAACTAAAGCGAAAGAAAAATACACACATCTTAGGTAGATTTTTATGTTTCCTTTTTCTTATTGCAAAAAGTGTTGTATATGTTATATTTTGTTATTTTTTCGTTTCTAAAATTATCTGCTGCATTTGCGTTCCTTTAAAATATAGCATAATTTAGACAACCATTGATGTAAGTAGTTGAAAGAAAATTTTGTTTGTGTTATATATAAATTTTTTCTATTTTTTTTAGATATTACATTAATTCATGTGGATTTCTAATCCACTTAAGTGTTAGCAACACTTTTGCTGCATCTACTTATTTTGTTGCTAAAATTCAGCTCGCTGATTTTCAGCAAATGATTTTGCTGACATTAGCAATTTTTTTGCAAGCACCCTCCTGACTAAAAATTTGCTGACTCGGCAAAATTTTTGCTGACTTTACTAACTTTTTTTTTGAGTTTAGGTGAAACAAGGTACAACAAGATGAGAACATGTTTGATGGATTCTGTATTACCATATGATAGCTATGGTCTTATTCGGGTTAAACAACTTTTTTAAAATAAGAGATAACATACATAGCTCTATATTCTTTTTATTGACAAATAGTCTTTAAATTGCCCTTAATTGATAAATCCATTAGTAATGGAGAGAATAGCTGCAAAACCTTTAATACTCTCGAGATGGCCTGCGTTGCCACCCTGTGGCTTCTCCAGTATAAATACAGGGTGACTATAAGATTAATTTTTTAAAAGTCTAACTCCTAATCTGTAATTGCAGATACGTTTCGTTCCATTCGGTACAGTAGTTAAGCAGTTGCATGTTAACTACCCAGTTTACCAGTTTCAACCACAGTGCCTTTATATTAATTTACTCAGTGTAGATTTAATATATTTTTTTAAACTTTTTTTTCTTTTTGTGTGTATAAAATATAATCTAACTTATGTGATACGTAAAACATTTACATTTACAACAACCCGCACATATCTGTGATCCCTTCGCCAATCTTAGACTATATGACCATATATGGCTCATACTGGCCATATCTTTGAGTTCATTTATGTTCATATTTTAATATTTTAAATATTTTTCATATAGGTATTTACGAGTATTTAATTTTTGTTATTTATCTCTGAGGTCCGATTAAATTAAACAATATTAAATCATTTTTATTTTATTGCTTAATAAAAATCAAATAATGTTTTTTTTTCATCGGACCTTAGAGCCAAACAACAAAAATCAGAAACATTCCGGAACTTCGTGCGACAATTAAAATTTTTAATAAATATAAAAAACAATTACATAAATTCTTAGTACAAATAGAAAAACAAATTTCTTCTGTTATTTTATTTTGACAGAAATTTCAAATGTTTTGTTTTGAAAAAAAAACAACAAACTAAAAATATGGAAGAAAATTTTAAAACTCAAAATTTCAAAGTTTTGCTATTGAGAAATAATTTTTTTTTTTTTGCAAAAAATAAACTGAATATTTTATTATGCTGTAATGCAAGTTGGAAATTATTTCTGTAAAATAGTTGAACATTACAACAATATTTTAAATTTCAATAAAACATAATTTGAAACAAAACTTAAATGATTATATTAGCTAGTCTATTTAGACTTTTTAAAAATAAAATCAGTTTCAGATTCAGCGACTTAAAAATAAAAATCTAACTTTCAATAACTTTAAAAAAAAAAAATTTAAAAAAGATTATTTTTATGCTATTTTTAATTTATAACTAGCTTTCAACCTCCGCATATTTACAAAAATAAAGCAAATTAAACATATTAGCTAGGTTGATACTAGTGTTTCGATCTCGCTAATGATCTCATCAGAACCCAAATTTTTAAAAAAGCTAGAGCCTCCAGAATAGGCAGAACTTTAACAAAAAACCTATTAATCATCAATTTTTCTTCATTCTTGTCTTCTTAGTAATTAAACACGTGTTTAGAGTCTTTTCCTAACAAGCATCATGAAGTTACTAAAATTTGAAGACCAAAAATGTTCTATTCATATAAGAAATTTCTAGTTTTTACTCTGGCTCAAGTAATATTTTTTTCCTTTAAAGAAAATGTTTGCTTTAGTTAGTGAGTTTTATTTAAAAATAAGTTAAGCTTTTTAATATAAATTTGAATTCAACAAAAAAAAATTGAAAAAAATTTATGCATTTCATGATTAGTCTTTAAGGTAAAAAAACTTATATTTTCAAACACATTTCATAAATATGATGATGAATTTTCAAACTTTTTTTGAAGGCTTTATAAATTTTATGAAATATTTTATAAAAAGCATGAAACAGATTCATAATTATTAAGAAACATTTCATAAATATTATGAAAAATGTTCATAAAGTTTTATTTTTTTTTTCTATTGACAATATACATATTTCACAGAAAAAAACATTTAAAAAATTATGTACATGTGAAGAGTGGAGGCGAATAAGGGTATACAGAGCGTTTGTATCTAAAAAAAATACTTTAAAAGTACAATTTTTGATAGTGTATTTTTTTTTTCAATATTTTTTTTAACACAATTTTAAAAATACAATAGTGAAACAAAGATTTTATTGACAAAGTTAAAAGATAACATTTTCAAGTTGTATTTTTACAATTTAAATTTGCAAAAATATCGTTATTGTAAGTTCTATTAGTATTTAAAGTAGGAACATCAAAAGCGGTATTAATCCAAAATAAAAACCACTTTAAAAATATATTATAAAAACTTCTGGGCACTATACTTGACTGTGATCGTCAAAGGGTTAAAAGAAATTTATATGTAAAGTTTTATTTCATCGCATTCAATTAATTTGTTAAAATTACATTACTGACTAATAACATCTCCTAAATACTGACACATTTATATTTGTTCCTTCCATTCCTTAAAAAATTACTTTCTCTGATGTTCTTGAAAATTTTCTAACTTATAACTAATTTTGTTCTAGTAATACGGTACAAATTTTCGTCAAAATCGTACGATAAATACCGTACCAAATCATAATTTTTCCAACATGCTTTTAAAAATAAATTGATCCTTTTTCAATATTTTGCAAATTTTCAAGTTTAAATTTTTGCAACTTTCATTTAGTTTTTTTATAAAAAATGTTGCATACTTATTAATGTATTCTAGATATGCAGATATGATTTAAAAATATTCCTAAGTTTTTCTCGTCTCCTGAACAATTTACTTTATGATCTGTATAACCTTATTCGCGTCCCCTCTTAATTTGTAGAATTTTAATACATCAATTGAAGTTAAGAATATGCCAACTGAAGTTAAAAATTCCAATTGAAATTAAAAAACTTAATTTTCCATTTAAAAAACTTCAATTAAAATTTTTTTTATATTAAAAAAATTCTATTTAAATTTAAGAACACATCATATAATATTTAATTGATGATTCAGAATTTTAAATAATTTCGGGTAGTTTTGAGTTTTAGAAAATCTAAATTGCAAATATAATTTTCTAAATTTCAAACAAAAAATAAAAATTTTAATAAAACAAGTTTGATATAATTTTTATTAAAAATAAAAATTATGTTTTTTCGACCTTTAATTGTGCAATGAAAATGAAAATTATTCAAGTTTGAGGCCATACTCTATATTTCTTTATTAGGATATTGTCCTAAAAAATAATCTATAGAGTTTTTGTTTTCAAATTTATTAATTGACCACTTTCAGGAATGTGTAAAAAAGACAAAGTACGGTCTTGTTTACTCCACCTTTACATCTTGTTTTTAAATAAAACAAAACAAGTGTGAAAATAAAAAGGAGAATAAATACAAAAAGTGTGTATTGTATATCTACCAAAGGTAGAACTTGCACATAACGAACAAGTTTTCGATTTATTTTTGATCAATGGTGATAATCGTAAACTTCGAGCTCATATATTAGTTCTCATTTAGTGGGATAACTAGTTCATATGAATATTTGATGTTTGCATGGGATTGTCACTTCTTTCAAAACGTGTTCTGGGAACCTAGAAAATTCCCGAAATAGATCTATCAACACATTCCTGAAAGTGGTCAATTAATAAATTTGAAAACAAAAACTATAGATTATTTGTTAGGACAATATCCTAATAAAGAAATATGGAACTCGAATAATTTTCATTTTCATTTTAACAAAACTCTAAACTCTATTTTCACATAGTTTATGAAAGATTTGTCATACATTTTTATGTCACTCTTCATCATATTTATGAAAACTTCATAATTATAATGAATAATTGATGGCAAACGATTTATGAAACAATATCATCAAAATGATGAAACTTTTTTTTCCTGAGTGTAGTTTTTATTTATTTTTACAGTTGTTTAAACATTTTTGTAGTAAAAAATGATCAGTTGTTTTACGACATTGCTAGTTGCTTTTACTACATTTGTTAGTTGTTTTTAAACAGTTAAAAACAAGTACATATTTAGTTATTTTAAAAGTCGCCATTTAACTGAAATTACAGTTGATTTAACTGTCATCTTCAGTGATTTTACTGTAAATATTTTGGAGTGAACCTATCTTCTTACCAAGTTTTGTCAAAAACTCGCCTGATTTTACTTTATTTTCTAACAATTTTAAATGCTTTTTTTATTTTAGGTCCATGTTGGCTAATAGATACCTTTTGAATTGTTTTGAAAATTGTGATATCATTTTTTTACATTAGTTTCCACCACAACATTATTTTCAAAAAAAAATGCTCAAAGGCCTATAAGCTGGTGTATTTGGCTTTGGATTATTCAATTTGTTTTTTGTATAGCTCAAAAACCAGATGTTGGGCCCACATTAGAGATCATTCCCTTATACTTTTTGTTTTCAAGATTTCACGTTAGCTTGGTTATTTGATGTGTTCTCGAGCAGTATTTTTGATAATGAAAATTGTTAAAATCGATCCATGCGTTCAAAAATTATGAGCGATAAGGTAAAGATTCCTTTTAACATTTATATAATTATTTTTTGCCGCAATAACATTGTAAATTGTATTTAAAGACCAAATTTTTATAAAAATAATTTTTTTATTATTATTGAACTAATTCTTAATAACTTAAGGAGGAAATTTTAATTTAATATATGTAACAAGACAGGTACAAAATGAGTATTACAAACATGTTTGTATGACTATGTTGCTGAGCAAGATTTTCTCAGCAAAATAATTTCCTCTCAGAGGAAAATATATGAGAAATTTAATGATTTGATGGGCCATATGTTTGAGCAGGAATATGTGAAGGAGCAGGAACTGGCTCAGGCGCAGTGAAAACGGGAGCACTGTATTGTGGAGCAGGTGCACTGTATTGTTGAGAAGGAGGAAAGTAATCTTGTGAAGGAGTATTATATTGGGGAGCTGGAGCGCTGTACTGTTGAGCGGGAGCACTATATTGTTGAGCTGGAGCGCTATATTGCTGAGCGGGAGCGCTATATTGTTGAGCGGGAGTACTGTATTGTTGTACTGGTGCAGGTACATTAAAAACTGGTGCTGATTGTTGTACGGGAGGCAAATAAGAAGCTTCAGGAGCGGACACAGGAGCTGAATAGGATGATTGCCCTTGAGCTTGAGATTGGACTTGTTCATGAATTACACGGATCACTTTAGCGGGAGCACTGAATTGTTGTTGAACAGGAGCGGGAGCAGGTCCAGCTAAGTTATAACCACCGGAAGAAGCAGATGATTGAGCTTGATGATGGACAACATTAATTACTTGAGGTTGAGGAGCAGAAACTGGAGCGGGAGCTTGTTGATGGACAACATTAATGGTTTGTGGGGCAGGAGCGGGAGCAGAATAACCTTGACCACCGGCACCAGCTGAAGATTCTTGATGGATTACATTAATAACTTGATTAGCGGCTTCGGGTCCTGGACCGCCATAACCACCGCCATAACCACCGCCTGATGAACCGCCATAACCACCGCCTGATGAACCGCCATAACCACCGCTAGATGGACCGCCAGAGGGACCAGATTCTTGGTGAACAACTTTAATGATTTGTGGAGAGGCTTCAGGACCGGGACCGCCAGATGGACCCCCATAACCTCCCCCAGAGGGACCAGATTCTTCGTGAACAACTTTAATGACTTGGGGAGCGGCTTCAGGACCGGGACCGCCATAACCTCCCCGGGAGGGACCAGATACTTGGTGAACAACTTTAATGACTTGAGAAGGGGCTTCAGGACCAGAACCGACGTAACCTCCCCCAGAGGGACCAGATTCCTGGTGAACAACTTTAATGACTTGAGGAGCAGCTTCAAGAGCGGGACCGCCATAACCTCCTCCATGTCCACCGCCGGAGGAACCAGATTCTTGATGAACTACTTGAATAACTTGAGGGGCTTCATTATGACCATGACCTCCTCCATGACCTCCATGACCACCGCCGGAGTGACCAGATTCTTGGTGAATAACTTGAATAACTTGAGGAGCTTCAGCATGACCACCACCATGACCTCCTCCATAGCCACCAGATTCTTCGTGAACAACTTGGATAACTTGAGGAGCTTCAGCATGACCACCGCCATGACCATGACCTCCATGACCATGACTACCAGATTCTTCGTGAAGAACTTGAATAACTTGAGGGGCTTCAGCATGACCCCCACCATGACCCCCACCGTGACCTCCTCCATGACCACCAGATTCTTCGTGAACAACTTGAATAACTTGAGGGGCTTCATCATGACCACCGCCATGACCATGACCTCCATGACCATGACCACCAGATTCTTCGTGAAGAACTTGAATAACTTGAGGGGCTTCAGCATGACCCCCACCATGACCCCCACCATGACCTCCTCCATGGCCACCAGATTCTGCGTGAACAACTTGAATAACTTGAGGGGCTTCAGCATGACCACCACCATGACCACCACCATGACTATGACCATGACCTCCATGACCACCGCCGAAGGGACCAGAATCTGCGTGAACAACTTGAATAACTTGAGGGGCTTCAGCATGACCACCACCATGACTATGACCATGACCTCCATGACCACCGCCGAAGGGACCAGAATCTGCGTGAACAACTTGAATAACTTGAGGGGCTTCAGCATGACCACCACCATGACTATGACCATGACCACCGCCGAAGGGACCAGAATCTGCGTGAACAACTTGAATAACTTCTGGACCGGGACCAAAACCACCACCTCCTCCGTGACCACCACCATGACCGTGACCACCACCAGCGCCTCCTCCGAATCCACCACCAGAGGCATCAATTAGATTAATTTTAATAATTTGGGGAACTCTACCATATCCACCGCGACCTCCATGACCGCCGCCATATCCACCACCACCGTGACGTCCATGACCGCCGCCATTTCCACCACCGCGTCCTCCATATCCACCAGCGCCTGCAGAAGCAACAGGACCACCGCCACCGCCTCCTCCTAATCCTCCTAACAGGCCGCCCAAATTAAAAATTGAAGCATTGGCCACTGCAAACATAGCAAACATACACACAAACAACTGAAAATGTTTGAAAAAAAAAACCGTTACTTTTTCAAAAATTCATTTATCTTTGTCGTCTTCAACTTACCTTCATTTTGATTATTTGTCCGCTTAACGGTTACGAACTATACCTGTGTCTATAATAGAATATGTCTCTCAAACGAATGTTGTTCATTGATTACAACTCAAGAGTTTTTATACTAATATTACAACAGTTATGACAATATTCAAAATTTTCTTTTAACAATAGATACTTTTTTGTTTCTTACAAAACTTGTACTCATGTGGCGATAAATTTCATTGATTAACTCAGGTGTCTCGCTATCTCAAACCTCATACTTGTTGGCCGGCAACTAACAACAACATGAGCAGCATCAATGATTAAGATCAAAATCATCTTTGGATAACATTTGTTTGTTGATCTTGCAATTTCATATGCTTCATAACTTAATTCACAAACTACACAGGCAGGAATCAGCTGATGAATTCAAAATGGTGGTATGAAAATGTTTAAAATTAAATGTCAAAATTATGGTGATATACAGAAAGGGATAGATATATACCAAAAATGTGCCATACAATTTATGTGGGGTTTTTTATTTTTATCTTACTCCGCAAATCACTGTGATGTAAACGACCCATACGGTTCAAGATAACTTTTTTGGCATATGTCATTGGTAACCTGTCTGTGTAGTGTGTGTTTTCATTAATAAGACATCATGTTAAAATAATGTGACCAACTACACAATTTTTTGGCTATATTTTTTTTAAATACAAAATTAATATCAAAACAACGAAAACATTCATAAACTGAACAAAATTTCGTTTATTTTACGAAAGTTTTTGTTATTTTAACATTTTTTTTGTCGCATTTTTATGCATGTGTTATTATCAGTGTATATACTATGGAAGCCAATCGAGATTAATATTTTAAACACAGGATTCGGGATTATGTTAATCCCGATCACGGAATCCAAGGTTTTTTCGGGATTCCGTGATTAGTTTTTGTTAGGCGAAAAAATTATTTTGGCACCAAATTCGATTGTCAGCACGAATCAGTTTTTTCTATGTAACTTTCTCAGATGAATTACGCAGATGATAATAAAAATGTCTTGAAAACTATACTAGTTATGTTCCGTAATCTAACATCTAAAATATGTGATCACTCGATTCTTGACAATGGATTTTTGTGTGTTTTAAAGGGCACATATTTGAACTTCTGATACAATTTTCGCTGGTCACCTAATTAAAATAAGATTTTTTGAAATAAATCAACAAAACTTCGCTTGCCACAGAAAATCCGATGACGTGCCACATCTGGTTCAAGTAAAATAGTTTTGCCTTTCCAAACGATATAGTTTCGAAATCGAAATGGTATCATATAGTTCAGCGGTTTCCACCAACTTTTGCTTCGCGAACCCCCTAAGATACTTCTACTGCCCAGCAAAAAAAGCATCAAAAGAATAGATAAAGAAGCAATACATTGCAATGATTTTGATTTCGATGTTATGAAAATTTGGATGGAAACCAATGAATTTGATATGGGATTGTCATAGGATGGAAGTTTTCTTTTGTAATCCTTGTTCATTTCATCTTAAGTAATGCTTATGGTTTAGTGAAATTTAAATTTTTTTTGATGTTCACAAGGTAACTTCCCTAGGAAAGAATTGCGATTGCGCTGGAATTTGCATTGGTGTGAACGCTGTTTTCCAAAAAGAGTCAATATGGATATCAAAACTTTTCTTTTCTCGAGTATTTTAGCGTTGGGTCCCAAAAATTTGAATTTTTCATATTTCAGATATGCTCTTTTACAAAAAAATTTAGATTTTTTTGCTTGAAAAATGCATTTATTATAACACCAAAATGAATTGATGCATTATTTTTTCTGGTAGCATATGGATTCCGCGCCAAAAGAACTGCTCCGGTTTTGAGGTAAAGAATGAATCAAGCCAATTTTTGATACCCTGTTCTGAAGTGAAGCGTATTCCAGTAAGGGCGTTCTGCATATATCGAAACAAATCAGGGCAAGCTCTGGGCTATAAGGCGGTTGAGCCAAAACTTCCCATCCACTGTTTTCCAAATAGTTTTTAATCGGTCTTGCAACATGTGGCCGAGGGTTGTCATGATGGAAGATTATGGCCTCGTGTCTGGTCGAATATTCTGGTCGCTTTTCGTTGATTGCTCTCTTCAAACAAATCAATTGTGTTTGGTACAGGTCCCCTGTGAACGTCTGACCCAATTTCAACAGCTCATAATACAAAACACCCTTCTGATCCCACCAAATAGAGAGCATTACCTTGGCGCCATGGATATTCGGCTTCGGCGTTGATATGGCTGGTTGGTCGGGCTTTACATATGACTTTTTGCGCTTGGGGTTATCGTAATGTATCCATTTTTCATCACCAGTAACAATACGATGCAAAAATTACTTCTTTTTGAAGCGTTCAAGCAGTATTTCCGACATGCAAAATCGACTTTCAACGTCTCTCGGCTTCAATTCATATGGAACCCGATTTCCTTGCTTTTTAATGAATCTCAATGCTTTTAAACGTAGGGAAATGGCTTGTTGTGTGACTCCTAATGATAATGCAAGTTCTTCTTGCGTTTGACAACAATATTCGTGGAGTAATGCTTCCAATTCCGCATCTTGAAACTTTTTCGGCTGACTAGGCCTCTCCTTGCCTTCTGTGTCTAAATCAGCACTTCTGAATTGAGCAAACCATCGTTCACAAGTTTTTTGAGTTGGTTGGTGCATGTTGACCGTAAGCTTCTATAAACAATCGATAACTTTCAGCAGCCGTTTTCTTCAAATAAAAAAAGGTTAGTAGACTTCCCCGCAAAACATCTTTTTTAGGCACAAAATTCGACATTATTATAGCAATTGAAAAAAATGGGTGTTTACACTTTGGCGTCCTTCAAATAATGAATTATTATGACAAATACCAAAATACCATATTTGTTATTATTAACACAAACCATATGTGATATGTTATGTTGTCCAAATCGACTTTATTAACTTGTATACCCAATATATATTTCCCCTCCCTTCTATCCCTTATGTATAAGATTGGTCAGAGTTGGATAGACTAGTTTTGGAAAGATTAAATTTTATTGAAATTCACATTCTTGAAAATGCTGAAAGAGAACTTTCTTAGAAGTAGGAAATCAGAGATGAATTTGGCATCAGTGAAAAATTTAATCTTTAGGAACCACCTCCATTTTTTTTTGCTGGGTGGTTTACGGACCCCCAAAAATGTTTTTTTCATCTATTAACAAAAATGCAAAAGTAACGAAACAAACAAAATTAGATTTTTATTTTAGAAATAAAAAAACATTACAACAACCAAATTCAGTAAAACCCGATTGAGATGAACTCATAGGGACCAGAATAATAATTTCGTTAACATCAAGATTCGTATTTACTGTGGTAAAATGTCTTTTAAAAATTTTTGAATGTCCACAAAATATTAAAAATGTTTATATATTTTTTTGAAATATTGTGAAATTTTTTATTTGTTTTCAAAAAAAAAAGATATTTTTCGATACACTTGAGAAAGAATTTTTTTGGGTTGGGTTTAAAACTTTTGAAAATTTGTGAATTTCGTATTATAAATGTAAACTTATATATTTGTTTTTGTGGCACTGTCATAAACAGTTTATCTTAAAAGAGAGGAGTTTACTAGGTTCAGTATTTTTTTTTTAATTTTTTTGTTTCATATTTCAACAGTTTGAACTTTTTTTTTATATGCTGTGGACATTTTGGAGAAAATTAAAAAAATTACAGCTTGTTAAACAAACTCCTTGCCCTATATTTTACATGAGCAATATTTACTTTAAATTCTATTTTCTCAAAACAAGATATTGAAAATCGGGTGCCACTGTACAGTCGTAACGGGTGGGACAAGTTTCAATCGGTTTTTTTTTGTTTTGTAGAGGACTAAAAAATTAAGTCTCTTACTTAGACATTTTTACGTAGTTTTTTTTTTTTGAAAACCAACGATTTTTTTTTTTTGGTTCTTTTTTTTAATTTTTGAGTTTACCCCAGGCGCGGTTCCAGGGGGAGGGAATTGGGAAATTTCCTCCCTTAAAATATTATTTTTCAATACAAAATGTAAAAAAGATTAAAAAAATAATTAAAAATACTCTAAGTTCCCTCCCCAAATCCTTTTCCTGAATCCGAGCCTGGGTTACCCTCATACCATTTTAATGCAAATCAAAAATTTTAAAATCCGGCTACGTTAGGGACTAATGAATTATTCTTGTGCGAAAAAAATTTAAATTTGTTTCCCAAATGAGTACCCAAGGCTCCATATTGTCACACGCTTTTAAAAAAGGATCTATAATCAAATGGTTACCAGGGTTGCCATGGTAGTCATAGTTCTAAATTATAATTTTTAGAATAATATCTAATATTGTGATTTTCTATCGCAAAATTTTATGTTGGAATAAACCATTTATTAATTTTTTTATAATTCAATAAATAATTCGTTTTTATTGATTTCTAAAGCTAGTGAACATCTAAAGCAATTTAGTATTAACAGATGTTACATTGAAATTATTACAAAAACGGCAGGACTTTCATAATATTTAGTTCACAATAGCCGAAGAACATAGTTCGTTTTAAACGAGTTTTGCTGTACGAGAGTTCTACACTAAGGGAAAAAGCTTCATCATATTTATGAAAAACTTCATTGATTTACGTCCAATGCAACACTTCATAAATATGATGAAGATGTGTCATAAAAGAGCAAATTGGTGAAATCTTTCATAATATGATGATGAAGTTTTATAACGTTTTATCAAATGCTTGATAAATATTATGAAACATTCCATAAATAGGATGATGCTGCTTCATAAGCTTTTATGAAATATTTCATAAATATTATTATAAATCAATAAATGTTAAAAACATCAATTCAAGTTAAAAATTTCCATTTGAAATTAAAAAATATAATTTTCTATTTAAAAAACATCAATTAAAATTCCGAAATTTTATATTATATAAATTCTATTTAAAATTAAGATCAACTTAAATAATAAGCATTTAATTGATGTTTCAGAATTTTAAATAACTTCTCGTAGATTTTGAGTTTTTAAAAAATTGAATTGCAAATGATATATTCGATATTTTAAATCAAAAATAAAAATTTAAATTTATTGTTTCTAAATTTGACTATGTTTCCATAAAAAAGGAAAAATTTATTTTCACAAAATTTATGAATCTTTTTTATTAAATGATGAAGGGGTATGAAACATTTGTCGTAAATGGATATGAAACTCTTCATCATATTTATTATCTTAATTTTTTACACATTACACTCAAAGAAAAAGTTTTTCATAATTATGATGAACAAATTTATTGATTTCCGTCCAATGTAACACTCCATAATTGTGATGAAACTCTTCATCATATCTATGAAAACTTCAGAAATATGATGAATAATTGATGCCAAACTATTTATGGAACTTTTACCCGAGTGTACCTGAAAAAAAAATCATTATATTACGATAACTTTTGCAAATGGTAAATTTTTTGCTTAAATTTTTGCCAAATACATGAAATACATTTTTGAGGTGAGAAACTATTTGTGTGGTCATAAAAAATGGTTGTGGTGAAAAAAGAATTTGAGGTGAATTTTAAATAACAAACTTTTGCTAGATTATAAACATTGAATAAGTTTACCGATTTTTTCTCTAGATTAACAAAAAGTGATAAAAAGACATTTTTGAAAGTTCTTTTTTCTCAAAAACACATTTGAGATGTTATAAAAAGAATAGTTAAACTTTATATAATGAAAAAAATTACGATTTACCTTTAGATTACACTACTCGACAAAGGTTTTTACACAAACTTTCCAAAGAAATTGATTTTAGTTGTATCAATTTCTGATCGTGTTATCCTTTCTCATTTTAATTGCTTTTGAGTTAAAAAAGACATTTAGTGAGTTTTAGAATTTTCTATACATTTTTATTATTTCAGCGCACCACAAGAACAACCGACCGCTGCACAGTGGGATAAATCACAAAATTTGTGGAAATAATTCGGCCATTTGTTAACTTGTGGTCCGATTGCAATGAAATTTGGAACATGCATAAAAGACATAAAATGGTGTTTAAGTTTTGATTTTGGCAAAATGGCTGCCCAAAGTTGGGTACTTTTTTCATAAAAAATTTTGAGTGTTTGCCATTTTTTTGTTTCTCATCCGATTTTCAAAAAATTAACATATTAATGTAAAGATGAACAAAAAACATGCTTACATGTGTGGGTTACCTCCAATAGTTTCCGAGATATTCCGATTTGAAAATGTGAAATTCCAAATTTTGTCCGACTCAGGTCCAAAGTTTTTCGAATATCGGGAGAAAATTGGGACCAATTTTCGTTTTAAAATAACGGTTATTTAGCCAATAAAATTCTTGATTGAATAAAAAATTAGTTCAAGATCTTGTTTCAGTCAAAAATTACATTAGTTTAAAGTAGAAATTAAAAAAAAAGTAAATTTTGGCGATATTTTCCCCAAAAAGCACCAAACTTCTTATCGCTCCAGACAAATATTTTTCTTCTGAACATATAAAGTATGTATACTTTTCTGTAAGGTCTTTTTATATAAATGCGAGTTGTGGTAAAAAAAATTTTGATTTGTAAATACTTTTACCCCCATCCGCTTCCAAAGTTGCCATATTTTTGAGGTAAATATCAACTTTAACTCACAGTTAAAATTTGTGCACGCCTCCAATTGGGTAGTGGAAACCGGT
Source organism: Delia radicum (assembly GCA_021234595.1). Lineage (NCBI taxonomy): Eukaryota > Metazoa > Arthropoda > Insecta > Diptera > Anthomyiidae > Delia > Delia radicum. The sequence goes on from CM037852.1 coordinate 156,359,022, forward strand.
TTTAGATACTCCAACAGATACCTAATGTAGTGTGTAAGTCATTTCCAATCCCCGCTTTAAATGACGACATGGCAGCAAAAAACGAAAAAAATCCCATTTTTGGACATTTTTTTTTTATTTGTAGGAATTGTGGGATTGTTTTCAGAAAATCATAACTTTTTATGAAAAAAGTACCCAACTTTGGGCAGCCATTTTGCCGCCCCCAAAGGGTCTGGAAGGTTCAAAATCTAAACTTAAACTCCATTTTATGTCTTTTATGCATGTTCCAAATTTCAATCGGACCACAAGTTAACAAATGGCCGAATTATTTCCACAAATTTTGTGATTTATCCCACTGTGCGCGGTATTAAGGATTTTAATGCATTGATCGACGCAAAGTTGATAATAAATAAAAAAGGACAACTGACTTATTCCAATAGTGTGTTTTGCTATTTCTGTAGGTTTTTAATGAAGAACAAGAGAATGAGCTAATCGAATTCGTGGTGTAGTTCGCCATCACTGAATTAAAACAATTGCCATATTAGTTTGCTGTAAAACTTGATGTCAAATATTCAAGAAGCTACTAATGAAAAACAGCAGTTGACGCTAAATGGGCCAATTTGCGCTTCGGTGTTTACATATGCCCAAACTGTAATTCAGATGATGACTTGGAATCAATCCATACAAATTAAAATGTTTATGCTGATGTTCACAAACTTTGTTATGTTTGCAGTCACCGAAGGCAAATAAAATTTAATAAATTTTCCAAATCAAATCAAATAAAAATTTTTAGGGGGTGGCAACCTGCAAGCCTTTTTTTAAGGGGTCATTTTAGGTACTTTTGAAAATTTGCAATAACATTTTTTTTTTTCTTTTGCAAATTTAAATTATTTTTAGTTCAGTATTGTGAATTGATATTTTCTCTTGCCAACATAGGAATATGACAACAATACGTTGATTTAATGATGAGTTATGTGCAAAAAAGCTAGGGGGTGACAACCTGAAAGCTTTTCCCCTACTAATATACAGTGTATTATAAACCAATATGTGTGGAAAATTTAGAGGTACCTTCACATTTTCAGTCACAACTTTTGAACCGCTGTACCGATTTTGCTCATTTTCAGTACTAAGCTTTTTGGGTAAATGTACATCACTCTATGTAAAAATGAGCAATCCGTATTGCGTTTTCGCACAGTGATCACTATTTCAACAGCCAGGCGGACAGACAGACAGGCAGACAGACGGACATTTCTAAATCGTCTTTAAATTGAATAAGGAGCATGAATATATATACTTTATGGGGTTTTAGACCTATTTTTCGATGAGTTACACAGTATGTGGAGGGTATAATATAATTGCAAAAATAGTTTTGAAATTATTTTTAAACTATCATTTACGGAACCGCGGAACCCCATTTGGTAACCGTTGACCTGGCTGATATTCATTATCATAATTTTTTGTTCTTAAATGTACATTTTCCAACGATATTGTTTAGCCATAATAATTTTTTCACCGTGTTCGCTATCGCAATTTTGATTTAATAACGATAGTAAAATCGCCCTAGTCCAGATTGGTTGGTATCGAAGTATGTGCTATTGTCATGCCGGGCGAAAAAGTGGAACAATTGGTTCCATAACAAAATAAAAAAGTTAAAAATTTAATTTACACAATGTTTGTTAAAGTGAACCTCTGATATATTCATCCTGATTGTCTAAGGCGTTGTCGTGTCGATTATAGGGCGTTTTTACAAAACGGTATTGTGTGTGTCGAAAACGACTAAATTGTAACACTGTCGGTAAATCTATTACAATTTCCGTATTGCGTATGTCGTATTTACTGTAAAATTTTTTGAAAACTGTCGTAAAAATTTTTAATCACGACAACAGTGGATATTTAATGTTGCTACATTAAATATTGTCATTTAGAAATATTTTAGAATTAAGTTTATTTAAATTTTAGGGTCAAAATTTCTACCCCAAAACAGTTTGAGAGGCTGGTAGAGCTGATGGGAAAATATCCACATTTTGCAAAGGCTTTGCTAAGAATTTAAAGAAATTCCACATTAAAGATGACTGGAACAATGTTAGCGAAAAAATTAACAATTTAGGACCTCCTCTGCGCACAGGCGAAGGATAGAAGAAGGTTTTCTGAAAAAAATTGTTTCCTACTTACTTGCGGTTTGGAAGCGAATATACATATGTTGGATTGCTGCCTTAATTGTCTTTGCAAGGCAAAAAACTCACTTATTCCATAATCTTCCTCTTCATCAGATGATGAAAATGCAGCCACACTTAACATATTTATGGCTTTATTAAGTTTTTTTAAGAAAAACAAATTTTTAATTTGAATTTAATTTGTATTTGCCACCGAGCAGCTGTTTTTTGTTGACGTAATTTTAAATATTTTTTAACAACTCTGTACTATTTATGCTATTACAATATTGTCGTTGTCGTTTTTTTTTGCACGGTACCACAAAAATTAAAAAACGACAACCACAACGCCAGCTGTCGGATTACGACAACGCCTTAGACAATCAGGGTGATTATCTTATTTTTGTGATTTTTTCCCCAAATGGTTTACAAATGTAATTACTTTAACTGCTCTCTTGTCTGTTTTGGTCAATTTTTAACACAACAAAATATGGATAAGGCTTCATTACTTAAGCGGATACTTTTCGTAAAGGGACTGTAACTCCGATATTTTGGTATATAAAAAAGAAAAATTTAGATTTTTGTCGTTTTAAATGGGCCAAATGTAACATTGTGTTTTGGTTAAGACGAACTGTTTTGGACTGTCTCACAAAACAAATTTCATCTAATTTTGGTTTTTAGTACAAACTTTACAAAATTTTGCAAATTTGTCAAAAACTTCTTTGAATTTTAATAAATTTTAAACCGAAAACATTGACATTTTTTACTCAAATATTCATAAAGAGATAACAGACTTCAGGTAGTGTAATTAAGTAATTTTAATACGCGCCTCTTTCTTTTTTTTGTCCTCTACAACTTATCCAAAGTCCATTAAAACGGCTTGAAAGCGAGAAAGTGTCTAAATAAAAATTGCATTTAATTTCAAAAATAGTTATTCTAAAACAAGGTTTTTAAATATCAATTTAAAATTTGAATTTATCTCAAAAAAAATTTATCTCAAATATAACTTCAATTATGTACGTTTAAAGTTAAATTCTTGCTGTTCTACTAATTTATCTCAAATATAACTTAAATTATGTACGTTTAAAGTTGAAATCTTGCGAAAATTGCATACTTAAAAATTTTTTTCTGCAACTTCCTTTTAAACAAATTTGTAGTAGCTTTTTCTGCTATTTTTACAGTTTTATTTCTACGAGTGTAGTAGTTTTCTCTCGCGCATAAATATATAAAAATAACTGTTAAAAATAATCTCTATTTATTTACAAAAAATTAAAAATAGTTGGTCACATTATGATTTAACAACTTTTCTTCAAATACTCTCATCTTAAGACATTTGTCATACCATACTTCATTCATTCAGTATGCAACATTTCCAGTTTAGCTGTTAGTTACTACGACTAATAATTGCTAATGTTATAGTAATTTTCGAAATTATTCACATGTTTTTAACACACATATCGATCATAGAAATATACCGACATTCCCATACCATCCGTTCAATCGACAACTAATTTATTGGTGATTCCCTAACAACGCCTATATATGATTTTTGCATATTTTGATCATAAAATTTTGTACACAATTTACACATTTTAATCTATAATATTCAATAAATATCGTTAAAAAGTCTTTTGTTGTTGCAGTTAACTAGATAAAGGGTCCGCCAAATATTTTTTTTTTTATTTGAAAATGCTATAAAAAAAAACTACTGAATATTTTCTCAAATTTCTTTTTTTATTTGAAAGTACAATAATGGAAAATAATTTCATTCAAATGGCTTCCTCGGCTGGCCATGCAGTAGCCTACACGATCGGTCCAATTTTTAAGCACATTATCGATTGTGTGCAGCTGTATTTCACCAATGGCTTCCTGTTCCGTCCTGTTGAAACCAAATGTTGCCAATATCCTCCTCTTCAATTTTTGTGAACAAAAATTCGTTCAACATGGCCCGATAACGATCGCCATTGACTGTAACGGCCACTGCTCATTTTCGAAGAAAAATGGCAATTTTCACACACATTCTGCAACATTACCATGATTTTCAAAGTAATGTCGCAATATTTCCCAGCGTTGTTCAAGCGTATACACAACCATATTCGTTCAGCGGAAGGATAAAACTAATTATCTGTCAAAACAGACATGAGCTAAGTGTTACCATTCACGAAATAAGCACTAGTTGAAAAAAAAACGTTAGATGGCGGACCCTATATATTCAGGTTTAATATAGTATACTCGTATATTTTATTGGAATTCGAATACTTTTGGTATGCCTATAAGTATATTCATTTAGCATATTAACATAAATTCATATCGGTTTTGCATCACTTTTTAATTATAAATTCGTTACAATTTACATTTAAAATGCAATATGGTTAAAAATTACAAAATTTTTATTTACACCACCCTTCGCAATGTTTTTGTTAAAAATGAAAACAAAATTTAAATAAGACATACAATTTGCAGGTGATAAAAAATGTCGAAGGGAATAAAAAATGTTTGAGGTGAAAAACACTTTTAAAGGTAAAAATATTCTTTTTTGAGTTGCATGTCCAAATACTTTCTTACCTCCAGACTTCTGGCGAATTTGTATAAAAATTTGTAATGCTTCTTCCCTTCATTTAATGCATGTCCCTTCATTTAATGCATTGGTATGAACGTTACCTTTTACAAAACAAATACTCTTACAAAGCTTAAGAGTTTTGTTCCTTCTAGCTCCCGAAATGTAATCTCTTAAAAATCAAAGATTTTCAGAAAAATTTGCGAATTTTCCCTTACATTATGCATGCATGTTAGAAGTATTTGAGGTATATGCATAACTAAGGCATCATATGAAAGGTATACAATGCACTTTATAATTATATGCAACGTCATTTTTATTTTCAAAATGTTAAAGTTAATTTTTAAGATTAAACATTTGTGACAAAATTGGCGGCGCAAATAAAATGCGATGCGAGCCGATTAAAACGGCGACGGCTGAAAATTAAAAAAAATTGGCGGCGGCGGCGCGCAATATGGTTACCTATATGCTTACTAGTATGGTAAAAAAAATGAGTCTAAAAATAAATTTTCAAAAAAACTAAATTTTATATTTAAAAAATTATTTTTTATTGAATATTTTTTTTTAATAAAATGTGCCCACACGGGATTCGAACAGGTTCTCAGTCAAGCGCTCAGTATACAGAAAATCTAAAATGAGTAGTTATACATGTACTTACTAGAGTTGAAAGAATAATGAGTCTATAATAGATTAAAAATTTAAAGTTTTCTTCGATCTTCTTTTTTTATCCTTTTAAGTTTAAACGAGCTTAAGATCATTTATTTATTAATTATTTATTTCCAATATTTCGTCTCTACATTGGGTGACTTCTTCAGGGAAGAAGTGATTTATAGCAACAAAATTAGTAGATGCAGCAAAAGTTTTACTTACACTTAGTTGAATAAAAATTAAAAATCCTTGCTAAAAGTTAATCAAATTTTTTAATATTTGTACGGCAAAACTACATGGCGTATGATCAGTTTTCATAAATATGATGAAGAGTGTCATAAAAATTTATGACAGGTTTTGGACCTGTATTTTTGCCCATATTTCGACTATTCAACTTTATCGAATTGTTCCTATTTGTTCTTATTTTTAAATTCTAAGACCTTCGTGAAAACAAGTATTATTCATTCAGTGTTGGAATCAATTGACATGCAGAATAGACTAAAATTTTAAAATTTATTCACAATTAATGTAAAATGTTTGTTAGTTTTTTATTTTTATTTCTATTTTTAGTTTTTAGCTTATATTTTATATTTCATTATAAAAAAGTAATTTTTGCCTAAACCATGAATTATTTTATAGGAACTATTTTACCCATAAATTCAACTGTAGCTAAAAGTTTTCCCTGTAATTTTTCCGAGGAAAAACCATATATTTTTATTTAGTTTTTAAACTTTTGCTTATATCTATTTTAACTTTGAATGTTAAGGGATTTCAAAATGACAACTTTTTCTAATATTTCTCCAACCATAATATTTCTCAGTTGATCAGTTAAAGAATTCCCCAGTTAAAACTGAAAAATTTCAAATTTACTGAATTAATTGCTATCAACTAATGTTTTAGTGGAAAAAAATTGTTTTTTGTTACCCTGTTAATAGAAATAAATAAATTAAAAATGTTTAAGAACTTTTCAAAAAATATTATTCCAAAAGAGAAGTAAGAAAAATTCAAATATTTTCAACAAAAAAAATGTTAAACGTACACCCAAAAAAATCTTTGGCAAGTAATTAGATGCATTTCAACTAATAAAGTATAGTCACAAAAAAATTATGTGAAAACTAGTTGCATTTTACCAAGTTTTTTCTTGTTTCTACTTAATGTTTGGATAATTTATGTGAAAAAACTTTATTAGTTGAAATGCTCCTAATTACTTGGCAACGATTTTTGTGTGTGTATTAAGTTTTCTTGTTTAAGAAGTGTTGAAATTTAGTTAATCGTTTTTTTATTATTTTATTATTTTATAGATCAAAACATATACAATTTTATGCAATTTTGCATGTACAATTGTGGATAAACGAACATCCAATTGAAAATGTTTATGGGAAGTTTAGGAAAAAGCGAGCGAAAAGCAGTAAATAAAAAAAGTTAATGATTAATTATTAAATAAACGTTAAAAATTATTAAACGTGAATAAAAGTTTCGGTAATTAACTAAATACAATGGTTATTTAAAAATTATTAACAAATTCGTTGTTTTTAACTGCGTTGCGTCGCTTGTTAAAAAAAATATTAGTTATTTTCAATTAATTTTTATAACTGAGCCTCAGTAAGGGGTATTTTACCTGAGTCTCAGTTAAAAATTCAGTTACTAATGACTGAGAAATTTTTTCGGTGTACCCTTATACTTTTGCCATTGGGGGTATTCATTATATGCTTCGTATATAGTAAAGGACATGCACGAATGTCTTGTAAGCCATTTGCAAGACATTTTTTTTTATACAACAACAAAATTTTGTTTTGCTCTAATTAAATAACTCTTGAAATTTATAAATCTTGGACAAAATGAAAGTATCCCATGAAAAAAATAATTTTTTTTTTTAGGTGGATTAGTCTGTTTTTTTCTTTATATTTTAAGTACAGAAATCGTTAGCCTGTTCTCAAAATGCAAGAGAATATTTTTCAAAACAGTCATACATCCCTTTAGTATATAGTGTAAAGGTACACAGTGCGTATTTGCAGGTACCTTAACAATTACTGCCGCGTTTTAAATATAATTTGTTCGTAATCTTCTTCAATTCCACGTTTATTTCTTTTGAAAAATATTTCTATACAAATAAAATTCAATATTTTATAATAAATACTAAAAACAGTTTATTAATTTAATTTTTTTTTTAATTTTTGAAACAACAATAAAAATACAAAAAAAATTGTATTAAAAACTTTCCAGGACTGCTAAAACGTTTATGACTACGGTTGCCAAATTCGGATTCGCAAAAATCGTGACATTTGAATTAAAAAAAGCTGGCTTTTGCAAAAAAAATCTCGACATTTTCAAAACATGCTTTCACAAAAAGAAAGTTGTCAAGTTTTGCACATTGTTAAACTTTAAAACAAAAAGCTTCAGTCTCTGAAATATGAGTCATTCTATGTCAAACCGAACGATTGTTGTTGCCATGTTAGTCATTTTGACAATTTTCAGTACCCAAAATAACTGAATGACGATGTACGATTTTTGCTCCCAAAAAGACGATTTTTTGATAATAGTTTAACACGCAAAACATATTTAACTCTCATTCTTAAGCAAAACATATTTAATTGTCATTCTAATGAAATCATCGGATCTATTTTTGCATTTCGTTAAAAATTAAAAAAAATAGTAATTTTTATCGTAATCTATCATTTATTTCTTAATTTGATCAAACAAAATTTTTGCAAAAATTCAAATACTAGAATTAAATTAAACTAAATTCAGAACGAAATTACTTATTTTGTGAATTCATTTCGGGTGTAGCTTAATTTAATTTATGTGTTTACACTTTTATAAAATTTAATTTTTTACATTTTTATAAAAATATATTTTTTTTTATAAAATATATATTTTATATATATATTTCATATATATTTTTTTAAATGAAAAATGCGCTTCAAATTTTAAAAACTTCAGCTTTTTACTTGAAACTTCATTAAAAGAACGAAAATTTGTATAAAACGCAATTAAATGGAAGAATTGTTTCAAAATTACAAAGATCAATTTAAAAGCTAGGGGAAATAAAAAAAACTTCGCTTATAACGAACTAAACATCAGTCAGGCTTCAGGCAAAATTATAGTACAACCACCCTTTTGATTGGGCTAACTGATTCAATTAGACAAAAGCTGAATGACAAGAAATGTAGTGTGCTGATTTCATTGGACTTGTCAAAAGCGTTTGATAAAGTTTTACACTCAAAGTTAGTGTACAAGTTATGTAGTATGTATAATTTTTCTAAATCAGCCTGTAAGCTGGTGCAGTCGTATCTCCGTGATAGATCGCAGTTTGTGTCAGTTGATGGTAGGGAGTCATTGACCTTGGAGGTTACTAGTGGTGTACCTCAGGGGTCAGTAATTGGCCCCATTTTGTTTATGATGTACCTGAATGATTTTGTTAATATTTTTGATAATAACTCAACTGAGACATTTTTATATGCTGATGATGTTCAGATTTTGTTTTCATCAGATAGACAATTTTTAGATGTGTTGAAAGCCAACATTGATTACTTTCTTAGCCAAATCAGTCTATGGATGCGGGAGAATGGGTTGAATATTAATTTTGGTAAAACTCGGGCAATGTGTTTTGGTTTAGATTCAAATGACTTAAATATATCGTTGGATAATGTGGGGCTAAATTTCGTTTCTGAAATGAAATGTTTAGGCGTTTTTATAGATAATAATTTGAGTTTTGCAAAACATATTGATCATATATGTTCCCGTGTTAATAGTACCATTAGACGGTTATATTCATTAGATTTATATTTGCCTCTCCGCGTGAGGAAGCATGTTGCCAGTTCTCTGCTCATGTCGCAGATTATTTATGCGATGGAAGTATTTTCAGGTACAAACAGTGTTGTTCTAAGAAGGCTGCATCTTACTTTTTACCGTATTATTAGATATATTTATAAATTGAGATTAAGGGATCATGTGTCTCCCTTTGTAATGGACTTTGTTGGATTTTCTTTTGAGAATTTTATTAAATTGAGAATTTTGTTACTTTTTCGAAAAGTCGTTATGCGGAATTGTCCTGAGTACATTAGAGATGATTTTAGATTTTCTAGATCAAGTAGAAACCCTCAGATAATATGTCACCGTATATCCTCATCTATATATGAAAGATCTTTTCATGTACGTATAACTAGGGTGTGGAATATCCTTCCCATAGATTTAAAATTATTTGCATTCACAGATACCACCTTTAAGCGTAAACTTAAACAACATTTTGATGCTCTTTAATTGATTAATTTACCCCCTGTTCTTTTACGAGGGTTTCCATCACTGACTATAATTTATTATATGTAAATTTCTGTTATAAGCTAGTTAGGGCCTTTAGTTTTTAGTATTTAGGTTAATTATATAACTTCTTAGTTTTAAGAAATTGTTTTTTTTATATATATACTTTTTTTTTCTTTTGATTTGTAATTTTTGATAATGGAGTAGTATTTGAACCATATTTGGCCTTATAGGCTTGGTTCTTAAATTTGAAATAAAAAATAAAAAAAAAAAAATAAATTGTCAAGTCCCTATGAGTTTGTTATAACTGTGATCCGCTGTATTCCATTTTTAAGTTTGCGTTAAATCAAGCTTTTTTTATATTTTATTCAAGTAAAAAATGCCTCTTATTTATTTGTCAAAATTCAACTCAAACAATGAATTCCGTCCATTTTTAGGCTGATAAAATTCATTTATATACAATTTGAAATGTCAAAGTGATAACCTTTGACTTATACCGCCATCTGCTAGTTTAGTATGATATGCTTCGAATCTTTAAATTTCATTAGAAAACATCTCCTGAAAATTAACGGCCATCATTGTTAGAGTTGAGTTTCTACAAATAAACTATAAATAAAGTCATTTAAAAAAAAGAGATTTCGATGTCTTTTAACTAAAATATAGTCCAAAAATAGCTTGAGAAAATGCAAACTTAAAAATGAATCAACCTTGCTAATATGTTTGATTTGCTTTATTTTTGTAAATATGCGGAGGTTAAAAGCTCGTTATAAATTATAAAAGACATAAAAATAATCTCGATGTATATAAAAACAAAAAACTAATAAAACTATAATAGAACTATAAATAGAACATTTTTGGCCTTCAAAGTTTAGTAATGTCACGATGCTTGTTAGAAAAGGACCCTAGCTACGCCTATGATTAATAGGTTTTTTGTTAAAACCTAGCTAATATGTTTGATTTGATTTATTTTGGTAAATATACGAAGGCGGGAAGCTCGTTATAAATTAAAAATAACATAAAAATAATCTCAATGTATGTAAAAAAATAAAAATAATAAAACTGTACGAAATATCTTTTATTTTGACTTTATCTTTTAAAACGGAGTATACACTCAGGGAACTTCTGCTGTAAATATTTGTAGTAGTTTGAGTTGAAATACAGTATCTTTATTTTTTAGTGAAAAAACAGTCATTTGTAGAAGAAATTTTAGTTTTGACTACAATTGTAGTTCATTTCAAAAAACAAACCACATCAAATTACTGTATTATGATTATACATTCATTTTATACAGTAGTTTTTTTTATTAGAAAATAAAATAAATAAATGTTTATTTTTTACTACATATGTGGTTAATTTTTACTACAATAGTGGTTCATTTTTTAAACAGTAAAAAACAAATGGCAATGTTAGTTGAATTTACTGAAATTTAAGTCTTCCTTTCTTCAAGTGAAATTTCATTTGTTTTTAACTACATATGCAGTGGTCTTTACCTATATAGTATTCCAAGTGTACCATTGGATTCTACGGCCCAAATTAAGTTTACGTGTCCGGGTTTTGGTGTCTCAATTCCACGTACATACTGTGTTACAAACTTTTTACTGTATTTTGATCTTTACACTAAACATTTATTAAAAAAAATATTTGCAAACATTTAATATTTAACCGCACATTCTTTTAAGTTGACATTTTATATGTTGTTAACTCCTTCCAGGTCCAATACATTTTTGTTTTAAATTGCGTATACAAATCTTAAAAAAAAGGGAAACATATTGCGTGCAAACAAATGTATCGCACTGTAGGATTTAAGATTCAATTTAAAATATTTCAAAGTTATAGTCTACCATCCTAAAGGTATAGCCTACCATCCTAAAGGTAGGCTATAACTTTGAAATATTTTAATTTTAACCTTAAATCCTACAGTCCGATACATTCGTTTGCACGCAAACGACAAAATTATAAATAATTGTAATAATTGTAATAAAATAAAGCTTATTTTAAGCTGATGCCCGTTGTTTTTACACTTACCGACAAAACCTCAGTAATTGTTTGGTATTATGGAACTTTTTACCTGGTAATATTACTATATTTATTGAGATTAGTTGTGTTGGTTAGAAATGGTTATTTGGGGTCGTTTATCTTCCATATGGTGACATTAGTGTTATGGAGGATCGTTTAGGAGATTTATTGGTAAAATACCAGAATATTGTGATTATGGGTGATTTTAATTTGAACCTTTTTAATATAAATAATTCACAGCTTGTACTTTCGACATGTCAGCGTTTAGGTTTGACTTATGATCATAACAACCTGCCTACTCATTATGCTTCTTGGATATCTACATCTTTGCTTGATTTTTTTATTTTAAGTCCGTCCGTTTCAATTCAAATATCTGGTCAAATGCAGTGTCCGGCTATTTCCTATCATTCATTCATGTATATCAGTGTTAGTGTACCTTTGATATCGAATGAAGAATTTGTTGAATTCAGGGATTATAATAATTTAGATTTAAATATGCTGCAACAGCATGTTCTTCTTTTCGATTTTACTAGTTTCTATGATAATTCTGATGTAGATAACCAACTTTCAAGCTTTATGGCTTGTATAAACCATTTACACTCTTTGGTTCCTATAAAAAGATTTAGGATTGCACAGCCTAATGAAAGTTGGTTTAATACGCCACTGATAAATTATCATCTGTCACTTAGAGATTTGGCATTTAAAGAATATCTCAGAGTACCCTCACGTGAAAATTGGAGATCTTATTGTAAAGCTCGTAGTCGATCCAAGACAGTGACTAGAAATGCTAAGCGTGGCTCATACGAATAAATTTAAAAATCTTGATAAGAGCGGGATGTGGAAGATGTTAAGATCTGTAGATGATTTGAATGTGGATAAATTTTCGCATAACAGATCAGTTGATTTATTCGACCCCTTTGATTCAAATTTAAATTTTTATGTTAACGGTTTCTCATTTCGTAACATTGATTTTGAAGATATGCGTATTGCTCTTTCCAAAATCAAGTCTAATGCTTCCGGTTCTGATGATTTATCAAAATAATTTTTCCTTTTATTCATAGGCAACTTTTGTATATAATAAATAATATTTTTACTAATTCTAAATTTCCTTCTGATTGGAAAATTGCTAAGGTAATCCCTATTAGGAAGAAGGATTCTCGTCACGAGTTTAGACCAATTTCGTTGGTTCGTGTCTTGTCTAAAATTGTTGAGCACGTTATTAGGGATCAGGTTATGATGTTTTTGAACGAGAATAACTTGCTTAATTCTTTACAATCAGGGTTTCGTGCAGGATATAGCACGACTTCGCTTTTAATTGGACTCACGGACTCTATTAGACGTATAGTGGATAAGGATAATGTGGGAGTGTTGTTATCTCTAGATTTGTCTAAAGCCTTTGATAGCATTAGTCATGCGATCTTAATACATAAGCTATGCAATTATTTCGATTTATCTTATTCTTCTTGCAAATTAGTTTTTTCTTATTTGTCTCGACGACGTCAGTTTGTTCATTGTAATGACTCGAATTCGGAGTGTTTAGATGTAACCAGTGGAGTTACACAGGGCTCAGTTATAGGGCCTTTACTATTTATGTTATATATGAACGACTTTTTTAACATACTTCATGATTTTGAGTGTGATGCTTTTGTCTTTGCAGACGTTATACAACTTCTTTTTTCGCTCATTGATGTTTTCGAATATGACATGAATTTGATTTTATCTAATATTTCTGCCTGGATGATAAATTGTAATTTGAATATAAACTCTACCAAAGCTATGCTTTTTAAACCACATAACTCTGAAGTGGATGTATCTATTACGAAGTGGATGTATCTATTATACTGTATTGAAGTTTTTTCTGGGTGTAGTGTCGATGACTTCAATAAATGTAATTTACTGTTTAATAAAATAATAGGTTTTGTTTACAAATTGAAGCCATATGATCATGTTTCGAGGCATATTTCTGTTTTTTGGGATGCAATTTTAATAATTTTGTTCGAATTCGATTGCTATTATTCTATCATAAAGTCATGCTCTCTAATTGCCCTGAATATGTACATAGACATTAAATGATCGTTCATGACTAATATAATTTCTAATGGGATATAAAAGTTGAAGGTTTCTTAAAAGTTGAGGGTACTCTTGAACACTTAAAGAAACCCTCAACTTTTATATCCCATTAGAAATTATATTAGTCATGAACGATCATTTCATGTTCGTGTAGCTAAGTGTTGGAACCATTTACCCTTACCACTTAGATCTTTTGATCTATCTTTAAAAACATTCATGAGCAAACTTGTAGAATATGCTTCTGTAAATGATATTTGATGTGCAAAAATTTTCAAAAATTCTCTAAACTGCAATACATTTTGTCATGTGAGTTTATGGTTTTTTGAAATAAATTAAATTAATTAATTAATTAAACTTCTTACCTTTGCATTACTTCGCAACTGATTGCCCATTAGTAACACCAAATTCACATGTTTAAATGTTTTTAAGGTATTATTAGTTTATTTTTACAAAAACTTTAATATAATTAAATATTTATACAGATTTGAAAATTTTAAAATAATATTCGATATCAAAATTAAAGATTTAAATAAAAAGTTTTTGATAACTCTTTACATGTAAGTGGGGAGTAACATGTTACCGAGATAAGTAGTTACCTCGGTGGACATGGCCTTGTTCACAGAATAAATTATCAACCTAAAATATCTAATTAAAAATTTGATTTGAATTTAATTTGTTTCTAAGCAAATATTTAATTGAATCAATTAATATTTTAATTGCCTTTTAAATAGATAAATACATATTTTATTTTAGACGCAATTATCATATTATTTTTTCATACACTGTATGCATAAATAGAAAATTTTCAGTATAAAATACCAAATACATTTGAAGTTAACAAACAAAACAAGCACACACACAAACAGACTCAGCATTGCAAAAAACACACATACCAACGTATAGATCGCACACTTTTTTTTTGTAGAAGTTATTTATAACTTTTTTTTCCTTCTTAATTTTAATAAAAGGTTTAATTGATAGTATCATTGCCGTGATAGGTGCAAAATCAATTAAAATATTAATTGATTCAATAAATTTTTTAATTGAAACCCATTTTTAGTTTTTTCTGTGTTAAAATAAAAGGTTTTGTAATAGAAAAGTACCAGTTACCGACCTTAATTTCTTATTCCCAAACTTTTTCTGGGTTACTATTTATTAAATGTAATACCCGTCTAAAAATATATGAAGCTTTACATAATTTTCTCTATATTAATATGACCACACACTTCACTTACATATATAAAATTTCAGCCGAAAAATGGCCCGATTAAATTGTATCACATTAGATCTAATTGTATCATATTCGATTTATTTAGATACAATTAGAAGTGATTTGATATAGTTTTGTCAGAATTTGGTCCTCATCCAATTTAATCAAATGATACGTTATACTAACCTACTATAATTACAAATGATTTTTGCTATTTTTTCTAATCTCGACGACAAAAAATTCTGATATAATCATATATGATGATATATAGTGTCACATAACTACGATCAACATTAGCTGATTCCATGGGATCTAATCTCATATAGTTTGATCCGAAAAATGGGTCCATAAAATATGATCAAATTATATACAATTTGATGCAATTTTATCTAATAAGTTTTTTAATTAGAAAAATTAAAAAAATTTTTTTTTTGTCAGAATTTTGTCCTCATCCAATTTAATCAAATGATACGTTATACTAACCTACTATAATTACAAATGATTTTTGCTATTTTTTCTAATCTCGACGACAAAAAATTCTGATATAATCATATATGATTATATATAGTGTCACATAACTACGATCAACATTAGCTGATTCCATGGGATCTAATCTCATATAGTTTGATCCGAAAAATGGGTCCATAAAATATGATCAAATTATATACAATTTGATGCAATTTTATCTAATAAGTTTTTTAATTAGAAAAATTAAAAAAATTTTTTAAATGTTTTAGAGATCAGTACTTTTTTATCCAATTAAGTACTACTTGTAATTCTTTTAAAGGGTGTTTTTTATACAAGTGCAGAACTTTAAGTTGGCAACACTTTTTTTAACTGGCGGCCATTTTGTCAGCTGTCAAGTGATTTATGTTTAGTATGGTTTGTCATTTCAACATGAATAGACTGACGCCTGAACAACGCTTCCAAATTGTGCAATTTTATTTTGAAAATCATGCTTCTGTTCGAAATACGTATCGCGCAACTACGTCCATTTTACGGAAGCTCACTTTTGGTTTAATGGATACATCAATAAACAAAACTGACGTATTTGGAGTGATGATAATTCTCAAGTGTATGTTGAGGCACCGTTACATCCAGAAAAACTGACAGTTTGGTGTGCTTTATGGGCTGGTGGAATTATTGGTCCGTACTTCTTTAAAAACGATGCTGGTCAGAACGTTACAGTCAATGGTGACCGCTATAGAGTCATGATTACTGACTTCTTCGTTCATCAATTGAACAACCATGATGTGCAGGAGCTGTGCTTTCAGCAAGACGGCGCAACATGTCACACAGCTCGTGCCTCAATTGATATTTTGAAGAAAACGTTTGGTAACCGCATAGTTTCACGTTTCGGACCCGTGAATTGGCCTCCAAGATCGTGCGATTTAACGCCGCTGGACTGTTTTCTGTGGGGATATGTGAAGTCGCTAGTCTACGCCGATAAGCTCGAAACGATTGATTTTAAGTCATAGTGCAAATATTCAAATTGATATTAAGATTTTTGCATTATTAAACATTTTACTTAAAATTTTCTTAATTTGAAATAATTAGTTTCAATTTAATCTATCGTTTTTGCAAGATCTAATGCAAAATTCCAATTATGTTATATAAATTTCAGATTAATATTTTAAGCTTTTTGCTAAAATTTTAAATAGAAAAATTACAAATAAATATATAATTTTAAATTTTGTTTAACTCAATTTCATAAGAAACTTTCTAAATTGCAAACCACAATTTAATTTGTAATGTTCAACATATCCAAAGAGAAATGTGCTAAAACTTTTTCTTCTAATGACAACTTTTTGAATGCGCGTTTTTCTTTTAGATAATACGGAATATATAAATAAATACGTCATCCTACAAAGAAATATTGCTAAACATTTTAATTTTTCGAAAAGTGAAATTTTGAGGTTCGCAAAAGTTTTTTTTTTTTTAATTGAAACATTGAAATGTTTTTATACATTGCACATGAGTAATTAAAATAGTTTAACTAATACCCTTTGAAATCGCAAATAATTAAATTAAATAGATTTTGTCTCGCCGATTTCAAATCTGTTTTATAATTTTAATTTTGCATTTTAAATATAAGCTATTTTTAAAATTGTACGCTATCTTTAATTATTATCTTTCTCAAACCTCACATTAAAAATCTATTTAAATTTTTTCTAGAATGCATTTGCTAAATGTATTTTTACGCTACACGCAAAGAAAAAACATGGTTAAGAGAACCATATTCGAAGAGCATCTTATATTTTTGGATTTATGATTGCAACAACCATGTTACTATGGATGTGACAACCATACTCTTTCTTATCTGTTTCTGTATCATAATATGATAATTATATTGCCATATTATGGTACCGAATAGATCCCAATATTGTCATATTATGTTTCTGGAAATTTTTATGAATTATCATAAGTATTCTCACTATTCTCCCAACATACTGTTGAAGCTGGATTAAAAATGTATGCATCTTTTTTTTTTTTTAAATAGTATATTTATTTAATAATTCACACATTTAAATATTTCGGGTTAAAATAATTTAATTAATAAAATTGTCTTTGCACTAAAGAATAAGCTTTGCAAAATATGCTGTCAGCTATACAAACTATACATGTGATTATAGCAGAAAGCACGCATAAAAATATTATTAAGAACACAATTTCACAATACATTTATAATGATAAAACCATGTTTGTAGCAAACATAATATTTGAATTATAACTACATTATAGTCCTAGTTATGATATTATGATCTTGGAAAGCAATTTCGTCATCCCTTATTACCAAATTATGGTTATTGCAAACTTATTATGATTATTTCGTACTACAGACTTATTTCTTTCACATTTCTTTATATTTTTGTTCTTTAATTATATATTTTTTGCGTAATTGCAAATAATTAAAAAATAAATCACTTTGTTATCTACTAATAATGTCGATATAATAAACAATAACTTTATTTAACGAGTGCGTGACAATTTAACTTTTTGCCTGGACTCCCAGTACCGGCTTCAAACTTATTTCTTCTTCCACAAAACAAATCACCATTACAATTAACACCACTGTTTGGCTATTTTTAATATCTTTCCGTTTATATTATTTAATTTATTGGGGATGACTGCTTCCCACAACTTCCTTTCACAAAATCTCAATCGAGAATGACACTAAAAGAGCGAAGACTCTTATAAAAAACAAGACTGATCTTCTTATAGGTGGCTCAACTATTATATGGCTGTATTTAGAGAGAAGAATGTGATAATACATACTATATTATGATTGTAGACAAGACAATAATATGATAACTGAAAAAAAGAGATTTTTACTAGAACATGATGAAAGAAACCATATTATTGGTGAAATATGATTGATACAATAATAATTTAATTGAAACAACCATTTATGGGTGTATGAAACATAGTTTTGTGACCGTTATTTGATTCGGTTTCCAATCTTGCTTAAAGTGCTTACAGAAAAATTTGCGAAACATTTTCAAAAATTAACCCACCCGCCAAAAGCTAGAGCTGGGTACGCCACTAATTTTGTAAAACCGTGTAATTGATTAAAAACTATTTATTTTCAATTTTATCAATTTTCGATTTTCTCTATTTATTTACAAATAAATTACAAATTATTTACTAACCTTAAAACTAAACTACAAAATCTAGTGTATCTGGGGCGACTAATAAACCCAAGAAAAACACACAATTTACGTTTTAAATAAAATTAAAATGGCCTAAACTAAAAACTACAATGATTTGATATAAATTAATGACTTTGGGATGTCGGAAAATTACCAGCCAGAGCCGGATGATGACCAACCAGAGCCGGATGATGCCCAGCCAGATGGTGGAGGATGAGATGATCCATGAGGTGGTGGACCATAAGAAGGAGGACCTTCGGCTGGTGGACCATAAGCTGACGGACCATTGACTGGAACTGATACTGATGTAATAGGAAGAAGTTTTTTAACCTGTTTTGCTTTAAGTGTGCCTTTTTGTACCACATGACCGCTGGAATAATATTTATTTGCTAAAATACTTTTGGTACGTTTAGCGATACCGGAACCTTTTAGGCCAAAATGAGCTATTAATTGACTATTAATATCGGAATATCCACCAGCACCACCGCTATAACCGCCGCCGCCATAACCGCCGCCGCCATGACCTCCGCCACCATGACCTCCGCCGCCATGACCTCCGCCGCCATGACCTCCGCCGCCATAAACACCGCCTCCATAGGCACCAGCATTAGCTTGATCTTTTAAGACAATTTGCAAGATTTGTGGTAAGATGGCATTTAATTGTGAGCCACCACCGCCATGACCATAGCCAGAGGCATATGATGAAGCGCCAGATGTAAAGCCACCAGAATAACCATGGTCTACTGGAGCGGAAGCTATAACAGGAGCACTTTGGGTAACAACTTTAAAAATTTGTGCTTCTCCGGCGGAACCGTAACTATGACCACTAGCATAACCGCCTCCATAAGAGTGACCGCCTCCATAAGAGTGACCACCTCCTCCACTGCTATAGCCTTGTCCTTGTGCCAAAATTATGTTAATAACTTGGGGAACGGGACCAGCGTCCCCTATATAACCGTGATCATGACCACCACCATGATCACCACCATCATGATCATCTCCGCCATGTCCTACTTCGTAGTTAACTTGACTGCCACTACTACTTGCAGCTGCACTACTTGCACTACTTCCACTACTTGCAGCTCCCAAAAGGCCCAATAATGTTGCATTGCATGCACAAACTGCGGTCAATAAACAAATGAAAATCTGGGAAAAGAAATGCCGAAAATTTGTTAATATAATCCAGTTGCTTAGAAATAACAAGAGAATACGCACCTTCATTTTAATTCAGTCTGTGCTTAGGGAATGGGATAATCCAGAAATGCTTTGAACTGAAGCTGTCACGTGTAAATATAAAAATGATATGACTTTCTAACATTTCCTTTGTTTTTATAGTCATCCCATATATGGTCTCCCAAAAAATATTAAAAAGAAACGAAAAGCTGACGCAAAGAAACAAAAATCAATGCTATTTAAATCTATCTTTAAAACACGATTACTATTACTTCATCGCCCTTACAAACAGCAGCTAAACTAACGACTGACTGCAGCATTATTGAGCTCTACAAAAACCCAAAATATGGATTTCAAAATTTCTTCTTTTCAAAATAAACTCTCGATTGATGTTGTTAAATACTGTTGGTTGGTAAGTTAACGTTGATGGTTTTGCTGTACAGTGCCCGACATAAGTTTTGTCACAGTTATTTGTATCAAAGAAAAATTAATTTTGTTATTCAAAACCGCGAGAAAATATAGACGCAAAGAAAAAACATGGTTGGGGTAACAATATTCTAAGAGCATGATATATTTTTTTTATTTATGATTGCGGCAACCACGTTACTATTTTTGTGACAACCATACTCTTTTTCTTACACACAGAAAAACATTTTGCTGTTTGCCAACTGAAATTCGATTACTTTTACTCAGATTCGATTATTACGAATTTAAGTCGGTTAGTACAACTCAATATTAGTTTTCACAACAAAGTTTGGTTAATTCTATTGAATTTTAGTTGCAACGCCCAAAATATTAAAAAATCGAATGCAAATATCGTTGCACTAGCTGAATTTTTGAGTTGTTACCATTAAAATACACTATAATATAATGCATTATAATATAATAATTACATTACCATATTATTGTTCCAAATTAATCTCAATATTATATTATGGTTACAGAAATGTTTGTAAATTATCATAATATGATACCTACATTATTCTCCCATCATTTTATTGAAGCTGAATTAAAAAGTTATGCGTGTTTTTTAAAATAGTACAAATGTATTTTTTTAATAATTTACAGATTTAAACAAACTTATTTTAAAAAAATTTAAATAATAATATTTTGTTTGCGCTAACGAATAAGAATTGTGTTATTAAAGAGTTACACACATCATTATTTTGTAGATATGCGATGTTTACATACATTTTTTATTTTATTATCTAAAAAAGAAAAAACTTTTTGTTTTTATTATTACACGTCTGATTCTGTTGGGAAAAATAAAGTAATGGAAACTTGTCATTACAGCATAAAGCACACATAAACATATTGTTCAGAATACAATAGCAGAATACATTTACATTGATCATAACATGTTTGTAGCAATAATTGTATTTGTATTATAACCGTATTATAGTCCTAATTATCATGTTATGATAATGGAATAGAATTTCGTCATCAATTATTACCATATTATAATTATTGCAAATATATTATAATTATTTCGTGCTACAGACTTAAAAGCACTTGTATTTTGTTTAACTTTTTCTTTCATATTGCGTTTTATATATATATATATTTTAATTTCTAAGTGCTTATTATATGTGTTCAAGTAGTACAGATAGTAAGCTGGTGTCATTACAGGTAGTGAGAAAAGTAATGACATGTCATTACCGTTTCTAAACTGGGCAAATGTGTACTTATATAACCACTTATATGGTAATGCTTTTCTACACTGGGAAATCTTATCAAGAGGTACGAGTGCGGATCAATAAGTCCGTGACTTTTCGAACTTCCCTCATATTTATATGAAATGTAACACTGCTGCCATCAAGTACCACCTGTTAATAGACTACTTTCTATTACTGTTTACTTTGCGTTTAACAGCTGTTCAAAACATACAACCTCGTAGATTTTTTTAAAAATGGAAACAAGTGAATTTCTAGTGCTCATTAAACATTATTTTTTGCGAAAAAAAAAACCGCTAATCAAACCAAAGAAGAGCTTGCTAAATATAATAGGGACTTTGCACCATGAATTTCAATGGTAAAAAAGTGGTTTACTGACTTTCGTTGTGGTCGCACAAGTACAAATGACGCTGAACGTTCTGGACGCCCAATTGAGGTTAATACACCCGAAAATGTCGAAAAAATCCACGACATGGTGTTGGCCGATCGAAGAGTAAAAGTGCGTGAGATTGTTGATGCCATAGGCATTTCATATGGCAGTGTGGTTTCGATTTTAAATGATCAGTTGGGTTTAAGAAAGCTGTCTGCAAGATGGGTGCAGCGTTTGCTCTCAATTGACCATAAACGTAATCGTGTGACAACTTCAAAGGATTGTTTGGAATTGTTTAACCGCAATTCGAATGAGTTTTTGCGGCGTTTTGTAACTGTGGATGAAACATGGATCCATTACAACACTCCGGAGACCAAACAGCAGTCTAAACAATGGGTTTCTCCTGGCGAACCGGCTCCGAAGAAGGCCAAGGTAAGTTTGTCGGACAATAAGGTGATGGCAACAGCTTTTTGGGATGCACGCGGGATAATCCACATCGATTACCTTCAAAAGGAAAAAAACAATAAACGGCGCATATTATGCCAACTTATTGGACCGATTTAACGAGGATTTAAAAAAAAACGACCCCATATGCCCCCTTTTTCATCAAGATAATGCACGGGTGCACACGTGTGCAGTCTCAATGGCAAAATTCCATGAATTGGGCTACGAATTGGTTCCTCATCCGGACGGATGAGGACTATTTCCTATTTCCAAACCTAAAGAAATGACTGGGTGAAAAGAGATTTAGCTCCAACGATGCACTTATTGATCAAACAAATGCCTATTTTAAGGACCTAGAAAAATCCTATTTTTTGGAAGGGATACAAAAATTGGAGAAACGTTGGACTAAGTGTATTGAGCTAAAAGAAGATTATGTTGAAAAATTAATATTTTTTGTAAAAAAAAACTTTGTTTCATTCAGAAATTCACGGACTTATTGATGCGCCTTCGTATAACTAAATAGAAGTGGATGTAAAAAATAATTACATTTTATTAATATTTTTCGATATTTAAAATTACCGGTAACGAAGTTTCGGGTTTTTAAGCTGGAATATAAAAAAAAATATTTTTTTTTAAATGTTTGAAGTTTTGTTTCATAACAAGAAGGATTAAATAAGAGAAAACTAACTGTGCCCAAACTTTTGTCGGCCACTGTATGTGTATTATATCCGCTACAAGATTTAAAAATATTTTTCAAACATTTTTGCATAAATTTGAATCAAATCGTCAAAACTTACACACAAGCACCATTAGAAACGTATTTCTCTATCTCTATCTCTAAAAATGTCTTTCATACAATATACTATTTACAAAGTCATCGAGCATAATTATCGTATCAAGACAAGCTTCTTCCAATATATGCATAAATTACTAACCTTGGTCAATAAAACTGTTATTGTCTGCATCTGTTGAGATTTCTTATGTTTTGATTTCGATTTAACAAATATTTCTTTCTCTCTTCCCAATCTTAATTGCTTTCAATTTTCTCACTCGTGGTTGCCTAGTATTTCACATCTTTCTTCGCAAAAGCAAAAAAAAAAAAAAAAAAACTTGTCTCATTTTCGGGTCAAATCACGTAGTCATCAAAATACTACGTTATAATTACTTCATCATTTATTTGTAATCACTCGTTTTATACTCGATCTCTTGGTCTAATTGTTTTTTTTTTTTGTTCCCATGGTTTTTAATTTGTTGAAAAAAGTCGTGAATTTCAATTAACAGTGGGCAAAAATATGTCTAATATCAGATAAATAATGCCGATTTTGTTTTGAATTAATTTTAACCAATATCACAGTACATAATCGCAACCGATTCTCATAAACTTGAGTTGGCCAAGATAAATATTCAGGAATCTGTTGATTGAAACTTGTTTGGTGAGCTGAGTTGCGGTGGGTTGGAGAAGCACAAATGCAAGTCCGTGCAGCTCAGACTATATTTTCTTCATTGTACCATACCCAGAAAAGAGAAATCGAGGAAAGAAAGTTATAGGAAAAAAAAGATAAGAATAAAATCAGCCTAGAATTTCCTAGTCTACCTTATGAATCTGCGAAAATCTGGCAGCAGGGTTTATGAACAGATTCCATAAACAACGTCATCGCTGTCCTGCCAAGAATTTTCCAGTCTTCCTTATTTGAGAAAATCTGGCAGGGAAGTTTATGAACATAAACAAGACGTCATCAGCCAAAATTTGACAACGCATTGGTGCTAGAGAAAGCTGGACAGTAACAGATATAGAGTTTCGTAGTGTCCTCATACTCCTCGCAATATCCCGTACACCTGTGTCCTGTTATCAGGCCACTAAGTGTATGACAGTCCACTTTACACCAAAAAAAATCAATGCGTTACGAGTATATAAACAAAATTCGACGTACATTGTACGAAATAATTCGTTGTGTCGCACCACGAAAGATTGGTGTATAATATACGAATACGTTCGAAAGTATTTTGTACAATGTACGAAATGATTTTTCTTCTTTACGAAATGTTATTTTGTATATAACGAAAGAATTTGTTTTTCCCGGGCTTAAAAATTGTACAATTATAAAATCAATGAAATATTAATGAACATTTTTATTAAATATTTTAAATCAGTAAAAGCACTTTTAATTTCGTAAAATAAACGATACTTTCGTATACATTACGAAAAAGTCGATACGAATGATTTCGTTAGTTTCTGTCCTCTTCACAAAATACTTCGGACACCCGCTTTAACATCTCTTAATGAAAACAGTTTTCATATATAAGTTGATCCAACGTACAATCCATGACAGGCTGATACACAGCTGTGGCGTAGGACTCGTGGGAGTCGAAGAGGTACCAATGACTGCCAAAGAGTCAGCCATCCCATTTCTCGAAATAATCACATGACCTGGAACCCATTAGACAGACTCTGTTCCCCATAGGTAACCTGTTGAGTCCGCGCCTACACTTCTGAACAATCTTGGATGTAATGACCTTAGACTCCAGTGTCTTAAGCGCAGCCTGAGGGACACTACAGATACTGATACTCCTACAGTCATCGCCACACCCAAATTAGCAAAAATCGCAGTCTGAAAATCTGTTGCCATTTTGCTCGTGTCATATGAATATCTGTTCAATGTTCGGTGTAGAGTGCGCTACTTATCATAGATCCTAAAAATAATACTTTTTGAAATCCTGAGGAAATTTCCTTTCATTAGAGTACCCACAATTGTTATTTATGATCCTGATAGATCCTAAAATATCACATTTGATCTATTTAAATATAGTCATTTTTGGTGGATCGAACGAGATATATTGAGATTTAATTTGATCTACTTAAATCCCATAAAATATATAATTTTGAATAAAATTAAAAAAAAAAATATTTTTCATTAGGCGCATATATAATTATGTATGTGGTTATATATTACAATACATAATTATATCTTATGCACATTGAAAATATTAATGAAGTTTTATCATGTATAATCATAACTTACATCATTTAATATCATATATATGTATCTTAAATTGCATTACAAAATTTCTTTTGCAGCACACACAAAAATATTTTTTTTAAGACAGTATATATTATTATATCTCATATTAATACCTTATGTGTCACCATTTATAATTACATATTATGTTATATATGAAAATGTATTGTTATATATCACAATAGATCTATGATATCCTATAATGTATGTCATATATGCTTAATATCTAATTTTTTAAAGGGCATTACATAATAATATATCGTTATATATGAAACCACATAAGAATCATAATCACATATTATAATATATTTTAATATGAAAAACTCAAGGCTATATATAATTAATTTTACTCGGGTATTTGATAATATTAATTCGTGTTAAAGTAATGCAGATATGAAGCTGGTGTTATTACTGGTAGTGAGGAAAGTAATGACATGTCATTATCGTTTTTACACTGGTTTTTTATCTCCCATTAGTTTCGTTAAGGATACAATATCTTCTCGCACAGTGTTATTGAGCGACGTTTATTGGTCTTTGGAAAAGAAGTTTAAGAATATACCCCAAATCCGTGTTAGATGTTTCATAAATTTATGCTTTACTGAATGTTGCTCTGTTGTAGAAACATATTTTCTAAATAAAACATAATATTTTAACAAAATGCCCACTGTAACATTTCCACTTAACATGAGACAATCAGTCTCCACTGTAATAAAATGAAAAGACAAAGCGTTATATTTGGCTTTGTCGAAACTATGAATACCCTTCAGAATTTTATAGAAACAAATACATTTTTCACTAATTCTCAGAAGGCTCTCAAATCTCCCTGATCTGCATCGAATAACAACCCTGCCAGGACCATAGAACATTATTATTATTTTAAGGATTATATAATTAAATGTTGTTTGTGAGTTTTTAATTTATTTCTAATCAATATCAATTCGTAACTGACAGACAACTATTGTGTTAACTAAAATTTTCAGTTGTTGCAACAGAAAATCAATTGAGACAACTGTAATATGATGACAGAATTTTGATTGTCACATAAGAAGAAATTCGATTGACATAAATAAAATTCTGTTGTAGCACAGTGACTCTCAAAGTGTAAAAAATATTTGTTTTTTAAATAATTAGTATAACTTGACGTCTATCAACACCGTTTTTTATATTTTATCAACCCAAATAAAAAAAGTGATGTGGGGCATCATCAAATTTTATTTAATTATATATAAAATAGATATGCGATGAGATAAAATTTGATCCGAAAAATGAGAATATATATACATCAAATTGTATCGAATTCGATACAATTGTTTGGGGTTATATATAATTCGATGCAATTAAATACGGTTTTGTACAATTTGATGTACACAATTTCATCCGAATTTTGTCCCCATAAAAATTTTTGTATATTATATATAATTGTATCGAATTAGATATAATCCGATATTATTTGATAAAAGTTGATACAAACATTTCCTAGTTTTTCTCAACAATTATGTCAAATTATATCTAATTTCAGAAACTAATATGTGAAACTCATGTGTGACTAATATTATTTCTACAGTTTTTTTACGAAGGTGAAACTGTATAGCCAAAAAATTATGGCTCTATTTTAACAATTTCACTCCGAACAGGGTTGTTTTGAAGAAAAATTCGCTTTTCTCAGATTTTTTCACTATCAAAATGAGGTAAGTTGCGAGAGAGGCTTAACTTTTTTGTTGAAATAGAAAATATTGTTCATATGGCACCACATATAATTGAATGTAGCTCTGTAATGGAACATACTAGTATATAATCATATCTGAATTCAATTAAAAAATAATCAAAGTATTGCCTCTTATATTTTTATATAATTTTGTATGGAACAATATATGACTTTATAAAAACTTATAAAAACATATTTTTAATGTTGGTTCAAATGAAGTTTTATATAATTTAATGTATATTTATGTAGAATCATATAACTTTGTATTGTATATATAGTAATATGTAATTAGGTATATTAAGTATAACTGCATATAAGACAATATAAAATAATATGTTACTATATATACCCCAATATAAACATTTTAGAAACAACAC
Source organism: Delia radicum (assembly GCA_021234595.1). Taxonomy (NCBI): domain Eukaryota; kingdom Metazoa; phylum Arthropoda; class Insecta; order Diptera; family Anthomyiidae; genus Delia; species Delia radicum. The sequence continues at coordinate 156,386,318 of CM037852.1, forward strand.
AAAGCTATATACAATTAGATACACATATTTATGCTTTAACATATATATTTATATAACAATATAAATTTATGCATTGAAACATTTAATTGTATAAAATTATATCTGAATATATAAAAACTTTTTTACTTGGGAAATTATATATTATACAAGGTGGCGCAAAAGTAATCCTCCTATCAGAAAATGCTATAAATTTTGCGATTGGCCCCTAATGTCAGTTCTGTTTTGACATTTGTGTAGTAAACACATGCGAAATACACGTTAATAAACAATGTTACGCTACACTGCTCCAGAACGCGGAATATTGGTGACTATTTATTTGACCAATAATCGGTCGGTGACTTTGGCACAACGTGAATTTCGTCGCAGATTTCCTGGCCGTCCAACGCCTACTGGTGAAACACTGCGACGTTTAGCCGCTCGCCTCAAAGAGACTGGCACAACACGAGATGCTGCCAGGCGTGGCAGACCCCGGAGTAGCCGTTCTGCAGAGAATATTGCTGCTGTAGCCGAGGATGTCATGGAAGCGCCGTCAACATCGACCAGACGACGTGCCACGCAAATGGGTATCAGTCGACGGTCTTTACAGCGAATTTTGGTACAAGATTTGAAGATGTTTCCGTACAAAGTCCAGGCGGTGCATCAGCTGTTAGCTGCTGACCGCCAATCGCGTGTAACCTACGCTCAAGCCATCCTTAATCACCACCAAGAGGAAGATGATTTTTCATCAAAAATAATCATGAGTGATGAGGCCCATTTCCATCTTAGCGGGTACGTAAATAAGCAAAATTTACGCTTCTGGGGCACTGAAAATCCGCGTGTAACCCACGAAGAGCCATTACACCCGCTCAAAGTCACTGTATGGTGTGCTGTTTTCGCTGGAGGAGTCATCGTAAATTTTTTCTTCGAAGACGTCGCGGGCCAAACGGTTACTGTGAATTGTGAGCGCTACAGAGCAATGATCAACGAGTTCTTTTTGCCGCAACTTGATGAATTGGGATTGGAAAACATGTGGTCCAACAGGACGGTGCAACGGCACACACAGCACGTGCCACAACCGATATGCTGAAGGATGCATTTCCCGGGCGCCTAATCTCCCGTTTTGGCGATTTGCACTGGCCAGCAAGATCGCCTGATTTGACCGCTCCAGACTTCTTTTTGTGGGGCTTTTTGAAGTCGCGGGTTTATGTCAACAAGCCTCAGACTCTTGCAGCTCTTAAAGACAATATCCGTCAAGAATGTGAGGACCTATCGCCGGAAGTTTTGGCCAAAGTGATGGAAAATGCCATAAAAAGGGCTCAAATGACAATCAACTGTGGCGGCGGCCATTTACATGACATCATATTCTCGACTTGATGTAAAAAATTAAAATACCAAATAAAAATAATCCACAAGAAGAATCAAAGTTTTTCGTTTTTTTTTTTTTAAATTACAGCCAAAAAACATCGGAAGGTAAATTGAAAAATGCCAAAAAAAAACTCACAAAAACTCTGTGTTTAAATATTATATCAAATGTATTGTATTTAGGAAAAATTCATTCATAAACATTTATTTACGTTCGGTTTCATAATAAAGGTTTGTAACTTAACTATTAGTTAACCCAAACATTTGCTGTTATTTGGTATAAAGTTTTCGACATTTTCTTTTGTTTAAGAGATAAGTTAATTTTTTTAGGAATTCTATGTAAATTTACAGTGGGTTTAGTTTCACTTAACTTTTAAAGGCTGCAGTAGTCTTGCCGTTCCGTGCCGTAACGAATCAGTGCTTTTTGCAGAGTTTATGCACCGTGCTTTTTTTTTAATACGCACCACCCGTAAACCAAAATTAAAACAGCTGATTCTTTACGGCACGGAACGGCAAGACTAATTCTACCTTAAGGCCTGTTAACATATCTCAAAACAAGCAAAGTTAAGGGCTTAACCATAGTTATTAGAGTTCGTTACGAAAATTTTATTTTGGGGTATAATTTTTTACGGTTTTTGCGTCAATAAAAAATGGTGTAATTATTTTTTTCAGACAAAAAAAAACAACGGAGCAAAGAGGGATGTATTTATGTGAAAATTGAACTGGACATTCGATTCTACTCCAAAAATTATTAAAAAATTTTTTTTTCCAGTATTTAAAGTGCATCCTTTCGGCAATAGATTAAACGAAAAACTCCTTTTTTTTAAAAACTTTTAAAAGTTACAAACAATAAAAATTTCTTACCAACTGAGAATAGTGGCACAAAAATTTTCGATGTATAGCGAACCGCTTAAAAGTAATTAAGGTACCAATTTTGTAAAAATATTATAAAAATAATTTAACACACACTATGGAAAATTATATGAGGTATGAAATATGCTGCAAACATTTTCGATGTATCGAGGCCCGTTAAAAAGTTGTTAATCAATAAAATATTGCATTTTAGTAAAGACAACATTTTGAAAACTTAATAAATAAATAAAAATGCTTTTTGGTTGTGTGTCAAAAAAAATACTTTATAAGTTTTTTGAAAAAAATTTGATTTTTTCCGACCACTCTATTTCCTAAAAGTGATCTTTAAAAATAGCAAGAAAAGTTTTTTAAAATAATTTTTGGTGTAGAATCGAAAGGTGAAATAAAATTTCATATAAATACAGTTATTTTTGCTCTGTAAGAAAAGGGACCCTAAGTCAGCTATTTTTGCTAGTTGGAATTTAAAAAAAAATTTCTGATTCAAAAATTTATTGATATCAAGGAGATAATTCTCTCAGTGGAATTCGGTTGAACATCATGAACATTTTTGATATTCTTCATAAAATTTTACAAAAACTTGCATCACTCAAATGAAAAGTTTCAATGGACAATTTCCAGTGCAATTTCAAAAACCACACACTTTCCACTTACGTGGAAATGGTGAAAATAACTGTATGGAAAAACACGCACAAAACATGTTTTATTTTTAAAACACGTCCAAAAGACGTTCAGTGGAAACGTAGTATTCGTCTATAACTTCGTGTTCGTTCACTAGAGTTTTGCTTAATATACCTAGTTTATTTTCATTTATTAAACTAGTTCGTTATTTTAGTGCATGTCTTTGTTCAACAATTCGACAAATTTCACTTTTTTGCAGAACCTCTCTTTGAAGTATATATTTTTTAATAAACTTACTACGATGAACCCAAATATTGGAAAAAAAAATTTTCTCATTTGCAGTTTTTGAAATATAGCGGCTTTTATTTTTTATTTTTTACATCATTTACCGCATTTTTCGCATATTTGCTTAATTTTTCGAAATTTAACCGCAAAATCATGACATTTTTTTTAAAGAATATAAATCTACACAAAATTATCTTTCATTTTGAGTATAATCATGTCAGTGTTTGTTTCAGGGTATTTTTACGGTATTGCAAGGAATTTGATAACTTTGCATGTTTAGTTTTATCCTTATAAATTTTATGTATGATAAATATATTTTAAATTTTATCACTACGCGTAAACTAAACATTACACAAAACGCATTGTTGTATTCAAATTTCAAATCCATTAAAAATATCGTGCAATATTTAGAAAAGATCATTTTTATATATATATAAGTATACATATAACGTAAATATAAAAACCGCGATGTGCGCCCCGGTAGGCTAGTTGGTAGCGTGCTTACTTATCTGGGCGTGGGTCGTAGGTTCGATTCCCACTAGAGGCACTGGTCTGTTTTCGCTACAACGCGCCGAAGGCCATAGTAGCTAGTGCTCAGTTAGGGTAATAGTATATAATTTGTAATTATATGATTATTAATTAATAAAAAAAACGCGATATTTCAAAAACTAAAAATGAGAAAAAAAAAATTTGTTGCCAGATTTAGACTCAGCGTACTTAAATCTAATAGGAAATATGCATTACAAAGACAAGTTCTGCAAAAAGTTGAAATTCTTCTTCTTCTTCAAAAAAAAAAATATAAAAATATTTCAGGAAATTTTCTATGGATTTGCAGTTTTAATACAAAACTTTTTTCGTCGGATCGACAATGATAAAATTTAAAAAATTTTTAATATGTACATAAGATTTATAAGAATAAAACTAAAAAGGACAAGTTTAATGTTCCTTGAGATACCAGCGCGATATCCTAAAACAAACACCGGCATGATTATACTCAAATTAAAAATAATTTTGTGTAGATTTATATTTTTAAAAAATTTCATGATTTTGAGATAAAATTTCGAAAAATGAAGCAAAATATATGAAAAAAATCGGGAGAATAATGAAAATATAAAAACCGCGATGTTTTAAAAACTGCAAATGAGAAAAAAAATTGATTTCCAAATTTGGATTCAGCGTATCTAGGTTTATTACAGAAGCTATGTTTCAAAGCCAGCTTTGTTTTTGGCAGTAGAGTGTTATTCATAGTGTTATATTGGCCAATCGTTAGTTTAACAAATTTGCACAGTATGAGCAGAAATCACAAATGAACGGTTAAAATTGAACTAGTTCGTTTTTAGCAATTCATTTGTGATTACATCTCTTATTATGCAGATTTGTTAATGAAACCATTAAACAATTTAAGACTAAATAATTGAAAAAAAAAAACTATCGCACAAACATATGAACTAAAAGGACAAACAAGTTCGATAAATTGAAATGAACGAAGTGAACTAGTAACCATTAGGCATTTACATGACGCCCAAAAGTCAGTTTAGACAAGATTCTAGTTCGTGCATCATACCATATGATCGAAATCTATTTTAAAATGAATTTCGAGGGTTAATGAAAATGTACATCTCTATGAAATGTATTTTGTATTAAATCTTCTTATAATTCAAATGAATATGATTATGGTATCATCACAGTTCACCATAAAATATCCAAGAAATTGAATATGGTAACTAAACAATCTCTTCAAAACTATTGAAGTGTGCTAGGTATCATGGCATAACAATACCTGGTAGACTTATTAGAAACACGTTCTCTCGTCAAAGTCAAATAAAAACCCCTATTTCTCCCTTATACCTTTACCTTATATTGTTGTGCCATGATTAAGTAAGAGAAATTATTTTTTAAATATATAAAACCTGAATTTTTGTTGGTTTTAATGACTTTTGTGTACGACGTATTGGTAATTTCAAATCTTGACCAACATCAACATGTGCTGCTTGATTATTAGCACAACGTACCTTTTTGACCACCAATTGAGAAGATGTATATTTAGGTTAACAACCAATATATAGTTGAGCTTGAGCGTGCACAATTTTTTATCATTTTTAAATTTTACTTATACAAAATAAATGATTAATGATTTTTAAACGAAACCTTAATTATATAAATGCTACTAATAATGTAATCTAAGCCTATTGATGTATTTGGCCAACTAGCCGCCCAGTTGGAGAGATTTGTTTAAAGTGTAATAACTGTAAATTTAACTTTGGGGGGTAATATACGTGCAAATTTATTGGTATAAAGAGTGTTTTACAAATATACAATTTCCTAGTGTACACTCATAAAAAAAAATAGTTTAAAAGTCTGTTAAATGTGCTCAAAAGTCTGTTAAATGTGTACCCGCCTTGTTTGGTCGCAGCAACCGAATGTTTCGGTTGCTGCGACCGACTTTTTCGGTTGTGATAATATTAATTCTATTGATGCAACAGAAATACTGACACGACAATAGAATTTCGATTGACTCAACAGAAATTCGGTAATAACTACCACAAAATTCGGTAGCTACAACCGAACCATTCGATTGGCTACAAATACGGTTACAACTACCGAGTCTGTTTTCTGAGAGGTTGAGCTAATTTTTTCTGCTGTTTTCGTTTAAATCTGTTATTTAACTAAGGTTATTAGTTTAGCCGTGCTAGCACTAATATTTTCTTCTGATATTTAGTTAGTTTTTAAATGATTTTGAGAATGCATTATGTTAACCATCCAAGCCAGCCTACATTCTGGGTATTTTAAATTGGCCATAAATGCTACAATCGAGTGTTTTAGAATAATAAATTTAGCTATTTCGATCGAAACTCCAATTTACAAAATATTTTGTAAAGTAATTTTTTGTGTGCAGTTTGCATGGTTTGGAAGCGAGAAAGTGAAAGTTAAAATTTCGTAAAATTTCAAAAAATAAATATTGTGAAATGAACACAATTTTCAAAAATCTTAAAAACATATTTATGTTGACTAGAAATCGTTCATAGTAAACACAAAGCAAGATTGAAACTAAAGCTTTCGAAAAAAGCTGATTTTGGTCCAAAGTCATACAGGATTACAAAAGCATACCTCTAGGGCATTGTCTTAATTTGAAAACCTATGGACGGATTTTTATGAAATTGGTCAGAAAGATTATATTTAGTTGTAGTAGCTAGCAAAGCCTTTAAGATTGATCAATATATATTTAAGTTAAGTTGCGTTTTTGCTCAATTTCGCGTTTTTGAAAAACGAGAATCGCTATACATTCTTAAGTAAAATTACAAAAAGTGCTGTATTTGGACTGTAGTTTTATCATGGTAAGAGGAATAATTTATGCCTAACCTAATTCATTTTTATGAATTAGCTTTTAAGATTCGCTCTAAACCTATTTCGGAACATATCGTAATGTAGGCAACGCAAAAAAAATTCGTTGAAGAATATATTTTTTATTTTTCGTTCCAAACACGTCGTATAAACTTCATGGTAAAAAAGCTTAGGCCTGTTTGAGGGTTAATATAGAAATATTTTTTTGTAACTTTTTCATGTACGGCTGTGTTTTCAAAAGCAAGGGTTGTATGGTTGTGGGTTTTAATGTGTGTGCACTAGAGTGGTTTTATAAAATCGATCTTCGATTTTTATAGGTGCTCAGGTCTAGGATTGTGTCATTTAGTGTAAAAATGCTATTGTGAAAGTTTTAGCTCAATCGGACTATGCCTTCCCGACCCCATTCAGCCCTAAAGTTTAGAAAACGGAATACAAGGCAAAAAAGTCACTTTTTTTTAGTTTTGTAAAATTTTTTAAATGTCGTAAAAGTTTTTACTCAAGAAGGTAAATTAATCGAAATGAAGATGTAATTATGTTTTCAAAAAGGTATAAAAACACAAAATCGGTTAAAAACTAGCCCAGTAATAAATAATGTCCCAGACCACTAAGGTGGCAATTATTACTTGACTGAGAAATTCGAGCACACATTTTAAAAATTTTTTAAATTCATTACTGAAATATATTTTTTTACTTAAAAGACTCAAATTTGTGAGATGTAGAAGAAGTTTTTTTTTTTTGGATGGCGTTAACCTGTTCTAATGTGATGTCAAAAACGGACAAAAATTTTATGGTGTTTGTCAAATCTCCAATTTCAAATTTTAAAAAAATTTCTTCAACAGAATCGCAAAAATTGAGATTTGGACTCCAATGACTTGTTTAAAACATGATAGAGATCGAAAATAAAAAATTTTAAAAATATCCCCTGGCACACTTGGGTAGGGCAACGATTTAATTTTTGCAAATTTCGAGGAAATTGTGTTTTTTGGTAATTTTTGCCTTATTTGTTGTCATAAAATATTTAAAATCGAAAATTAGCTACATTTGTACCGTTTGTTGTTTTTGTTTATCATCATGACTTAAGGTTGAAAATAAAAAATTTTGGACATCATTAACCCATGTGGACCAGAGGCCCCAAGAGACCCCACAGTTATATATTTCAATTTACAAAAAACGTTGAAGATTTTTTTACTACTTTTGAATTTTAATAAACATGATGTCAAATATAATAACACAATATTTGAAGATTCTGTGCCAAAAGTTTTGGATATATTAAACAACGGTAACCCTTGCCGAGCCGCATTAAATTCAAAGCAGTTACTGCAAGAATTTATATATATTTGAACAAAAAGTATTTACATTCTTTTTTTTTTTTACAAACCTGGCTTAGACCAGTACTTTAATCATTTAACATATATTTTGGACTAAATTAACACTTAGATGCTCTTGGTGTCAAAAAGACCCATAGTTGAAAAAACTAAAAATATGTTGTGTTATGCTTGTATTAACATAGCACAACATATTTTTAAAAATTAAATTAAAAATTTGATCGAACATGATTTCCTACAAATAGTTACCATATGATGATCCTACCAATTACATGATTATGACTGATCATATTATGATCACTGTGAACGATTATATCATCATCTAGATTTATAATATTATTATGGGAATCATATTATGATTGTTACGTGTATTAATCATTACATGATGCTCTTAAGCCATCGTAACATGATGCTCTTTTTTCTGTGCGTGTTGTGTATTTTAAAGCAGTCATCGACAAATGCTTGCAGCTCTCTCACACATACGTGCGCTCACACATTCAACTTCTCTCCGATCTAAATGAAATTGTGTGTGATAAAGAAAATAATAATAAGGGACACGTATTTTTATTTTGCGGCCCAATCTTATATTTAAGAGTTAAAAAGTGGAGTCAAAAATTACCCATTTTTAGTTTTTCGGCATATTTCGAATTGTTTCAGAGATATTTTAGACAAACGGGGTTACCAAATGAAAGACGCATAAACTGGTATACGAAACATGCCCCATAACTCTCAAGTGTTTTTGTAATGCAAATAAATGTGTTTTATGTGATTTTAAAACTAAAGTTTTGTTAAAGAATTATAGCTGGATTAAGCTAAAAATATGTATTATGATAGGGGGTGAGGGGGAGTGTGAGCTTTTTTCGACATTCGTAATTATTCGGCTTTTATGCGACTCTTATGCGAAAAGCTTTTTAAGCTATATTTTAAATAACACAAAACATAAGCAATATGGGTATTAACATTTTTGTTTTCTCGAGTAGATCAAAGGTACGTTCAAAAAACCTGAATTTCATAAGTTTCACACATGTTTCCATACAAAAATATATTAACTTTGGCTCTACCTTTTAACCCTTAAACGTGGCATTGAATCGCTAAAAAAATACGTGTCCCTTATTTTTTTTTTTTTTCTTAATTACATATCCAAATTTCATTACGAACGGAGAGAACCCATCGGCAGACTCCCCTTCTCGGGAGTCTCATTCAACAAAAAGAAAAAAACATGTTGCTACACTGATAAAAATTTTGTTTGTACTTTTAAGGAATGAATTTCATAAAATTGTATTTCATAAATAATTTTACTTTTTAATTTTCCATGCAATATGCTATAATTTTTTATTATGAAACCTTTTATTGGGAACATTCCAATGCAAAAATTCATTATATTAATGACAAGTTATTAATACAACAACAAAAATTCAATCAGTGTAGCTCTGTACTGAACGAAATGTTAAATATAAAATTTTAATTTAATTTATAAATTTTTTAAAATGTTTAAAGTGTACGGGGCATTTTTTTTTTATTGTGTGAGCGATGGTTCTAAGCACTGTTGACGAATTTTTTGACGAAAAGCAGCTAAGTCTGAATCAAAAATCGCTTGAAATAGCTAAAAAAAAAGTTTGCTGGAAAAGTGAAAAAAAACTAGGAAAATTTTAGAAAAATACACAAATTATTGGGTTATTTGTTTTTTTTTGGGCTAAAATGAATACAAAATTTCACAGATATTTAGTCGCAAAATACAAAAAGAGCAAATTAAAATAAATTTTTGGTTAATTTGTAGTACGATGAATTTTAAAGAAAAATTTTATTTCTTATAGCAGCATTTAAGCATTAAAGTTGTAAAAAAAAAAAAAAAATTATAAAATTTGGATTATGAAATCTCCACAATTTTGCCCCTATTCCTTAATGTCTAATAATTCTATGTGCCAAGTTTCAGTTTACATTTAGAGGTCGCAGATAAAGTTAACCATCAACTTTCGTATTTGGGAAATTCAAGTTGAAATATTTTGTCCGCAAAATGCCACTTAACAAATTTACAATTTCTTTTCGTGTTGATCTGATGTAGGGTGCAAATGCTTATTCATATTTTTTCCAATTTATCAGCCATTTGATGTTATTAGCGTATGAAGAGCAGAAAAATTACCAATTAATGAATTGAGTCTTGAAACCTTTCACATTCACATTATTTACTTGTAATGCCAGACCAAAAATAGACGATTGTTGATGATAAGACCTAGGCAGCCACCACATAAAAAACATTTAAAAGTAAATAAATTTATAGCTGTGTTGATTTAAATTGAATAATTTTTTTTAAATTAAAAATTGTGATTTTTTTTTTGACCGAGAACTTGAATTTTTTGGCTTACAATGTTGGATATGACATAAAAATATAAAGCTTTTTTTACGACTATTAAAAGACAGACAATAGAGTTAAATTACAATTTTATTCAAAAAAGATTTAAGTTTTGTATGAAAAAAAAACACAATTTTTTACGATAATATCATATTGTCATATTAGATTTTATTGGTTGCTTTTGTTGGCATATATGTTGTTTTTACAAATTGTAATACAACAAACACATATACTACATACAATGATATACAAAGTATATTTATATGCAAAAATTTTTGCTTTTCAAATAGTAGGGATTTTATAATAAGGTTTACCAAATCAGCCAGTTTATACACTAAGGCAGACAAATTCTCATATAGTTGATTTTGTCTGTTGTGTGTAATGTATCTGTTTGAGTTAAGCCAATTATCGTTTTCTATTGCGGACATCTGAAGATTTGGGTGAAACCAATGAAACAGTTGTATTGTCTATCATGAAAATTATCAAGTGTTTTGCAAAGCAACAAATAAAATCTAATATGACAATATCATATTAGATTTTGGACTTGAGGTAGAACATTATTCTATCTAAATATATTAAAATTTTATTTATTAAAAATTGGGTTAAATATTGTATGAATAGATTTTACTTTTGAAAGCAACATTTTAAATGATTTTTTTGATAAGATAAAAAGTTTATGCGGGAAAAAGATTTGTTTGTGCCTCTTTAAAGATATGCGTACACAGTGCATCGAGCCCATAGAATAAGGAACAAAATTGCTGTAGGATCTATAATCAATCAGATAGAAAAATAGACACTCAGCTAAATTCTAAGCATGCCCAACAACAGACATTACCAAGTAATTAAGCGTGTAAGTAGCGCATAAAGGGTTTCACTAGTTACCAAGCTATTTATTCGCTTAATTACTTTTGTTCGCGATGTCTAAAAATTCATGGGAGGTCATTACCCTCCCGCTTACAAAAAAGTGAGAATAATGAGTTACCTGATTGGTTTCTCATATGGAAAGAATAAGTGGTTACTTTAAGATAAGGAATAAGGTGCTACTGACAATAATAGAAAAAACGGTTACATAGAAGTTACAAAATCAGTGGTTACCGTAAAGGTATTTTTTTTAAATAAATCTTTAGAGTTCTTCTTATTTTAAATGATGCTTTATTTATAAATTATAATTATTTATTTCCAATATTTCGTCTTCACATTCGGTGACTTCTTCAGGGAACAATTATTATAATTTGATTGATAAAATTTTGTTTTAATAATTAAAAACTTATATATAACAAATTTTTTTTTTTAAAGGCGGGACATCAAAATTATTTTCTGTCCTAGTTTTTATTAACTAAATGTCTTTAATTTTGAGCAATTTTTGCTATGTCCGTCTTATAAAGGGTTTTTTTATACATGTATAGAACTTTAAGTTGGCAACACTTTGTTAACGTCAATTTTGTCAGCTGTCAAGTGATTTATGTTTAGTTTGGTTTGTCATTTCAACATGAATAGACTGAACAACGCTTCCAAATTGTGCAAATTTATTTTGAAAATCATGGTTTTGTTCGAAATACGTATCGCGAACGAATTTTGAGAATTTTGTTTAGCGATGAAGCTCACTTTTGGTTAAATGGAAACGTCAATAAACGAAACTGACGTATTTGGAGTGATGATAAACCTCAAGTGTATGTTGAGACACCGTTACATCCAGAAAAACTGACTGTTTGGTGTGCTTTATGAGCTGATGGAATCGTTGGTCCATACTTCTTTAAAAACGATGCTGGTCAGAACGTTACAGTCAATGGTGCCCGCTATAGAGCCACGATTACTGACTTTTTCGTTTATCAATTGAACATTCATGATGTGCAGGAGCTGTGGTTCCAACAGTCAATGGTGCCCGCTATAGAGCCACGATTACTGGCTTTTTCGTTTATTAATTGAACATTCATGATGTGCAGGAGCTGTGGTTTCAACAGACGATGTAACATATCCAGGCGCGGATCCATGAAAAGGTTTGTGGGAGGGGGAACTTAGAGTATTTATAATTCAATTTTTTTGTAATGTTTCTTACATTTTTGTATTAAAAAATATCGTTGGGTGGGGGGGGGGGGGGGGGTGGGGTCGGTTATTACCATTAACCTCCCCCCCTTGAAACCGCGCCTTAGCATGTCCCACAGCTCGTGCCACAATTGAATTATTAAAGGAAAAAAAAAAAAAAAAAAAAAAAACCGCATAGTTCGGACCTGTAAATTGGCCTCCAAGATCGTGCGATTTAACGCCGCTGGACTATTTTCTGTGGGGATATGTGAAGTCGCTAGTCTACGCCGATAAGTCCGAAACGATTTACCACTTGGGGGACAACATTCACCGCGTTATTGCCAATATACGGCCACAAATGTTTGAAAACGTCATCGAAAATTGGTCCTCTAGATTAGACTACGTCCGAGCCAGCCGTGGCGGTCATATGCCAGAAGTCATATTTAAATTATAATGCCAGAAGATTATCTTTCGAATAAAGTAAATTTCATGTCAATTTAAAAAATGCATCTTTGTTTTATTCCATTTCAAAGTTTTAGACATCTCTTAAAAACACCCTTTAGTTAATGCGTTGTGTACTTTCATAACTTTTTAACATTTCTAACATATATCTGCGTTTGTATTTAGTTTCTGTGTTCAAAATTGATTTATTATCAAAATCAGGATAATGATTACAATTATTGCAGTGTAATGGTAATTCTATTTTCTGTGCAGAAGTAGTTTTATGTTTCTGATCAAATTTATGCCCTGCAATTCTAGTTTTTAGTTTATTCTTTGTTGTATCTACGTTTACTTTATTACAACTCTCATTATCACTACCCCTACATGGTATCTTATAAACTAAATTGGACATTTCCAATTTGTTTATTTTATCCTTCCTTTTGCTGAATAATCTACCTAATGTGTAATACGTTCTATGTGCCACTAAATATTTCTTATCATTATAAATTTTTGATTTTTCTAATCTGTCAGATATAAGAGGAACATAAGTTAGAGTTTCATGAATTTTAGGTTCAGTAACCGTTCCTGTCTTTAAATTATTTTGGTTTTTATATTGTCTTAATTATTTACGGCTTAGTTGAGCTTTTAACTTTTAGCTAAACTTCGGCTTTTTCGTTAAATTTTATACACAAAATCTAATTAAATCAGATGAGATCTATTGTTTAGTTATATGCGATACTATATATACACTGATAATAATCCATGTATAAAAATACGAAAAATATGTCAAAATAACAAAAACTTTCGTAAAATGCACGAATATTGAAATTTTTTTCGTATTTTTAGCATGGATTGTTATGGGTGTAGTCATATATGATTATATCGGAACATTTTTCGTCGGGTGGGTGCAAAAGTGTAACATTTGTCTTAAAATAGACAATGCCATTTCTTCGTTATATCAGGTAGTTTAAAATTTGTTCTTGATTTTGAATAAGGACACACTATTAAACTAAAAAAGCTAAAAAGAATTATTGGATATCCTTGCATTGATAAAAATTTAAAGCAATATATCTGAACAAAGTCAGACCTGTTACACTTTTGCTCCTATCTGTTCTTGTTTTAGTTTACGGGACTTAATATCTACGTAATATGCCTATATATGAGTCATTCCATTTCAGACCGTACGATTTTGGCTAAAAATTTACTTTGTTGTCTCCGATGTCTTTCAAGATTTTAGTACGTATTCTTCATTAAAAAATATTTTACACTTGTTTCCAGAAAAAAATTAAAAATTTTTTTTCAAAAAGTTATGTGCAATTAAAAATCGTCAAAATCGTGAAAAATCTTAAGACATGACAACTTTTAAACTAATGTTTTTCTAAAACTAGTGAATGGATTTTAAAGTTTAATACCTTTTAAAGGTATTTGAAACTTCTTTTTAAAAATATTTTTTTTTTTAATTATTTTTTTTATTTTTAAAATTTGGTTTTTTACTTAATTTCTGTTTTCCACCATCTTCGAACTAGTCGAAAAATCTGAAAAAAATATTTTCTTAAAGCTCAATATAACCTTAATATTCCCTGTAAATTTCAGAATGAAAGTCGAATGGATTCTATTTTTTTCCAATTTTTTTCCATTTTTTTTTTTTTTTTTTTTTTATAATTTAACCAATACTCAGGGGATGCCCCCTACTCATGCAGTGCATTGTATTGATCAGGAAAATAAGGTATGGGAAGGAGGAAAGAGGGAGTAGTGTTTGTGGATATTTGATTTAAATTTTTCTAAATTGTAAGTAACAGGGAAGACTTCTGCGGGAAGTTTGTTCCACATACGAATCGTCCGACTAAAAAACGAATTTTCTCTGTAATGCGTTGTGCGAAACACAGGACAATCAACTACAAACGGATGTGCTCTACTAGATAAGCGAGTATTACGAATAAAAACTCGGGCTCGTGGAATAAGTTCACTTATCTCAGATGAGCATCTCCCATGGTAATATCGATAGAAAAGTGACACACAACCCACATTCCGACGATGCTCCAATGAATCAATAGAGTTGGATACACTACTGTCATTGATAAGCTTCACCGCCCTCCCCTGAACACGGTCCAGAAGCCTCAGAATAGACAGTGGAGCCCCTGCCCATATATGAGAGTTGTATTCCATTTTTGGCCGGATATAGCTGGTATAAATAGTAAGGAGATCGGATGGAGTGAAGTAAGTCTTGCACCGTTTTAGAAAACCGAGACACTTGAATGCCTCTTTCGACACTTGAAATACGTGCTTATTCCAACGGACATCACACTGTATTCTCATGCCCAGAACATCAAGAGTATCCGATTCCTCAATACCTATACCATCCATAGTTACAGATGACAATGTCAATTCCACAGCCCGTCTGTGGGTTAACATACAACATTGGGTCTTGCGTGCATTAAAATCGACCTTATTCGCGCGACCCCACTCGGAGATTGTAGAAAGGTCTTGATTGAGTGTGTCATTCATGTTCTGCCGCATGCCCTCTATCTCCAAAGAGCTTGGCCTATGATCGAATGAAAATGAATGACAAATGTTGCTGTCATCTGCAAAAGAGTAGATAGGGTTGATGGTCTGACCAAGAAGGTCATTAATAAAAATAAGAAAAAGGGTAGGAGAAAGAACAGAACCTTGCGGTACCCCTGAATTTAGCTGAAACTCGTTTGATGAGACCCCATCTAAAACAACACGTATAGTGCGGTCTCTGAGAAAACTCGTTATAAATCGAGAGAAGACATTACCGACACCAAAAGCAACTAGCTTAGTCACGAGTGCCCCGTGCCACACACGATCGAACGCCTTAGAAATATCTAGAGCAACCACTTTACTCCCACCAAAGCGGTGGATTGACCGGCTCCAACGTTCCGATAGAAACGCCAACAGGTCTCCCGTAGATCGACCACTACGGAAGCCATACTGTCGATCATTTAAAAGTGAATTGGTCTCTAAATATTTCACAAGATGGTGGTTAACCATGGTCTCCATCACTTTGGAGAGCGCAGAGCAAATTGCGATTGGGCGGTAATTTTCAGGGTTGTTAGCCGCACCCTTTTTAGGGATAGGCTGGACATTGGCCACCTTCCAGCATGAGGGGAAGATTCCCGCACGGTACGAAGAGCCGAAAAGTTTTGCCAATGGACGTGCCAACGTTAAAGAGCACTGTTTCAGCACCAGTGCTGATATGCCATCCGGCCCCGGTGACTTATTTACGTTGAGATCCGCAAGAACCCTTTTGACTGCCCGGGCCCGAAAGAAAATCGAAGGCATAGTATAGGATACCCTTTCGAGAACGGGCAGTGGTTGATCGCTTTCCGGCAAGAAAGAATTTCTTGCAAAAAGTTCAGCGAAAAGGTTGGCCTTATCAACCGGGTCAGTGAATGATTGATCGTCCTTTAAAAGAGTTGGAATAGAAGAACTAGCATTATCCCTTACTCTTTTAACAAACGACCAAAAGGTCTTACTGCCCCGTGGAGCAGAAAGAACTTTGGCCCGTAGACGCTGTTCGTATAAAACCTTTTCGCATCTAAGTACCTTGGCACACTCGGTTCTCGCCTTTTTGCGGTGCAGATCAGTAACGGCGTTCTTATTCGAACGCCAATTACTGAACGCTGCCTCTCTGGATCTGACGGCATTTTTGCACGTCTGGTTAAACCAACACTTGTGTTTTGATTTAGCCGAAATATGCTTCGTTGGAATAAAAAGTTTCATTCCTAGCATAATAATATTGACTACCATTTCTGCAGCGGCATCGACGTTGTCGTCGAGAAAACAGATTTTCCAGTTAAAATGCCGAAAGAAATCGTTGAGCTCGGCCCAACGAGCTTTTTCATAGAGGAAAATAGAGCGTTTTGGCGCTAAGTTGGAAACGCTACGAAGAGTAGAATATGAAAAAGATGCAGAAATAGTACTGTGATCCGAATTGCCGAGAGGTGCAAGTATTTTCACTTCGTACTTTTCGGGGTGAGAAGTGAGGAAGAGGTCGAGAGTGTTCCGCGATTGCCCTTCAACACATACATTGTGTGTTGGCTCATTCACAAGTTGCGCAAGATCATTATGCGCGGCGAAAAGCTCAACGTATTGGCCCTCGGGAGTTGTATGGCTCGAATGGCGAATCCAGGATGAGTTGTGGATGTTAAAATCACCAGCAACAACGATTTCACTATTCGGACAACTCTCCAAGATTTTCGAAATTGAATCGGAAAGGGCATCGAAGCCATCAAGGGATTTAGCCAATTCCGTGTTTGGACTTCTATATAGAAACCCGAAGTGCAATATGTGCGACCTGATCTGGAATTTAACCCAAAGAGAGCTAAATTCCTTATCATTACAGTGCAACTGTTGCTGATACTGGTACACAACATCATTGCGAATGTACATTGCAAGGCCCCTATGTAGAGAAAAAAGGGATAGAAGGTGATACCCAGGTATGTGAAAATCCTGTGGATCAGCATCCTCACAAACCTGAGTTTCACATAAGGCGAAAACATCCGGCCTATGAAAACGAATGTGAGCATATACAGAAAAGTAATTCGCTCTCAGTCCGCGTATGTTGCAGAAGTCTATACGAAATCTGCCTGTCATAACAAAATAAGAAAAAAAATAAAATCAATGTTCCTTACGAGTGTATATGGGGCACAGTAGTCGAAATTGTTGCTGTAATTGGTTATTTAATGGCCAGTGTTATACCTTTGACAGTAAACAACCAAACAACAATTTGACTCCCCGCCCCCTATACACCGTAGACAATGGAAAAGGAAAGGACAATGACAATGACACTTATTAAGGAGGCATAAAAGCCCCTTGTTTGGTCATTATAAAAAACGGAGCCGTATAGCGAAGGTCAGATGTATTTAAATGTATTGTTGTTTGATGATGTTGATGCTTGTTGTTATTGTTGTTAATGCAGTTGTATTTAAATGTATTGTTATTTGATGATGTTGATGTTTGTTGTTATTGTTTTAAATTTAGTTGTTATTTAACGTTTTTTTTTTTTATATAGATTTATGCATGATGTGTAGTTTAGTTTTATATTATGTTTTGTGTTTGTTATTTGTTTATGGATATGAATAATTTTTGTTTATTTTTTTTTTTTTTAACAGAACGACACTAATAAGGTTTTTTTTTTTTTTCATTTAAATTTTAAAAGCAAACGGAATTTATAGGGACAAACGCAAACACGACAAGACAAATTTAAAAACGTGTTGACAGCACGACGGACAAAACACATTCTCACAATTATCGTTTTCTATTGCGGACATCTGAAGATTTGGGTGAAACCAATGAAACAGTTGTATTGTCTATCATGAAAATTATCAAGTGTTTTGCAAAGCAACAAATAAAATCTAATATGACAATATCATATTAGATTTTGGACTTGAGGTAGAACATTATTCTATCTAAATATATTAAAATTTTATTTATTAAAAATTGGGTTAAATATTGTATGAATAGATTTTACTTTTGAAAGCAACATTTTAAATGATTTTTTTGATAAGATAAAAAGTTTATGCGGGAAAAAGATTTGTTTGTGCCTCTTTAAAGATATGCGTACACAGTGCATCGAGCCCATAGAATAAGGAACAAAATTGCTGTAGGATCTATAATCAATCAGATAGAAAAATAGACACTCAGCTAAATTCTAAGCATGCCCAACAACAGACATTACCAAGTAATTAAGCGTGTAAGTAGCGCATAAAGGGTTTCACTAGTTACCAAGCTATTTATTCGCTTAATTACTTTTGTTCGCGATGTCTAAAAATTCATGGGAGGTCATTACCCTCCCGCTTACAAAAAAAGTGAGAATAATGAGTTACCTGATTGGTTTCTCATATGGAAAGAATAAGTGGTTACTTTAAGATAAGGAATAAGGTGCTACTGACAATAATAGAAAAAACGGTTACATAGAAGTTACAAAATCAGTGGTTACCGTAAAGGTATTTTTTTTAAATAAATCTTTAGAGTTCTTCTTATTTTAAATGATGCTTTATTTATAAATTATAATTATTTATTTCCAATATTTCGTCTTCACATTCGGTGACTTCTTCAGGGAACAATTATTATAATTTGATTGATAAAATTTTGTTTTAATAATTAAAAACTTATATATAACAAATTTTTTTTTTTAAAGGCGGGACATCAAAATTATTTTCTGTCCTAGTTTTTATTAACTAAATGTCTTTAATTTTGAGCAATTTTTGCTATGTCCGTCTTATAAAGGGTTTTTTTATACATGTATAGAACTTTAAGTTGGCAACACTTTGTTAACGTCAATTTTGTCAGCTGTCAAGTGATTTATGTTTAGTTTGGTTTGTCATTTCAACATGAATAGACTGAACAACGCTTCCAAATTGTGCAAATTTATTTTGAAAATCATGGTTTTGTTCGAAATACGTATCGCGAACGAATTTTGAGAATTTTGTTTAGCGATGAAGCTCACTTTTGGTTAAATGGAAACGTCAATAAACGAAACTGACGTATTTGGAGTGATGATAAACCTCAAGTGTATGTTGAGACACCGTTACATCCAGAAAAACTGACTGTTTGGTGTGCTTTATGAGCTGATGGAATCGTTGGTCCGTACTTCTTTAAAAACGATGCTGGTCAGAACGTTACAGTCAATGGTGCCCGCTATAGAGCCACGATTACTGACTTTTTCGTTTATCAATTGAACATTCATGATGTGCAGGAGCTGTGGTTCCAACAGTCAATGGTGCCCGCTATAGAGCCACGATTACTGGCTTTTTCGTTTATTAATTGAACATTCATGATGTGCAGGAGCTGTGGTTTCAACAGACGATGTAACATATCCAGGCGCGGATCCATGAAAAGGTTTGTGGGAGGGGGAACTTAGAGTATTTATAATTCAATTTTTTTGTAATGTTTCTTACATTTTTGTATTAAAAAATATCGTTGGGTGGGGGGGGGGGGGTGGGGTCGGTTATTACCATTAACCTCCCCCCCTTGAAACCGCGCCTTAGCATGTCCCACAGCTCGTGCCACAATTGAATTATTAAAGGAAAAAAAAAAAAAAAAAAAAAAAACCGCATAGTTCGGACCTGTAAATTGGCCTCCAAGATCGTGCGATTTAACGCCGCTGGACTATTTTCTGTGGGGATATGTGAAGTCGCTAGTCTACGCCGATAAGTCCGAAACGATTTACCACTTGGGGGACAACATTCACCGCGTTATTGCCAATATACGGCCACAAATGTTTGAAAACGTCATCGAAAATTGGTCCTCTAGATTAGACTACGTCCGAGCCAGCCGTGGCGGTCATATGCCAGAAGTCATATTTAAATTATAATGCCAGAAGATTATCTTTCGAATAAAGTAAATTTCATGTCAATTTAAAAAATGCATCTTTGTTTTATTCCATTTCAAAGTTTTAGACATCTCTTAAAAACACCCTTTAGTTAATGCGTTGTGTACTTTCATAACTTTTTAACATTTCTAACATATATCTGCGTTTGTATTTAGTTTCTGTGTTCAAAATTGATTTATTATCAAAATCAGGATAATGATTACAATTATTGCAGTGTAATGGTAATTCTATTTTCTGTGCAGAAGTAGTTTTATGTTTCTGATCAAATTTATGCCCTGCAATTCTAGTTTTTAGTTTATTCTTTGTTGTATCTACGTTTACTTTATTACAACTCTCATTATCACTACCCCTACATGGTATCTTATAAACTAAATTGGACATTTCCAATTTGTTTATTTTATCCTTCCTTTTGCTGAATAATCTACCTAATGTGTAATACGTTCTATGTGCCACTAAATATTTCTTATCAATATAACCTTAATATTCCCTGTAAATTTCAGAATGAAAGTCGAATGGATTCTATTTTTTTCCAATTTTTTTCCATTGTAGTACCACGAAAAATTACATTTTGTATGTGAACATTATAATATAATAAAAAATATTTTTAAAAAGAAGGTCCAAATACCTTTAAAATAAGGTATTAAACTTTAAAATCCATTCACTAGGTTTAGAAAAACATCAGTTTAAAAGTTGTCATGTCGGATGACTTTTCATGATTTTGACGATTTTCAAATGCCCATAACCTTTTCAAAAAAAAAAAATTTAATTTTTTTCTGGAAACACGGGTAAAATATTTTTTAATGTTTAATACGTCTGTAAAATTTAAAGTAAATCGGAAGAGGTGTTGTAAAAAAGGTGTTCAGTCTGACATGGAATGACTCATACACAAGTATTTCTTGTCCGCACGCTTTAGGTCGCAAATATTAAGATATTTTAATGAAATTTGGCGATATAAATTATATTGATCCAAGAACAAAACCTATTAAATTTGGTTATATGGTTTTTACTGCATATTTCGATTTGAGCGCATATTTTAAGGGCATATTTGCGATTTATTTACTGCATATTTCAAGCACGATTTTTTAGTGCACGAAATTCGCTGCTCTGATCATAATTATAGATGTAAAAATTTCTTATCCGGCAGAATAAAAACAAATGTTTTAAAAGAATTTTGTTCTTCATTGTTAAAAAGCCACATTTTTAAACTTATTTGCAATCACAATTTATCTTAATATTTTTATATTTTAATTGTTTTAATCAATTTGAAATAATTTATTTTTCGGTTTTTTCTTTTTGTTTACTTTTTAATTCTATATTTTTGGGTTGCCAACTCAAATTTTCCGTCTCGATGATGTGATAAACGCTGATGATTAACAAAATGCATTTCTAACAGGTAATAATAATACATTTTCATATAAATAATATTTTACATTTGAATATAATATTTTTAAAATATAATATACATTTTAATTTATTACAAAAATATTCTAAAAATAGTACCTTTTAACTAAAAGTTTTATTAATTTTATGTGGTAAAATAAACCCTCGATGGTACATCTTATTTTGCATATTCTAACAAGGGAGGTAGATCGACCC
Organism: Delia radicum; assembly: GCA_021234595.1. Lineage (NCBI taxonomy): Eukaryota > Metazoa > Arthropoda > Insecta > Diptera > Anthomyiidae > Delia > Delia radicum. The sequence continues at coordinate 156,407,868 of CM037852.1, forward strand.
GAACTCGACTATTTTAATGAACTTTGGATATATTGTAAAGGAGCAATAAAGGAAGAGACACGTATTTTTTCTTAGCTGCCCAATCTCACGTTTAAAGGTTAAACAGTGGAGTTGAAAATTCATTAGTTTTTGTATGAAAACTTGTCTTTAGTTCATGAAATCTAGATTTATTTGTACACATGGTTAAAGTACTCAAGAAAACAAAAATTTTGATATCCATATTTCGTATATGGTGGATTGAGAGTTGCCACAATTTTGAATTATTTGAAATTTTGGGGAAAAAGGCTGTTCTGGAAAAGTCACATGAAAACCGAACGATTTCCAATATCGGAAAAAGCTTAGACATCATCTCGATTATATTAAAAAGGCATTACTATGCATTATTTTCAGCTTAATACAAATTTAATTCCTTAATAAAACGCCAGATTTAATGTTACTCAAAACACATTTTCTGAATAACAAAAATACTTGATAGTCTAGGCATAATTTGCACATATTTTATATAAAATAAACCGAAAAAACGTAAAAAGGGGTAATTTTTGACCCCACTTAGTAAAGTCTAAACATGAGAATGGGCAGAAAAAAATAAACACGGGTACCTTACATTTTTATTCTCTACAACATATCCGAAGTTCATCCGCCGGTTTGGGTAGGGATACCTCCCTCGGAAGTACTTTCTTTGTCGAATCGACGAAGTCCATATTGAATGCGGTCCCAGTCACTCCCAATACAAAAGAACTTGAAAATTTCTATTTGATTGGAAAAATAATTTAGTTTTTATTCGTCTCCGTCATCAAATTTTTTAATATATGTAGATTAGGCCGGGTCGATTTGTATGGAGGCAAAAAAATCGCTCAACGTTCAAGGAAAATCGTATTCTAGGGATCAAAATAAGAAACTTTGCCGAAGGAACCATACCTCTAAAACGAATTCTGATGTCCCGACTTTTGACCCGTAGGGTAAAATTTTGAAAAATCCCACTTTGACCCATTTAGAGTGCCCCAATCGAATCCAACCCAATCGAATATAATTTATACATTAATCTGCTAGAGCGTCTTCCGGAGAAGAAATAGAGACCCTATTCTTGGAAAGACTCCTCCTACTTTCTGAAATATCTCTATCCCGAGATTTGCACATTTTGCTATAAAAACTCGACTAAAAAGGCCCTCTTTCAACTTAAATTTTAACCCCTTAACGGTCACCTAGAATGATGTTTTATGCATTAATCTGCTAGCGTGTCTCCCGGAGAAGAAGTAGCTCCCATAATCTTGGAGAGATTCCTCCTACTTTCTGAAATATTAAAGTGGGCTTTTTCAAAATTTTACCCTACGGGTCAAAAGTCGGGACATCAGAATTCATTTTAGAGGTATGGTTCCTTCGGCAAAGTTTCTTATTTTGATCCCTAGAATACGATTTTCCTTGAACGTTGAGCGATTTTTAAATCGACCCGCCCTAATGTAGATACAACTTATACACTGAGAGAATTATCTGCATGCTATCAATACATTTTTGTATTAGATTTATGAATTGTCAATGGAACTCGTCCATTGAAACTTTTCATTAAATTAGTGCTGTTTTTCATAATATTTAAGAAAAAATTTCATATTATTTATTAAAAATTTCATACGTCTAATGAATAAGTTTCATTCAAAATAGTTTCATTAAAACTATGACGATTTTTCATGAAGTTTAAGAAATTTTTCATTCATATTGTGAAGAAAACTTCATTAGTTTAGTGAAAAAATTTCATTAAAACTCGTTCAAGGAATTATCTCTGTGTAGTGTAATGTAATGTTACGTGTATTATTTAAGGTTCCCTATAGCCCAATTCTATATTTTAATAGCTGTGTGGGGGTCAGCTTATAAATAGGCGTTCAAAAGAACTGCCAAAATATTTGAGTCTTCAAAAAAGTAAAAACACAGTGACTTGTGTAGTTTTGGAACTCTAAAATTGAAGTCTATTTTATTTACAAATTTACATGTCTTATATACTATTCTTACAATCTAACTTATTGTCTAGTATTGAGTGATTTTAGGAATCACTCAATTTATTTTTATTCTTAATTACTTTTATTCATTGTTTTCTTATCGTCAACATACGGTCATCAGATATTTGAGTGCAAGTGAAAGAATGCAGTCATAGTGTCGCTAGACTGTTACTTGATGCCACTTGTATGGCATTCACTCTACAGTATTTGAGACGGTATGTTGAGAAATCAATATTAGTGGTTGGTATGCAGTGTACGCTTAAGGAGTACACTACAGTAGCTAAAATGTTTGAAAAATCAAAATCAAGTTTTTTTTTGCTTTTTTTTTAGAGTCTCCAAAAATTACAATTATTTATTTAATTAAATGTTTACTTTTACACTTTTACACTTTCAACAATAAAAATAACTTATTTGTGTTATTCTTCCGTGCTATTTATTTAGTGTGAGTTGCCCAGATTCCATGACTCGATTTGACGAATAAAATCTAAAAAAAGTTACGCTTACATACAATTTACGAGTCTGAAATTTTGCACATTTCAAGAGCATTGTAACGGCCAGAACTATGAGAAAAATCAGCAAACTGCAATGAGCAACAAAAAAGTTACGTACGAAGAAGTAAACGTTGTTCGTCGATTCGACGAAGAAAGTGAGTGCGTCTAGTGTTAAAAGGCAATTTTAGTTAAGTTTTATACTTTTATTTAAAAAAGAGATTATAATGAAGTTATTTATATTTAAATTAAATTTTTTTCAATATAAAATACTTCTTTTTGTGATTTATTTTAAAGTTACACAATTCAATTGATTTTTTCAAAATCCAGCCAAATACCTTCATCCAAAGTTAATAATATATAGGTGGGATTAAATCTGTTATCTTTTCGAGTCTTCGGATTGACACGAATTTTATAATTGCGTATAATCTCCACTAGACTTGCCTTGATTTGAGTTAAAGCAAAACGCATGCCTGAAAATATAAAATTTCAATTTAAGTTATTTAAAATCTAAACATTTGTGAATTAATTTAGCTTCCTACCTAAACAAACTCTTGGTCCATCACCAAACGAAAAATATAAACCTCTATCCTTAAAGTCCTTTAAGCCACCATCCAAAAATCGTTCCGGTTCAAAGACATCAACATTGCTATAATAATCTGGGTCGTTCATTACGGCATATACTGGTAAAATGACTGTCATACCCTTGGGTACATGTAATGTACGACCATTTTTATTGACCAAGTCGATGGGTTCAGTACAAAGTTTTGATGAATGAGATCCGGCAGGGAAAATGCGTAAGGTTTCTATATAAATAAAAAAAAAAAAATAAAAATAAAACTAGATGAAAAAAACTTTGTTATAAAGGGTGTTTTTTTTATAGAGGTATAGAACTTTGAAATGGAATAAAACAAAGATGATATTTTTAAATTGACATGAAATTTACTTTATTCTGGCATTATAATTTAAATATGACTTCTGGCGCATGACGGCTACGGCTGGCACGGACGTAGTCTAATCTGAAGCACCAATTTACGATGACTTTTTCCAACATTTGTGATTGTATATGGGCAATAATTCACGGGTCTGAAACGTGAAGTTATGCGGTTACCAAAGGTTTCCTGCAATAAATCAACTGTGGCACGATCTGTGTGACATGTTGCGCTGGGGTTTCAACAATCATGGCTCTATAGCGGTCACCATTGACTGTAACGTTCTGACCAGCATCGTTTTTAAAGAAGTACTGATCAACGATTTCACCAGCCCATAAAGCACACCAAACATTCAGTTTTTATGGATGTAACGGTGTCTCAACATACACTTGAGGATTATCATCACTCCAAATATGTCAGTTTTGTTTATTGACGTAAGCATTTAACCAAAAGTGAGCTTCATCGCTAAACAAAATTCGCAAAATTCGTTCGCGATACGTATTTCGAACAGAACCATGATTTTCAAAATAAATTTGCACAATTTGGAAGCGTTGTTCAGGCGTCAGTCTATTCATGTTGAAATGCCAAACCAAACTAAACATAAAACACTTGACAGCTGACAAAATGCCGTTAAAAAAGTGTTGCCAATTTAAAGTTCTATACCTGTAGAAAAAACACCCTTTATATTTTCCCCCTTACATAAAACCTTTCTTTGTTATGTTCCAAACCAAGCGGTAATAATAAATCAACAATTCGCTGGTACCCGACATGGGTTCCTACACTTAGAACTACTACATTTTATTCGTTATAACCGAGGTTAGTATTAACCGGGTAAAAATGTATTGACATTTTTGTATTACCAACAAAATATTAAAATTTTTAAAAACCATTTCAATCTTTGAAGAACAAATTTTGTGTGATTAGTTTAAAAATGTTGAAAATTTCAGAAAAAAATTGTACATTTTTAAGACGTTCGTATCAAAAACGGAAAAATGTTTGTACTAACAGAAAATATTTAGTTCGAGTTAACCGAGAATTCGTCCGTTATCCTCCTAGAAAAGTTTTACTCTACCTTATTACGTTAACACCTTCTGGTATTTTTTAATTTTTCATATATGATGTATATTTGAGAGCACTTCACGTTCATAATATATTTGAATGTCCTTTGGTTTAACTTGTTCTTGTAGCAAATTAAATAAAGCAATATTTGACATTATACATTAGGGTGGGTCAAATTCTTCGGGTGAGAAAAAACAAATTAAAGGCGTATAGCAAAAACGAAATCCCTAAGGAACTAGTTGTCTAAAACTAAAACCTAGCTCCCGCCAATACACAAAAAGATTTCAGTGTTTTATTAAAGGTTTGATTTAAGGGTGCTTTTAAAACTTTCGACGCACCTTCTAGATAATAGTGTTCTAAATTTGGTATTTATATTTTCCTAGTAAATGCGGAGTTTACATATCGCTCATTTACTGCAATAACATCATAACTCAAAAAATTTAATTTTGTAGAAAACGAGTTTAAAGTTTTCAATTTACTCCCACCTTAAAGAAAAAAATAACGACATAATTTCTATCAAGAGGTGAGTATACAAGATATCAATACACACAGAGAAAACTTTAGCCATTTGCCAACTGAAATTCAGTTACTACAACTAACGTTCGGTTATTACGATTTTATTTGGTTGGTACAACTGATCATTTGTGTTCACAACAAAGCTCGGTTAATTCAACTAAATTTTAGTTGAAACACCCAAAATATTCAGAAATCCAATGTAAATATCGTTGCACTAACTAAATTTATAAGTTGGTACCATTAAGCTACACTTTTAAATTCGGTTGGCACTTTATTTCTCTGTGTGTACGACTTTTTTACACAATACGATACGTGATATAAATAATAATTCTGCGTCATAAACTCAAACATCATGTTTTTTGAGTTGTGACGTTCTTGCAGTACATGAGCGATATTATTTCTTTTTTGAAAATTCGTTATAGTTCGCTTTTAGTTGGGGAATTTTAACAAATGTGTAAAAAATAGGCAATGTTTAAATTATCATAACATTTGAACGTGTCCACAGAAAATTAATAACTTGGTGTAATTTTATTTTAAAGATCAAATCCTCTTATCTCTCTAAACAGTGTTGAACAAAAATTTATTTTTTTTTTCGCGAAAAGAATAACGAAATTGAAAAAATATCCTTAATTTGTTAATATCTCAAAAAACCCATAGTTAATATTTATGAAATTTATTTTACAATTAAGTTAAAGCTTAGAAAATATAAAAATTTCAAGATGAAAATCAGTGGTTTTCAAAAATAAACTGATTTTTTCCGAAAGTACACTTAGGGAAAAAGCTTCATCATTGATTTTCGTCCAATGTAACACGTCATGAATATGATGAAGCTGTTTCATAAACGGGCAAATTGATGACAGGCTTTTTCTATGAAATGTTTCATAAATATGATGAAGAAGTATCATAACTTTATTTAAAATTCTTCATTAATGTTATTAACAGGGACAGGAACTTCATGCACCAAAAAATGTATTTTGGCGCCTATAATATGCATGAAAAATCTTAATATATGCATTAAATCTATAAAAATATGTACTTTTTATTTTTTTTAATGTTAATTTTCTTCGAAATTTTCTTCTGAAAGTCTTAACTGAGATTTTTATACTTTCGATGAAAATTAACGAAAACCGTGAAAAGAAAGGAACTTTAAATTAATTATTTTTCATGTCCTAAATTTTAAATTTAATTTGTATTGTTTAATATATTCTCTGCATATGTTGTTAAAACCACTTTACCAAAAATAAAATTAAATTAAAAGTGACATATTTACGAAAAGCTAAGAAAAATACAATATAAATATGCTAAGAAAAATTAAATTAAAAAATGCAATAAAAAATATTTTGCATTTAATGCAAAGTAATTAAAAATATGCAAAAATATGCACTAACAAATCGATGCCATTTCTATTTTCTAAATTTCAATAAAAATAAAAATTTTTACAAAAAGCTAAATTTTATTTTCACAAAACTTATGAAAGTTTTTATGAAATGATGAAGGGTATGAAACATGTGTTATACATTTTTATAAAACTTTTCATCATATTTATGAAAACTTCATAAATATGATGAATAATTTATGACAAGAGATTTATGAAACAATATCATCAATATGTTGATACTTTTTTCCCCTGAGTGTATCTTTGATTTTTAATTCAAAATTTTGTATGTTCAGTACCCCACTACAAATTGCTATATTTTTTGCCACGCATGTGAACATTCATATGCATGTTAAACAGGATACCGACCACATGCAGTTCAACTACGTACTCGGATTTTCGTTATCACATCCCATATCCTTTCAAAAGCCCATTAAAAGTTAAATCTTTAAATAAATTATTCAAATATTTTGTACTCATTAAATAATGTTAATATACAGATATCAGATGAAAGATAATAATCTCCTCTATTCCACAAAATTATTTGTCGTGATATTACAGGACTAAAAATTTTATTTGAAAAATCTTATCCTCAAATATCCTTGATTGTTTAATAGAAGTTCGTCAAAAGAAAAAAAACTGTGTAATAAATTTCATAAAAATTATTTATGGTTTTTTGAAGTATTCGCGAATTAAAGACAATTTTCCATTTCGTTATTCTATTCGCTAAACAATTTTATTTTTTCGTAACACTGTTTAAAGAAGAGGATTTGATCTTAAAAAAAAAAATGACTCGAAATATTTAATTTTCTGTTGACGCTTTCAAAAGTTATGAATATGGCCAAGAAATGCCTATTTTATGGACCTCGAAAAATCTTATTTTTTGTAAGGGATACACAAATTGGAGAAACGTTGGACTAAGTGTATTGAGCTAAAAGGAGATTATGTTGAAAAATAATTTTTTTTTTTGCAAAAAAAACTGTGTTTCATTCGAAACGGACTTATTGTGCCGCCCTCGTATACTTCTTACACATTTGTGAAAATCCCTCGGCGGGAGCTAGGTTTTGATTTTGTGTATATTACGTTTTCGCTATACCTATGCCTTTTAACCCACCAAATTTAATATAACTATATAATTTTACATAAATTAAAAATATTGTTTTTAAATTGTATGGAACATTATAATAATAGGATTTTAAACGATAATAACCACTATATAGTCACGTAAAATCCATTTGAGTGAATCACTTTCAGCAAGTGGCGCAAAAGTTATGGTGATTAAAAATTTCTAAAAATGAGTTTGATATAATTTTTATTAAAAATAAAAATTAAAAATTATGTTTTTTCGACCTTTAATTGTGCAATGAAAATGAAAATTATTCAAGTTCGTGGCCATATTCTACATTTATTTATTAGGATATTGTCCTAACAAATAATCTATAGAGTTTTTATTTTCAAATTTATTAATTGACCACTTTCAAGAATGTGTTTATAGATCTATTTCGGGAATTTTCTAGGTTCGCATCATCAGAACACGTTTTGAAAGAAGTGGCAATCCGATGCAAAACATCATGCATTAATATAAACTAGTTTTCTCACTAAATGAGAACTATATATGAGCTCGAAGTTAAAGATTATTACCATTGATCAAAAATAAATTGAAAACTTGTTTGTTATGTGGAAGGTCTACCTTTGGTAGATATTCAATACACGTTTTTTGTTTTTTCTCCTTTTTATTTTCACATTTGTTTTGTTTAAAAACAAAATGTAAAGTGGGAGTAAACATGACCGTACTTTGTCTTTTATGCAAGTTTGATATTTTTATTAAAAATAAAAATTATGTTTTTACGACCTTTAATTGTGCAATGAATATAAAAACTATTCAAGTTCGAGGCCATACTCTATATTTCTTTATTAGGATATTATCCTAACAAATAATCTATAAAGTTTTTGGTTTTTATTGGAATTTCTTAGTTACTATTTTGGAAAGAGATTGTATGATTTTCTAACAAATATCTAAAAGTAAAAGATCCATTCTTTATATGAGATAAAATTTGTAAAAAAAATCGGATGAAAACTTAAAAAGTTAGAGCAATTTAAACATTAGCCCCGTATTCATAAAATTATTCAACAGCAGTTTAAATACATTTTAGATAAAACACAAAATTTAGCCCTAAAACTGTATTATTACTTTATTATTATGTATTATTACTAACTTTTACACAAGTTTTAAAATAAGCTTTAAGGCTTATAAATACAGCTTTAAGGCTTAAAATGTGTTTTAACTAAAATGTATTTGAAATCTGAATTAAGATTTTTTATGAATGCGGGAGTAGGTATTTTTCTTAGTTTTGATAAAAAATGTCAAACTTTGAGATGCGATAGAACTCGAAATACAGCGAATTTCGAGAAACTTAATGCAGCACATATATCATAAGAATGTCGAATACTGACGTGCTCATTTTTAATGAAATCCCAGTACATCCATTCCAAGAACGACTAAAATCGAATCGAAATTTTTTGGAATGACTCAAATTAAAAAATCACTTAATTTATAAAAAAAAAATTGTAAATATTCTTCTTATTTTAAACGAGCTTAAGATCCTTTATTTATAAATTAAAATTATTTTTTTCCAATATTTCGACTCCACATTCGGTGACTTCTTCAAATTATAACAATTGTTCCCTTAAGAAGTCACCCAATGTGGAGACGAAATATTGGAAATAAATAATTATAATTTATAAATAAAGGATCTTAAGCTCGTTTAAAATAAGAAGAATTAAATTAAAGAAGATTAAAGAAAACTTAAAATTTTTAATTGTAAATATTATTACCATGTATGCAGGCATCTAAATATTCTAAATCCAAAATAGCATCAAAATCATTATTTTGGCCTAATTTTTCCAAAATTTCGTTACGCAATTTATTTTGTCTAGCAGGATCACGACCCAACTGAAAATATAAACAAAGTTTCACAATTGAAAAAAAAATAAATAAAATATTGATCGCAATACATTTGTGCAGACAACTATAGATTTTTATTTTCGTGCATAGAAATCAAATCAAAATTCATCTGTTCTTTTACGAATATTTCATTAAATTCTTTAACTTACAAATAACAAACAATGTGCCAATACACTGGCCGTAGTTTCAAAACCATCCACAAAAAAAGTCATAGTATGGGATGTCAATTCCGCTATTGTTAAATTCTTCTTTTCTTGCAAATCCAACAAATAATTCATAAAATCAACACGATCTTGATTGACACCCTGTTTCTGTTGTGATTTTCTTAATTCCAATGAATTTTGCATTAAATTTATGAAAAAATCTTCAATGTTTTTAGGGACTATTCTAAATGTCAAGAATTTTATTAATGAGGGTATTAAACCAACAAAAATCATATATAGTGTAAAAAAGAATGATGAACTAAATAAATTTTTGGCATTGTGAAAAATAGGTGAAGGGGTTTCGGTAAAACTATCGGCCTGCAAACCTAAAACACAATCCGATACAACTTCGGAAGTAAAACGTAAACTAAGCTGTAATTAGAAATTTCAAATTTTAAATTCTTTTAAAAATTCCAATTGCATAGGACTTACATCTTTGGCTTCTATACCATCTTTGGAACCCATTTTAGTTTGTTTTTCTATATATTCGACTAAAGTTTTACAAACTTTTTTAGTAACTGGAAAGACTGTTTTAATCTAATGGGAATGAAAGAAATGGATATTAATTTACAATGTATCGCTATTAAAAAAAAAAATTTGATAATTTTCTGCTAAGACTACTAAAAAAAATTAGTTCAAAATTATGTTGCCGGAAAAAACTGCTAAAATTAGCAGTTTTGTTTGCTAAATATCAGTAAGATAAGAATAGCAAACATAAATCTGTTAAATCTACAAAATTTTAGTTATAGTTAATTGAAAGTTACAACTTAATCTGCTAAAATTTGTAGAAAAATTTGCTAAATATTAGTACCCGAGTAAAAAGAGTAACATATATATAAAATTATATAATTTTACATAGCCAAATATGAGTATATACAGCCAAGTGTGGTACTTTTTTGTGGGACCGGAAGTTCATGCAAATGAATGTTGTTTCCCTTAAATCTGAGAATGGGTTAAATAAAATATCTTTGCGAATAATAGAATTTGCGTTAAAATGGCATTCATTCGTTAGTAAATATTTTTACATATTTAGCTATAAATACATATTTTTGCATATTTTGCTTTAAATGCATATTTTTACTAATTTTGCTATAAATGCATATTTTTATTGAATTTTTCTTAGTTTCTTAAAAAAAAAATCTCGATTTTATTTTATATATAAATTTTATATGAAAATTTGCATTAAGAGAAACAGTTTTTAGAGGATTTTTAATCAATATCAATATAAATAATTAAATATTTTTTTTAGTTGTGCAAAAAGTATTTAGAGAATATATTTAACAAATTATCTTTAAAGTTTCTTAAAATTATGAAAAATAATTAATTTATAGTGCCGCACTTTTCACGTTTTTGTTTGTTATTTTTCTTTAAAACTCTCGAAATCCCAGTTGAACTTTTTAGAAGACAGATGTGTGTGAAAACTAAGAAAATCTATACTCATCGAAATACACCGATATATTCAAAAACCTTTTAAGAACAAATACATAAAATTTTACGTTTGAAAATATATAAAAAACTTGTTTACCCGTTTAAAAGCGTTTACATGTAATCGTGCACTATTTTATATAACTATATATGTTATTGCATGCTGTTATATGTAAATATATGTTTATATAAAACATTTTTTTTTCTCTAAAAAAAATGTATATAAAATTATATATGATGAAATATTTTTCCCAACTACAGGGTGTTTTTTTAAGCCCGACAGTTTTTTGTATTCGATAGATCAATATATGACATTAACATTTGAATATGATTTCGGGCATATGGCGGTGGCCATTGACAGGTGGCTGTTCTTGACGAAGTGCATTCTGCATGTCCAATTTTGGGGCACTTTTTCGAGCATTGCTTTCCGTATGTCAGAAATAATACGAACAATGTTGGCCTCCATAGCTACAATTGTTGCTGTTTCATCAGCATAAACCAGTGATTTCACGTAGCCCCACTGGAAATAATCGAGAGGTGTCAAATCGCACGACCTTAAAGGCCATTTGACCATTTGATCATGACAGGTACATTTCTCGAAAACAACTTGTCAGCAAATTTTTATTACAAAAAGTCAATGGTTGCGGCCGCCGTATGTCACATAGCGCCATCGCGCTTAAACCACATCTCGCCCGGATCAATGTCATCCATATTTTCAAAAAAAAAAGGCTTTGATCATGGTGCGGTATCGATTTCCATTGGCCGTAACGCGAGTTCCGGATTAATTTTTGAAGAAATAAAATCCGATGATGCCACCAGCATGAAAACCGCAACAAACGGTGCATTTTTCTGAATGTAATTGAGTCTGTAGGGTCTCTTGTAGATTGATCTCACTCAATATGCGGCAATATTGTGTATTAACCAACCCGTTAAGCCAAAACTGAGCCTCATCGCTGAACATAATTTTCCGATAAAACATCGGGCGAATCGATGCCTGATTTTCAAAGTCAATTTGAAGAATTTGTTAGCGTTGTTCAAGCGTGAATCTATTCATGATGATTTGCCAGAGTATACTGATCATAAATGTCATAAATGAGCGCAGTAAAACATTTCGTTTGACAGCTAACTTTTTCGTAAGTTCTATCGGACTTGAAAAAACACCCTTTATAAGAGGATATAATTTAATCCGAAAAATGGTTTTATTAAATTGTATCACGTTGGATCTAATTATTTTTAAATATATACAATTTTATAAAAAAACTATCCAATTCTATCCTAGTTTTGGCACGATATAATTACATCTAATTATTATTATATTTGATGCAATCAGATATAATAAGAAACAATTAGATACATAATAATCCAAATATATTTAAATTAAAAGATATTAAGTTACATATATTTGACCTCCATAAAAAACACAAAATGTATGATTGTAATTTGTAAATAACTTAAATTTTACTTATATTTTTTTAAGATATCAAATTTTTGTTTTGAACGAAATTTTTAATTTAATTTAAAAAAATGTTTGTCAATATTAAAATGGCCCAGAAAAATCAAAATAACATGTTGCAGAACAACTTATACTGTATTATAATAGCTTATTATTTTTGTTTTACAACCAATTCTATTTATATGGAGTTTGTCCTATTTGTAATGGGTTCTTTACCTCTAAACCAGAACAAGTTGCTTTAGAACCGTTTCTAGTTATGGAACTGGTTCTGGGACAGTGAAACCTTGACTCCCAGGAATCTGTTCTAGAAACGGTTCCATGTAACCGGTGGTAAAAGAAGCTGTTCTCTCTGTTCTAGGTGATGTGCTCTACAAAATTTTCCTGGAGGGTTTGGTTATTGTAATGGAAAACGATTTCACAAAATTGTAAAATATTTTGCGATTTTTTAATTATGTATAGTTACATAGAAACTGACTTAGGAATTTTTTTCAGTTTGGATTATATATAAGTATATCTAAAATGACAGAAGACGTTTTTGATATTTGTATTATATGAAATTATGTATTGGGTTATATATAATTTTATAAAAATTTAATCAAAATTTATCAACCATGTATTATCATATATAAAATTCAGAATAGTATTTTTTTATACATGATTGGATGTGCTTATACCTGAATTTTTTTGGTAAAATATTTTGAAAATATTATTATATATAAATATATATTGGTACATATGTTATTTTTTATGATCATATATTTTTATGTTAAAGAATATATCGTTATATATAAAATAATATATAGTGTAATATTCAAAAAAATTAATTTTATTTTGTATAAAACGATGAAGATATATCGTTCCACACGAACAAAATGTTTTAGATTAAACTATATATTGTCTGATTTAAAGTCTAATTGCAGTATATTAGTCTGTCCTGCATGTAAAAAATTTTGCGAACTTCGTAACGTTCTGTGTTTTTGGATAAAAGCTGTTTTTGGATAAAAACCAAACATTTTTTGAGACATTTGTATGAAATTGTGTATATTTTCATATACTCATATACAAATATTTAACATTTAGTGCAAATTACCAGACTTTAACTCGGATCTAATTATATTTTGAAGTATCAGTTCACATACAATAATATACAATCATATCATGTCATAATCCGGATATAAACATATCTGGTTTTTATATAATTATATCTATTTGTATCAGTTTAGATATAAACTGATACAATGAAATACAATTCTATCGGGCCACAATTCGGATGGGATGACATTGTACTGGACATTTATCTAATAGCATCAGATTAGATCTAAACCCATACAAGAAGATACAATTATATGGGCCCATATTGCGGATGAAACTGAATAAGATTACATATAACGTCACATAGAAATTGATATGACTACATAAAGCTCTATATCAAATTTTTTTAATCGGGTATTTATATAAATGAAGATTTTATTAAAGTTTATTTATTCTCGATATACTTTGTATTTATTTTAAGAAAACAATGAGTCTGAATATTTTATTTTTTTGTTTTTAATATAATTCAAAAACATTTTAGATGCACATTTTTTTTAATTATTTTAAGATTTTTCGGTTTTTAAGTGGATGAAGTTCCAGTCCCTGATAATTATATAAGAAAATTTTATGTATAAATCTATAAAATTATGTATTTCTACATCAAATTAAATATGATTATATCGGGTAAAAATCCGGATAAAATTTGATATAATTTAATATAAATATATCATATCCGATATAATTAATTTGATCACCATTTTTCGGATAATAATATAACTGCCGTTATTATGGGAAATGAGATATCATTATACATGACATCATATTATCATTTTTACTCTCGTAGACAAAAAAATGTGAAATTTTCAGTGTTTTTGTTAGATATTTTTGTGCGAAGAAAAATCTGCCCAGCAGTCACCAATTTTTTTAGCAAATATTTCTGTTAATTTTAGCAGAATTTACAGTCATTTACATTTAACTAATTTTGCAGATATTAGATTTTTTGTTAGTTTTTATTTTGTCTACAAATATTTAAATTTTTTTTTTTGATTTTAGCAAATTAAATTGCTATTTTTAATTAACGAATATTCAATTCAAATATAACTATTTTTAACTAATTCTAGTAGCATATTTTGCTATTTTACAGGATTATTTCTATAAGTGTATTCTTACCCTGTTCGTTGTAAAACCGGGTGTGATTTCAGCTCTTCTTTCTTTCCATTTTTCACCAGTTAAACTAAATGGATTGTTGGCAAATAAAGGACTAGAGTGTTCATTCAGCTAGAAAAGTGTAAATAAATTATATAATAAGTTTATATACAGTTTAGGTTGTAATACAGTTTCAGTTTTGACTACGTTTGTCCCAGCAACCATCGCAATACGAATATGATTCCCCAACCGTAGTACCTGAAAGAAAATTTTATTGCGGCAACAATCGTATTCGTGTTGCGGAAGATATTCAATTTGTTAAAAACGTGCCACGAATGCAATACTTCACAGTGATTCTTCTGGAAGATACATCGGCGATATTGCTATATTATCTTCTAGAAGATATAAACAAGTGTTTCAAATATCTCCGATATATCTTATAGAAGATAAAAAGAAGAAATTTCAAAATAACACACAGGTGATAAAAATAGGTTTTCATATATTTTATACACTTTTTATTATACACGTTAAATTTCCAATTACTAATCTTCTTTGATTTCTGTTCCTTCCGTGAACTGAAATTATGTATGTCACATATCATTATTTCCTGGGGGTAAAAAAAAATGAGTTTTTCTTTGCAATATACACTCAAAAAAATAAGTTAGTTGAATAGTTAGTAAAACATCTTGTAAATCAAGTATATTAGTTTTTTGGGACATTTTTTGCTAAAATTATGTTTTTAGCTAAAATTTTAGTTATATTTATTCAGCACTTAACTGATTTAAACTAATGTTTGACTAATATTTTACCAATGTTTTTTTTTGATAAGCACATTAATAGTGTGGACGACCAGGTTGAAAGATATACGCAGAATGAAGTAGATGTCGTGACATGTCAAGATGTAGTAGAGACGATAAAAATTATACCAAAAAGTACAACTCTTGTAAGACATATAAAAAATCAACCATTGACGATTTTTGTATCTATTTTTAATACATAAAACAAAATTGTGGATTAAAACAGCTTAAATTTTGTGTTTTCACCGGCTTGTGAAAGTAATTGTATATAAATTATACTAAATATTTAAATTTTATAAAGATAAACCCCCGTATTCATAAAAATATTAAACATCATTTCAAATACCTTTTAAATAAAACACAAATTTTAGCCTTAAAACTGTATTCATAAACGAATATTAACTTTAACACAAGCTTGATAATAGGTATTTTAAGCTAATAAAAAAATGTATTTTAAATAAAATGTATTTGAAATATGAATTAAGATTTTTATGAATATGGTCGTAATTGTGTATTTGTAAACTAAATGTTTATTCGCTTAAGGAGCATTTATACGCTATTCGTTCATATCTACTATTTCCTATTATTGGTAATACGAATTGTCAAGTTATTGTAAATTGTCTTTTGAAAATTACAAAAAAAAAGGGAAATAGTAGATATCTGTAGACAGGGGTTTATAGCGTAGATTGAATCAAGCCTAATAATGTAGTGTGGTCAAATTGCAAACAAATATAAGTTCAGGTAGACATACTAAAGCGAAAGACCAAGACACACAGCTTAGGTAATATTTTATGTTTCCCTTTTCTTATTGCAAAAAAGGGTTGAATATGTCACACTTTGTTATTTTTTCGTTTCGTTCCTAGAATTATACGTCTTTCGCTATTATGACTTGGGTATGGTATTCACTAACTTTGACCGTTGACGAACAATATGATATATATATAACATGGATTATTTCATAGGAGCTGGAAAAAAATATTTTTGACGGCACTCTTGTTTAGAAATATTGGGTCGATAAACACGAATCCGCAGAAAAAAAATTAAAAGTTTCCAGTAGTTTAAGTTCGGGCGTGAAAGGGTTAAAACCGCTATGACAAAGTGATATTGATCTTTAAATTGAAGTAACGATAATATTTTAGCAATAACAAAATAAACTATTAACAAATTTTTAAATATTTACAGCTTTTAATATTTAGTGTGATTTTGAGCCATTTATTCCAAACAAAATATTGTTGTTCTCTTTAATATTTTCGAAAATATTATTGTACTAAAGGATGCCAAAAAAGTTGTTATGGCTGCCAAACACTCTCCAATCGGCTAACCTTTGAGAACCAAGTTGCATGCTAAAAGTTCTTAATTTTTTCAAGTTTCATGCAAAATAATTTAAAAAGTCTTACGTTTTCCCTATAGTTATACATTAGGGTGATACCTTTTTCTGCAAAATTTTTACCTAACACCACGTGATGGGAATTATTCATGCTGAAAATAAAACGCCCTGCTTTAAAACCAAAACAAAGCTTTTGTTTGGAAAACATTTCCGTTTCGCATGCTTCTATTTTAACATGTTTGTTTGCAAATATAATTATGTTTGAATGTAAAAATATATATGTTTGGAAAAAGTTAAAACCGTCTACCTCCAAAATAAAGGGCGATTTTTTAGTAACTTTCGTTTTGGCAACACTGTTTTTGGCAGCTCAGCTGTTTTCGTGTAACATGTTACTGTTAAACATGTTCAGTTTGGTATATAATTTAACCATGAATCGACTTACAAACCAACAATGCTTGCAGATTATTGAATTTTATTATCAAAATTCATGCTCGGTTACTTTTTCCAATTTATGATCAGTTTGGGCGACCTTCTGAGGCGGCTATTCGGAATGTTGTGACTAAATTTCGAACCATATTTACATTATTGGACATTAAACCACCAAACACGCATACGTAGAGTGCGGACAGAGGAAAATATCGCAGCTGTATGCGCCAGTGTGGTTGATAACCCTGAATTATCGATTCGGCACCGTTCGCAGCAATTGGGTCTCTGTTACTCTACGTGATATACCTTTAAATGGTCAGATTGATTTATTAGTAAGAATGCCAAAACAAAAAATCAAAAACAATAAAATTTATATGCGCCCAATTGAATTTCGCACCAATATATAGTATTTTGTTTAATTTATATTAAAATTATTAATCGATTAAAAAATGAATTTGTGTTATTGACAACTAATCAAGCACTGATTGCTAAATTAAGGGTAACAAATTACCCTATTTTCCTTTGTTTTTATATTGGTTTCAAATAATTGTATAAAAATTAGAAATCAAAAGAGTGGTATATCTAACCTGAACAACCATCCCGATTTCTCAATTAGTTATACGCCATTTTTCACTGTCATCTCGCGATGAAAATATACAGTTTCATTAAAAGGTTAAATGTATGTATATATCGGCGATAGTTTTAGTATATCGCGCTGTTAAGATCTTATTTCAGTTACCGTAGAAATTCAATAAATGTCTTAGTTTAAGTGCTAACGTGCTATCGTTGTAAAATAGCTATATTTTTTTTTATAGATTTCTATAGTTTAAACTTATGCTATATTTCAACCATATAGTTTTAAACTTTAGTTATTTCATCAATAGAGTTTTGATTTTATTTTGTCCATTACCATTTTTTATAAAAATTGGTAAATTTTCGAAAAAAGTTTTATTGAAAGACGTATTTTTTTCATTTTGCGATTAATCGGCAAAATTTATTCAAAAATCATGTTTTTTAAATGGTTTGTTCGATTAATCGAAATATTTTAATCGAATAATTTTATTCGAATTAATCGAATAATTTTTATTCGAATTAATCGAATAATTTTTATTCGAATTAATCGAATAATTTTTATTAAATTCCCTTTTTTAGTTTTACCAAACATGATTTTAAATAAAAAAAAAATTAACAAAATTCTATTCTATTAAACAAAATTCCTATTCGCGAATTGTAACAAAAAAAAAAAAAAATTTAATACTCACCAATTGTGAAGCTTCATTGTCATGAAAATTCTTAAAATCGGTAACATAAATACGTCGAATCAATTCCGCATTTGTGATCAACAATTGAGGAATACGGCAACTGAATACGCCCACGAAGTTGTCTGTATTTTTGTACGATCTATTAAAATTAATTAGTTTAATTAAATTATTAATTTTTTATCACTTTCCAATCGAAACATACTCATAAATTTCTTTTACATCATATGCCATATTACGTTTCTGTGTAAAAACACTGGGAAAATTTCCCACAAAAGCGGTTGGTTTTGGACCATTGACACCGAGTTTTTTCCAATAATTGAAATTCCACACCAAAAATATATAAAATAATAATGCAAAAGCACAAATCACATAAAGGATTATAATGATCATGATTTTTTTTTTTTGAAGTGGAAACACTTTCTTTATTTATTTAAAAGTTTGACGAGTGATATTAAACAACCGATTATTACAAGTTTTGGAATTGAAATGATAGAGATTTTAAGAATCTAAGTCTACTGAATAACATGAAAGCTTTTTCAAATAGAGCTTTTAAATATTTGAAATTGTTTTTAATTTAACAATAAACATTTTTAAATTATTTATTCATGAGGGTATGGGCAGGTTTGGTGTTCGCTTATGATATTCATATTATTAAGGGAATGTTCCCAATTGTGGCATGTTCCCTAAAGTGGACCTTACGTTTTTTTCGTGTTGTTGTAACAATATGTCAAAACTGTCATCGAGTTTAATTTCCGCTGTCACTTAAATACTTTACTTTATAATGGCATAAAACAAAAAAAGATTTTGAAACACATAAAAAATTTACTTTTGGCCAACAATGCCTGATAAAATCTCCATAATGCATGGTTAGACTTTTGAGCCGTTGGTAATTTATGACTGGAAAACACCCTTTCCCAACATTGGCAGAGTGGTCTCAGCCAATTGTTTGCCAATGAAATTATTGTAAAACAAATACTGGCAACACGCTGGTAAAGCGTCTTAAGCCAGTGTTCTGTCAATAGTTTACTTACAATTTCTCGGTTAGCCAGTAGTGGTACACCAGTGCTTGACTTTGTACCAATGGCAGTTTCTGATTTGGAATTTTTTTGATTTTTTCCAAGTCTTAGTTTTTTTTAATGGTTTACGCATCACTTAAACTGTTCTGGTCTATTTTCAACATGTTCCACAACAAAAAATATCGTTTACCGCAACTAAAAAAGTTAGGTTTACATATTGCAATCCATTATGGTAACCAGTTAAGTAACCACAAAATTAAAATAAAATAAACTTTTTAATACAAATACATATAGCAGAAAATGCCCAAGGATTTCGCCTATAAGCCTACACAGAAAAAATTATGGGCCAAAAATATCTAATTAATC
This sequence comes from Delia radicum, assembly GCA_021234595.1. Lineage (NCBI taxonomy): Eukaryota > Metazoa > Arthropoda > Insecta > Diptera > Anthomyiidae > Delia > Delia radicum. The sequence continues at coordinate 156,427,644 of CM037852.1, forward strand.
GATTGTTTGAATATCAATGGCAATTTAAACAATTTTTTTAATTGATTCAATTAAAAAATTTATTGAATTTTCTAATATATCCATACAGTGTTGACAACATGTAAACAAAATTTTTAAAAATTTGGCAAACTATTTTTTTATTTATTTTATTTAGATTAAGTAATCAAACAAAGGTTTAATTATATCAATATATTATTTAATTTGTAAATAAAAAGAAAAAAAAATCGCAAATGATTAACTTTTAATAAGTTGAATAGTTTACCGATTTCAAATACACGCAAAATCGTAGTTATTTCACTAGAGTTTGCAACACTCTTTTTGTTGAGATATTCGTGTGCGCACGAAAACTTAACTTAATTTCGTGTTTTATCTGTGGTAATAAAAGTGCACATGTGGATTTAAATAAACCTTATCGAAAAAGGACAATTAAGCTATTATTTTCGTAAATAATTAAATTTTCAATAAGTATAAGTGTCAATAAACTATCATTTTAAAGTTGTGTGTGATTTTTTTAAGAAAGCAATTCAATTGCAAGAAAAAGTTTTGTCTTTACTTTTATTTGTTTTCTTATAATACATTTTTATATTAAAAAGCTTTAATTTTATTATAAATAAAATGTCAATTTAATTTACAAACCTAAATTTCTTTTTTTATTTAATGGGGGGCATATAACAAAAATAAAAAATACGAGTTTTCAATTAAAACTACCATTGTTTTCTTCTCAAGTTTCAATTAAAGTCTTAATCAATTTAACTAAACTTTTTAATTGAGGTTGTAAAGAAAAACAATAACTCTTTTAATTGATATTATTATTATTTTAATTGAAAGAGTTTTAATAAACTGTCTGCAAATTTTTTTAGTTAATACTATCATTTCAGTGGTAGGTGCAAAATCAATTAAAATATTAATTGATTCAATAAAATTTTTAATTGAAACCCGTTTTTAGTTTTTTCTGTGTATTTGGAATATTCCACTTAGGTTTTATATTAATAGTAATAAGAAGTGGAAGAGTAGCGGACGAAAGTTTTCTTTTACAAACACATGATTTTATACTTAAGCCACGTTCACACTAGATTGCAAAACATATGTTTTGTCAAAACCCTTGTTTTAACTGTTCATTCTATTCCAACAGTTCTTTATTCTTTTCCACCCGTTTTGGCAAAACACGTGTTTTGTAAACTAGGTGAATGCCGGATTAACACATAAATCACATTATAAAAAGATGGTTTAGTTTACTTTTTGCAAGGCTGGCAAACGAAACTAATAACGAAGTTGGTGTATATGTTTCTGGTTTGTAGTTTGATAACACTGATTCAAACCAGGACCGGCAGATCTTAATGAACTTCGAATATGTTGTAGAGCATAAAAATTTAAGGGACACGTGTTTTTTTTAGCTACCCAAACTCATGTTTAGGCGTTAATAAGTGGGATCAAAAATTACCAGATTTAACATATATTTTTTTTAGTTTATTTCGTTCTATTAAAAGTAACTATAGACAAATGATTGGTTTTTTGAAGAGACCTTCACTGGTGTATAAATTATGCCCAAAGATTCTCTAGTATTTTTGTTATTCAAAAAAAAATGTGTTTTGAGTAGTTTTAAATCTGGTGTTTTATTAAGGAATTTTAGTTGTGTGACAACGATGACAACACAAAATTTAAGTTGTTTTAATCCGCAATTTAGTGTTATGTATGAAAAACAGATACAAAAATCTTCCACGGTTGGTTTTTGATGTCTTACTACAGTTGTACTTCTTAGTATCATTCTCCTCGTCACTACTACAACTTGATATGTCTCGACATCTAAAACATGCTGCGTATATCTTTCAATCTGGTTGCCGTCCACACTATTAATGTGCTAATCAGGACAATTTTTTAGCAAAAGAAATTAGTAAAATATTAGTAAAATATTAGTAAAATATTAGTAAAATATTAGTAAAACATTAGTTGAAAACAGTTAAGTGCCGAATAAGTATAACTAAAACTAAAGCTGAAAAATAATATACCTGATTTACAAGACGTTTTACTAACTTTTCTACTAACTTATTTTTTTGAGTGTACCAGTAACAGCTTTACCTTTCTCCAGTTGGTTTGTAACACCCAAGGCACAGACATCAGCTTTTGGCGAGTAACTCTCCTTGAATCCTTTAAGAACCTACTTATGGTAAATTTGGGCACATTAACCTTTCATTCATAGATTATCTGATTGAGACTCTGCTAGTGTTGCTGGCACAGTTGATTATTTTACGACAGTCGTGATCTGCTAGCTTTTTTTTGGGCTGCCTGTTTTATTTTTACCTTAAGCACTGGGATTATTTGCAAAATTTGTGACAACCCTAGCTAGCGAGTTGTGACTTTAAATAAAATGTGGCAGTGTTTAAAATAATGTTTTATTAGAGAAATTATGGTGGTCATGCTAGATTTCTAACTAAATTTTTCTCTGTGATTTTAAATTGTGTACTAATTTATAGATAAATACTGACTTGCAACCAAACTGATGTAGGGTATCCTACAGTTGGCATGTCCGACTTCAACCATTTTACTCGTTTTCTTATAGCAACACTTATTATTTGGCAATAGCAAGTTTTGCTGATGAACAGCTTACATGAATCCGCTAAAATAAATAAAGTAGTTTTTATAAAATTTTATTTTTTTGATATACATTTTTAAGATATTAATTTTTAAAATTTGAGGTGTTAAATTTAATGAATTTTATTAAAATCCAACCAAATGCCGCCCTCCAAACGCAATAACATGTAAATGGGATCAAATCTGTTGTCTTTGCGTGTCTTTGGATTGATACGAATTTCATAATTTCGAATAATTTCCACTATGCAAGCCTTGATTTGGGTTAAAGCAAACTGCATACCTGTAATTATGGAAAAAAAATTGTATTTGCAAAAATATTGATTTTCAAAAAAAAAAAAAAAAAAAAAGGAAACAAAGACATAAGTCCTTACCTAAGCAAACTCTGGGACCATCTCCAAAAGCTAAATATAAACCTTTATCCGTATAGTCCTTTAGACCACCATTTAAGAAACGTTCCGGTTCAAAGGCATCTACATTGGTGTAATTATCACCATCTGACATTACCGCTTGTAAGGGTAAGACAACAGTGGTACCCTTAGGAACATGTAATGAACGACCGTTTTTGTTAACCAAATCAATAGATTCTGTGCAAACTTTTAATGAATATGAACCAGAAGGAAAAATGCGTAGAGTTTCTGTATAAATAAAAATTATTATAGGTAAAATATTAGAACGAAGTTCTGAATTAAAACAGTTTTTTTTTTATTAATTAACCCTCTAACCGGCAAGACTGCCTTCAGACGGGGTATTTTAAGTGGACCATAAATGCTCCAAGTGAGTATTTTATAATAAGAAATTAAGCTATTTCGATAGAAAACCAAATTTAAAAAAAAATTTTGTGAAGTCATTTTTTGTGTTCATGCCACGGTTTGGAAGCAAGAAAGCGTTACATTTATAACTTCGTAAAATTTCAAAAAATAAACGCTATTTTGAAATGAACGCAGTTTTCAAAAATCTTGAACATATATTTATGTAGACTAGAAACCGTTGATACGTTACACAAAGTAAGATTGAAGCTTAAACTTTTCAAAAAAGCTCTAATTTTGGTCCAGCGACATACACACACACTCATAGAAATAAACATGTAAAAGTAGCAAAAAAAGCTACTAATAAAATAGGTTAAAAATTACCTTGCAGAAAAAACTGCAAAAACTAGCAGATTTTTTTTTACTAAATATTAGTAATACAAGAATAGCAAAATAAATCTGTTGAATTTACAAATATTTAAATTCGTAAATATTTTCAGTAAAAATATTTACTAAATATTAGTAGACAAAAAAATCAAAGTTAACAAATTTATTTTTGCTGTTCTTATTTTATTAAAATTTAGCAAAAAAAAAAATCTGCTAAATTTAGCAGTTTTTTCTGCTAGTTTTAACTTTTTAACTAGTTTTAAGTATCTTTTTTCTTTTTTTTATATTTAATAGTATTATCAAAGCATTCAAGTTTAATCAATATATATTGAAGTTAAGTGCGTTTTCGCTCAATTTCGCTTTTTTCGAAAAACGAAAATCACCATATCTTAAGTAAAATCCCAAAAGGGTAATTTTTGGACTGTATTTATATTTTGGTAAGAGTTTTTATTCCTAAACCTATTCATTTTTATTGATTAATTTTTGAGATTCGCTGTAAACCTATTTTTGCCCATATCGTCTACATTAGGCAACGAAAAAATTTTTAAATAAGTTTTGGGATTTTAGCACATTTAATTACTATAGATGCAATTAATGTTTATCCCGATGAAAATAAATTTAAATAACAAATATGCAGGTGCTTGTGCAAATTTAAATGTAACTGACACTAATAGAAAACATATGATTTTCTATTGTTGATTTACTTGAATAAACGTCACTACATTGCTAGATCTGTCAAAAAAACAGAGTAGTATTTGGAAGATGACAAAGCCAATTGTGACAATTTGTTGTTGTTGTTTTGGTTTTTCTTTGATATTTTAAATTTTGAATCTCGCTCCTAGACGAGGACAAGAAATTCTCATTGAGTTTGTGATTTAACATAACAAATATCTCTAGAAATTCTAATAACAAAGTCCCCTGAAGATTTCCTTAGGCAGGAATGAAATCCGGATAGGGACACGCCTACATCAGATTGCTTTTCACAATTTGTTAAATAAGTTTTGGGATTTTAGCACATTTAATTACTATAAATGCAATTAATGTTTATCCCGATGAAAATAAATTTAAAAAAGAACATATTGTTTATTTTTCGTGCCTAACAATTGGTATAAATTTCATTACAAAAAACCTTAGGCCGGTTTGAGGGTTAAAATTACCATGTATGAAGGCATCTAAATATTCCAAATCCGAAATCGTATCAAAATCAGTATTTTTGCCTAACTTTTCCAAAATTTCATTACGCAATTTGTTTTGTCTGGCAGAATCACGGCCCAACTGAAAAAAAAAAAAAAATGAATTACTTATATCAAAACGGCCAAATTTCATATTAACCCTTTGACATACCATCAATAAACAATGTGACAACACACCCGCCATAGTTTCAAAACCATCTAATAAAAATGTCATTGTATGCGCTGTCAATTGTGGTGTCGTAAGATTCTTTTGCTCTTGTAATTGTAACATAAAATTCATAAAATCGACTCGATCTTCATTGATACCCTGTTGCTTTTGAGATTTTCTTAAATCCAACGAATTTTGCATTAAACTTACGAAAAATGCTTCCATGGGCTTTGGAAAAAAACATAACTTTTTGATTTTCTTTAAAGATGGCAATAATCTAATTAAAATTGTATAGAATATTAAGACAAATGATTGATCAAATAATTTTTTAGTGTTATCTAAAATGGGTGAAGATTTGTCGGTAAAACAGTTGGCCTGTAGACCCAAAACACAATCGCTAACAATTTCACAAGTAAAACGTAAACTCAGCTGTAATTAGATAAAAAGTTTTAATAATTTATTTATTTTTTTTTTTATTTAAAAGTCAGTGAACCATACTTACATCTTTACCATCTACGCCATCTTTGGAACCAATTTTAGTTTGTTGTTCTATATATTCGACTAAAGTTTTACAAACTTTATTCGTTACTGGAAATACTGTCTTAATCTAGAAAATAAGCGTGGATTAACTCATTATTGATACAGTGTTTCTTTTTCGACCCAATACTTTTAAACGGCTATATTTTTTTTAAAAGGATACAGATAATTAAGTAATTTCAAAATCTTAAAATAATTCAACATCTTGACTGCAATCGTGTAAAATTGTTATCCAGAGTTGTGTAAAATTGTTATCCAGAGTTGCCAAATAATTATTTGAAAACATTTATTTTTGACCGTTTTCGATAGGACCTTTTAAAAAATGATTTAAAAATATGAAAAGCCTAATCTTTTATAGTTTTTATACTCTTATGGTGATGAAAAAATATGAAAATGTATTTCTCTGCTAAAAATGAGTAACTTGATTGTATATAATTTTTGAAAATCTGACCGATCGGACGATGAATTTTTCAAATACACAGAGACCAAAATATTCCAAAATTTTTAACGTTTTCTCTCTAAATACAAAACTTATCAAATTTATAACGTCAGTTATGCCATATGGCAATTTTCAAAAAATGGTCAAAAACCAATATATTTTCTTATAAAATTTTAAAAATTATTAACTAAAAAAAATAATTTTTAAATAACAATTTCATCACAAATTTTATATTTTTTAAATATCTTCCACCGTCTTTGATTTATATTTTATTAAAGTTTCAACTTTGGTTGCTATTATTTCCATTATTATTTAATGAAGCACCACAAAATTACGAAATTAATGTCAAAACAACGAAAACTTTTTTCGTATTTTTATGCATGGCTTATTATCAGTGTACCTTAATGGCTTTTCATGGAATATTATATTTTTTGTTATTTTTGAAAAGTATATTTTCATAAGCACGCTCATGGAATTTCTGCTTTAAAAAAATGTAGTTGTTAGCGTTGTAATACAGTTTCTTTTGAATGTAATGTCAGTCATTTGTAGAATAAATTAAATTTTTTCCTAACCTTGTAATTCATTTAAAAAAACAAACCACATCAAATAACTGTTTTATGAGTTTACATTCATTTTTTACAGTAGTTTAAGTTATTTAAAAAAAATAAATGTTTGTTTATTTTTTACTAACATGTGGTTAATTTTTACTACAATTTTTAGTCATTTTTTGAACATTAACAAACAAATGACAGTTTGTTTTTTTTTTTTTTTTTAAAGAGAAGCAACACAGGAAATTCTTACTATATATTAATGTGTTGCTTTCTTTGGAAATTGGATAGTGGAGAGATGACAGGTGGGGAAAGAAGGGCTTCAAACATGGCAACACTGCAATTGCGCGAGATGATAAGTCTTAAAACAGTTGTTGCTCGCCACCTGATGGAGAGTTGGCGAACTTATTGAAAGTTCAAGGTTAAAAGGTGGGGTCAAAATTAATACATTTTTGTATGGAAACATATCTGAAAAAAATGAAATTACGCAGAGTTGAAGTACTGGCGAAAACAAACATTTTGACACAATTATTGTCTATGTCGTATGTTAGGGTTGCCATTTATTTGTATTGTTTAAAATATTGGTGAAAAAGCTTCCGAATGTGTAAAAAAGCTCAGACAACCCCTCGATTAAATTTAATAGTCATTAATATACTTATTTTTTAGCTTAAACTAACTATTATTTTTTAACAAAACGCCGGTTCTATTGTCATTTTAAATTCATTTTTTGAAATAACAAAAATACTTGTATGTTAGCGGACCTGTTTTGTAGACCAGTTAATGCGTCTCCAAAAACTCTTTTATTAGATACCTCATTTGTCTAAAACTTTTCTAAAACAATTCAATTCTTTGTGAGTTCAAATCTACACTGGATTAGGAACGTAAATTTCAAGTTCATCCCCTACGGGAAATAGACCAGTCAGAGATCTGGTGACGTGACTGGAACTTGATGACCGGCCCCCAATTCGGTTCTAGTATATGAAAGTAACCGGTATCTTAGGAGGTGGTAATTTTTACCTTTAGAGCTCTTTTTGACATGCCGAAGAACTTGGCGAAGATAACATAACACTATACTGTCTAAAATTAAAACGCAACAGAACAAGTTAAAAGTTAATTTCTCCCTCCTCCGGCAACGAGAAAAAACCGCTAGATATAGAGAAAAACATCTCTAAGGTGGTGTATTTTCAAAGATTTAAGCTATTTAGGGTTATTTTTGATCTATCTCCAGCAATTTTCTCTCTCGTATACACTGCGTATCATAACTTTAGATGAATTAGATTGTTGTCATATTCAAAGTTTAGGAAATAGTTTTATTAAACTTATAAGCCTCATTTTCATAATGTCCCGTTAGTTACTACCTGGCACATATGTTGTTGTTTCCCATATACATTTTCGATTGACCTGTTTGTTAAATTTTACATGGACATTCAGTAATCGGGCCTAAGTGTTATCAAGGCGCGTCTGTTTTTTTAGTTAAAATCGTTATTTTGTGATCAAACTTAAAATTCATTTCGTTCAAATAATTTCCATATTCATTTTGAAACAAAATGACATGCGACATTAAGATTTTTGAAAAAGTCTTTTAAATTTAAATTTACTACGTCTAAGCAGAACCCAAATACCATATTTCAAGTTCCTTGCTTTAGCGGTCTGGCCAGGCCAGAGCGGATTCTTTTTTCCTTTTAACCTCTATTTATTTATGGCCAGATATCCATAGTATCGGAACTAAACGGCATTTGGACCCATTATAAATCGGAACTAAAAGGCATTTGAGTCTAGTATCTTAATTTGCATTTTCACATAAATCGTTAAACAAATAAGTCACAATGTGCTCGTTTTATAAAAATAAATCTCTTCCGGACATAGCATATTTGTACAAAGAATTTGAATTTCAAAAATCAGATGTCAGATGTCAGATAATTTGCACTGAAAACGAGCACTTAACAAAAAAATTGTCCTCCATATTCCGCCATTTTAAATATTTCAAATCTGACTTCAGATTCGTACTCAGTGACCACAAAGCTTTCCAAGAACATATTTGATACGAAAACGATAACTATGCCATAAAATTGTCAGGCGTATTGGCTCCGTCATTTTGAATTTTAAAATTCTGATTTAAGATTCGCATTTAGCGATCACCAAAACTTTTTGAAAAAATATTTGATACGAATCCGATGACTTTTTAAAAAATATAATCCCCTAAACCTTTACCTTTAATGATATACAACCGTTGTAAACAATTATCCGCCATTTTGAATTTTAGAAATCTAATGTCAGATTTGTAATCACCTATTAAGTAACAAATGTTAAGCAAATTCTGAACTTTTTTAAATCTTTCGTCATATTAGATCAGCCATTTTGAATTTTAAAAATCTGATGCCAGATTTGTGTTCATCAACCCTAAACCCCCGTGTACCAATTTTCAAGCCGATGCCATCACTCCTTAACATATATTTAAGCGGCTCTGTATTGGCAGAACTATCATTACCTCCATATTGCGCCACACGTCTTTTGATAGTAGATATATGCACCTAAACTTTAAGACATTATACAGATCTTAACGTCAAACTCAAATTTGATCGGCTGGGGGTCTCCCGTTCACAAAGAATATCCCATATATATTTTAGTTTTCTTCTTACCCTGTTAGTTGTAAATCCAGGAGTGACTTCAGCTCTTCTTTCTTTCCATTCTTCACCCGTTAAAGTGAAGGGGCTATTGGCAAATATAAAATCTGAACGTTCGTCAATCTAAAATGTAATAAAATAACAAGAATAAATATTATACTCTGTTATTTTGATATACCAAATATGTGGTTTAGATATTAAATTTTATTGCAAAGTTACAATTTTGTCTGGTTCTTGGTGAACATAAATCAGTGTATTACAAATAGATGAAAGGTGTACAAATTATGTTTGATAGTTACAAATCTTATATCTCAGAAACAAATACTATCTGTAATCGTAATAATGATCTATTGAAAGTATCATCCCCTATTGAAGATAAATTTTGCTATTTTTTTATAATATTTTTAATATTTTTTTAAAATAAACTAATCTTTTTAAAATATCACAGCGAACATTTGGAGTCCGAAAATGCTCATAAAAGAACCTTCAAACCTTCTGAAATCATAGCTATATGAGTGCGTTTTTTGAGTTATTTAAGAGTCTTGTGATTAATGGTGTCATTTATGAATGTTGGAAAAATTTTCACACATGCTCATAAATATGAGTCAATTATGTTTCATTTAGGACTCAGACATTTAAGCACTCAAAAAATGATCATGTTTAAGAGTCTTTTATGAGTCATAATTTGTGAGCGCTGAGAAAAGTGTTGGTTGGGATTCTATTATATTCTCAAAACAAGATCTTTAAAGTATTATATATTTTTTTTCAATATATATAAACGTTAATATTTAAATTATTATAAAAAAATAAGTTAATGGTTTATTAAAAAAATATTTTCCTGCGGTAGAAAAACACAATTAGGTTGTTCACAAGGGATGTGCTAAATTAGCCGACCTGATTTACAGACGGCGGCAGTAGTTTAAAAAAAAAAAATACTTTGGTGAAAAGTGGCAACCTTATAAATCATATGTTTTAAGTTTCAAGGCGCCACATTGTTAAGTACTCTTTTTTTTGTAGCCATCAAAAATAAACGATTTCAATGCATTTGTAAACATGGATAAAATTGGTCACCGTTATATAATTCCATACTTTCATTTGAATGGTCTCAATGCAATCAATATCAAAGCCGAGATAGATTCTACTCTGGGGGAGTTTGCTCCTTCGTTTATGTATTTAACACAAAAAACGAAGATAAAATATTTGATTTTTAAAATTTGGTCTGTACCAAGATTTTCTTAAAAAATTTGTGTAAAATTACACCAAATGTTTAAAATCTACATATTTTTACACATTTGTATGGAAGTGGTCGGGGTTTCTAGTTTTTTTTGAGTAGTTGGCCACAATTTTCTTCAAATTCCTTTCAATTTTTTAATATGGAGTCTGCTAATGCAGGCGACTTTAAAAAATAAAAGTATGTACCAAAATTTTCTTAAAAAATTTATGTAAAATGACAGCAAATGTTTAAAAGCTGCATATTTTCACACCCAAAAATATATAAGTTTGTACCAAGTTTTTAAATTTTTTTTTTTTATAAAAATAGCAGATTTCTAGAATTTTGTATAGAAATGATCGTGTTTTTTCGAGTAGTTGTTCGCCGACTGCGCAATTTTGATCGGATAACTTTAAAATTTAAAATGATAGTCAATTCATAAAAGTGCTAAAATTAACAAAAAAAAAAAAAATTTTTCTTTGTGATCTGATCGAGGTTTTTCGAGTAGTAGTTGGCCCTGGAAACAATGTTCATCTGATTAAGTTGAGATTTGCCAGAAATATGAAATTTTAAATAAAAAAAGTACAAAATAAAAAAAATCTTAAAAGAATAACAAAAGTCGAAATTCAAAGTCAATGGGACATTGTGAATTGGGACGTATTAATTTTGAAGTCAGTAGTAAGTAATAAGGGTGCGGGTGTCCAAATTGTACGGTCAGGGAACTTCTGCTGTAAATATTTGTAGTTGTTTGAGTAAGTGAATAAACAGTCATTTGTAGAATAAATTTAATTTTCGACTACATTTGCCGTTCATTTAAAAAACAAACCACATCAAAAAAAAAAAAACAAATGTCAATGTTAGTTGAATTTACTGCAATGTAAGTCATCCTTTTTTCAAGTGAAATTTCATTTGTTTTTAACTACATTTGCAGTGAAATTTACCTACATAGTATTCTAAATGTAGTTAATATTATTCTTATGCATTTATTAATATTAAAATAGTTTCGCACTTATTATTTATATCACCCAAGTATTCTATTATTATCAATATATAATTCTTACAAATGTATAATTTTTAAATACTTACCATTGTAGAAACTTCATTGTCGTGAAAATTTTGAAAATTTGTCACTAGAATTTGTCGTATTAAATTAGCATTTGTTATTAACAATTGCGGACTACGGCAATTGAAAATTCCCACATAATTATCCGTGTTCTTGAAGGATCTATTAAATTTAAATAAAAAAATTTGAATAAAAATAATCTAATATCACCTTGTAATTGGAACGTACTCATAAATATCTTTTATATCACAGGCCAAATTTCGCTTTTGTGTAAAAGCACTGGTGAAATTGCCCACAAAAGGTTTTGGATTTGGTCCATTGACACCAAGTTTTTTCCAATAGTCAAAATTCCAAACCAAAAATATATAAAATAATAACACAAGTGCAAAAATCAAAGCAAAAATTGTAAGAATCATAGTTTTTGCTTTAATTCGGAAAAAAACTCCGTTGTCCAGCGATTGATAAATAACGACTCTTTGGTGCAAGTTTAGAAATTGTATTGAATTTAAATTTTAAGAATTTTTTAAAATGTGATAGTAAAGCTTTTTTAAAAGAGCTTTTAAATGTAAACAATTGTTTTCAATTAACTCGTTATTGGAACGTCATAGATTCACCGATTAATTTTTTTTTAGATAATTTTTTTAAAATTTTTTAAGTTAACCCATTAAGTTAACCTTCCATTCAAGTTTGATATAATTTTTATTAAAAATAAAAATTATGTTTTTTTTCGACCTTTAATTGTGCAATGCAAATGAAAATTATTTAAGTTCGATTTACCTTTTGATTTTCAATTAATTTCTGATTGTGTGACATTAACTTTTTCATTTTAATTGCCGTTGAGTTAATAAGATATTTTCACTGAGTTTTTGCATTTTTATGCATTTATATTATAGCAGCGCAAACCAAGAAGAACCGACAGCGGTGTTAAGGATTTTGATGCATTGCTCGAAGCAATTAAAGCAATCAAAGTCGATAATAAATATGTATAAAAGGAGCACTGACTTTTTCTAATTTTGTTTCTTGCTCTTTTTGTGGGTTTTTAGTGAATTTTCCCTGATATTGTATTATGCTATTTACTAGTGAATGATTAGACAAAGGAAACACATTTGGAGGGAACTTTTATTCACAATTGGAATTGAGTGAAAAGGGAAAACAATTCGAGGGAAAAAATATCCACGATAGGGGTGATTTTCTCTTGCCAATCTCTGAATATTAGAACAATATGTTGATTTTATGATGAGTTATGGGGAAAAAGCTAAATCTTGGCAACCTGCAAGGCTTTCCCCTACATTATTTTTGAAATTGTCTTTTATATATTGAGCTGATATATTTATGTTGTTGTCCACACATAGTAACACGGTCTCCACACTAGACATTAACTTCGATATTTTTCTGTCAGAAAACTTTAAATTCAATCGCAGAGAGAATATTATATATTACGTGTGGACCACATAGCGTTGCCATTCGTACTGTTTTTTGAAAAAATGTACTGTTTTATTCACAACACCTTAAACAGTACGCAAAAGTACTGTTTTTTTTTTTGGTTTGTACTGTTTTTGTACTGTTTTTTTGTATATTTTACATATTTTCATATAAACAAGTTTTTTTGCGTGTACAAAGAATATATATTTTTTAACCATGTTTTTTTTCGTGTGTACAATAGTTTTTTATATAAATTTTTTGAATCTCCCTGTATTAATTCCACTTCGTTTCTTTGTACATATATAAGTTTGGTTTGTTAACTTTTCAAGCAATGGATGTTTGTAAACACAATTTTTTTCATGACACTGCCCAATGCAAAAAGTAATGGAGTGCAAACTAATAATTTTAGCCAATTTGACGAAATTTAGTCAATTTGATGAAATTTAGTCAATTTTACTTCTTTAGAGGATGTAAACTTGACGAAATTTTGTTTTTTTTTCATCAATGTACTTTTTTCACTTTTCAAATATGGCAATCCTAGGACCACACATTACTGTTAATATTATATCAAGGCTTGTTAGATACTTCTGTTCGCTATCCCCAAACAAATCAAAAAAATTCTCCAGTTAGAAGGAAGGCTGAACTAGTAGTAAAGTTACAATTCTTTATTTAATTTGCCCACATTTACTAGGCTTGTCTGTATGTATGTTTTTATCAATCTCAAATAAAAAAATATCCCCAAAAAAATCCCCAAATTTAACAATTTGTATTTTTAGTTAAATCAGAGCTCAAATTCTTTGTTGAATAAGCCCAACTTTACAGGTAAACCCAAATTTGCAGGTAAAGTTGGCGTTTAATTAAACCAAATTTCAAAAAGAGTCAAATTCTCAATTCTCAAACTTTTATAACTTTGCAAGGAATCTCTTCAGCTTTTATAATTCATATTAAAAAAATTTTCTTAAAAAAAAGGAAAAGTCTCAGAAATTTAATAGAATAAGCGTATAGATTTCTTTTTTTAAATTGAGTTAATAAAGATGATTTTTTGAATGAACCACCTTCATTCAAAAATTTCAACTTTTTGTAATATATTTCTAGATCCTTTTTGATTAGTTTAATCTTAATCTAAAGTATGTATGACCTCCGCTTTTTTCAAATAACTTTAGCACGTGTTTCCTTTAAAATACTAAAAAATTAAAATTTGAAATTTGTATATAAAAACCCTGGTAAAGTTGCTTGGAAAAATCAGGTGTCATATTTTCAAAAACAGGGCGCAAAACATCGAGTGTAGCTTCGGCTGTGTGCCACGTAGCGCCGTCCTGTTGAAACCAAATGTTGCCAATATCCTTCTCTTCAATTTTTGTGACTTTGTATGGCGTCATACCAAGGTCTTTATGCAAAATTCGTCTCAATGATGTCTCCGAAATGTTCAATTGATGAGAACGACGGTGATTTGATGTTGATGGCGCTTCACGCACACTTTCTGCCACAACAGCAATATTCTCGGGTGTACGCACTGTTTTTGGCTTTTCACGCTTTGGTTTATCGATGAGGATGCCAGTTTCTTTCACTTTTTTCACAAGATAACGAACATACGGAGCTGACAGTGCTTCTCTTCTTCCAAAATCCGTACGCAATTTTCGCACACATTCTGCAACATTACCATGATTTTCAAAGTAATGTCGCAATATTTCCCAGCGTTGTTCAAGCGTATACACAACCATATTCGTTCAGCGGAAGGATAAAACTAATTGTCTGTCAAATCAGACATGAGCTAAGTGTTACCATTCACGAAATAAGCACTAGTTGAAAAAAAAAACGTTAGATGGCGGACCCTTTATTTAGCAAAAAAATGTACTACGAGTATCCCCAGAAAATCCCCAAAATATTTTTGAAATTACCAAAAAAAAATCTCCTGTCCCCAATTAAAAATGTCTGTCCCCAGGACCAACAAAAAATCCCAAAATTTGGGGACAAAACCCTGAGTCTGGCAAGTCTGATTATATCTGATTTCAAAATAGAGTGCTTATGATAAATTTGTAAACAACAATATCATGATCAGAGTTGCCAGGTATGTAAAAAATGGTCATCATGTTTTGAAAAATCGTCACAATAAAAAATATTTGTTATAAGTGGTATAAAATGTTAGACAAAAAAAAAAAAATAAAATACAATAATGTTATTCACATTTCAAGTGCTAAACTTCGATAATCAAAGTAATTTACAACGATATCACTTTACCACATAAACTGTTAATCACTTCTTCAGAATTCTATTAACAACATTTCAGTGGCACAATTTTTTAAAATCTTAAATTCCATTACAAAATTTGGAAATTCTTTAACAATTTTGTTTTCTTTAATTATTAAATTTGGACTTCCGTTAAGGAATTAAAGGTATTGACAAAAAAAAAAACTACTAAACAGAAAGTGAGTATAAGGTTTGAAAGCACTATGTATCCGATTTAAGGAGCACAAATTTAAAAGTTATGCTACGGATGCCTACACAATTTTAGAGAGGTCAAGACCCTATGACTAAAACATAAAAAGATATACATTTTCATATGTTCTCATCAACATAACAAACAAAAAATTTTAAAATATTATTCATTTAATAGATATTATTAAACTTCTAATTAAAAGTGCGTTTGAAATCAAACAAAAGTTTAATTTATTTATTTTTACAATAATGTTTTCTGTCTAAATATATCAAACATTTTGATGATATTACAGTGTTTGTTTGCTTTTTTTTTAATCTAGAACTATTTTGCACAAGTTTTTGCAGATTAAATTGCTGTTTTTTATTAAATAAAATTCAAACTCGATAACTCCGATTTTGCAACTTTTAGCAGTTTTTTCTGCAACGTAATTTTGAATTAATTTTTAGTAGCTTTTTCTGCTATTTTGGCAGGTATTTTTCTATGAGTGTATGTTCTTATCAAAATACCTTGATATAAAAGTCCCATGAAAATATTCCAGCACACTCAGACAAATAAGTTAGTAGAAAAGTTAGTAAAACATCTTGTAATTCAGGTATACTATTTTTCAGCAAATTTTTTGCTAAAATTTTAGTTATACTTATTCGGCACTTAACTGTTTTGAACTAATGTTTTACTAATATTTTACTAATGTTTTACTAATTTATTTTGCTAAAAAAATTGTGCTGATTATAACATCAATAGTGCGAACGACAACCAGATTAAAAGTTATACGCAGAATGAATTAGATGTCAAGATGTAGTAGTGACGAGAAAAATTATACTAAAAAGTACAACTCTAGTAAGACACATTAAAAAAATCAACCATGGAAGATTTTTTATCTGTTTTTCATACATAACAAACAAAATTTTGCATTTTCACCGGCTTGTGAAAGTAATTGTCTATTTATTAAATATAAGGCAAAATAAAATATTTAACTTTAAAAAAGATTAAACGTGTATTTGTAGTCAAATTGTGTGGTCAAATTGCAAACAAATATACAGCAGGTGGACAAACTAAAGCGAAAGACAAAGACACCCATCTTACGTAGATTTTAATGTTTCGTTTTTCTTAATTCAAAAAAGTATTGTATATGTTATATTTTGTTAGTTTTTCGTTTCTAAAATTATCTGCTGCTTTTGCGTTCCTTTAAAAGATAGCATCATTTAGACAACCATTGATGTAAGTAGTTGAAAGATAATTTTGTTTATGTTATATATAATTATTTCTATTGTTTTTAGATATTACATTAATTCATGTCGTCAATTTGGGAGTATGAACATTTTGACATTGTGTAACGTATTGTAAATTATTGTAAATTATTTTAAACAGAATCACAAAAATATATATTATGATTTTCAGCAAAATAAATTAACTAAAGTATAAATTTGCTACAAATTTTTTGAGTTTTTTTTTTCAGTCTAATAATATTCAGCAAAAATTTTATTAATGCTTAGCAAGGGTTTTTTAATTTCTAATCTACTAAGTGTCAGCAAAACTTCAGCTCGCTGATTTTCAGCAAAAGATTTTGCTGACATTAGTAATTTTTTTTTGCAAGCATCCTCCTGACTAAAATTTTGCTGACTCAGCAAAATTTTTTGCTGACTTTACTAACTTTTTTATTGAGTGTATAAATAAATTTTTCATATGGATGGTAAGAATAACTTCAAGGCTTTTTGATGTTAATTGTACCATAAAAATTTTGCACAAACAATTTCATTTCTTATCTAGTAAAATGGTCAATTTAAAAACCGGATCAATGCAATACATAATCTCAGAAAAGCTCTACAGTTACTACATGACAGTTATTTGTGCAGTAATGCATTTGTACACTAAAAAAAAGTCCGTAAAGTTAGCAAAAAAGTTAGTTGAGTCGGCAAAATTTTTGCGGTGAGGATTTTTGCAGAAAATTAGCTAATATCAAATACGTTTTGCTGCCACTTAGTTCAATGCAAATTAAAATCGACTTTTTGAAATAAACAAAAAATTTTTCTGGAGCTAAGTAGAGTAAACAAAACTAAAAAACTTAGTATAAACTTTTTAATTTAGTTAATTTAATATGATGCAGATAATTCTCTCAGTGTAGTAGATTAAAAAAAAAAGACGTATAAACATGTTTACTTTATTTCATTTTCATTGCACAATTAAAGGTCAAAAAAGAAAAAAACAAGCGGATTGTTTATACATTTTTTCTCTTTTATCTTCAGTGTAAATAGTAAATAAGAATATTAAAGAAATGAAAACTCTGTACATTTTATTAAACCTCAAACCGGCCTAAACTTTTTTGCAGTGAAATTTATGCCACGTGTTCGGCACGAAAGTTAAACAAGATTTTTGTTGTATTAGGTCAAAAAGTTATTTGATACAAATTTGAGAAAAAATCGGCGCCCCGCTACCAAAGTTTTTGATTTTTGAAAATTTTTCTGAAATTGCTTTAATAGAAATATGTCTTGCGACACATAATTTTTTATTTTGTAATTTGAGATCATCATCTCTAATTTCAGACATAGTTATGATTATATGAATGCACGCTTTAAGTAGTATTTAAGTTGTACTCAATTTAAGTTTATTAAAACACTTTAGGTTTATTTTAATATTTTACTCAATTTAAGTTTATTAAAACACTTTAGGTTTATTTTAATATTTTACTCAATTTAAGTTTATTAAAACACTTCAGGTTTATTTTAATATTTTTTATTTTAATATTATCTTCTGTCCATTCACGACTGACTTACTTACAATACTTACAACTACTTTTATATAAATTCTAATATTATTTACATTTATGACAATTACAACAAACATGCATTTTTCTTTGTACTACAATGTAGGTGGCCTACATATGCTTTGCACGTTGACCGTATTCCACAAAACATTTTGGGTAAAATTCTTTTGTGTCATTGTCAAGTCATAGAAAACATATTGACAACACACTACTTGAATGTAACTAGATACCTTTTTATTTGTTACTTGGGTTTTCTAGTTCATGTTTCTACATTCATTGTTTAATTGTTTTTTTATGTTATTTTTATGATGAGTAATTGAATTTGAATTTTATGGACACACTACACCCTTGCCCTTGAGAGAAATCCTACACTTTTCGTAGTTCATGACGAAAATTGTATGATTTATCAAAATTTTAAGTATTACTCATCATTATTCTTTTCCTATTATATTTTATTACAATTCTTTTTTTTTTGTATATGTATTCTCTCTTTTTTTTTTTTTTTAACATTATACATATATTTTCTTCTTTTTGTTTTATTTGTAAATTATTATATTCCATATATATATATATATATTTCTTAAACATTATATTTTTTTAATAAATTCTTATGATATGATTTTATGTTATTCTTGACTTTAACTAAAATATTCAGATCATCTATATCTACTACTGTATATGGGCCGTGATAAGGTGGCTCACTTTTCGTTCTATTGCCTACTTTTACTAATACTAGATCTCCTATTTCTAATTCTATGCTATTGCTATTTGTATGGGATTCTATTTCCCTGTTCCTTTTAACCAATTTTAACAACTTTCTTGCATTATCTAACGAATATTTCATCCTCGCTTTAAGTTCATTTGCATAGTTATTAAAGTTATATACCTTCGGATGATTCATGACTTCATCACCTGGCAAACTCGGTAACTTTCCAAATACTAGTTCAAATGGTGAGTATTCTGTGTCTACATGAGGAGTGATGTTATATGCAAAAGTGTAATAAGGAATCCATTCATTCCAAGATTCGTTCTCAACAAAAGACAAAAAGTACTCGTTAAGAACTCTATGGTTTCTTTCTACTGTACCTAAAGTCTCGTGGTGATATGGAGTTGAGAATCTCTGTTCAATCCGTAATAATTTGCAGATTTCCTTCATCAATTCATTCGTGAATTCAGTTCCTCTATCAGATTTTAGTATGTCAAATAAACCGTATTTCAGTATTACATTTTCCACTAATGCCTTAGCTATTGATTTTGCTTCTTTAGTCTCCATAGGACAAGCAATTACATATTTAGTCAATTCGCATTGCATTGTTAATATGTATCTTAGTTTATTCGTTGGTCTAAGGGGACCTACAGTATCAATCACTATTGTGTTGAAACTTTGTGAAGGGGTATCTGTTACCTTCAATGGTTCTTTTGTATGTTTAACCAATTTGTTTCTTTGGCATAAGTCGCATTTTCTTATATATTCTTTTACCATTTTGGACATATTCTTCCATATATATCTTTGCTTAATTTTCAAAAGAGTCTTTCTAACTCCGAAATGACCTCCCTGTGGGGTATTATGGAATAACTCTATTAATTCCATCTTTCTGTTATCATCTGTTACGTTTTGAGGTTTCCTATATAGCATTATTATGACGTTTCTGTTTTTCAATTTATTCATTTCATTATATTTTCTTTTAAATTCGTCTGCAGACATTCTACTAAATATTGCATCGTCTCTAGCGAGTGCAAATTCTTTATATTTCGTTTTCTCTAAATAAGATGATAGTTTCTCCAAAAGATTATGTAAATACTTTGGATTATCGCTACATCTAACACGTGTTTCATTCATTCTGTTATCATCCTCTACTACGTAGTAAATCGTATTTCCACTACATATCGGCCTATTCTCAAATATGAATTTCAATTTCCTTGCGCGCCTCACGTCATTCATGGATACACAATCCCAAACATGGAGTTGATCAGACTCACCATGAGATGTGCTATCCTTCGATTCATTTGCTATTTCCTCTTTTCGTTGTTTATTGGTCATGCCTCTAGTTACTATCAATGTTTTCTTTAAGTTTTCGTCGTTTTCCGATGGTATCATGGATTTCAAAGTGTCTGAATCTATCTGTATCCTCGACAATGCGTCCGCATTGGTGTTATTCGAACCTTTTTTGTATACTATGTCGAAATCATAGTCGGAAAGTTCCAACCTTATTCTCGTTAATTTTGAGCTTGGATTCTTGTGTGAAAATAAAGCTATCAATGGTCTGTGGTCAGTTACCACAGTGAATTTTCTACCATATAGGTATGGTCTGAAGAATTGAATTCCCCAGTAAATACCTAATAGTTCCTTTTCTATGACCGGTTTATTTCTCTCATATTTGTTGAGTGATCTACTTGCAAAGGATATCGGTAAATCCTCACCTATCGTTCCCTGTGAGAGAACTGCACCGAGAGCAAAATCCGACGCGTCTGTTGTTAATACAAACGTTTTGGTAAAATCTGGATATTGGAGTATGGGGGGGCTGATTAACTTTGCTTTCAAAGTTTCAAATGCAGATTGACATTGATCGGTCCAAATGAACTTAGCTTTCTTTTTAAGTAGTTCATTTAAACAATTTGCGATTTGTGCAAAATTACTTATAAATCTTCTGTAATAATTACAGAAAGCTACAAACCTTCTGACTTCGTCAGTATTTTTTGGTACTGGATATTTTGAAATTGCCTCGAATTTACTTGGATCAGGTTTGATACCATTCGCTGTTATCAAATGTCCCAAGTATATAACCTCAGGTTTTAAAAAACAACATTTGCCAGCATTCAGCTTAAGATTATATTTTGCTAATCGTTCGAATACTTTTAGCAAGTTTTCATTATGATGCTTCAAGCTGCATCCAAAAACTATTACATCGTCCACATACAAAAATGCTTCGGATTCCAATCCAGAAAGTGCTATCGTCAACATACGTTGGAAGCTATTTGAGGAAATCTTCAGACCAAAAGGTAATCTGGTATACTGATAATGACCATTGGGGGTCGAAAATGCAGTGTAAGGTCTAGATTCCTGCTCTAGTCCTATTTGATGGAACGAACTCGTCATATCCAATGTCGAAAAATATTTAGCTCTACCAAGCTTATCTAAAATATCATCCAATCTTGTTAACGGAAATTTGTCATTTACGATCTTATCATTCAGTTTCCTGAAATCTACGACCAATCTCCATTTCTTCAAATCAGTCTGTCCCTTTTTTGGAACCAACAAGAGTGGGGCATTGTATGGACTTATTGACGGTTCAATAATTTTGTTCTTCAACAGGCCTTTTACCTGGTTATTTATTTCATCAGTATGCGTCTGTGGCAGACGATAATTTTTAATATATACCGGACTCGTGTCCTGTAACTGAATTGTCTGGTTATAAAAATTATTGGTGGTTAATTTTTCACCATCCAAATGAAAAACCGATTGATATTTCTCCAATATCTTAATTAATTCCTGTTTTGCTCTAACATCAGTATTATCTAGCTTTAGTTCACTTAGTAATTTTTCGAATCTTTCCCTCGTATGAGGTGTGTTACCATTACTCGTTTTGTAGATGTCATAATTTATCAGTGGAACAGTTTCTATTTTCAGGTTTTTTACCACTACTGTTTTATCAAGGACATTCAACAATCTCACATGTTGACTTCCCTCTTTCGGAACTATGGCATTGGCTAAAAATATGCCATGCGTGATTTCTCGGTTACAAATCACACTATCTTCCTCTAAATTCAATCTGAAAGGTATAATCATTTCAGTTCTTGGAGGAATTTCCACCATGCTCACTCTGTAGGTATTATCGTGTATGGGGAGTATTATCGATTCACCCACTACATTAACTGTCAGGATAAATTTATAGTAATCAATATTACAATTGTAGTTACATAGAAAATCTCTCCCAATTATACCGTCTGTATAGATTGGAAAATCATACTTCACCAGTTGCATCTTGTGTTCTACCACCGACTCGCCAAGTGGTATTTTTACTAACGTGGAACCCAAAGATCTAATTTCCCCTTTTGAGATTCCAGTTAGACAGCAGTAACCATCTGGATCCTTATCGTAATTATGCAAAACGTCTTCTTTGCACAAGGAAATATCAGCTCCTGTATCGATAAGAAAAGTCAATACATTGTCCGATCCTTGTACATTCAACTTTACATAATTCTTTAAGTTCGATGAAATGCTGTATACCCTCTTCAATTCTACTGGTTTGTCTGGTGTTGCTCCGGAGATTCTGTGTACATTACAGTCTCCGGATCTCGGGAGTTTCCCTGACCCTCTATATGATTTATATTTCTGTTCCTGTTTGAACGTTCATTACGGTTATTACCCCGGTGGTTATCTCTGTTACTATTATAATTATTGGTGTTTCCATTACCCCTGTTACTGTTACTATTCCCTGAAAGGCACTTCTTCGCAAAGTGGTTCATTTTACCACATTTGTCGCATTTTTTACCCTCAGCGTAGCATCTATCGCCATGCTTTCCGCCGCATTTCCAACATTCATTATTATTCCTATTGTTGTACTTTTTTTTATTGTCGTAACGTCTATTCTTTCTTCCGTTACTATCATTATTAGCACTATAACGCACATTCTGAAACATTATTTGGTTCTGAGTCATATCAGACGCTGTTTCTTCCGCTATAACAACAGCTTCTGTAAAGGTTTTAACACGACTCGCTTCGATCGTCTTAATGATCTCCCTGTCTTTGAGACCATTTTTAAAAGAATTGAACGCAATTAATCCATTGCTCTGTATAATTGTTTCCCTACTCTGTTCGCCTAAACTTGCTATCTGCACTTCACTAAGCTCTGATACCAATGATTCTATTTTATTGGCGAATTTCCGAATAGAATCTTGAGTTTGTACTATGTGAGTCAACTCATTCAATAATACATTTGGACTCTTTGTTGGCTTGAATGCCTTTGTTAATGCTACTACCAGTTCCTGAACCGTGTTGGGTATCGCTATCTGCCTTACCCTGATCTGGACTTTGGTATCCAGTTTGGTCTTGTACACGAAATCGAACAATGATTTTTGTTTTGATACTGGTACGCCAGCATTAACTATTTCAAGACACGAAACGAATATACTCAAATCTTCTTTATTCCCACTGAAATTCGGAATTAACTTCGCTACGGAAGATAATTCGTTCATATCTAATGCGGTATCCATCTCAACCTCTATATTGTTTTCAGGATCTAATTCTAAAATGTTAACCTCTGATCTTCCTTGATTTTCCAACTCTAGATTGTTAGCTAATTCTAATCTCCTTCTATTCTCCTCGTGCTGTTTCAAAACGTCTAAGTATTCCTTTAATAATTTATTAAACCCTTCTATACAACCTTCCTTCTGAGCTTCTGTAATACCCTTGCTACCTAGTAAGTTTTCTACCTCTACTTTTATTTCTCTAAGTTCTTCTTTCTTAGCTGCTATAGTCTCAGCTGTATACGGGTTGTTCAATGACTTTTTCCCATTCGAGATTAACCTGCCTAGATCTGAATTTATCTTTTCCATTTATGACACAATTATACTTTCTTAAATTTACATTACACAAAACTTTTCTTTTTTTTTTTTTTTTTACAATTCTTTTACTTTATTAATTAATTAATTTTACATTTTTCTTTTGCTTCGGGGGTTTCTTTATAATTTTTTTTTTAAAACACAAAATTTTCTCACAATTCTTTTTCTTTATTAATCAATTATTTTTACATTTTCTTTTGCTTCGGGGTTTCTTTATTTTTTTTTATATATACAGTTCTTTAAACATTCTGCAAATGAGCTCTAATACCGTTTCTTCTTATCTGTTTCTTTATGTAACGTTTTAGATAGCGTATTATTACCGCTATTGTCGTAACGACACAAATTAAAATAATTACTTCCACACTAACACTAACAGCAGTTGGTGCTGCGAGCACCGTCTCTTGAACTGATTTTTGGTTTCCCATTTATTTATATTGACAAAAATTCTTTTCTTTTAATTGCTCTTGACAAAAATTATTTTCTTTCAACTTCACTTATAATAACTTAGTAAATGTTTTACTTAACTTGATTATTTTGTTGTCGCTGCCGGTGTTGTAGAAATTTCATTTATACTATAGCTGGTTTTAGTTCATCGTCATTTCATCCTTCATTTGTTGATGGAGTAGTTGATGCAGTCTTTGATGGAGTCGTTGATGCAGTATTTGATGTTTATTTATCGATGTTTATTTGATGTTTATTTATTAAGTTCAGGATTCATCCGCAGGATCGCCATGTACTCAATTTAAGTTTATTAAAACACTTTAGGTTTATTTTAATATTTTACTCAATTTAAGTTTATTAAAACACTTTAGGTTTATTTTAATATTTTACTCAATTTAAGTTTATTAAAACACTTCAGGTTTATTTTAATATTTTTTATTTTAATATTATCTTCTGTCCATTCACGACTGACTTACTTACAATACTTACAACTACTTTTATATAAATTCTAATATTATTTACATTTATGACAATTACAACAAACATGCATTTTTCTTTGTACTACAATGTAGGTGGCCTACATATGCTTTGCACGTTGACCGTATTCCACAAAACATTTTGGGTAAAATTCTTTTGTGTCATTGTCAAGTCATAGAAAACATATTGACAACACACTACTTGAATGTAACTAGATACCTTTTTATTTGTTACTTGGGTTTTCTAGTTCATGTTTCTACATTCATTGTTTAATTGTTTTTTTATGTTATTTTTATGATGAGTAATTGAATTTGAATTTTATGGACACACTACAAAGTTCAAAAACGAAAGATTCTAAGATAGTTTTTAAAAAATTTCTAAAATATATGAAAAATATGCCATTTTTAGTGAAAATCAAATCGTAATATCTCAAAAACCGTTAGTCCGATTTAAAAATTCGAAAATATTAAAGTTCAGCAAGCCAAAACTAATAAAAAATTATGTGTCGCAAGACTTTTTTTTTCAAATTTGCACCAAATAAATTTTAGCCCTCTAATACTACAATAATCTAAGCAATAAATTGAAACTTTTCAAAAAAAATTTTTCTTCATACAAAAAATTGTCGCTCTAATAAACATGTACGGATGAATATAGGGACATTAGGCGGGTCTTTGCGGAAGGAACCATACCTCTAAAACGAATTCTGATGGCCCGACTTTTGACCCAAAGGGTCAAATTTTGAAAAAGCCTACTTTGATATTTCAGAAAGTAGGAGGAATCTCTCCAAGATTATTGGAGCTACTTCTTCTCCGGGAGAAGCGCTAGCAGATTAATGCATAAATCATCATTCTAGGTGACCGTTAAGGGGTTGAAATTTAAGTTGAAAGACGGCCTTTTTAGCCGAGTTTTTATAGCAAAATGTACAAATCTCGGGATAGAGATATTTCAGAAAGTAGGAGGAATCTTTTCAAGATTAGGGTCTCTATTTCTTCTCCGGAAGGCGCTCTAGCAGATGAATGTATAAATTATATTCGATTGGATTGGATTCGATTGGGGCACTCTAAATGGGTCAAAGTGGAATTTTTCAAAATTGACCCTTTGGGTCAAAAGTCGGGACATCAGAATTCGAGGTATGCTTCCGTCGGCAAAGTTTCTTATTTTGTTCCTCCATACAAATCGACCCAGCCTAAGGGACATGTATGCATGTTATAATGAGTATGTACAAACACATACACAGAAAACTAAAAACGGGTTTCAATTAAAAAATGTATTGAATCAATTAATATTTTAATTGATTTTGCACCTATCGTTAAAATTAAGAAGGAAAAAAAAAAGTTATAAATAACTTCTACAAAAAAAAATATGATACTCACAAAAAAGTGTGTGATCTATACGTTGGTATGTGTGTTTTTTGCAATGCTGAGTCTTTGTGTGTGCTTGTTTTGTTTGTTAACTTCAAATGTATTTGGTATTTTATACTGAAAAATTTCTATTTATGCATACATGCGTACAGTGTATGAAAAAATAATATGATAATTGCGTCTAAAATAAAATAGGTATATATATATTTAAAAGTCAGTTAAAATATTAATTGATTCAATTAAATAAAGGGTGCGCCATCTAACGTTTTTTTTTTCAACTAGTGCTTATTCCGTGAATGGTTACACTTAGCTCATGTCTGATTTGACAGATAATTAGTTTTATCCTTCCGCTGAACGAATATGGCCCGTATGTTCGTTATCCTGTGAAACAAGTGAAAGAAACTGGCATCCTCATCGATAAACCAAAGCATGAAAAGCCAAAAACAGTGTGTTCATCCGAGAATATTGCTGCTGTGGCAGAAAGTGTGCGTGAAGCGCCATCAACATCAATTCACCGTCGTTCTCAACAATTGAACATTTCGGAGACATCATTGAGACGAATTTTGCATAAAGACCTTGGTATGACGCCATACAAAGTCCAATTCGTTCAGGAGTTCAAAAAAAAAAGTTATTTGGCGGACCTTTTATTTGATTAGGAACAAATTAAATTCAAATCAAATTTTTAATTAGATATTTTAGGTTGCTAATTTTTTCTGTGTACATTGAACCTTTATTGATCCATATATAAACATTTTTAGTCGGGATAGAAAATAAATTTATTTTGCTTGAATATTATTAAATGTTGTATTCCTTTTCTGGCATTTAATATTTGTATATGAAGTCAATGTGACGAAAAGAAATAAAAAAAAAATTTGACATCTCTTTAAGACAGACGGGTGGCAGAAATGATTTGGAAATATTTATATATTTAAAAGTGATATTTTATGCAAGTATGGTTTTACAATATTTTGTTACATAGTGTGTTTATTAAATAAGAAATCAGATTAAGAATATTTATAAAAAAGTTTTTTTTTATTAATATATTTTTTTAAATGCTGGTGATGTTGTTTTAACTGCATTTGTAGTTGTTTTTACTACATTCGACAGTTATTTTCTAACAGTTAAAATAACTATACCTTGTAGTTGATTTAAATGAAAATGTAGTTATTTTAACTGACATTTGCAGCTGATTCTAACGATAACATTTTCTTAGTGTTTGTTTTCTATGAGTGTATGTTTTAATCAAAATAACGTGATATTATTTTTCTAAAAAGTCCAATTAAAATATGCCAGTATAAATAAATTTTTGATAGTGATGTAGGAAAACTTCAAGCCTTTTTGATGTAAATTGTACACTGATAGAAAGTTGTGCGTAGTATTAATGAATTCCTTCATTAATTCAATGAATTTTTTTATAAAAAAGTCCTCAAGGAAACGTTTCATTGAGTCGATGAAAGATGTTTCATTAAATTAATGTTAATGAATGGTTTCATTGACCCAATGAAAATTTCATAAAGTATATGAAATTTTTTTCATTAATCCTAGCCTAATCGTTATGAAAGTTTCATGTGTTTAATGAATACAATTCATAGTTTGTATGAAATATTTTCGTTGATATTTAATAATTTGCACTTTTTATGATTACTTTAGCATAGCACTTGGTGGTTATTGAGAAATTATCATTCGTTGATATTATTTATAAAGTCTGGCAGTCTTTATAGGATCTATAAAATATTTTTATAAAAAAAGTTCGAAAAGTTCGGAAGTAAACATCACAGGCTGTTCTGCAAAAGCAATGGCAGATTTTTATTAAACTCAGCCTGATTCAGCAAATTTTCTTTACTTTCAATATTATGACATGTAAGAAAGAAATCTAACAAGAAATGTTTTCCCGGGGCCACCCACCAATGTAGCACAGTGGGGAAAATTCTATTGTTTCTCAACAAATTTGCTAAAGCTCATAATTTTTGACGAATTCGAAAAAGATAAAATTTGAAAAGTAGCTGATTAGATTTCAGATCGAAAATTAAAAATTTTGAAAATAAAATTTTTTTACCCATAAAAAAGAAATATTTTTATTATTGTACTTTTTTTAAAATTATGTATATTAAGAACTTTAATGATTGAAAAAATCGTTTAAATATAATTAACAGGCATTAAAACATTAAAAGCTGAACTAAAAAAAAAAACTATTGTAATGTATTGCTGTTTATATTGTTTTATATTTTACAAAATTGTTCAATCTTTCTTTACATTTTTTATAATTTGTGTTAAAAGATGACATATTTTCTTATATGTCGGTACAAAATCGGCCTGATTGCGGTTGTCGTAGTCGTAGTGAAAATTTGTCTTTTTTAAAAAACGGTATTACCTTTGTCGAAAACTACGAATGTACAACACTGCTAGAAAATCTATTACAACTTCCGTATTACTGTTGTCGTTTTCGACTGTCAAAATGTATAAAAACAGTCGTCTATTTTATTTCTCATGACAGATTTAAAAAATTCTTAAAAAATGCAAATTTCAATGAAATTTTAATTAAATTTAAATACTTTTAGAATAAAAATTATAGCACCGAAGCTGTTTGCGAAATTGGAGGACGTTTTAGGGTAAAAAAACATAATTGGCAAAATCTGGAACAAGTGTAGTTTGAAACATAACTACGATTACTTCAAAACTTTTACCCCAAAAACTAATTTTTGAGCTGATTTCAGAAAACAAAATATTTGTAGTCGCCGGCGCCCCCTTGCGGCTGGGCTGGGCATTAAAGTTGATAAAGTTTTTTTTTTAGTATCTCAAAAAGTACAAGTCCGTTTATAACAATATGCATGTCGTATGAAAGCTCTTTTAAATGGCTTTTCAATGGCGTACAATATGTCAATATAAATTAACCCATTAAAGGCCGGTTTAAAATTTTCTTATTTTTACTTTAGTTTTTTAGATAAAATGTGCTTTTTATACAAAAATTGGCCTGTATAAGTACTTAATAAATTTATAGAAATGGATAGCCGGATTTATAAGCTTTCTTTTGAGGTACAATATGACCACATATCTCTTGAAACAAAAAAAAAATATCGAAGGTTAAATTTAGACAATGTGGATTTTTTGCGATTTTTTTTAACCTTTAATCTCTTTTTTTATTTTAAAAGATATGGTAATCCATTATAGCTTTAATGAAAGCTTGTGAAATTTTCTTTAATTTTTTGTACAGTTTTTAATAAGGTGATTTGGTTTTTAATAAGGTGATCTTTTTACAAATAAATATAAGGAAATTTTGAATTGGGCTGTAATGGGTTAAGTTCTAGGGTCATATCGTACATCATTAAATAGATATTTTAATAAGCTTTGATATGACATGTATATTGTAATGATCGGACGTGTACTTTTTGAGATAATTGTAAAAAAAATTTCCGAATTTAATGCCTCGTCCAGCCGCAAGGGGGCTCTGGCGACAAAATATTTTTTGCTTCTTAAAATCAGCTCAAAAAGTACTATGCGAGGTAAATGATTGGACGTGATCGGAGTTACTTTTTGCTAAACAACACTTAGGCGTTTTCTTCGAATATCATTCGTCTCAGCCATCGGCACTCATATTTTTCATCTGAAGTTAAAAAAATAAGTCCAAACTTGGCATTTTTTTATATTTTTGATAATTTAACAACAAAATTAAAAATTTCTTATTGCCGCCAATCAGCTGTTTTTGACAGATCGTTATAGAGTGCTTCATAATATTAATAAATTTAACAAGTTTGTCAACACTCTGTTGTTTTCAATCTATTACAAAAACCTTTTAGTAGAAAAATTTACGTAATACCGCAACAAATAAAAATCGACAACGACTTCGACTAGAGTCGAAATACGACTACGACAACCGTAATCAGGCCCAATATGTAATTTTGTATCGATCTGGCTTGAAATTGTGTAGAACGATCGACGAAAATAGTCCACTTTTTGTAGTTAAATTACGACTATATCAGATAAAAATGTTAAATATTGTTAACAATGTTGTTAAAAAACAAAAAATTATCATCGTTTAGCATAACGTTTTTGTGTAACATCGTCAAAACGATAACAATTTAATCCTCGTTTTGAACAAAACTATATCATTTTTCTTAGAGAATATGTTCCCTTTAATTTAGTGACCAACTTTTCAAATTCGTCAAAAACTGCTCTAGGCAAATTTAATAAAAAAAAAAACTTATTTATATCAAAGTTTTGGTTAATTCTGTTTAAATGAAATTTTTCAGTTTTTTTTATTTCAAAATGATAGTACAAAAAAAAATGTTTTTTTCAACATTTTTATTGAAAAAAATTTGAAAATTTTTCATTGATTTAATGAATTTTTTTTTAAGAAATTATGAAAAAATCATAAAAAATGTTAATAAAAAAAAAAACACCAATATTAATGAATATTCATTCAGTTAATGACATTTTTCATTAAACCAATGAATCGATTTTAATGAAATCGTTTCATTAATACTATGAAGGAAAATTCTATCAGTGTACCATCAAATTTTTGCACAAAAAATTTAATTTCTTATCTAGTAAAATGGTTAATTTTATAATCGGATCAATGCAATACATAGAAACTTTTGGTTTATTGATTAATGAAATAATTTTTTATACATACAATTAAATGTTTACGTACATTTAAAATAAAATAAATATAGATTGTACTTTTAAATGGCAAAACTGGAATTTCTTACTAATCAATCTTTTTTAAATCCAACCAAATACCACCATCTAAACGTACTAAAAAGTAAGTAGGATCTAAAAAGTTATCTTTGCGAGTCTTGGGATTAACACGAACTTCATAATGACGTAAAATTTCCACCAAAGCTCCCTTAAGCTGGGCCAAAGCAAAGCGCATACCTTTAATAGAAAATAAGTAATTGAGATCTTAAAAGAAAGTAAAATAAAGTCTTTTACCTAAACATGTTCTGGGTCCATCGCCAAAACCATAATAAGCACCCAAATCTTTGTATTTCTTTAAACCACCATTTTCTTCAAGCAAACGTTCTGGTTCAAAGTGATCGGGGTTAGTATAAAATTCAGCATCACTCATTATACTATGAAGTGGTAAAACTACCACAGTGTCTTTAGGTAAAACAAACGTTTTGCCATCTTTATTGGTTAATTCTATAGGTTCAGTGCATAGTTTACTTGAAAAGAAGGCGGGTGGAAATAGGCGGATGGTTTCTGAAGAGAAAAATAAAAACTCCGTTAAGATTTAAATAGAAAATTAAAGAATTTTTTCTTCAAAATTACCATGTATACAAGCGTCCAAGTAAGGAAGATCCATTATAGTATCAAAATCATTGTTAGTGCCAACTCTATCTAATATTTCCATACGCAATATCTTTTGTCTTTCTAAATCACGTCCCAACTACAATAATAACACGGCATGACATCAAAAAAATTAATAAGGTTCTGAGCATCAATTATATAAATTTCGGGCATGCTGATATCAATGGCGTACTTTATTATTTTGATGTATGTTCAAGTTTTTCGGCAAGACTGACTCATCTTTATGATGTTTTTTTATACTCAAAAGTTGGCAAATGCAATAAATCTGATTTCGTTCTATTAAAATCTAACGACAAGAAAAGTATTAACCCATTAATGCCCATTGGCAAGTTGCCAGCAGAGGTGTTACAATTTAGCATGCTCTTAAAAAAGTGAGTGCTCAAACATTTTGTCTCAAAATTAAAAAAAAAAAACGTCTGAGCATGGATGGGTTAGTATCTATGGTACATATTTAATTCCCAAGCTTAAAATTAAACTCGCTGTTCAGCATTTGGTTTTTCTATTTTTGCGGTTTTCGAAAGCTAATCAAATGTTCATGTAGTGGGGTCATTAAAGTCGAGTTATGTTAGAAAGGAAAAAGTTATTTTATCAAAGCATTTTTTATGCAAAATTCGCGGTCGGTAATTCGCGAAAGTTTTGCATGGCACCATAGCTTTCCAGTATGACCACAAAGACCACAAATAAGAATACAGGCACTTTCTTTACATTTCAACAGAAAGGAGTCAGATTGATTGCATTTTAAAAATGTTATATGTAAAAAACAGCATTTATATGCCAAACTTTAAAAAAAAAGTCATTTTGTGAAGAAACTGTAGTATAGATTGAAAAATAAAGTACGCCATTTAAATCAGTCTGTCTGGTCATTTATTTTTAAAAATTATGATTTTGTCGTCCTGTGTAATACATATAATATACATATATACAGAAATATATCTGTAAAAATATGAGAAAAAGCTACTAAAAATTAACTAAAAATTACCTTGCAGAAAATACTGCTAAATTTTTTGCTAAATATTAATAAATTAAGAACAGCAAAAATTAATCAGTTAACTTTATAAAATATTAGTTATATTCGATCTGAATTTTAGTTAATTGAAAATAGCATTATACTCTATTAAATTAGCTAAAAGTTTTACTAAATGTTTGCAGACTTAGAATAGCCAACAAAAACTGTAATATTAGCAACATTTTTGACATATTTACCTCAAAATTGGTAGAATGCGAATAACAGTTTATTTAGCTAAAATCAACAGAAATGTTTGCTAAAAAGTTGTATATTGCCGATTTCATAAGGGCAGACTTTTATTCGCATAAAAAAACTGGAAAAAAGCTTTAAAAATTTCACATTTTTTAATGATTTTTTTGTCTACTAATATTTTGTGAATGTTTTTGCTGATTTTAGTAGATTATTTTGTTACTTTTAATGAACTAAAATTTAGCTCAAATATAACTAAATATATGCATATGCAATAGATTTATTTTTGCTATTCTTATATTACTAATATTTAGTACGACAAATCTGCTAATTTTAGCAGTATTTTCTGCAAGTTAAATTTTAACTAATTTTTAGTAGATTTTTTTTTAGTGTAGTAATAAAAATCAACTTTAGTTAAAATCGAAATATATATGAACATCCATGAATATACATGAGCTTTTATATGATCATACATGGGCATGCATTGTAGTATACGTCCATGCATTGTTAAATATGTTACCATGTATGACCATATATCTTCGGATCTAAAATTTGAGGGTATATAACTGTATAATGATATATACAATCATATACGAGTAATATGCAAGCATATATGACAATATACGGCCACATGCTATCAAATTTCGGATCCGAAGATATATGAGATCATATATGGTAATATATTGAGCAATGCTTGGACAATAGAGCGGCATTTTTGTTCAACTTTCGATTTTTATCACTTATTTTTACGATTATTGTAGAACTAGGTATAAAAGTTTGATGGTGCGAATTTCAAAAAAAGCGGATAGCAGTAACCCGTGGCGCCCAGCTTACAAAGTTTTCGATTTTTAAAAATTTTTTCTTAAACTGCTTTAATAAAAATATGTCTTGCGACACATAATTTTTAATAAGTTTTGGCATGCTAAGCACAAATATTTAAAAATTATTGAAATTGGACTAACGGTTTCCGAGATATTGCGACTTGATTTAGTCTAAAAATTGAGGTTTTTTTTTCCATTCAACATTTTTTTTAAAATTATCCTAAATATTTTTAGTTTTGCACTAACAAAATAGACACAAATTAATATTCGTTGCAGGACAACTTGTAAATTTGCCTACAAATATTTCGGAAAAACCGAAAATTTTCATAGTAAAATTGTTATGCTTTTCAATTTTATACACATGATTATTAAAGGAATATTAAGTTTAAATTTTCATTAAATAATCTTTGATTATTGTGGCACTAGGTCCAATAGTTTTGTTGTGCGAAATTTAAAAAAAATCGGATTACTTAACCTGCGCAAAAACCATCCGATATGTGGACAAAAAATTTTAATTAATTTTAAAAAATATATTTTGTGATATCATCTCTAATTTTGGACATACACTCAGGGAACGTTTGCTGTAAATATTTGTAGTTGTAATACTGTAATCCTTATTTTTAATTGAAAAAAAAACAGTCATTTGTAGAAAAATTTAATTTTTGACTACATAATTAGTTCATTTAAAAAAACAAACCACATAAAATTACAGTATTATGATTTTACATTAATTTTATATTTAAAAAAATAAAACAAATAAATGTTTGTTTATTTTTTACTGCATATGTATTTCATTTTTACTACAATTGTTTTTAATTTTTTAAACATTAAAAAACAAATGACAATGTTATTTGAATTTACTGAAATGTAAGTCGTCCTTTCTTTAAGTGAAATTTCATTTGTTTTTAACTACATTTGCATTGCTCTTTACCTACATTGTATTCTCACTGTAGTTATGATCATATGAGGGCATGTATTGTGTAGTACAAAAACAAAAAATTCCAAGACAATTTTTAAAAAATTTCTTTATTAGAGGAGAAAGATACCATTTTTAAAAACCGTTAGTCCGATTTAAAACATTTCTAATTATTCGTGTTTAGCATGCCAAAATTACTAAAAAAGTATGTGTCGCAAGACATATTTTTTTATTAAAGCAATTTAAGAAAAAATTAAAAAATCGAATACTTTGGCACCCAGACTGGCGCCACTGGTTAAAGCTATCTGATTTTTCTCAAATTTGCACTAGCTGTTAGACCTACAATAATCTGAACAATAAATTGAAATTTTTCAAAAACGTTTTTCTTCATACAAAAAACTGCCGCTCTAATGGGCATATAGGGTCAGTGATGTACATTAGCTTGTCCCTTAAAGTAACGACTTGTCAATTTTCGTTTATAACACCCGCCAGTTGTATTACAAAAGGTTCCAAAATTGACAGAAAATGGTCCATTTAGAAAAAAAGAGTGTTATTAAAAATTCCCAAAATTGGAAGTTTCGAAAAAATTTATTTTTTATTTCCTTTATTCATTTAATATACCCAAAATTATTCAGATATGGTATTTTGATTTCATCGGATATCATTAACCCACTTCAGCCTGGAATACAAAATGACCTACGAATATGATAAAAATGCACGTCTTTTTTTTAATTTTTTTTTTTAATTTGGAGATGTCTTACATTACTATTTTTATAATATAATAGTTGTTATTAAAGAATAAAATTAACTAGAAAAATTATAACTAGATTTTGTGTTTGGCGCGACTCCTTTCCAGGACATTATCTGAAAATTACTTAATTTGTCAATAATTTAACAACATTTAAATGTTTTTATCAAAGTTTGCATAATTTTCGGAAAAACTTCACTTAAATTTGATTAGACAATAATTAACTTTACTTTAAAAAAATCTTTCACCCTAAGTGACCTGGGGACAAAAAAGACCCATGCAAATTTATTTTAGTTATGACTACAAGACTGTAAAGCCTCTAAATTGATAAAAAAAATTATCTCTGCTTGACAAAAATAAATATTTTATGAAACTTGATCCATATAGGGTTAATTTTTATACATTTGGCAACAAAAAAACACCCACTAGGAAATTTAAACCACCTACTTTTGTTCAACAAATCTTTAACCCTTAGTGGCCGGTTGACAAAAAAGATCCATGAGACTTAATCTAAATTATGACTAGACAAGAAAGTTATGTCCTTTATATAGATAAAATAAAATGCCCACTTGATAAAAATTACTAATACTGGTAATGTTTTCACTTTTCACCATAAATGACCCTCTAGGAAATTTACATAATGCTATTTTTTCAGGCTTTTATTTAATTGGGATATGTGGTAGATGGTACTTAATTAACATACCAGCGCAATTCTTTACACTTCCAATCTAATTTTTAAGTGTTAAAGAGGTGGGGTAAAAATTAACCTTTAAAAATAACATTGGGAATATAGAGAATTTTTTCGTTAATTTTGTACACTCTATCACATATCCAAATTTAATAAAAACTTGAAAGACGTTATTCTGTAAATATTCTAGTGCGTATTTTATGGTGAAAAATGAAAACATTAGTTCTATATGGATCAAGTTACACAAAATAATAAGTTTTATCAAGTGGACAAATTTTTTTGATTCTTTTAAAGGCTTTATATTAGATTCTTGTACTCATAATTTAAATTATGTTTTGTTGATCGTTTTTGTTCCCCGGCTGCTAAGGGTTGAATATTTTTTGAATAAAAGTAATTATTGTAATAGTCTAATAAAAATAAAGTGATATTGTCCGGAAAATATAAAAGGTGCTATTCTGTAAATTTCCTCGTGGGGTTTGTTGGGCCAAAAGTGTAAAAAATAACCCTATATGGATCAAGTTACATCAAGTAATTATTTTGATCAAGTGGAGATTTTATTAAACCCATTTAAAGGCTTTACAACCTTATATGCAATATTAAAATTAAGTTGAATATGTCTTTTTTATCCCCTCTAAACTAATTGTTAAATATGGTTAAAGATAAAAGTAAAGATAATTGTTATCTAATAAAATTTAAGTGACACTTTTCCGAAAATTAAAATTTTGTTTAATTTTTGACACAATACGCAAATTTCATTAAATGTCCTGGAATGGAGCGCTCCAAACACAAACTCGAATTTATCACTTTTCCAATTTATTTGTTTTCTTTAATAACAACTATTATAAAGGGTCCGCCATCTAACGTTTTTTTTTTTCAACTAGTGCTTATTTCGTGAATGGTAACACTTAGCTCATGTCTGATTTGACAGATAATTAGTTTTATCCTTCCGCTGAACAAATATGGTCCGTTATCTTGTGAAAAAAGTGAAATAAACTGGCATCCTCATCGATAAATCAAAGCGTGAAAAGCCAAAAACAGTGCGTATACCCGAGAATATAGCTGCTGTGGCAGAAAGTGTGCGTGAATCGCCATTAACATCAATTCACCGTCGTTCTCAACAATTGAACATTTCGGAGACATCATTGAGACGAATTTTGCATAAAGACCTTGGTATGATGCCATACAAAGTCCAATTGGTTCAGGAGTTCAAAAAAAAAAAGTTATTTGGTGGACCCTTTATTATAAAATTAGAAATCGACATCTCTAAATTAGGCATTTTAAAAACTCTTTAAAATTAATTGAAAATAAAAATACCCCTTTGCAATTTTTATCAAATTCGTTTCTCATATTAGATTCCAGGCTAAAGTGTGTTAATGATATCCGATGAAGTCAGAACGCCATACTGAATAATTTTGAATAAATTAAATGAATAAATGAAATAAAAAACTAATTTTTTTCAAAATTTTATAATTTTGGGAATATTTAATAATAATACACATATTTTCCAAAATGGGACATTTTTGGCCAAAAATAATCGATTTTTCCCATTTGAAATAAAACTGTGGTGGAGGGGAGGTGTATGGACAAATCGTTTTTTAAGAGACACCCTAATTAACATGTATGATCATATACAAGCCCATATATATGGTCATGTATGTTCATATATGTTCGTTTTTCATATGGGTTCTAAAAATATTTAACCCTCCGCAGCATTACCAATAATAATGTATGTGACAGTACTCCTGCAGTAGTTTCAAAGCCATCAAATAAAAATGTCATTGTATGAGCTGTCAATTCTAATACCGACAATTTCTTTTTCTCTTGCAAATATAACATATAATTTAGAAAATCTGTACGATCTTCCTTAACGCCCTTTCGCAAATCAATTGCATTTCGCATAAGATTTACAAAGAATTTTTCCGTCTCTTTGGGTACAAAGCGTATCTTTTTCAATTGAGTTATAAAGGGAAATAAACCCAAAAGTATAGTGTAAAATATGAACAAAATGGATTGTTCAAATAATTTTGTAATCATGTTCATTATTGGGGTGGGTTTTTCACTGAAACTTTCGGCTTTTATACCCAAAACACAATCGGTTACAACTTCAGAAGTAAAACGTAAACTGAGCTAAAATGAAATATATTTAAAATGTACAGTTTTAAAGTTTAAGACCAACTTTTATTTACTTACATCTTTTGCATCAACACCTTCCTTGGAACCGATTTTAATTTGTTGATCAATATATTCTGTCATGCGTTGGCAAACACTATTTGTAACGGGAAATACTGTTTTGACCTACAAATATATACAAGTTTGGAACTATTAAGGCTGAAATTTGTAATACAAATTTCGGAGTAGTCTTACTCTACTTATTGTTAGTCCTGGTGTTACTTCAGCTCTTCTTTCCTTCCATTTTTCCCCAGTCAAAGAAAATGGATTGTTGGCAAAAATAAAATCCGATTTTTCATCAACCTAAAAATGTAAAAAATCCATTAGTATTGACTATCGTTAACTTAAAAATACCGTTATTATATTAACAAAATTTAGTTAAATAATAGTTAAAGTGAGTCCTAAACCAATTCTAGTAAAATATACATTACACAGTGGGGTATTTGACAAAAAATAATGGTAATGAATATAGAACTTGTAAACTACTGATCCGACCGGTATGAATCAAATTGTGGATTGTAAAAGTGGTGTTAATTTTTTGAAATATTGTGATTGGGTCACCCTGTTCTAGTTACAGGTTGTCACAGTTGACTACCTCTTGTTTAATCTTTTGGGGCGTTTAACTCTTAAAAATGTTGGCCGATTTCTAAAATTTGTCTGAAAAAACATGCATACATCAGTAGATGTGGTGTTTTTACTACTTCTTTATCAGCTCTTATTTTGCTGGGTACTGATAGGTTATCTCCTCTACTTTATTTATTTCAATGTAAAAATTAAAATTTAGTTTTTTATGACTTTTTGTAGATAAACCATTTTGGTAGATAAACCATTTTGGTAGATAAACTATATTATG
Source organism: Delia radicum (assembly GCA_021234595.1). Classification (NCBI taxonomy): domain Eukaryota; kingdom Metazoa; phylum Arthropoda; class Insecta; order Diptera; family Anthomyiidae; genus Delia; species Delia radicum. Next base: position 156,466,286 of record CM037852.1, read on the forward strand.
TACACTATAAAAAAATGATTGTAAATTTACTACTGTAAAACGAGTCAAGTTTTATGTATTATTACGCAAATTCGCGCACACTTTTATATACAATAATACACACTTACAGAAATTTCAGAAATTAAATACAAAGCGTTTTAAAAAAACTGTTTATTGAAACCGGTTTGAAATAATTAAAACCGAAAACCGGTTTTTGGAAAATGCGTTTTTAAATATTTATAAACCGGGTTTTCAAATTGGTCGAATATTTGACAAACTCTATTTTGGTTTAAAAAGTATATTTTCTTTCTTTACAATTATCTTGAAACTTTGCTGAAAAATCATAGCAACTTTTGACATTTTCTGAAAAGTTGAAATTTGAAAAAAAATTTAAATGTAATTTCTAGTGTCAGGCCGAAGGCGCTTTTGTGTCCAGAAACTGGTGCCGCACATCGGCTACAATAATCGGCCTAAGCCGATGTCGAAGGTAATTACAACCAAAACAGCCCGAACAACAATTTACACACAATTTTGAGTACGATAACGCTCTTGGGTTATACTCACAGAAAAAAGTTGCATCATATTGATGAAACTGTTTCATAAATCTAGAAATGTTGAGGTAAAGAAGAAGAATAAACGATTTTCTCTAAAAATTATAAACACTATTCATTTTTAAATCAGACTAGACTAGTTTCTGCCTTTTTTTATGGACAGGCGTCATCAGTGATTTTCTATTTAAATTGTATTATTATTTGTCAGATTGTCTCTATATGGTAAATTTTTCAACAACCTGCGGCTGTAAGGATCAAACCTGCGCTCTTCTTAAATAGTTTTTCATCATTTTATACCTTTTTTCTATAAAAAGACCCTTAGCTTCTGTGGATTGTTCCTAATAAAAACACTCAGAACCTATAGGAGAACCCTTAAAATCTCTGTAAAATTCTCTATTGGAAAACGTCTTTACAATATATATTTATTTCTATTGATATAAGTCCACAGGGTCTAAAGATTTTTCTTTAGGAAAACGTCTTCTTTGGTTACCAATAGAAAAATCATTAGGGACTGAAGAAAAGTGCTTTTTCTACAGGGAAAATCCTTTACTGATGTTATTTTATAGAAATGTTACCTTGAAATTTTAAAGACTTCTTGCAAAATGGTTACTTGCTAAATGTTGGATTATTCCTCAATTTCCGAATTCTGCAAAAGAAAATCTGCTTAAAAGTGTTTCTTTGCAATTTGGTCACAGCTCTACTGTTAAAAAATAAAAGTTAAAATAATTAAATGCCAAAACTCACAAATTACTCAAGTTTTATTATTACCTTGTATTTGTTCTTGTTCTACCAATGAAAAACTCGAATTATAGAAAATTGTGGATATATTCGCAACACAATATTTTTTAAAATATTTGTTGTGATATTTTTATTTTGACAACTATTACTATTTATTTAAATTCGGTAATCAACACAGTGACTCCCCACCCTTTATGATCATCCATACAATGACATACACCTATTCCAGAAGATCGGCATGTTGTGCGCTCTTCCATTTGGGCACGAAAATGCTCCGGCCTGCCTCAAGAATTCAATATCCTTCAAGTAGACCACCAGTTTCCCCAAAACAGTACCCCCGCCAACCAACCAAGTATCCAGTCTACTCTATTTTATAACGTTTTTTTGAACATTTTTGTAAATTTTAAAGATATTTTTCTGATTCTTTGAAGCGTCAGCACGTGAACTCTGTGAGGGATTTTTATCCGAAAAATTACAAATTTTTTTTTTCATACATACAAATTTTTTTTTTCTTGTGTGATATTTTGGCAAAACCGTATAATTCACTACTCAAGACTTTCAGGATTAAATTATTACAAATTACAACGAGAGGGCAGATTGTCTTGCCAACCACGGGGCCCGAAAGCCCTTTATTGGTCCTGAACCATTCTGTGGAATACCTGCGGGGTATGTTAGGGAAAGGCTCAGGGCATGGAGAGAGTCTGAATTCTCTGGTTACTGGGAAAACTCTCCTGGTCAGCGCCAGGCTAAAAGATTGATCTCTTTTCCAGTAGGGGGTCGAGGCGACTCTTGTCGCTTGAAAGGGGGGGTTTGAGGACCCTGGTGTCGTACTTAACTGGACACTGTAATCTCAGATACCATCTGCACAAGAAGGGTCAATCGGACACTGATTTGTGTAGGTTTTGCGAGATGGTGTCTGAGACCTCGGAGCATGTTCTCTGCGAATGTCCCAGGCTTTGTGATAGGAGACTTAGGTTTCTAGGTGATCGCTTCATTTCGCCTTCCGACATCGCGAAGATTTTGCCTAATAGGATAATTGGCTTTATAGGTAGCTTGAATCTGTAGGTAACCTTAGGCAGCACAAAAGACCTACATTGGTCGCGGTGCATAGTGCCTTCTGATCTAATCTAATCTAATCTAATTACAAATTATTTACTTTTGATGATCTTAAATGTAAAAATTCAGAATTTTCCAAATTAAAACTTCTTTAACTTCAGTAAAAGTATGGGTGTGAAATTCGGCATTTTTCGTTTTAAGGTCATTAAACTGACCGTTAAACAAATAGATTTTATATCGAATAAAATCTGAAAAAAATGTGTCAAACACTTATATAAAATTAAAAAAAAAATAAACTTCGGAAAATTTGTTCTTTTAAAACCACACTCAATGAACTTCTGCTTTAAAAATATGTACAATAGATGGTTGGGATGGAATACAGTGTCTTTATTTTTAATATAAATGTCAGTCATTTGGAGAACAAATAAAATTTTTTACTAACCTTGTAGTTCATTTAAAAAAAACAAACCACATCAAATGACTGTTTTATGATTTATATTAATTTTTTGCAGTCGTTTTTTGTTATTAAAAAAAATTAATATGTAACATACGTGTTTAATTTTTACTACAATTGTTAGTAATTTTTTGAACAGTAAAAACAAATGACAAATATTAGTTGAATTTAATGAAATGTTAGTCGTACGTTCTTCAAATGAAATTTTATTTGTTTTTGACTACATTTGCTGTCGTCTTTACATACATAATATGCTTAGGGCAGAGAAAAGTAATTTGCGGTATATATTTTTGGATTTTTAATTTTCGAGCGTTCGTGTAAATTTTTGTTAAGATTTTCTAGCTTTAAAATATTGAATTTGTTGTTTTTTAAATGTTTTTCCAACCTATTACACTTTTGGTTTCCTCCTGTCTTTTTAATTACAAATTTATTGCACAATTTAACTTCTTTTTTTGTTAAATTTTCTAGCGCTTATTTCTGTTTCCCACAGAAACATGAAAACTTCTATAAATCTAAAATTCTTAGAAGTTTTTACGCATTTTTGTTACACAAATTATCCTCTGTTTCAGCGCAACCAGAAATAGTTGTTTCATGTTTTTTCCTGTGCGTCGTATTGCAAAATTAATGAGATATTTATCTTTTTCAGAACAATTGACGAATTCTGGCCTTGATTTGTTATAGCATATTTTTTCATATTTTGCTGTAGTTTTTGCATATTTCGATCAAAAATCATATTTTCGATAAAAAAAAATCATATTTTTTATAAAAAAAACATATTTTTGATAACAAAAAATCTTGTTTTTGGCCATATTTTTGTACTTTATTTTTATTTTTTTGGGTTTTAAACTCTGATTTCGGAAGTTTAAGCCATTTTTTGCAAATTTAAATTTCTTGTTTTAAGACTAACGATTTAGCTGTATTTAATATTATATCGCTATATATCACTATATATCACTATATATCACTATATATCACTATATATCACTATATATCACTATATATCACTATATATCACTATATATCACTATATATTACTATATATCACTCTTATCCCCCACCCCCTGGATCAGCGCCTGGTATTATTACTTACCATACGTGATACTTCATTATCATGAAAATATTTAAAATCTGCACCTAAAATACGTCGCACCAGTTCAGCATTTGTTATCAACAGTTGAGGACTACGGCAACTAAATATTCCCACAAAATTATCTGTATGTTTATATTTTCTAAATTAAATGAAAATTAAAGTAGACAACGTTAATTTTAATAAATATTATATTAAGTTTTAACTCATAACTAATACATACTCATAAATATCCTGTATATCATATGTCAAATGACGCTTTTGTGTCACCACACTCGGATAGTTGCCCACAAATGGTATCGGCTTAGGACTTTTAACATCGAATTTTTTCCAATAATCAAAATTCCATATTAGAAATAAATAAAATATGGCTGCAAATGCTATTATAGCAAATAATATTGTTAAAAACATATTTAGCGGTTGATGTCACTAAGATATGTTCAAAAAAAAAGAACTTTTGACTATATGAAGTGTTAGATCGGTAATGATTAAATTTAACAAATAAAATCTACAGCAAACAGAAGAAAAAGCTTTTTTAATTTACCACAATTTGAAATAGATTGTGAGAGGCAGAGAATTTTATGGCTGGTTCAATTGGTTTGAAGCGCTGCTCAATATTATAGCGCACTTAATATCCGAATTTTGCTGTTCGAATATCTCGTTAACGACTTATTAGAAATTTAAAAAATTTTTGTATTTAAAAACATAATTTTTATTGACAATCGCAAAATTCAGATACTTACACACAGAGAAAAATTTTGCTATTTGCCAACTGAAATTTGTTTACTAGGACTCACATTCGGTTATTACGAATTTCAGTCGTTTGGTACAAGTGAACATTCGCGTTTTACAACAAAGTACGGTTAATTCAACTGAATTTTAGTTAAAACACCCAAACTATTCACAAATCTAATGTAAATATCGTTTTAATAACTGAAATTTTCAGTTGTTGCCAATAAAATACACTTTTCAATTCGGTTGGCACTTTATTTCTCTGTGTGTACTTATTTCCTTAACCCATTAATGCCTGACCCCCGATTCCATTGTCCAATATCGATGAAATTTCACACATTCTTTACTTAAGGTTTTGGAAGTTATTTGATATAATTTTCTTTTTGATTTCCCATACTTGGGACTTATGAATTAAACACTAATATAAAATAATTCCTCTGTGGTTTTTTAATTAAATTATTTTGTTATGCTCTTTCATGTAAAACTCTTCATTTTTACTTGAAAATAATCGATATTTCAAGCAAGGGTACTTCATAAAACTGTAAAATACGTATTTTAATGGTCATGTCATGAAATCATACTTGTAGCCCAAGTGAGTGGTCCTACTCAGCCACAAATTTTTTGCACTTTAAAGAATACCTAACACTATTAGCCAACAATAAAGTTTTCCGATGTGTCGCTTCTCCAATTTTTCAGAGGCAATTTCAATTCTTTTTTTCAATTTTTCAGAATATGTAAATTTGCAGTCAATTGAACAGATAATTACCAACCCCCAATTTTTACACCAATATTTTTCTAAAGTATTTTAATCCTTTCTCTACCTACCTGTAAAAATCAATTTGATGCAACTCTTACCTGGCTTTAGCTATAATTTTTTTAAGATGACTCCTTTTTGGGTATTTAAATACCCAATAGGCAGGAATGGGTTAACTTTGAAGAAAAATATTGCAATAAGGTTACCATACCTACACAGAAAAAAATATTTTCCTACTTTTTTTAATTAAATCGTTTTGTTGAAAGTTTTAAAAGCTCTCAATTAAAAATTAATGAAATCAATTAAATATTTGCTCAAATTCGGAACTTGCTTGACATTTTTTTATACTATCGCCTAACAAAATGTTGTTGTTGTTTTTTGTAATATTTATATATGTAGTTGTTTTTTATAAATGTTTATGTTTATTGGTATTTTAGTAATAAATATTTAAAATCCGTTTAAATTAGATTTTTATTAATCCTCGTTCGGTTTATTACTTCATAAAGTTAAATGATTTAATTTCAGTTGTTTAAATATGAATATTAGTTTATTTTAAAACATTATCATAAAATTGAAAATGTAATTTTCGAAGTTAAATTTTGTTTAATAAAAATGTAACTATTTTTTAAACAAAAAAATGCTAAAAATAAATTAAAAATTATTAAAAAAAAAAAAAAAAAATCCCATGGTTTAAACAAGAAAGCTTATTTTAACTTATGGGTAATTTTCAAAATCCTTTCATTTTATGAAAAAAAAAAAAATCAAATTTTTTTTGATGGCACATTAATGACACTTTGTGCACTTGAAGCAGTAGGCATAATAAACTTAAAACCGCTCGCGTGCATCAATTTGGACAAGGGCCGCGAAAGTTATAGCGGTTTAAAGATGCAAATTAAAAAAAATTTTCAAAATTACAATTGCTTGTAAATTTCAAAAGTTGTTGGCGGTATGTATTGAAATCATTACCATCTTTAAAACTGCGTTTAAATTTTTGATTTATCTCTTCAGCGTAAAGAGATATAGGGATCCAAAGTTTTTTTTGATGCCTAAATTACACTATTTTTAAAAATAACATAGTAAATTATAATTGAAAAAAATTTCAAAAATATGCGTCACATTTTGCCAACAATGCTAAAGTTTTCGCAGTTTTTTTTAAGGTAATATCTTAATTGGTTTAGAAAATATAGGGGTTTGAATATAATATTTTTTATAATTTTTATAAACAATTTTAGTATGAAAGAGATAAAATTATTTTTTTTTTTGTGACAGCACATCAATGATGTTTTGTACAATTGAAATACTAAACATAAGAATTTTAAATCCGTTAGCGTGGATCAATTTGAGCAAGGGCCGCGAAAGTTATAGCGGTTTTTAAAATTTTTTGGGGTCATTTTTAAACGAGAATTTTAATTATTTTCAAGAATGTGGTATGCTGGAATAAACTGCAGTTCTCGAGTTCAACTCCTCAACCAATTCTTTTACGTTACATTCGATTATATGCTTAGATGTAATTTTTACGTGGTAGTTTACATTTTTTGCTCCAATTCTATCTACCGTTTTTTGGCTCCATTGATAATAAAAGGTTGACATAGAATAATTATCTGGCAAAGGTATACGTTTATCCTTACAAATCTGACAATCACCGTACATACAATCTTTTGAGCTTGAATTACAAGTTACGGAATTTGTAAAGGCAGTTGTGCTAGCTGAACTAAAAATCTTTAATCTAGATAGTTTCTGTATCATGAAATTAAAATTAGCGTGTTGTTTGCATAAGCAAGTGTCGCGTGCTGTCATTTTTTTAGAAATAATATAAAATGGTTTAAATCTGAAAAATGTTGTTAATGAAATTTTCGACCTAGTTTCACTACGAAACTTTTTGTATAAATTTGTAACTGTATCTTGCAAATACCTCTTACGCATGGTCTTTCCAAATTTTTTAATAAAGTCACGTTTTCCCGGGGCAAGTGAAGAATTTTCATCCTTTTCCAGAAACTCTTTTATTACATTTTTAATTGTTTTTGGTTTGTTTGATCTACTTACTTTTAGATTAGTACTGTTTAAGTGCTTCTTTTGCAAATATGGACTGACTAAATTTGATACACGTTGTGAGAGTTTATGCTTTTTTATGATTCTTCCAGACACAACTTTAGAAAATATAGCTTTTTCTTTCTGCTGGCCAACTTTCTTAAGATTTTCCGTTAATTGACTTTCCAATACTTCGCAAAACATAAGCCGTTTGCGGACTGCCTCATGGCCTTGTCGCATTGTGTTTTTTACTTTTTTTTCTGGAGTTGTTTCCTCTGCTTTTATCGCTCTGTAATATTTTTGCTTCCAAAACCGAACTTCCTTTTTCTTTTCTTCCATGGCCACTTCAAGGTTTTTAACTTTTCTACGTAAAGCTTGTTCTCTTTTTCGAGCGGATTTAAGTTGTTTTTCCATTGACATAAACGAATTCAAATCCTTTTCCTTACAGTCATCACTAATATTTAATATACAAGTATTACATTCTAAAGTTTGTTGATCATCCTCTTCGTTATTGGAGTCATCAAAATCGATAGTGTTACTTATTTCTGGCTGTTCCTTTTCATTTTCAATGTTATTTCTGACATCAGTACCGCTGTGCTCATCCAAAAGGCTTTCATGAAGTTGGCTTTCTTCGCATTCAAAATCACTAGCTCCTAATACTTTTTTGATTAAAAGTTCCTCAACATTTTCATTTGTAACATCTACAAATTGATGTTTTTGTTGCAGTCTTTTCAATTTTGTTGGTTTATCCCGAACTATCACTTTGTCTGACTTAACACGTTTACTTTTACGTAAATTTCGTTTAATTTCATTTTTTTTCTTTTGACGTTCGGATGCAATTTTTCGCTTTTCCCGCAGTTTTATAGCTTTATTAGATACCATATTCCTGATTAAAAGTTGAAACGTTTATAAACTTTTTAAAATTATTTAGTGAACTGTCAAAAATGATTTCTTTAAACAAAGAACAAGGGTTACATGTCATAATGTTTTCTATGCACAGGTGATTAAAATTTGAGTCTATTTACCATAATTAATTACCAAAAGTTATAGCAGTTTAAAATTTTTTATGAGTAATTTTTAAACTAGAATTAGAATCATTTCCACGAAGTGGTATCGTTTTATGACTTAATTCGCTAAAAACCAAATGCAAAACTTCGTTTTAATCTTTAAGTGGATTTATTAACTGGTCAACTTAGTGTTCCATGTCCTTTTGAAATATTATTTTTTTTTTTAAGAAAATCGCGATTTTCGCGAAATCTATAGCAGATAAACAATTTTTGATGGCATAACTAAAATAAGCACGACCAAATTGATAGAATGTGACATAAAGAACACTTATTTGTTTTACTAATTATTTATTCTATTAAGTGATGCTGAATAAGATCAATAAAATATTGAAAGATCCATATACGCCTTATTCCTCAAAATTTTTTTGCGGCCTCTTGGTTGTTGGTAACACTATTAAAGCTATTAAGATTTCTCTATTTACTTCAGCATTGTCATCAACGGTTTGAGTGTGCCCAGGCAAAAACTCTTAAATTAAGATTATCGCGTAATTCACTTACGATGACATTTGATCAAAATTTTTGCACACTAAATTGTTTAATAGTTATCGACACAAATATTTATGGATAAAAACGGTAACGTTAATGCTTTATTCCGCTAAAAACAAATTAATTAAAAAATCAGTTTTTGCACAATTTATGGAAAAATGCGAAAAACACAAAACTGCAACATTTCAGAGCGGCCTTTTGCACATATGTGTAAAATGGTATAATATTACGATCACACCATATTCGGACCATCTGACACTAAAACTATGAATGTGCCTCGCGAAAATAACAGTTTTTTAAAAAAATCACGTTTTTTTTTTCATGTTTGTGGAACCCTAACTCTGGTTGTGTTAATGGCACATTATCGCGACATGCACCAAACTTTAGTTGTCTTTTATAAACACTTTCTTAACATACGATACGTAAAGGGCCGCGCATTTGCTGGCCAATCATTTCAAAAAAAGTAAATATCGAAAAAATTTGGTTTCAAAATATTACCACCATATAACTTTTTACATATTGGTGGCACACCTTCCTTACATATAGTGTAAATTACTTCAAGTGTAGTGAGTTTATATTCCATGATTTAGACTTCTACGTCATAAGCTGCAAATAATATACCCTTTAGACTGACAAATTTTGACGCTGACTCAAACGATTTTTTAAGAAATTTTAACTTTGAGCGTACATAACTACGAGCCTGTTGCCTCAAATGTTCTGAAAATTTGCCAAAAGAATGTTTTTTTAATCGTTAACAAAAACCCGTAAACCGCTATGCTCTAAGTTAAAAAATACAAAAGTTATTGCAAAATTAAGTCAGTTTCATCAATATGAAAAAATTTTGAAAATTACCCTTATACTAACTATGTTTCAATAAAGAAAAAAAAACTAATTTCTGTGTGAACTTGTTCACATAAGTATAAATAAATCTGCTAACTAAATGAGAATTTCATGCCGGTTGGAATTCACTGTTATTAAATTCAAGCTATAAAAAACATATGGTATGGTAGGGCAGCAACCATTTTTTTAATTTTTTGGGAAGATATAAGATCTTTATCACTTTTTAATCAAATGAGTTATTATTCAATTAAAGAGCTATCAATTTCTAATTGAATTATCAATTTTCGTTGTTGGCGGAATTTTATTTTTTTTTTGTGTGTATAAAAGCAGTGTGCCAAAATTATAGCGCACTTCAACAGAATCTTAAAAAAAAACTCAAAATATGGTCAAATTATTTGGTATTTTGATTTCAATTTAGTACTAAGCTTGTATTTTAAGACTTACACTCACAATATTTTTTCCGTAAAGACTACTGAATATACACATTAAATTAACTGAAAATCAGTTAAAAACAGGACTACTTACTTTTCGTTTAAAACAATTGTATTTTTTAGTTTATTTTCAACTGCTGAATATTAATTGATAAACTCCATAAAAACAATAGATTGTTTTCGTTTATTTCAATACTCAATATAATATAACAACTTTTTGTTTTAAATAGAAAATTTTAACTGAATATTTTAACTATTACGGAAAGTCCGTTTTTTGTTTATTTTTTTTTTGTTGAATAACAGACAGAACGTTAAAAAATATATTCCTTTAGTAATTTAACTGTATATTTCATTGAAACAACTATACCGATTTAACTTTTAAATAACTGTTGATTTTTTATGGAAAAGTTCTTGTGAGTGTACCACCAATTTATAAAATTTGTGTTAAAATTTTCATAAAATACTAAAATTCTCTAAATTTTTAATAGAAAGATATATGCTTGTGTCAAACATTTTTAAATCCTTTTAAATAATTTGAATCTTTGAATAACTTTCGCAGTTTTTATATTTTATCAAGCGGGTAATATGTTATTATTAACAACACTCGTAGAGGTGTAAAATTTTAGGACCATAGGTCTATATTTCTAATTGTTATCGTTACGCAAAGTTGAAAAAGAAAAGAAAAATCGTTTGAAACAAGCTCACATTTTTTCTGTTCCTTTCATTTTTTTGTTTGCGGCTTTTAACTTTTAGATTCTATTTGGTATTATACAATCTCCCAACACTTTAGAGATAAATTCAACATGTAGTCGAAAGTTAAAACCAATTTTTTCTATTTAGTTTTATAATTTTTAGTGTTTTTTGTACCGGACACTGACTCTCTCTTCATGGAATAAAAATTTGAAAATGTTGTAATTACGCACAGTTGGAGATATTTATCATGGCTGTGCCCTTAACAGATAAAGTATATGAACTGCACAAAATTTGAAAAACATGAGCGTGAATTTTGTTAAAAAGCATGGCACATTCGCTAGTTAGTTTTAACTAAGCCAGTTTAATGCCTGAGCTGAGTTTTTTTTTTGTTATTTTACTATATAAAATCGGAGGAGCATGAAAGAAAATTTAAGTACAAAAATTCTATGGACTTTTTGAAAATTGTGCAAAAATTACATTATATGGTTTTGATCTTTTGTAATACACACGTAAAAACAGGCCGTACAAATAGTCGAAAATTTAGGTACGAAAACAGAAAGCAGTACCTGAATTTGCGCCAGCAGAATTTTCAGCGAAGTTGAGGATAACAGTCTGCTAAATTTAGTTGACCTAAATTTTAGAAGAACTAAATTTCAGTTGACAGTTTTAGTAAAATTTACTAAGAATTTAGCTAAGCCAGAATTTTAAAGCTAAATCAACAGAACAATTTCTTCTAAAAAGGTCTTTTTGGATCTGACCAGAGGCAGCTCAATACTTATTACCGGGGATAATGAGGTACAAAATATCAAGCACTGGCATACCACTGGCAAACCGAGGAATTGTAATTTAATTACTGGCAGAACACATGTTTAAGACGCTTTACCGGTGTTTCCAAAAAGCTTCTTCCCAGTATTTGTTTTAGAATATTTGTTTTACAAAAAAAAAAAAAACATTGGTAAAGAATTGGCTGAGACCACTACGTTGGAAAAAAGTGCTATCCAGTCAGAAATTACCAACGGTACAAAAGTCTGACCACTGGTAGAGCATTTATTTTATAAAAATGATGAGGCTTTGTTTAAAAAAGTTTATAGTCAGAAGGTTTCGGGTTCGATCCCTGTCCTAGGCATACATTTTTTTGTGATTTTTTTATAGGTTTCAATATTTTTTATACATAAAATTATTTTTTTGTGTCTGGAAAAACTCTTTAAGGCCAACTTTTTTTATTTGTTTTCCCAACGTTAGCAAGTTGATTCCAGCAAATCTTACGCCAGTGCTAGCATATTTGTGCAGCCATCGGTTACCCACCAGTTATCATTCACATACGTTTTAAGCTATCAGTTATTATATGTCTAGTTAGCTCAGTGGGTAGAGCTGTCGGCAGTAACAAAAGCTGTCTGGCAGTACCAAAACAATTATAAATTAACTTTTTTGTAATTTTGTTTTGGAAAATTTATTTTTAAACCACCTATTTTATGGTTTTACCAACCTTTTACCAACGTTAAAAATTTTGTTTACCCAGTGTTTTTCCGACACTTTGTGAACAAACCTTTTGTCTAAATAAGTTGTAATTTTAGGATTGGGAAATCACTTTATGTTTTCAAGTGCCAAAAAGTTTAATTTCTAATATGTCGTTAACGAGATATTCGAACAGCAAAATGCGCTATAGTTTTGATCAGTGCTTTATAGAGTACAACGGTTGATTTTAATCTTTGTGGGCAAACCAATTATAATACCTACAACAAAAAAAAAAATAACCCAAAAAATAAATACATTAGAAGCTCTAATGGCTGGACATCGGTGTAACATGTAAAATACTCAAAATATGTATAAATATAAGTTTTTCTTATACCGCATTTATACTATCACCAAAAACTAGAAGTTTTTGAAAATTGTAGTTTGTGATTAACAATTTTTTTTTTTAAATTTGACAAGTAAATACATGTAGATTTCAAAAACTACAATTTTTTGTCTGTGGGTTAAATTTAGTATTACATTTATTTAATACTTACTACATTTCATACATGGGACTAATGAATTAAGTGGACTAATGAAATGTTAATTTCATTACCATTGCATTGATATCAATGGTAATGATTTGAGTTTTTTTTTTTCATTGACGAATGAAAATGGTTTTAAATTTCAGTACCATTAATAACACTGTGCTACACAGAAAAATCACTCAATTTTAAATTTTTTTTTAACTTTTTCAACTTCTACGAGGGGTTTGTTAAATATTCTATTACAACAACAATAATCTTTAAGTTAGTGTGTTCCTGAGTACATTGAGCTGTCATTTGTTAAAATCGGCTGAAAATTGACAAAGTTCTTTTAACAGACGATTCGAAAAACCCTTGTAGAAGTTGTAAAAAAAAAATTTTAATTTTAATTATTATCGTCTATGTGCTGGCTTTCGAAATGCAAAATTTTTTGAAAACGCATCATGTGGAAATCGGTGTTATTAAAAACGCTCGTTTTTGAATATTCTAAGCTTTGTTCCAAAAAATAAATTTACATGTCAAAAGCTTAAAAACATAATTTTAATCATCTCTTGAATTTTATCAAAAAAAAAAATCTTTTTTAAAAATACATGCAATTTGAAGAATTATTTTTTATTTTAAACTAAAAAAGCTATTAAATTGCTTTTTGACTTAAAATATGCAAAAAACATTTCAATGAGATTTTTAAAAGTCTTGTTTTAAATTGAAGAAGCTATTAAAAGATTGCTTTTTGAATAAAAATAAATAAAAAACATTTAAAATTTTTGATACAAAGTGTTGTTTTTATTATTTAACAAACCTTTCTAAGAAAAAATCCACATTCTATTTACTTTCGACAGGGCACAACTGCTCGATTTAAAACGACCAAAAAATTGCGATATCGGAATCTGGCACACCCAATCTTGTATACTCGTTTTACTTATGCGGTTTCGTTTTCTGGCACATACACGTATTATAAAGGGTCCGCCAAATAACTTTTTTTTTTGAACTCTTGAACCAATTGGACTTTGTATGGCGTCATTACAAGGTCTTTATGCAAAATTCGTCTCAATGATGTCTCCGAAATGTTCAATTGTTGAGAACGACGGTGAATTGATGTTGTTGGCGCTTCACGCACACTTTCTGCCACAGCAGCAATATTCTCGGGTGTACGCACTGTTTTTGGCTTTTCACGCTTTGGTTTATCGATAAGGATGCCAGTTTCTTTCACTTTTTTCACAAGATAACGAACAAACACAACCATATTCGTTCAGCGGAAGGATAAAACTTATTATCTGTCAAATCAGACATGAGCTAAGTGTTACCATTCACGAAATAAGCACTAGTTAAAATACAAAACGTTAGATGGCGGACCCTTTATATATAGAAAAAACACCATAACTTCGTCAATCTTCAACCGATTTTAACAAATGAATTCTCCATTTACTCAAGAAAATACAAATTTTAAGAATATTGTTGCTTTTAAAGAAGATTCGAAAAACCCCTCGTAGAAGTTGAAAAAGTTTCAATTGCTATTAAGAAAATCTCTACCTATTGATATTAATAATATAAAGAAAGTATATATATTTAAAAAGACCACGTCATTTTTTAAAATACAGTTTCAAATTTCAAAATCGGTTGAAAAATTATTGAGTTGAAAATGTTTAAAAGTTTAAAAAATACTCTTTTACCGTTATCCTCGAAATTTTGAGGGTATAGTGCAACTTTTTTATTTTGTGCCCAGTATTATCACAATGTCTCTATATATATATTTTTACTCAGGTTACCAAAAATAATTTTTGGTGAGCCATGAAGTAAATTCCATAACATTTTTTAAATCAAGTTTAAACTCTTTCAGGTTTTGATCGGAAAAAATCATGAATGGTAACCGATTCGATGCGGTTATCGGTGTGGGTAACGCTATTTAATTTTATTTCAGTATATGTATTTTATGGGTATCGGTATTTCAGTTGTTTCTGTTCTGTTTTTTTTTTTAGCAATAACGGTTTTTAATTATTTCGGTAACGGTATTTTAAGGATAACGATTTTTCATCTATTTAGGTAATGGTAATGGTATTCATGCATATTCCACTGGCTGGCTAGTTTATGATCAAAATTTGGGAAATGCATTTTAACAGCTGTAATTTTGAGAATCAAGCCGTTACGCTACATGAAAGTGTTTCCAAAACGGTTAACAAAAACACCTTTCTTTTCGCAAAGTTTTTTTTTTCGTTTAACCGTGTTTACTTTTATTTAAATCTATTGGCAACAAAAAGTAGCTAAAAAAACGTATTTTTTTTTTTATTAAACCAATTTCAAAACCAAAACAAAACCCCACTACGTTAAGAGTAGAAAATAAATTTTTAAAGTGATTTAAGATGCCTTCGAGTTGGCAGTTAACACTAACTTTAAAATATAGCTTTTTAAATTAAAATAACACAGGAGGACAAAATCATAACTTTTAAAAGTGAGTAAGGTTTTTAAAATGCAATGAGTCTGCCTAATTTCTTGTGAAATGTAAAGACAATAACTGTATTCTCATTTGCTGGCTCGGATCCAGGGGGAGGGAAAATGGAACATTTTCTCCCCCAAAATAAAAAATTTCAATACAAAAATATCAAAAAGATAAAAAAACTTAATTAAAAATACTCCAATTTCCCTCCGCAAAACCTTTGCCTGGATCCGCGCCTGCTCATTTGAAGTACATGTTTGATTCACAAAACTTACCCGCTATTTAGCGTTTTTCTGATTTTTAAAATTTTCCGGTTTAAGCGAATTTTTTTTTCCCGAAACTAGCAATTGACCGTAACAAATGGTCTTGTAGTAGAAAGAGCCTACACAGAAAAAACTAAAAACGGGTTTCAATTAAAAAATGTATTGCCTCAATTAATATTTTAATTGATTTCGCACCTATCACGGTAATGATAATGTTAATTAAAACCGTTATTGAAAATTAAAAAAAAAGCTATAAATAAGTATCTACAAAAAAAGTATATGTGTTTTTGGTAATGCTGTATCTGTTTGTGTGTGATTGTTTTGTTTGTAAACTTCAAATGTTTTTAGTATTTGCTACTGAAACTTTTCTATTTATCATAAAGTATATGAAAGAATAATTCGAGAATTATGTCTAAAATAAAATATGTATTTATACATTCAAAAGTCAATTAAAATATTAATTGATTCAATTAAATATTTGTTTATAAACACATTTAATTCAAATCAAATCTTTTATTAGATATTTTAGGTTGATATTTTTTTCTGTGTATTAAGAAGTAGGGGTTTCAGCAAGGAAACAATTATTTTAATATGCTTCCTCATATGCACAACGCGCGATTTGTCAAAAATTTGCTACACAGAAAAAACTAAAAACGGGTTCAATTAAAAAATTTATTGAATCAATTAATATTTTAATTGATTTTGCACCTATCACGGCACTGGTACTATCAATTAAACCTTTTATTAAAATTAAGAAGGAACAAAAAAGTTATAAATAACTTCTACAAAAAATATGATACTCACAAAAAAAGTGTGTGATCTATACGTTGGTATGTGTGTTTTTTGCAATGCTGAATCTGTTTGTGTGTGTGCTTGTTTTGTTTGTTAACTTCAAATGTATTTGGTATTTTATACTGAAAATTTTCTATTTATGCATACAGTGTATGAAAAAATAATATGATAATTGCGTCTAAAATAAAATATGTATTTATATATTTAAAAGTCAATTAAAATATTAATGGATTCAATTAAATATTTGTTTAGCAACAAATTAAATTCAAATCAAATCTTTAATTACATATTTTAGGTTGATCATTTTTTCTGTGTATATCAGCATAACTTTCCAAGATGAACACACAGTTTTTAATATGTGAATACGTTTGAAAAGTATATGTGCAAAGAATCAGACAAAAAAATTGATCTAACAAAAACATTACTTACTTCTCCGACAAATATGGACCAAAACGGATATTTTTGTTATGAAAACTTTTGCAAGTATAAACATTTTTAGCTGAAAATTTGTATGCATACTTTTGAAATGCATTTTGGATTTTGGGGTCATATTGGAAAGCTATGGTGCCATGTAAAATTTTTGACAAATCCCAATTTTTTTTTGTAAAAAGCGCTTTGGTAAAAAACTGTTTTCTTACTCCTCTTAAATGACTCTTACCACTGCATGAACATTTGGTTAGAGCGATTAATTATTTAGCGATAGAGTTCGCGAAACCGGTAAAAATTAGAGAGAAAGAGCTTAACAGCGAGTTTAATTTTAAGCTTTAGGAATCAAATATGTACCATAAATATTATTGCATTTGCAAATAAAAAAAATAGCATGAAGATGCGCCAAAAACTGTTCCATACAACAACAAATAAAGTACGCCATTAAAATCGGCATACTCGAAATATATAGAATTGATAGTCAGAATCTTATTAATTTTTTTGATGTCATGCCGTGTAATTAAATTTTTTATGTTAAACTGACACTTTAGTTAAAGTACTTATACTATAACTTATAGCAAATCTTTATTATGACGAAAGAAAGAATTGCATTTTTTTTTTTTGAAAGAATTGAATTTTTTTTTAATTATACATTACATAGATATTTTACTCTTCGACATTTGCTGTCAGACGACATAAAACATGATAATGTGTTGGTTTTATACCTATAAAAAATATAATTAATTGGCTATGAAAAAATGTGTTTGATGTAAAAAATAGAAGAAGAAGAGTTATCTATGAAATCTCTGTTTTCCAATAACTGTTTTTAAAAATATTTATTCTGATTTCATGACTGTTTGGCAAATACAGAAAAATATTATCTGTTTCCTTCAGAATTTCATTAATTAGATTAATATTTTGTTGCAAACACGATTTATTTGTGAAATATGATAAGAAAAGCTTTTTTGTTCACAATATTTTTTTTGATATATTGATTACACTGTACAACAAATTTTGGGTCATCGCCGTCAGCCCTCACTGATTCCAATGCGAAATAAAAGTTGCCTATTAGATGAACAAAACCGCCAAAAGTGCACTTCTTCCAATTTATGGTCAATTTGGGCGACCTTCTGAGGCGGCTATTCGCCACCAAATTTACATTCTTGGGCATTAAACCACCAACAAGCATACGTAGAGTGCGGGCAGAGGAAAATATCGCAGCTGTATAAGCCAGTGTTGTTGATGACCGTGAATTATCGATTCGGCGCCGTTCGAAGCAATTGGGGCTCTGTTACTCCACTACGTAGAAAATTTTGCGGAAGGATTTGCGTGTAAAACCTTTTAAAATACAGCCACAAAACCTACCACAACGGCTAACTTTTGGTGACTGGGCTCTGGCAAAGTTGGTTGAAGATCCACTTTTTTATCGAAAAATTGTGTTCAGCGACGAAGCTCATTTCTGGTTGAATGGATACGTGAACAAGCAAAATTTCCGCATTTGGTGTGAACAGCAGCCAGAAGCATTGCAAGAACTGCCACTGCATCCCGAAAAATGCACTGTTTGGTGTGGACTATGGGCCGGTGGCATCAGTGGACCGTACTATTTCAAAGACGACGAAGGCGCACACGTCACTGTGAATGGCGAGCGCTACCGTGCGAGGATTACAAATTTTTTTTTTGCCCAAAATAGAAGACCTGGGTTTGGGTGACATGTGGTTTCATCAAGACGGTGCCACATGCCACACAGCACGTAAAACAATGGCCCAATTGAGAGGCGAGTTCGGCGAACAGTTTATTTCACCTTTGGGGCCGGTCAATTGGCCACCTAGAATGTGCGATTTAAAGCCTATATACTATTTTTTGTGTGGCTATGTTAAGGCTCATGTCTATAGGAACAAGCCAGCAACGGTTGACGTACTGGAAGCCAATATTGAAGAATTTATTCGTGAGATACCGGCCGATATGTTGGAGAGAGTATGCCAAAATTGGACTCAGCGTTTGAACCATTTGAGGCGTAGCGCGGTTAACATTTACATGAAATCATATTCAAAAATTGAATTATATACGAGGGCGGATCAATAAGTCCGTGACTTTTCGAACTTCCCTCGTAGTTGTATGAAATGCAACACTGCTCCCATCAAGTACCACCTGTTATTAGACTACTGTCAATTATTGAGCAAGTTCCGTTATTTACTTTGCGTTTAACAGTGGATTTTTTAAAAAATGGAAAAAAGTGAATTTCGAGTGCTCATTAAACATTATGTTTTGAGAAAAAAAACCGTCAATCAATCCAAGGAAAATCTTAATAAATACTATGGGGACTCTGCACCATCGATTTCAATGGTAAAAGAGTGGTTTACTGACTTTCGTTGTGGTCGCACAAGTACAAATGACGCTGAACGTTCTGGACGGCCACCCGAAAATATCGAAAAAATCCCCGATATGGTGTTGGCCGATCGAAGAGTGCGTTAGATTGTTGATGCCGTAGGCATTTCATATTTCAGTGTGGTTTCGATTTTAAATGATCAGTAGGGTTTAATAAAGCTGTCTGCACAGATGGGTGCCGCGTTTGCTCTCAATTGACCATAAACGTAATCGTGTGACAACTTCAAAGGATTGTTTGGAGTTGTTTAAACACAATTCGAATGAGTTTTTGCGGAGTTTGTAACTGTGGATGAAACATTGATCCATTACAACACTCCGGAGACCAAGCAGCAGTCTAAACAATGGGTTTCTCCGTTTAAAGCGGCTCCAAAGAAGGCCAAGGTCAAGTTTGTCGGCCAATAAGGTGATGGCAACAGTTTTTTGGGATACACGCTGGATAATCCACATCGATTACCTTCAAAATGGAAAAACAATAAACGGCGAATATTATGCCAACTTATTGGACCGATTTAAGGAGAATTAAAAAAAACGACCATGAATTGGGCTACGAATTGGTACCCTCATCCGCCATATTCTTCGGATTTAGCCCCCAGTGACTATTTCCTATTTCCAAACCTTAAGAAATGGCTCGGTGGAAAGAGAATTAGCTTCAACGATGAAATTATTGATCAAACAAATGCCTATTTTAAGGACCTCGAAAAATCCTATTTTTTTGGAAGGGATACAAAAATTGGAGAAACGTTGGACTAAGAGCTAGTTTTTGGGATGTAGTTCAACCTTGTTTATAGTTTTAACAAAGTTTAAACTTAAATGCTGTTTTTGAGATCAAGTTTATTATATTTTAATTGTAGTTTAACCGGCCAGCGTTGGCCGTTTAAACTAAGTTTTGAGTTGTCAAATCATAACAGCTGTGAATGAAAATTATACATAAATAAAGCAGCTGTTAACTAAAAGTCCAAAAAAAAAACAATATATACGAAATTTTTGAAAATGTGTTTTTATTTATATAATTTACATAATACATAATTTATATTTATTTTTACATTTATTTTACAGTCCATTTTATATTTAATTACAACCAATATTAAACAAAAGAAATATTTAATTGTTGGGCACAAAATAAACATTTTTTTTCTATGCGCATTGTTTTGTTTGTTTTTCATTTTTGACATTCGCAAGTGCTACCATATTTCTTTTGAAAATGGCATTACTCTTTTTGGTGTAAAATATGGTAATCTTATTTAATTTGAGATTTTTTAAACCATCACTGAAAAACAGCATGGAGGTTTAAAAGTAGTTTATATCTTATTTAAGTTTAACTAAACAGCTGTAAAACTAAGTTTGATCGTCCTCCCAAAAACTGGCTCTAAGTGTATTGAGCTTATGTTAAAAAATAATTTTTTTTTTTTGCAAAAAAACTATGTTTCATTCAAAAATTCACGGACTTATGGCCCGCCCTCGTAGATGGTTCTATCGACTCAAATAAAGATTTCTTACATTTTATGTGTTTTTTTTTTTAATCAAATTAGAAAGCTCTTAAAAAATCACCCTTTATCAAGCTCATGTTTAAAATGTTTTACTGCATATTTTAAGCGCCTGTAATTATAAACAAAATTACAAATCTATCTGCTAAATACGATCAATTTTCAAATTGTAAACTTTAAATTAAATTAATATTTTTATTAATTTACACAGTTTCCAAAAAAAAAACAAATAACATTTTTAATTACGTGGTTCAAAATCTAGCCAAACGCCAGCATCTAAAGAGCCAATAACTTCATTTTTATTCAATAAATTATCACTACGTGTCTTAGGATTGACCTTAATATTAAAATTACGAACAATTTCCACCAAAGCTGCTTTACCTTGGGTTAGAGCGAAACGCATGCCTAGAATAAAAAATACAATAATGGGTATGTTAAGAATATTAAATACTGGTCCCTTGATTTTTGTAACATATCTCGGACATGCAACATGTTTCGGATTTTGTGATATATCACAATTCATTCAATTAACTAGGATAGGTATAGGGACCAGTCCTGCACAAGTTTATATAATTTTTCGTAAAGGAAGATAATTGAACTCACCCAAACAAGTACGTGGACCATCACCAAAACCTAAAAATTTACCCTCTTCTCGATATTTTTTAATGCCACCATTTTCGGGTAAAAATCGTTCAGGTTTAAAAGATTCTGCATCTTTGTAATAATTGTCATCATGATGTAAACTATAATGGGAAAATAATACCACTTCCCCTTTTCTAAGTTTTAAACTTTTGCCATTTTTATTAACAAGTTCATAAGGTTCGGTACAAAGTTTACTAACAAACAATATGGGAATGAATATACGCAAGGATTCTGAAAAATAAACAGATATAAATAAATTGATTTTGAAGTAGGTACTAATTTCAAGATTCTACCCAGTGTACAAAAAGAGTCTGAAAAGAGCCATCACACCTACTGAAATCATAGCTGTATAAGTGTGTTTTTCTTTGCCGTTGAATCCACTTTTTGAGCGCTCCTTTATGACTCATAAATATGAGCATTATTGAAAATTTAAATTTTTTTAGCCGTTTGGGCAATAGCTAAATTAGGCCAGACATGGGCGGTGTCAATTACATTTCACAATCTTGTACTTGTGACATTTTTTCATATCATTAATAATTTCAGACCTTCGCTCACACTTGTTGGCTTAAACGATTGCTTGTAAAATTTTAAATTTTGTCAATTCCAGACATGGGAGATAATACCAATATTTGTGTATTTAATTACACGCCAATTACATTTGTACGTCTAATTACATGTTATTGGGTGTAATTGAGTAATTGCCCTGTAATTAGATACCCAGATGTTGTTAGTAATCCCCACGTTTGGTATTAAAAATTTTACAAAAAGAAGCGTTTAGCCTACAAGTGTGAGCGTAGGTCTGAAATTATTAATGATATTTAAATATTTTACTAGTGAATGAATGTGAAATGTAATTGACTCCGCCTTTGTCTGAATTAGGCTCATAAAAAGTTAATTATGATTTCTGACTTACCGATAGATCTTAATAAACTTCTGATATGTTGTAAAGAATAAAAATTTAAGAACCCGTGTTTTTTTTAGCTGCCCAATTTCATGTTTAGGCGTGTTAAGTGGGGTCTATTTTATTTAGAAGTGGTGGTGTCTGAGCTTTTTCCGATATAAGGAATCGTTCGGTTTTTATGCGACTATTCCCGAACAGCCTTTTTCGCCTATATATCAAATGATTCAAAAATATGGCAACTCTGGTTTAACTATAACGGCAATATGGGTATCAACATTTTTGTTTTCTTGAATATTTTAACCCTGTGTATAAATCTAGTTTTCTCAAGTTAAAGACAAGTTTCCATACAAAGACAAATTCATTTTTAAAATCACTTTTTAACCATTAAACGTAAGTTTATTGGGCAGCTAAAAAAATACGAGTCTCTTTTTTTTTGTTAATTTACAACATATCCAAAGGTCATTAACAACTGCGAGTTCGGGTCGGGATACCGCCCTTGTTAGAAATTTGAGCGTTCAGAAAATGATAAAGTTTTCGAGGCTTTTATGAGTCATAATATCTGAGCGCTCAGAAATGTGTTGGCTGGGTAATTAAACTTACCATGGAAACATGCATCCAAATAAGGTAATTCTGAGAGTTTTTCAAAAGTCAATACACCATCGCTATTCAAATTTTGCATGATTTCCTCACGTAATTTCTGTTGAGCTTCTTGATTACTAGCCAGCTGCAATTAGAAAACAATATTTAACTACAATTTATTATTTCCGATATTTAATCCGATATTGAATTTAATTACTCCTAACAAGCAGTGGCTCACAGTATAAGCTGTTGTAACGAAACCATCAGTTAAAAATGTCATTATATGCGAAGCCATAACATTAGTCGATAAGTTCTTTTTATCTTGTAATTCTAGTAGATAATTTAAGAAATCCATACGATCGCCGGCATTACTTTGTTGACGTCTCAGGTCGATTGCTTGGGCCATTAAATTAAAAAAAAAATTTGTTGCTTTTTCAGAAAACAAACTCATTTTATACAACTTTGATAAACCCGGTATTAGGCCCGTCAGTAATTGGTACAAAAGCATCCAAAAAGATTGACTAAATAACTCCTTAATCATGTCCAATAAGGGAGCCGGCTTATTATCCGTGAAACTTTCGGACTGAATGCCCAAAATACAATCGGTAACCACCTCTGATGTATAGCGTAAACAAATCTGAAAAAACAATATGAAGTGAAAAGAATCAAAATATATTTTTATGTTCGGTGATGGCACACCAATAAGGTACCTGTTAAAATGATCTCTCAAGTGTTGGGAGATTTTCGTATTAACAAATGGAATCCAAAAGCTGAAAGCCCCTAACAAAAAAATAAAATGAACAAAAAAAAAGTGAGCTTCAGTTACAGGAAGAAGAAGATGAAACATTTTTATTGGAAAATTAAACGGACACAATGGATGTGCAAGACTGTCGCAGTTTCGTCCCCTCCAAAGACTCGTTTAACCGATTTTTTTAAATTTTCATCTGAACGTAAATTAAATAAATAAATAAATCGAAAACAATCAGAAATATAGACCTATGGTCCTAAAAGTGTGCTCTTCTGCGAGTTAAAGTGTTGTTTATCCAAATATATTACTGGCTTTTTTAAAATATAAAAATTTGGAAAGTTATTTCAAAAGTTTCGAAGGATTTAAATATTTTTGACTTTAGCCCATATATGGGAGATAGTTTTAATATATCGAGCTGTTAAAATATTAGATTAGTTCCCATAAATGGAATTCACTTTATAAGAGCTAACGTGCTAACGTTGTAAAATGCAATAGTTTTGTGTACACTGAGAGAATTGTCTTCATTTTAGTAATGAATTGAATTTTATTGATAACCTTCCTGTGAATGAATTTTATTGATAACCTTCCTGTGTTACACTGAGAGAATTTTCCTTCATAGTATTAATAAATCGATTTCATTAAAATGGATTCATTGATTTTATGAATAAATCCATTAACTGAATGAAAACTCATTAAAATAGTATGTATGCCGGAATTAATGAAAAAACAAATTCATATACTTTCTGAAATTTTCATTGGGTCAATGGAACCATTTGATTTAAAGAAACATGATTCATTGATTCAAGAAAAAAAACTTCTTTTGGGAAAATCATGGCATAACAATACGTCACTGAAAAACTGAAATCGAGATTCAATTAAAATATTTGTAAAAACTATAAAAAGTTTAATTGAATTAAGAAAATTGTATCAATTGAAATAATTTATAACTATTTAATTGACTGAGTTTCAATTGAAATTTTAATCATATCTATTAAAGATGTAATTGTGTATTGGTTTTAATTTTAAACAAAATTTTTAGTTGATACTATTAAAACTAAAATTAAAATTGGAAAAAAACCGTCAAAATTTCAACAAATCGCTACGATTAAAAATATCGTTAAAAGTACAAAACAAACTAAACAATTTAAAGAAATCACCAAAATAAAAACTATTGTAAAATTTTTAAAATATTATCAAAACTAAAAAATCGCTAAAACTGAAATAATAGATAGATTTGCAAAAACATAGAAAAAAGCCAAAATTTAAAAAAAATCGTCAAAATTGAAAAAAAAAAATAAAAAAAAATTTTCAAAATTTTAAAAAAATCGATAAACTTGAGAAAAATTGTCAAGATAGACCAAAAAAAAAACATGACAATTTTAGCAGTTTCCCGAAAACTTAAGCCACTTTTTCAATAGGTTGAAATTTTCTGGTTTTCAAAATCACCTATTTATGAACCACGCGGCCTTTTATTACAATTGATTAAAATTGCATAAAAAACAAAATAATTCTTAAATTTTTCTTTATTTGATAGTCTTTTTTATTTACCATTATATGTAATTATCAGTTATGAAACACTAACTAAGTTATGAAACACAATTTTTCTCTTAAATCTCTTAAGTTTTAGACAATAAGAGATCAGTTATCGCACTCTTAAAAAAATGTTTGTAATATTAGAAACAATCATTTGTAATTATAGTTATGCAACGCAGTGTATACTGTACAATTATAAAAATTATATCTAAATCTATTATGTTTAGGTTTTTGTTTACCAGGCGCGGATCCAGGAAAAAATTTTGGGGAGTATAGTTAGGGAATTTTTGAAAAATTTTCAAAATTTTTATTTTATTTTTTGTATTGACAATTTTATTTCGGGGGAGGAAATGTCCCATTTTCCCTCCCCCTGGATCTGCGCCTGAGTTGACAGACGTTTTGAAAGTTCTACTCACTTCACTTGTATTCAAACCAGCATTTCCAGCTTTTTTACTCTGTACTTTAACATAAGCAGTTAAACGTTTGCAAACATCCAAAGTAACCGGATAAGCATTTTTTATCTGAAATTAAATTTATAATACATATGAAATACATTAGGGCGATTTTTTATTAATGAATTTCGCGCGGAATATTGTGCAATGGCGTACTCAGGATTCTCTTTCGGAGGCCCAACATATTTTTTGAATGAAAAATTTTAGATAGTTAAAATATCGAAACGTAATGTTTTCTGCAAATTTGATACTTGTTTGTTGGGTGAATTCTCCAGATTTCGTTGCATCTCGTTGAAAGATCAAGGAGACAAAAGTAACAAAAAAATTGGTAAATAACACAACGGCCAAATGGATTCTAATGCTGCTCGAGACTTTTTTGTTTTATAACTTTTTAATATTTTTAGTATTTTTATACCAATTTGTATTCCATTTGTTTCTTTAAAAGAAGCATGAAAATACGCAACTTTCGGAAAATTGGCCAATTTTTTACCCAATATTTTACCCTTAAACGTGAAATTTGCCGCTTAAAATGTAACAATTTTTTTAATTTTGTAAGCTCTATATCTTATCCAAATAGAATTGCAATCGGAGCGCATTAATCAGCAGCGCTTCCTTGTTAGTTTAAAAAAAAAATAATTGTTCTTACCTTCGTATTTTTTAATAAAAAACCTATTTATTTTATTTCACTGTATTTAGAGTGTTCCTTTCAAAAACCGATACTGTTTTGAATATTTTGTATATCTGAATATTCCAGAAACTTTTTTTGTGGGTCGGTTAACTGGTTTTTTAACAAGATATTTTTCTTGAAAAACTAGCAAAACCTATAATTATGTGTTATTTTTATACGATATTAAAAATTATAGATATAGAATACACAATCGCCGTTATGAAGGTTGTCTTTGGAAAATCGTCAGTTAGTCGAATTTGTTAAAACTTCGTTAAAATCACAACTTTTAAAAATTTTTATTCAGTTTATCATAAATAGCAATCAAAATATAAAAAATGTATTTTCAGAATTTAATTTCGTTACATTTTCCCATGTATACAAATCCGTTTTTTATTAAGTAAACAATTTTATGTACTAATTCGCCTACCTTAATCACACCGACTATCGTCATTTATAAAATTTCGGAAAAGCGATTGTCGTGATCTAGCGGAGATACGAAATCATAGTTTAAAAATAGTTCAATATAAATTATAAAATATTTCTATATTTATTATAAAAACTTGCACAATTTATGAATATAAAAATAATATTCTGTATATGGAGTACATTCGATTTTTTAACTCAAAAAGGTACACAAAAAACGAAACCGGTTTTTAATAAAAACCGTATTCGAAACCGCTTTTTCAAAAATATGATTTTTTGAACAAACCGAAATTTTCTCTTCAGTAAAAAGACAGTAAAATTTTAGCTAAAAAATGTTCAAAATGACGTTGTCTGAAAAACTGTTAAGATTGACAGCTTATTTTATTAACTATTATTTACTAAGTAAGAACAGCAAATATAAATCTGTTAAATCTACAAAAATTTTGTTATATATGAGCTAAATTTTAGTCAATTAAAAGTAATTATTAGACTTCGTTAAAATATTGTTCTACAATATCTAAATATTATATTGTCATATTAGATTTAATTTGTTGATTTTATAATTAGGTTTACCAAATCAGCCAGTTTATACACTAAGGCAGACAAATTCTCATAGAGTGGATTTAGTCTGTTGTATGTAATGTCTCAGTTTAAGTTTAGCCAATTATTGTTTTCTATTGCGGACAACTGAAGATTTTGGTGATGCCAATGAAACAATTGTATTGTCTATCATGAACATGATCAAACTTTTGGAAAATCATCAATATCAT
The DNA here is from genome assembly GCA_021234595.1 of Delia radicum. NCBI lineage: Eukaryota > Metazoa > Arthropoda > Insecta > Diptera > Anthomyiidae > Delia > Delia radicum. Next base: position 156,493,675 of record CM037852.1, read on the forward strand.
GACATTGACAATATCATATTAGATTTTGGATATGGGGTAGAACAATATTCTAACTAAATATATTAAAATATGGAGTCTGAAAAAAACAATTTTTGTATTTTTAATATAAAAATTAAAACTTTTTTGAGTAATTAGTAGACAAAAATTTAATTTTTTAAAGAGTTTTCCTCGATTTGTTGTTATGCGAATAAATATCAGCCCTTCTGAAATCAACAGTTTACAATTTCTTTTACCAAATATTTCTGTTGACTTTATCAAAAGCAAAAAAAAAAAAAAATCAAAATCGTTGAATCTTAACAACATTAGAAAAACCAGTGTAGCAATTTATAAAAGAATTTAAGAACAAATATACAAATTTTAATAAAAATTACATAATAGATATACAGGAATACTAAAATCTGACTTTTGGCCTCTTTGGGGCACTGCTTAAAGTTGTACGATTTGTCTCAAAGTATGACCATAACAGTTTTATAACAACTGTCACAATATTCCGCTCGAAAATTACCGAAATTCCAAAGCTGATTTTTAATGCCCCCTAATATACATATCTATATCGCTCATTTAATAAAAGCCTGTCATAATGACACCCTAATATACATTAGAGTGGGTCGCACCCCATACAAAAAAAAAAGTTGTGCCGGTCACCCCCTAGAATTAAAGATAATTTGAAGAAGATTTGAAAAAAAATTTTTTTTTTTTTTGCCACGCCCCTTGACCCCGCGCATTTGGTTTTTTATTTCCTGTGTCTCCATTTATAGTCCGATCGTAACGTGTGATATATCATTGTTTTTGGAATGACAACGGCTACATTTTCTACTTTGATCACTTTTGACTCCGACGTCAAATTCTAGAAGTGACTTCTGGAAACTCGATTTCTACCACCCTAATTCACGAGTTTTTCTAAACGATAAAAAAGTTTTTTAAATTCCATGAAATTTTGTCTTTTACAGTATATATATTTATTCAGTAACAAAAAAGTTACGAAGGTTTAAAAAAAAATCAATTTGAGTTTTTATTCCAACAATCGTTAGCAATAAGCTTTTTGTGGTTATTGTTTTTGTGGCCATTTTTAAAGTGCTCTCTTTTTAATAAAAAATAAAAAAATATAAATATACATTTTTTAAAAAATCGAAAAAAAATTTAAATAAAATCTATGAAATTTTTTAAAAATTTTATAAAAATCGACAGATTTTATAAAAATTGACAGATTTTAAAAAAATTTATAAATTTTGAAGAATTGAAAACATTTATAAAAATTTTAAAAAAATCAAAAATTCTTGTAAAAATCAAAAAAAAATTTAAAATCGATAAATTTTATAAAAATATGCAAAAATGTAAAAATATGCAAAATATGTAACAAAAAATACAAAATATGCATAAGAATATGCATTTATAGCAAAATATGCAAAAATATGCATTTATAGCAAAATATGTAAAAATATGCACTAACAAATCGATGCATTTTGTTGCAAATTTGTTGATTCGCAAAGATATTTGCTTAACATTGTTCTCTAGCTAACGACAACAGACATGTATTTACATGAAGTTCCGAGCCCTAATAATATGTTTAACAAAAGTGTTGCCAGCTGAATCGGTTTGTGATGACGGTTAAAAAGAGTACTATGTGGAGGAGAAAGAAAATAGAGAAACAAGTGAGATTACGAAAAAGAGAACATTATCATAGTGCAAAAACAAATGCACACTAGCTCCACAAAAAGACCAAAGCTTATTGTTAACGATTGTTGGAATAAAAACTCAAATTGATTTTTTTTAAACCTTCGTAACTTTTTTGTTACTGAATAAATATATATACTGTAAAGGACAAAATTTCATGGAATTTAAAAAACTTTTTTATCGTTTAGAAAAATTCGTGAATTAGGGTGGTAGAAATCGAGTTTCCAGAAGTCACTTCTAGAATTTGACGTCGGAGTCAAAAGTGATCAAAGTAGAAAATGTAGCCGTTGTCATTCCAAAAACAATGATATATCACACGTTACGATCGGACTATAAATGGAGCCACAGGAAATAAAAAACCAAATGCGCGGGGTCAAGGGGCGTGCAAAAAAAAAAAATTTTTTTTTTTCAAATCTTCTTCAAAGTATCTTTAATTCTAGGGGGTGACCGGCACAACTTATTTTATCGACCCGGCCTAATATACATATGTATATTGCTCATTTACTAAAAGGCTGCCATAAACCAAAAAACGAGATTTTTGAGTTAATAATAGATTTATTAGCTATATGATGCTATATTGTGTAAAAATTCCATATTAATATCTTGTATACTTTTCAAGTTAGAAGAGAATATATTTCATCTTTTCTGGAAAGTGCGTGCATAGAGTATATACTTAATGGAGAACTATGCTACCCACGGGTCTCTCGAACTCGCTACCAACTCTCATTAATAAAAAAATGCATTAAAAAAACCTATTTATAAAAAACGTGACCAAATAAATAGAGAGAGGGTCAAGCTAGACAGATATGGATTGAAAACTTTAAACGCGTTTTCTGCAAAATCTTGTGTTTTGAGTTATGTCAGTCTTTTAGTAAATGAGGGATATAAAGGCAAGTACTTGGTAATACTTACACGATTGGGAGTCATGCCAGGAGCAATTTCTAATCTACGCTCTTTCCATTTGTCGCCTTTTAAAACGAAAGGATTATTTGACAATATCAAATTAGATTTTTCATCAACCTAAAAAAAATAAATAATAAATAAATGTGTTCACAATCTTTTTCCAATATTTAAGAACTACAGTGCGCGAAATAACCAAAGCAGATCTTGTCAGATTATTTCGGTAACGGTATTTTAAGGATAACGCTATTTCAATTAATTCGGTGACGACATTTTGGGGATAACAATATTTTAATTATTTCAGGGATATTGCTATTTCGGTTGTTTCGGATAACGATATTTCCATTATATCGGTAAAGGTATTTTAGGGATAACGATAGTCAGCTGAAAGGGCTTCGAATCGATAACGCTATTTTAGCGGCATTGCCGGCCATTCAAGTATATTTACTATTTATATCCCAAAATGGAACTGAGACTACCTCTGACAAACGATACGTACTAGAGTTGTCACACGAATAAGAATTATTCGATTAATCGTAAGAACAAAAAGAAAATTCAAACGAACAATATAAAAAAACATGATTTTCGACTTACAAATAATTCGTATAAATTTTGACGATTAAACCAATAATTTGAAAATAAATTTCTTTTAATAAAATAAATTTTTCGAAAATTTACCAATTTTAGGAAAATTTTTATAAAAAATTATAGTGGACAAAATAAAATCAAAACTCTATTGAAGGAATAACTGAAATTTGAAATTTTTTATAAATCATCTTTCAAGATATGGACTCTTTAATAATGGGTAAAGATATATGATTTGACTTTGGAGGAATTGACAGATAAAGTGGTGTCTTTCAAATATATCAAGGTTTTTTAAGTTTAAACTATACAAAACTACCAAAAATTTTGCTACAATAAAACGATAGAACTTTAGCACTTAAACTCTAAATTCCATTTATGTAATTTCAACGGTGGCTAAAATAAAATTTTAACATTTCTCTATATATAGTAAAACTATCGCCGATATATATTTAACATTTCTACGATTTTCAAAACTGTTATTTTTTCATCACGAGATAATGCCAAATGGAGTATGATTGAGAAATATTTTGGAGTTGCAATAGTCAAAAATTATGGCATTTGAGAATTGGTATTGTTGTAGTATTCAAATTAATGACAAAATTCTTAAAATTTTCTTTCTTATTTTGATGGATTTTCACACAGTTTGAAATTCAACTCTTCGAAATCTATCGTCCTTTCTATATCCTTTAGCCTTTTTTTTGTAAGCAAAGGAGTTTTTTTTTTGTTATCCTTGCATATTTCTTTGAATGTCAGACTGCATTTACTGCATGCTAAAATATTTATTTTATCCTTAGGACTCGAAATGTATGCAGAGTGCATTTTTGCATTTATATTCAACTTTGCGCTAACGATTTTCAAAAATGTATACAAACCAGTTTTTATTAACCAGTATGTTCCAACATACTTTATTTTGGTTTCTTTTTTTTGTTTGTGTGATACATAAAGCAAAGTACCTGTATGCTTTGGTTTTTTCGTTTTACATAGAAAGCTTTTTGAAAAATCCAAAAAGCTTTCTAAAATGTATTTATGTAGCCATCGGATCATATATCATATAAAATGTATTTATGTAGCCATTGGATCTTACATCATTACAGTGTTGTTGTAAAATATTAGAAAATTTCTAATAATATCGAGAAAAGAGAAAAAGAAATTTTCATTTTGTATGCTTCGGTTCTTTCGCAGACTGTATTTTTATGTATGTTGCTTTCAATAAAAAATATGTTGCATCAATGTCAAACTTACAGTATTTGTTGTCATATATGATAAAAATAAAAAAATTAATAACTTTTACAATATTTTCAAAAAGTGGGCTAAGTAGGCGTGGTTAAATATTAAAATAATTTGATCTCATTTTAGTATATTATTTATAATAACTTAACTATATTCGTATCAATAGATCTTGTGATGTAGAATTTAAAAAATATATATATATTTTTAAATTCAGAACTAGGTCTGAATTTTTGATGTAACATAAAACTCAATTTATTTAATAATCAGCCAAAATATCAAATTTTTTTTTTTAATTTATTAAAAAACTTCAAATTTTCTATTGATCCAGAAGCTTTCAACGTGTAACTAGGTGGTGTTTTAGAGAATAATCGGCCAAAAAACTTAATTTTTTTTTTCAATTTATTGAAAAAGTTCAGATTCTCTATTGATCCAGAAGCTTTCAAAGTGTAACTAGGTGGCGTTTTAGAGAATAATCGGCCAGAAAAAATTTAATTTTTTTTAATTTATTAAAAAAGTACAGATCAAGATAAATTTATATTAGGTAGTGCTAGTTGCCCAGCTGTTTATCTTCCTCTTACCTTTTTTTATGTATGTTGGTCTTCGATATGTCAAATTTTGTCTAGATATAGCTGGTTTTGACATTTCGGTGTACTGTAGGTAACAACAGTACAGTATTGTTGCAGTTGTTGTTCCACTAGCACTACCTATATAAATTTATCTTGGTTCAGATTCTCTATTGATCCAGAAGCTTTCAACGTGTAACTAGGTGGCGTTTTAGAGAATAATCCGCCCACAAAATTTAAATTTTAATTTTTAATTTTTTTTTTTAAAGCTCAGATTTTCTATTGATCCAGGAGCTTTCAACGTGTAACGCTGTGTAACTAAGCGTTGTGTTATTAAGCTTTACCTTAATTTTAAGAAAATTTTTCTAATATTTAATAATGAAAATATTTATTAATTTATTGAAAATTTCATTGGTTGAAATTTGTTAGTGGGTAAAAATATAATTAATTGGTGGTACAAATTTCTCAAAATTTACTAGTAAATACTTACAAAATCTGCAAATTCATTATCATGGAATGATTTAAAATCATTAACATACATGTTGTGGACTAAATCAGGATCGAGAATTAACAATAGTGGAGAACGGCTATTAAAAATACCCACAAATTTATCGGTATTTTTATATTGTCTATAAATATCGTCAATGTCATAAATCATGTGACGTTTTTGTGTATAGGCTGATGGCAAAGATCCCGCTACTGGATATGATTTAGCTTCGGTTACACCACGTTTGTTCCATTTTCCATAATTCCACATTAAAAACGTATATAATAGACCCACAACTCCAAATAGGAGTGTAACTGTTATAAGCCAAGTGTCCATAGTTGAAATGTTTGTTTTTCTTAATTTTTTAATGAATATTTCTAATAAATATTAATTTTAGCACTTAATGAATACAATTCATATCGAATTAAAAATAAATACTAAAATTAATAAAAAAATTCATTATATTTTTAGACTGAAAGCTTCATAAAATGTTTATCATTTATTATTTGCAACTACTTGAATGCAAGTTTTTTATTTGGGTGCTACACTCAATAAAGTTTTTCAGTATAATCTACTTAAAAGCATAGCTAAGGGACAATGCACACACCATCTCTGTCCAACCATATCTACAATTTCCCAGTATTAATGGGAGGACTTGTCAAATTATTGTAAATTCTCTTTGAAAATGACATTTCGTATCACCAATATTGGGAAATAGTAGATACAGGTGGATAGTGGTGGATATCGTGCGAATCAAGCTTAAAACAAAGGTACATGTCGTACAGTGTGATTTTTGAAAATTACTGGTTATAAATATGAAATCTTTTGAAATATTAGGTCACCCTGTTTTAGTTCGGGGCGTAATTGTCATAGTTGACTAACTCGTGTTTATTTAGATTTTAGAGCTCAAATTTCTTCTAAATCGAATAATGCTAACCCTTTCCGACTAAAGTCCTATATAATTGAACATTTTTTGATTATTAAGGATTTGATCGCTGGTCGCAATGGATTAGCATTATCCGATTTGGTAGAAATTTGCATCAAAATATCTTTGGACCTAGTCGTAAACGAACCTGCCTTATATCTGATGAAAATCAAAAGTCGAAGTTATTTTCAAAAAATTTTTAGAATAATGAAAAAAAAAATCGAAATTTTTAACAAAAAATCATGCCGCAATATCTCGAAAACCGTTAGTGCGATTTTAAAGTTTCTGAGAAATTGTTTAACATTTTAATTGTAAATGCTTTTTTAACATTAGAGCAATTGTAAAATAAAATTTTTCCAAACCATTTCTGGTGATTTTTATAAAAAATAACAGTTAGTTTTGGTCTCTGCTCAAAATATATATTATACAACCAAAAAATATAAAGAAAAATACGCAAAATATTTTTTGTCATATATTACAACTTAAAAATAAACCCGCTATTATTTTGGAAAACACGAATATTTTGCCGGTTTTATGATATTTAGAAAAAAAATTAATTTAAATTTGCAAAATTAAACATTTTATAAAAGGGTGCTTTTTAAGGTTATAAACATTTTGTTTGCTCCATAAAATTTAAAATTTTTAATGCCTTTTCGATTTAATTTTATGCTAATTAAAATCTTTTATTTGATGCACACGCTTTCAATGTTACAAAGCGAAATGTGTTTAAAAAAACTGTCTCTTTCTATACTCGCTAGGAATGAACAAAATTTTTTTTGTGCATTTTTATCAATTTTTTCCCTGGTAGGGTTGTCAATTATTCGTGTTTTTATTTTGTTCGATTAAACGGCCAAACAATTTCTGATCGAACTATACATTTTTAAATTCAACTAACATTGTCATTTGTTTTTAACTGTTGAAAAAATGAAACACAAATGTAGCAAAAATCAAAAACAAATGAAGTAAAAAAAATTTACTAACATTTAATTGTTTTTTCTAAATTAAAACAAAAAACTGATAAAATGAATATAATTTCATAGTACAGTATTTGATGTGGTTTGTTTTTTTAAATGAACTACAAATGTAGTCAAAACTGAAATTTGTTCTTCAAATGACTGTTTTTTCACTTAAAAATAAAGATACTGTATTACAACTCAAACAACTACACATACTATTCACAGCAGAAGTTTCCTGAGTGTATAGTTTAAACTTCAAAAGACATTTTTAAACGATAGCACTACTATCTATGAATTATTTTATATTGTTTGCTTCATAGTCAAATCTTTACAAATTATTAAGGAGTCCCTATCTTGGAAAATGATTAATAATCGTTTTTAAATTTCAGTTATTTCTTCAATATTTTTTTTGTCCATTACCATTTTTTTTTATAAATTTTCTCAAAATTAGTAATTTTTTTATATTATTCGCTTTATTCGATTAAGCATCAAAATTTATTCGAATTATTCAAAAACAATGTTTTTTGAATTGTTCGTTCGAATTTTTGTTTTGTTCGTTCGATTAATCGAATCATTTTTATTCGATTGACAACCCTAGTCCCGAGTGAACACTCACTTTAGATACCTAAACTATGTCCTCAAGCCATGTTTTTTGTAAACAAAATATAATTAAAATATAATTAAATTGACTCGGAGTAGCCGTTTACTGAGAAACTTAGTTCACGCTTTACGCTAGCAAATTTCAAATATAATTGTGAATGTCAGACGAACTGGGTTAGAACCGACGATCATCCGTTTGTCAGACAAGTACTCAACCTCTAGCCTAAACCCGATTTAAATATACTTCTTTTAAATTTCGATCTTGAATATTTTCTAGTTTCAAATTTAAAAATTTTTCTAAAAATAGATTTGTATGTACAATAGAAATTCGGTTGCTAATCTCAATATTTTATTAGAGTTACCAAAACTATAAAAAATTTTATATTATAATAAAAATTTTTTTTTATTAATAAAAATTCTTATCCGCGAACTTGGCTCGAACCGGCGACCTCCTGTTTGACAGGCAATTACGTTACCTCTAGCCTAAACCCAATTTAAATTTGTATTTTCCAATTTCTGCTTGAAATATTTTTTTTCTTTAAAGTTTAAATATGAATGTCTACAACTAGATTAGTATGTACAACAGAAATAGGATTGCTAATCTTAATATTTTATTAGAGTTACTAGAACTATTAAAAAACTTTATATTATTTTAAAATTGGCAACGAATACTTATATCTTAGATAGAGGGATTTTTTTTAGCTGCAAATATTTTATTCAGGGTAATGTAGGAGATAATATTTTTTCAATATTGATAAGTAAAACCAATGGTTTGAATGATGTGACTGCGTTTTGGTTAATTTTATATATTTTCTGATTACAATATAGTTTTATTATTCTGATGATGAATTTCAAGTACTTACAATTAAAATTATTGAATAATGATTAAATTTTATTGGTTACAATGGAATTCCAACCAATTTATTCTCTGCGTGTACGTTTTATCCGTTTAAAAGATCACAAATTGTAAGAAAAGACATTTTATTAAACATTGATTAAAATTTTAAGAAAACATTTTTGATTTAATTCATGTTTAGATATAACATAACCACAAGAAATGTTGTACTTTTATTTGTATTTAAAAATCTTTTCTCTATGAAATTTTTTGAAACAGTTTCGTGTTTTGTTGAAGCATAAGGCTGTGTCAAGCTTTTCGCATTTAATAAAATCGATTAGCGACCCAATTGGGCCAATGGTCTATGTGATCTAGTCGAACTTCGTTTTGGGGAATTGGTAAAGTTCTTGGATGCTTTCTCTAGAATAAAACATTGTAAAAATATGATTGTTCGAATATTTTTAAAAAATAGAAAATAGGTACATACCTTGCGAGAAACTTTTTTTTTAATCCGAGCTATTGTTTTTCCCAGTTGCAAAGCGTTTCACCTACTTTCATAGGAAAGTCCGTCAACGTTCCGCTGACATTATTGCCTTTTTACCTAGCGGGAAAAAGTTTTTTTTTAATTCGAGCTATTGCTTTTCCCATTTTGCAAAGCGTTTCACCTACTTTCTCACGAAAATCCGCCAACATTCCGCTGACATTGTTGCCTTTTTACCTTGCGGGAAATATTTTTTATATCCGAGCTATTGTTTTTTCCATTTTGCAAAGCGTTTCACCTACTTTCACAAGAAAGTCCGCCGACGTTCCGCTAACATTGTTGCCTTTTTGTAATTCAGCTCGTTTGTATAAAGCCAAGCATTGACCAAGGCTGTATCTACCAAGTGATAAAAAAAAGGCGAATACACAATTTTCAAGATCCCTATGCAGGAATCCAGTAGGTCGAATACGCCCATAAACTTATTATATTCTGATACAAAGTTTAAACAATCGACCTTTATTTTTCTTTCCAACTTTTTGTCGAACCTTTCAACGCTTTGCTCAGGATTCTTACAGCAAAAGTTTGACATCAAGTTAATAGTTTTGTTGTCTCGCCAAGAAACAGCAGATATATTAAAATTATCAACCGTTGCAACATATTGGCATGATTATCCGCATGGTTTTTTCATGATAATTTTGTCGTCTGGAAGTTTTAAGTTCGGAATTCTATTCCGTAGGACTGTACCCAGCGAGAAAAAAAACACGATTTACAAGAGTGATCATTAACGGCAACGATGTATAATAATTTTAAACACTTTGTGGTTTATTTCTGATGGAACGGGTCGCAGAAGTCTAATAATAATGTGGGCCCACGCTCACAAATAACTTTCTTCGGGAAGCCTATACAGGGGGTTGTTTTCTTGACGTATATATTTCAAAGTTATAGTTGTAATCCGATATTCCTGCAAGCATATACAGCTTGAAACCCCATTTGTTTGGTTTCATTGGAAGATACTTCCTCAAATATGATTTACATTTTGTAGAGCACAGAGCTCATCAACAGAAAGACAGCTTTCAAATGGGATCGACAAACATTTTTCAACCCAATGTCTCACAACAGGCCATTTTTTTAGAAGCCGGTCGTGATTTGGATCATCTCTTGGTCTTACTTCATTATTGTTATTGAAATGTAACATTGACTTAATTTTTTCAAATTTATTTATAGATTTCTAAGTTATCCTTCATTGAATCTTCTGTTACACATTTATATAATATAACTGTACCACTAAGGACAAAACGGCTTAATTACAAGGCGAGACCTTGGTTCACTGCTGAAATCAAGGTTCTAATTGAAAAAAGAGATTTCGCGTACTCCCACTGGAAACACTTTAAAACCTCAATGTTACGTGATGAATATCGGAGGGCTAGACGTGATGTTAACAATTTAATTAGGAAATCTAAATCCGAATACTACACCAATAAATTTTCACAGGCTGTCAACTCTAAACAAACATGGCGTACGATCAAGGAAATTGGTGTGGGAAGGCAAATTAACATAACCAATAATTTGGTCAACGTCAATGAGATTAATGAAACTTTTATTAATGTTCCCGTGGTTCCAACTGATCCAGGTTTTTTCAACTTTAACAACAGTAATCTCCTAACCAACACTTCCAAGTTTCAATTTCAGTGTGTGAGCCAAATAGATGTGTTCAAGTGTTGTCTAAACATAAAATCTAATGCTGTAGGATTTGATAATGTACATCCCAAATTCTTTAAAATCCTTTTGCCCAAAATCTTTCCTTATATAACAGACCTTCTCAACACAGTTATAATAACCAGTTCTTTCCCGCTTAACTGGAAGCACGTCAAGATACTGCCGGTTCCCAAGTCCAATGATGAATTTAGGCCCATAGCAATCCTGCCTTTTGTTTCCAAAGTTTTGGAAAAACTTATGCATCAGCAACTAAACAGTTACATTAACAGCCATAACCTACTCACTGATAAGCAGTCTGGATTTCGGCCAAAACACAGTTGCGTTTCTGCACTACTAAACGTATCAGAGGATCTGAGACAGTGCATCGATGATGACGAAATTTCCTTCCTTGTATTACTTGATCACTCTAAGGCCTTCGATACGGTTGATCACCAAATTTTGTATGATAAGATGAGATATATGTTTAATTTCTCTGACACCGCACTAAAATTATTAAAATCTTATCTTTCTGGTCGAACACAATCTGTAAGTGTCGATGGATCTATTTCGGATAAACTAAATGTAACAAGAGGGGTACCCCAAGGTTCTATTCTTGGGCCTCTTCTTTTTACAATGTATTCAAACGATCTTCCTATTCAACTAGAATACTGCAAAGTGCATATGTATGCAGATGATGTGCAAAAAAGTCCAAATGCCTAATAATTCACAAAAAAACGTTAAAATTCTCAAGAAACTTCGAAATAAGACTGAATGATCAAAAAATTGAAATTGTCAATTCAGTTAAAAACCTTGGAATTATATTTAATAATACCCTCACCTGGTCCAATCACATCAACAGTATTGTAGGCAAAACATATTCTATGCTTCGTAGTCTCTGGGTAACCCGGCCATTTACTACATTAAAAACCAGGAAACTCATCGCGAATTCATATCTCATGCCAAGTTTACTGTATGGATGTGAAATTTTTTCTAACAGTGACTCTATCGGTAAGCGAAAATTGAATGTTGCATACAACAATATCATAAGATATGTTTTCGGACTTCATAAATTTGCTGAATTATCGCCGTATGCCACTAAACTTCACGGGACCACTTTTGATAACCTCATAAATATCAGGTGTTTAATATATATGCATAAATTGTATATGACCGTGAGCCAAATTACCTCTATCAACGCCTTAATTTCGCAAGATCGAAAAGAGGAAAGCTGATCAAGTCATTTAAATTTAAATACCTTTCGTCAACATGGCAATTCTTTGTTGCTGTAACTCGTCTTTGGAATAAACTGCCACTTAAACTTCAGGGCAATAGTAATGCAATAATGTTTAAAAAAGAACTTAACAAATACTACAACTGTCATGATTAATAACTGACTTTTTAACTACGAAATTTAATTACTTTATACAAATATTAAATGCTTCTGTTTTCATTAATTAACAATAAATCGCGGAAATTAATATGCTCTTTATTACATGTTTAAATATTGAATTTTTTTTTCTCTCTTTATATATATACATTTGTACTTTTTGTTAACATGATTATCATCCTGTCTTTATTTATTATTTCTTTTATTTTTACTTAATGTTTTAATGTGTTTTAATTCTGATTATGTCATTAACATTGTTCTTATCCATATTTTTTTTTTTTTTTCTCTTTAACATTTTTATTATTTTAATATATCATAATTATAAATTTTGTGAACGCATATATTTCTATGCTCTAATTATAAGATTTTATCTTGTTGCATAGAAAAGGAAATAAATAAATAAATAAATAGTCTCCTGTGTATTCCTAATAATCGTTGCCCAATTGTTTGGAATTTGAATCACATACATCGTTATGCATATACCCAACAATTTTTGCAAATCCAATTGATCAATATGGTCTCGAGAATCTGGATTTTTCTGCCAAGTATATAAATTCTACTGGTAAACAATATTATTCATAAGATCGTCTGAAAAATATATGTGAAGTAACTGCAAATCCACTCAAATTCAAAATAAGTATGCTCTGAAAGCTCTTCGCTAGCCTTAAAATCAGTGTTTAAATCCATTGTGAGTTCTTTTTGTGTCTAAATAGTTCTTTCATATTTTTGTTTCAGAGACCGTAGGTCACCAATATTGCTTTTCTCATTAGCATTTGGCTCCTCACCATCACCAGATGATTTTCCTGCATTTGCTTCCTCCTCCACATAATCTAGTCGACTTAAGTTGACTTCAACATTTCATTTGTACTCGTCCTCCACAAAAAACTCATCTTCACTTTCAACCCAACCTTACACAGGGCGACAAGGTTTTCTAACTAAGAATCAGACTATACTTTCCCGAAGGTTTTAGGCGTGCTGAATCCGGATCTATCACGTCAGGTTTTCGAGATATTCTAACCTAGAAGTACAAAAAACACATTTTTTGGGTACATTTGAGGTCTTGTAACTTCTAGACAGAAGTCGTCTGTTGAACGTACTGAATTAGCAGCCTTAACCCATTGCATGTGCAAGACGTGTACAGTCGCAAATAATGAAGTGTTAAAAAATGTGTATCACTGCTTCTCAGATTTTTTAAAAATTAAAAATGGATTTTGTAGGGGAGGAGTAGATACCGTAACGATCTTTTTGAAAAATAAATTGTTCTGGAAGCTACAGGACCTCAAATATACCCAAAAAAAATCGTTTTTTATGTTAGAATATCTTGAAAACCTGACTTGATAGGGATATTCTGTGGTCGGATTCGGATTCAGCACGTCTAAAACCTTAGGGAAAATTTAGTCTAACTCTTGGTTAGAAAATTTCATAAAATTTTGTCAGCCTGTGCTATTTTTGCAATTTCGTTATCAGTAAGAAACTACTTACACGTAAAAAATCGATACCAAAAAACTTGTAAAATATCTTTACAGGATAATATTTAATATTCATGCTTGTAAAATGTTTCAAGTTTTTGAATAAGCTGTGCAAAAAATCATATTCTGGTGATATATTTCTAGTTTTTTGGTAGCGATATTTTATGTGTAAAATCGCCATTCATTCGAAAAATCGCCTTGTAGCAGTCAACTGCTAACGGTTTTGAAATCTGTTCAAAATGTGTTTGCCAACTTAAAGTTCTATACCTGTATAAAAAACACCTTTTACATATGTTATGCTACATAAAAAATAAATAAAAAATTTAAGTTTTATTTCAATTCAAATTTTTAACAACATTTTCAAAATGACAAAAGGCATATCGATTTTTATGTTTTAGTTATTGAATTTAATTATTATATAAAATCATAGATTACATAGATCTCAAACTCTTTGACATTAGCTGTCAGAGCAGGTAACTCATGAGAATGTGTGGGACATACGTGGTATATCTATGTATACAAAAAATAGTTGAATGCATATGAAAACATGTGTTTGGTTATAAAAGCAGAAGAGGAGTTTTAAATCTATGTAATACTGTGTAAACTATCTATGTAATACTGTGTAAACGACTAAATGTTTTTTTATTTTTTATTTTAAAAATAGTATTCACCTTAATTTTTTTTTTATTTATTAAATTAAATAAAAACAATTATATTCTAATTTTACATTATTTTTATTTATTTACAACAATTTAAATATAAAAAAAACTAAATTTTAATTACGTGGCTCGAAATCTAGCCAAATGCCACCATCCAAAAAGGCAATAAATTCTTTTTTATCCAATAAATTATCACTACGGGTCTTAGGATTGACCTTAATATTAAAATTACGAACAATTTCCACCAAAGCTGCTTTACCTTGGGTTAGAGCGAAACGCATGCCTAAAAACAAAACAAAAAATAATTACCCGATTCAAAATATAAATTATAAATTATTCTATATAAATATACGTATAGGTTATTGCATGCTATTATATGTGAATGCAATTATATAAAAATTGTTCTCTAAATTTTTAAATACGACGCCACATATAATTGGATCGTATTACATATCGACCACTATATAATCGTAAACACATTATAAATAAAAAACTACATAAAGCTTATTATCCAAATTTTAGAATTATGCTTAAGAAACAAATACGGATTTGATTCTGAAAAACAAAAATTCATGTAAATCTAGTACTTTTTAAGAAATGTAGTTACGGCCTTTTGTACTTTATTTTTCTGAACCCAAAAGGACTTAACTAACTGCCATACAAAAATGAATGCAAAAAATAAAACAAAAGTTCAAGATAAAAAATACTGCTTTTCGGCAGTAATTAAAATTTGTTTTAGTCAACTTATGTATTTTTATCTGTTTATTGTAAGTCTTTTTTAAATAAAACGCATTTTAACTATTTGAAAACTTTCGAGAAAAATTTATTAAATTAATTAATTTATTTCCAGAAAATAAAATTAAATGACATTTTTTAAACAAAAAACAATATAAAGAAGTTTGATATAATTTTTATTAAAATAAAAATTATGTTTTTTTCGACCTTTAATTGTGCAATGAAAATTATTGAATTGTGAAAGGCGTGGTAGAGAAGAATGAGTGTATTTTCTAAAAATCATAACTACATTGCAAATTTTCAATTTTTTCTGAATCAGACTGCGCAGTTTCTGGTATTGAACCTTCGTCAGTGACCCTGTTTTTTTGAATTTTTTAATAATGTAATATTTGTTATGTTTTTATATGTTCGATTGCGTGTATATGAAATTTTTCTGTGCAATCACTGATTTATTGAAGTTCGATGCCATACTCTATAGAGTTTTTGTTTTTGATCAATGGTGATAATCACTCATATATTAGTTCTCATTTAGTGGGATAACTAGTTTATATGAAAGTTTGATGTTTGCACGGGATTGTCACTTCTTTCAAAACGTGTTCTGATGATGGGAACCTATACATTCCTGAAAGTGGTCAATTAATAAATTTGAAAATAAAAACTCTATAGATTATTTGTTAGGACAATATCCTAATAATGAAATATATAATATGGCCTCGAACTTGAATAATTTTCATTTTCATTGAAAAAACAATATAAATCATTTCATAAAAGGCAAAAAAAGCACTACACGACTTTTTGGTTAATGAATATATTGAAATTGCAGATAGGGCCTTTTGATTTTAGTTAATAAAATCGGTATCGGTAAACGTTTGAAATATTTGTGTGAAGGTATATTTTGGTTAACTACATCGTAATCAATAAAAAAGTCAATTCTGAATTTTTTGTTAGTTACGACCTTTTAGATTTTATACAATCATATATGGTTAATCTAATTATGTTCGAATACATGTATAATTAGATATAACACAAATTAAAAGTATACACACAAACAAATTTATAAAATATATCTAACATTGCCTAAAATCATAGGCTAATTTCACTTAGAGTTTGTTATGTTTTACGGCATTGGTGATTTTCAATTGATTTTTGTGTTCGAAAAACACCCATCATTTTGTTGTTTTAGCAATTATCAAAGGTGTAATTCATACTTTGGTTTTGAAAATATATACCTGATATTAGGTAAAAATTAAATGGCAAAAATGAAATAAATATTTCTGTACATTTTATTATTTATTTTTGTTGTAATTAATGTTTGTTGGGATATACAAAGTACTTGCTTTTTGTAAAAACTTTGTATTTTATATTTTTCTGTTAAATTTGTATTTTATGTTTTTGTAAAACTTCATTCGAAGAAAATTTTCTAAGACGGGCAGACATTTAATTTTTGTTAATAAAATTAATTAATATTCCTTTTTAAAATTCGTGGTTTTTCGCTTATTTAATCGTCATAAAATAAGAGGTTATGGGCCTTAACGAAAAATCAACTGGTATAGCGCAGTTTGCTGGATCCAATTTTGAAAATTGGAAATTCCGGGTGGAGAGGCATCTATCATCGGTGGGTTGTATTAAAGCTGTAACGGAGTCAGTACCTACCGTGGCTGCGGAAATTCCTGCCTTTATGAAGTTGGATGATAAAGCACAGGATGTTATTGTCTCGTTTATTCATGATGACTATATTGAATACGTTCGAGGCAAGGATACTGCAAAAGAAATGTGGGACTCTCTTTGTGCTACGTTTGAAAAGAAGTCTGCCCAGAATCAAACCTTGGTAAGGAAGGAACTCGCAAAACTAAGATTACGAGAAGGTGAAGATATGAACAAACACCTATTGAAATTTGATTCCTTAATCCGACAATTGAAATCCGCTGGGGCCAAACCGGAAGAAGCAGATTTGGTGTCCCAACTGTTTTTGACTCTACCAGAGTCATACGATGCTGTGGTAACTGCTCTGGAAAATTTACCCAATGAAGAGCTGACGGTTTCAATTGTAAAGCAGCGTTTGTTGGCAGAAGAATCCAAAAAGAAACAAAGAACGTCTGAAATTGTTGAAGAAAAGATAACCGCCTTTGCTACAAAGAAGAAGAAAGCTAAGTTTAATGGAAAATGCCATAAGTGTGGACGTTATGGACATATGAAAAAGGATTGCCGTGTGAAGGAAGCGAATGTTGCTGTTGTTCCTAGTGTTAGCTTTATGGCCGATTCAAATCAACATTCCAAAGTCAAGAAGGATGAGCTGGTGTCTTTTGCTTTAGATTCGGGTGCAACTGATCACTTTGTCAATGATGTTAATATGTTTTCAAAAATAAAGAATCTTGCTGAACCCCGTTACATAAGTGTGGCTAAAAACGATGAGCATGTAGTTGCTAAGAAAATTGGTGATATTGAGTGTGTAAGCAATGCCAATGTGACCATGAATCTGAAGGACGGTTTGTATAGTCCCGATTTTCGTGAAAATCTTTTGTCTGTGAGTCGAATAGTAGATGCTGATGTTGACGTATATTTTACGAAAGATCGTGCTGAACTTCTTAAAGATGGAAATGTTATTGCGACTGGAAAAAGAAGTGGTAATTTGTTTGAAGTAAAATTCAAGATTTTAAGGTCAGTATCCAATTTATCTAAAACTGAAACGGAAACGTTATGGCATCGACGTATGGGTCATATAAGTAAACAATCCTATAGTGATATGATAAAGCATAATATGGTAACGGGTATACCAAATCAAATTCCAAACATTTTTTGTGAAGTATGTACACAAAGTAGACAGTGTCGTGAACCGTTTGATGGTACTCGTTCAAGAGCTACCCGTCCTATTGAGCATATACACTCTGATGTTTGTGGACCTATAGGTCCTGTAGCGTATGATGGATCAAAATATTTTGTTACTTTTATCGATGACTATACCCATTTTGCCCATGTATATTTGATAAAGCATAAGTCCGAAGTTTTTGATAAGTTCAAAGAGTTTAATGCTCTTGTAAATGCAAAATTTGGTACTAATATTTCCATTTTAACTATTGACCAGGGTCGCGAATACAAGTCTAAAGAAATGATAATGTACTGTAAGGAAAAGGTATTCAAATTGCTGAAACAATTGCATATTCTCCTCAGCAAAACGGAGTGGCTGAACGGTTCAACCGAACTGTGGTCGAGAAGGCTCGTGCGCTTATGATTGAAGCTGGTACTCCTAAATCGTTGTGGGGTGATGCTGTCTACGCAAGTACCTATTTAATAAACAGAAGTCCTACAAAAGCGTTGATGTGTAATAAAACTCCTGCCGAAATGTGGTTCAATGGAAAACCTGATCTAACAAAGCTTAGAGTTTTTGGATGTTCTGTGTATGCTTGGATTCCTAATCAGAAACGGAAGAAACTGGATGCCAAAAGTAATAATTACGTTATGGTTGGTTATTGTCCGAATGGCTACAGATTGTGGGACAAGAAGAATAGAATTGTAATCCTTGCTCGTGATTGTAAATTTGACGAGTCTAATTACCCATACAAAAAGGTTGAAAATAATGTTCCAAATTTACAAACTATATATCGTGATAATGAAGATAATGGTAATACAGTAGATACAGTTGAAGAACCAAACGAGCAAGAGGGGGAAACAGATAGTGGTGTCGTTTCGGTTGACTTAGAAGAAGAGCCAATTATCAACACTAGTTCTGATGAAATATTACAACCTGTAATTGAAATGAACTCAGAAGAGGCACACGAGAACGTAAACCGCCAAGCAGATTTACTGAGCTTTATGAGTCAATTTTTAAAGCTGTCTGCAATGATGATGTTCCCAATTCGTTTTCTGAAATTGAAAATTCAACAAATCGTGATAAGTGGCTTGAAGCTGTGAAAAGCGAATTAGATTCTATGGAGAAAAATAAAGTCTGGAATATAGTAAAGAAACCAGACAACAAGAAACTACTCAAGTCCAGATGGGTTTTTGTGATCAAGACCGATGGTAATGGAAATCCTGTTCGTTTTAAAGCCAGGTTGGTTGCCAAAGGATTCCTACAAAAATTTGGCGTGGACTATGAAGAAACTTATTCGCCTGTTGCTAAGCTTAGTACTTTGCGCACCGTGTTGGCTGTTGGTGTAAGAAGAGGCTATACTTTCTACCAGTTAGATGTTAAAAACTGCATTTTTACATGGTGAGCTTAAAGAAGATATCTACATGGAAGTTCCTGAAGGTATGAATACGAATCCAGGTATGTCTTTAAAGTTGGTAAAATCATTGTACGGCTTAAAGCAAAGTCCGAGGTGTTGGAACCAAAAAGTTAATATGGTACTTGAAGGTCTTGGTTTTAAAAGATCGCAACATGACTACTGTCTCTATACCAAAAATAACAATGGAAACGTAATGCTGCTCCTGCTCTATGTGGATGATGTTTTGATTGCTGGTAATGATTTAAATGATATTGATCGTGTTAAGAAAAAACTATCATCAGTTTTCGATATGTCTGACTGTGGTGAACTCCAATACTACCTTGGTATGAAAATTGAGTACAACAAACAAATGAGATATATGTATCTGAGTCAGGAAGCTAGCATTGTAAAGATACTAGAGAAATTCGGCATGACTGATTGCAATACTATTGATACTCCAATGGAAAAGGGTCTCCAATTACCACGTACTGAAGAAGAGTCTTCTAAACATCCTTATAGAGAACTCTTGGGAAGCCTGATGTACCTTATGTTATGTGTACGGCCAGACATTTGCTATGCTGTTGGTTACATGGGTCGTTATCAGGAGAATTTTGCTGAAATTCATTGGTCTGCTCTTAAGCGAATATTAAGATATCTTAAAGGAACTAAATCACTAAAACTAAAGTTTGATAATACCTGTAAAGATAAAGATGTTCTTGTTGGCTTTGTGGATGCTGATTGGGCTTCAAATACTGATGATCGTAAATCAACAAGTGGCTATATTTATTATGTCTATGGTTGTCCAGTGTCTTGGTCAAGTAAAAAACAAACCACGGTAGCTACTTCATCAAGTGAGGCTGAATATGTTGCCTTAAGTTTGGCAACTTCTGAGGGCTTATGGTTAAAAGGCATTTTAGAGGATATGAATGAAATGACAACAAATGAACCGTTTTTGTTATACGAAGATAATGCTGGGTGCATTGCCATGGCAAAGAGTGCTGAAACTAAGAGGTCAAAACACATTGACATCAAACACCATTTTATAAGAGATCATGTGTTGAAGGGTGATCTGGAGATACAACATATTTCTACTAAGGATCAAGTGGCTGATGTGTTTACAAAAGCAATAGATAGACGTAGTTTTGATTCAATTAGAAATTTGTTAAAATTGTATAATTGAGAGGGGGGTGTTGTAATTAATGTTTGTTGGGATATACAAAGTACTTGCTTTTTGTAAAAACTTTGTATTTTATATTTTTCTGTTAAATTTGTATTTTATGTTTTTGTAAAACTTCATTCGAAGAAAATTTTCTAAGACGGGCAGACATTTAATTTTTGTTAATAAAATTAATTAATATTCCTTTTTAAAATTCGTGGTTTTTCGCTTATTTAATCGTCATAAAATAAGAATTTTAATTCAGTTTCATTTATGTATATGTATTTACATGGCATTTACCACCGGGTTCCAGACCGCGGCAGTTTTTTGCCAACCGAATTTTTGTAGTTCCGCGTTCTATCACTATTACTAAATTTTTAAAACTATTGTTACAAACGATATTTATTTATAAATTTCGAATTTTTATTGTAACAATTGAATATTTGATATATATGTCCATAAATATATTCTATAAAGAGATTCACATGCGTTCAACAAAATTTATATAATTAATAAAAAAATTATATGGCTCGAACTGGGGTCGAACCGATGATCTTCCGTTTGTCAGACAAGTACTTTACATCTAGCCTAAACCCAATTTAAATATGATTTTTTTAAATTTCGACCTTGAATATTTTCTAATTTCAAATTTAAATATTTGTCTAAAAATAGATTTGTATGTACAATAGAAATTCGGTTGCTAATCTCAATATTTTATAAGAGTTACCAAATCTATAAAAAATTTTATATTACTTTAAAATTATTTTATTAATAAAAAATTCTTATCCGCGAACTGGGCTCGAAACAGCGACCTTCTGCTTGCCAGGCAATTACTTTACCTCTAGCCTAAACTCAATTTAAATTTCTATTTTCAAATTTCTACCTTGAAAATTTTTTCTTTAAAGTTTAAATATGAATGTCTAGAAATAGATTTGTTTGTACAACAGAAATTAGGTTGCTAATCTTAATATTTTATTAGAGTTACCAAAACTATTAAAAAACGTTATATTATTTTCAAATTAGTAACGGAAACTTATAAAGGGTCCGCCATCTAAGGTTTTTTTTTTCAGCTAGTGCTTATTTCGTGAATGGTAACACTTAGTTTTATCCTTCCGCTGAACGAATATGGTCCGTATGTTCGTTATCTTGTGAAAAAAGGGAAAGAAACTGGCATCCTCATCGATAAACCAAAGCGTGAAAAGCCAAAAACAGTGCGTACACCCGAGAATGTTGCTGCTGTGGCAGAAAGTGTGCGTGAAGCGCCATCAACATCCATTCACCGTCGTTCTCAACAATTGAACATTTCGGAGACATCATTGAGACGAATTTTGTATAAAGACCTTGGTATGACGCCATACAACGTCCAATTGGTTCAAGAGTTTAAAAAAAAAAAAGTTATTTGGCGGACCCTTTATTTTAGATAGAGTGATTTTTTTTTTTTTTAGGCGAAACTAATATTCGATTTTAACTGAAAATATTTTATTCAAGGGATAAAATCTACGAAAAGTGGTTGGTTGTTGGTATTAAAGGTAATGAAGAAGATAACATTTTTTCAATATTGATAAGGAAAACCAATAGTTTGAATGATGTGACTGTGTTTTGGTTAATTATATATATTTTCTTTTTGCAATTATTCTGTTGATGAATTTCAAGTACTTACAATCAAAATTATTGAATAACGATTCAATTTTGTTGGTTACAATGGAATTCCAACCAATTTACTCTCTGTGTGTGCTAATGAAAATAGTTATGACATACTAAATCAAAATTTATATAAATTTTACAGATTAGTGTTCTTCTGGGTCAAACCGTAGTCTGGGAATCGGATGTACACCTTTTTATTGTTTACTAGTATCTGTTAGGTAAGAGAGATTCGCGAAAGTGAATCTCCCTGATTGCAATTGTTGATTTTGATCATGCGTTATAAAAATAACTAGAGTTGAGATTCTCTTCCAAATGGTCGCCAAAGTTATCCATCATGTATTTGCAATCAAAAACAAATCATTAAAAGTTACAATGAATATGAAGATATGTTAGTTACTAGTTTTTACCTCATGGTTTTACTCAATATCGTTACTCAAATTTAAATAAACAAATATATTTTCAACTTATTTGTTGAACAATTTTATGAAAATAAATAAAAAATAAATTTTGACATTCAAAATTTCGAACTAAATTTTTGAAGAGTTTCCTTTTTTCAAAAGTTAAATTTATGTAGCAATTGGGTAAAGTCACTACCTTGCTGGCAAACGTAATAAAACAATTTTTTTTTTTTAATTCATACTAATTCCGACTACCTATGCCGTCCAAGGCAATATACCCTTGCATATTTTTTTGTGTGTATATAATAATCTATTGTGTAATTTACAAAAAAAAATATTTCATTTTGGATCATTTTGGATCTAATCATAGTTAATATCGGTCTATACTAGAAAAATGTTGATCTTCTTTTGGATAAAACCATATATTGCCGCAGATTATACTGCCCCAAATGTAAAAACTTTTGCGGGTTTTGACTTGTACTCCAACGATAGGTATTATTGAGCTGTTTATGGATAAAACCCTAAAATGTATTTATAGTTGCTTCCCGCGGTCTTCGTAGTATATTTTTAAAATTTTTGGGCAAAGAATAGTTTAAAAATTTGGCAAAGCTGAGAATATTATGGAAATATGAATGAATATATTATATTATATTCTGGTTTGTCGGCGCAGAGGCGTGGCAAAAGCGATTTTAAAATTTATGTGTTATCTATAATTTTAATTTGATGGGGGTAAGACGTTGAAAACTTTCGTACATATTGCACTAAAAACGGAAAAAACTTATTAAAGACATATCTCTTAATTTCGGTCTGTGCGCTGAATTGCGTGAGAAAATAAATTTTCAACATTATAATAATTTTTTTCTACTACAAAAAAATATCTATAATTTCCTGTGTGTATCTAAGTGTCCTGGTGACCTTGAAAGTTGAAATTTGGCCTACATTTCGTAGTGACTGTGAAATAGTGCATACCGGAGCCAGATTTTTTGTTTCTGTTTGTGGGCGGAAAGGCGTAGCAAAAGCGGTTTATACATTTTGTGGTATCAACAATATCCATCTGATGGACTGCAAAGTTGAAAACATACAAAAAATCAAATTTTTTATATTAAAATAATGGATAATGCTTTTTAGAAAAAAATCTTCAAAATTATATGATATTCGCGTCACAGAAAAAGCAACATTTAATTGAACATAAAAATTTAAAATTTTCGAGTTATTCATGTTAAAAAAATTGTGAAGTGGGGAGAAGAATTTCGAAAATGCATCTAAAAATTGCATTTGCATAAAAAATGTATTATTGCATAAGTGCGAAAACAACTTCCGAATTTAAAGCTTTTTCAAATTACATACTTTTCCGGGTTTTTGAATTTTTTTTTTGGAAATTAAAATTGTGAAAATTTATTAACTGAAAATGGGGATGTGTTATGAGACCATACGAGTACAAAAAATTAATCAAATTTGAAGACCCTTGGTCAATTCCATTTGTGATGAATCATGGATCTCATGAAAGCAACACATTAATAAATAGGAAAAATTTCCTAAGCGTTGCTTAACGTTTCTTTCTTTGGAAAGGGGATAGTAAAGAGATGAAAATTGGGGAAAGATGAAGGGCTTCAAATATGGCAACACTGTAATTGCGCGAGATGAGAAGTCTTAGAACAGTTGTTGCTCGCCACCTGATTTAGAGTTGGCGAACTTATTGAAGCTTTTTAATTCATAGCAATTCGGTGGGGTAAAGTGCTATGGGAACACCGACGGCGGGCTCTGCGATACATATGAGGGATAGAAAACCTATATATATTATTTTCATAAATTGTTGTTGTCGTCACCGGGAATTGAACCCGGGACCATCTGTGTAACAGTCCAACGCGCTAACCATTACACCACAACGCCCACTAAAAACCAAAATCCAAATTTAAACTAAGACACAAAATATGCGCTTAAATTCAAAATATGCGAAAAGTGCATTTTTGACAAAATATACAACAAATTAGCAACCGCAAGTCGATGCAAGCTTATTATATAAGAAACGGGTAAAAACTATGACTTGGCATTATGTACTTTATAAAGTTAAACAAACCATCAATGTTTTTGTCCCAAGTATGGTGTATTTCGGTAGAAAACTCATATGTTTAAGTTTTTCCTACTAACTGCTTATGTACAATTAAACAATTAAAACTTGCAAAAACTAAAAACATTAAAAAAAACCTTAAATTATTTTTGCACAAGAAATCGCCGCATTACACCACGATGCATTTTATGAATAGCCGCTTCATTAAAAAACAATATTATTGATTTTTGAAATTTGATAGCCGATATACTCAAAGTTTAAAGTGGGAACGACAAAATGTATGCACGTTAAGTATCTATTTTGACAAATTTCACAATTTGCAAAAACCAATTTTGTGGTTACCAAAAATATATTTTTTTTAATTTTGATCCTGAGTTTCTGCCTGGAATGGGCAGGCTTTTCAATAAGTAATTATAATAAAAACTATAAGCACTATTTCCGGAACCAGTCCTTAAGTTTGTTTCTTAATATTTATAACAAGTCTTGAATTAGTTCTGTGACATATCACAAAAAGTAAATAAAACTTTAATGAATTAATAGATTTTGGGAAAAGTGCTGTACCAATTTATATAATTTATCCTATACGAAATTAAACGAACTCACCCAAACATGTCCGTGGACCATCACCAAAACCTAAAAATGTACCCTCTTCTCGATATTTTTTAATGCCTCCATTTTCGGGTAAAAATCGTTCCGGTTTAAAAAGATTCTGCATCTTTGTAATAATTTTCATCATGATGTAAACTATAGTGGGAAATTAATACCACTTCCCCCTTTTCAAGTTTTAAACTTTGGCCATTTTTATTAACAAGTTCATAAGGTTCGGTACAAAGTTTAGTAACAAACAATAGAGGAGGGAATAGACGCAAAGATTCTACAAGAGAAAATTATTTAGTTTTCAAGTAGATAGTAATTTCAATTTCAAGATTTTAATTAAACATACCATGGAAACAGGCATCCAAATATGGCAATTCTGAGAGTTTTTCAAAAGTCAATACACCATCGCTATTCAAATTTTGCATGATTTCCTCACGTAATTTCTGTTGAGCTTCTTGATTTCTAGCCAGCTGCAATTTAAAAACAATATTCAATAAAAAGTTATTTTTTCCGAAACTTTTAACCGATATTGCCTTCACTTACCCCTAAAAAGCAATGGGTCACAGTATGAGCTGTTGTTACAAAACCATCAGTTAAAAAAGTCATTACATGCGAAGCCATTACATTTGTCGATAAATTAGTTTTGTCTTGTAATTGTAATAGATAATTCAAGAAGTCCATACGTTGGCCTCCATTACTTTGTTGACGTCTTACATCAATAGATTGGGACATTAAATTAAAGAAAAACTTTGTAGCTTTTTCGGAAAACATATTCATTTTATAGAAATGCCTTAAACCTGGTATTAGGCCAGCCATTAACTGATATAAAAGAAACCAAAAAGATTGATTAAATAACTCTTTCATCGTGTCGTATATGGGAGCTTGGGGTTTCGTTAAACTTTCGCACTGAATGCCCAAAACACAATCGGTTACGACTTCCGATGTATAACGCAAAGAAATCTAGAAAAAAAAACGAAATAAAAAAAATTTAATATTAATTAAATTCTCAACACTACAGGTAAGGAAATAGGTACACGGTACAAGGCAACAAAGTGGCTTTCTTCTTTAGTTAACTGCGTTTAAAGATTACTTTAAAGTAATATAAACGTGTAAATGATCAAACGGAATCGTAGTGTGGTTAAAGGTTTGAAATGGATTTTAATTGAAGTATCCGCCTTAGGTTTAAAATACTTTTAAAAAGGAAATTTTTCATTACAGATCGTTGGAAAAACATTTAATATCTCTAAATAATAATAATAAAGCCACTTCTGAAATATTTCAGCCTACACAGAAAAAACTTGTGATTTTTCATATTTAAATCGAATTTCAATTAAAATATTTGTTAATTCAATTACAAGTTTAATTGAATTCGGTCCTATTAAGGACGTTGTAAAAATAATTTGTAAATATTTAATTGATTTCAGTTTCAATCAAGATTTTAATCATATCAATTAAAAATTCAATTGAATATTGTTATATTGTTTCTAATTACAAACAAATTATTAGTAGATACTATTAAAGCTTAAATTAAAATCACCCAAATTTTTGTCAGAATTTTTTAAAATTAAAAAAATCACTAAAATTTGAAAAGATTGACTAAATGTAAAAAAATCGCCAAAATAAAACAATTAAAAAAGAAATGTGAAAATTTAAAATCTCTAAAATTAAAAAAAAATCTCTAAAATTAAAAAAAAAAATTAAAAAATTTCAAAAAAAAAATCTACAAAATAGAAAAAAATGGAAAGAAAAAAAAAACCAACCCGATGAAAAAATTTTCTATATACTCATATGCAACTTGATATCATTATATATTCTTATATGTTTGGCAATATATTACGATATATGTTTATATCTTATACTTAGTTTATGAAATTTTTTTAATCTGAAGTAATATATCATCATATACCATTGTATCGTATGGTATATATTAGCATATCTTGTATATCTTGTATATCTGAGCATATAAAATAGATATAGACCATAGGGTGTTTTTTATACAGGTATAGAACTTCATCTTTTAAACCTCAAACGTGAAATTGGGCCGCTAAAAAAAATGCTCGTCCCTTATTTTTGTTTTTCTTTATCGCATATCCAAATTTCATTAACATTGGGAGAACCCATTGGCAGACTGCCTTGTAAGCAGATTTTAGTTTACAAACGTCATTAAAGTTCAACTTACCTCACTGGTGTTCAAACCAGCATTTCCAGCCTTTTTACTCTGTTCCTTAACATAAGTAGTTAAACGTTTGCAAACATCCAAAGTTACCGGATAAGAGTTTTTAATCTGAAATTTAATTTATAATATATCTGATAAATATTAAGGAAGGGCCTTGCTAATACTTACACGATTGGGAGTCATGCCAGGAACAATTTCCAATCTACGCTCTTTCCATTTGTCACCTTTTAAAACGAAAGGATTATTGGACAAAATCAAATCAGACTTTTCATCAACCTTAAAGAAAATTAAAAATGAAATTTCTTATAATCTTTTTAAATATTAAGAAATAATTTTTAATTAAAAAAATTAAAAAGTTTACTTCCGACTTTTTGTATGTGAATATATTTCTATTTTTACTTTAGATTCTTGTTAGGATTAAAAAAGAAACAAGTTTACATTTACGCCATCTTACCATCCAAAAAATAAGTCTGAAAATTGGCTTATTTCTTTTTTTGACCATTAGGATGTTGGAACATAAATATAAAGTTTTACTGCATTATCATACTTTTTATACTTTTCTTAAAATTAATGAGTATGTACTTTCAAAACATTTCGACTTTTGCTGAAACAGACATTATATGCCGCTTGTTTCTCAAGGTTTTTTGAATTAAAAACTAGAACATGCAAAGTATCATGTTGAAAAACCTTCAGCTAACCAATTGATGTCCATTTAAAAGTCGAAAATTTAAAAATTTTATTGGAAACTGACAAAAGTTTTTCCATTCAAGTTTGATATAATTTTTATTAAAAACAAAAATTATGTTTTTTTGACTTTTAATTGTATAATGAAAATGAAAAACTATTAAAGTTTTCAAATTTATTAATTGACCACTTTCAGGAATGTGTTGATAGATCTATTTCGGGAATTTTCCAGGTTCCCATCTCTCAATAGATCTATCATCACATTCCTGAAAGTGAAATATGAAAACAAAAACTCTATAGATTATTTGTTAGGGCAATACCCTAATAACTAAATATAGAGTTACTATGGCCTCAAACGTGTCATAGTTTCTAGCCTTCCGATTCGAACCAATATAAAATGGAGCCAATAGACTTGGGAGATACATTCACTAACAAAAAGTAATTTCTATATCGCTAATTGGTGAAACGTTGTATGGTGGTTTACAAGTGAAACCGAGCTTTTTCGATTTTAAAACTTTCGTCAATTTTTCACATAAGGGTTTTGCGCCGTTTAATGGAATTGAGTTTTGAGAACAGTATTTTAAAAACGGTGTAATTTTATACACTTTATGGTATATCAAGTTGATGTCAGAGCACCAATAATGGGATACGAACATCACAAACTTATCTGTAGTTCTCGGATACTAATACATTTTATGTATTTAAATTATACCATGGATGGTAACCGATTCGATGAGGGTATCGGTAAGGCTAACGCTAGTTTGGTTTTTTTCGGTAACGGTATTTTAGGGGTAACGATATTTCAGTTATTTCGGTAACGTTTTTCTTTAGTGTTAACGGTACCGATATTTTCGTTTATTTCGGTAACGTTATTTTGGGGGTGACTCTTTTTCAGTTATTTCGTATTTCGGTAACAATATTTTAAGGATAACTCCATTGAAGTTATTCAGGTAATGTCAATGCACATTGATCATTTTAGCCACAATATGCCCGAATTCTAATGACTAGCTAAATTATGATCAAGCTCTGGGAAAATACATATCTATTTACAGCGATTATTTTTTCTTATTTTGTCAGATTATTTCGGTAACGGTATTTTAAGGATAACGGTATTTTAGTTATTTCTGTAACGATATTTTAATTATATTTGTTTTTAGTGAAATCTGTAACGGTATTTTATGGATAATGGTATTTCAATTATTTCGGTAACGGTATTTTAGGGATAACGATAGTCAGTTGAAAGGGTTTTGAATTGGGAACGGTATTTTAGCGGTATTGCCTTGCATCCCTGATTATTTTGTAACTGTATATCAGAGATAACGGGATTTTCGTTATTTCGGTAGCGGTATTTAAAGAATATTGGTATATTTTAGTTACATCGGTATATGTATTTTAAGGATAACAGTATTTCAATTATTTCGGTAACGGTATTTTAGGGATAAAGATAGTCAAGTGAAAGGGTTTTGAATCGATAACGGTATTTTAGCGGTATTGCCTGCCATTCCTGAAATATGCATTAAAAAATCGTAAAATATGCATTTATTATATTTTTTTTCAACGTTTTCAACATTTATATTTAATTTATATTTATTGCCTTAAAAATTTGTTAAAAATTTGCATAAACAATATTTCCAAAAAAAAGAAAAATATCTTTTAAAATATATATATTTAGAAAAAAATGCAATTTTTAGTAAAATATCAAAAACTATTTTTAAAAACATGTATTTTGACGCAAAATATGCATTTATAGCAAATTATGCATTTTTAGCAAAATATGCAACAAAAGAGTGCCAATATATGCATTATATAATTGGCATCTATCGCAAAATATGTAATAGAATACTATGTAGGTAAAGACCACTGCAAATGTTGTTAAAATCAAATGAAATTTCACTTGAAAAAAGAACGACTTATATATCAGTAAATTCAACTAACATTTTCTTTTTGCTTATGCACAAAAATGATTTGATCCATTACGAATATTTACCATGAAAAATTATTAGAAACTATCTTAATTTTAAAATTTTATATATAAAAAAACCTCGTTAAAACATGCAAATCGTTTATTTTCCAAAAAATCTGAACCATGAGTGAAAAAACTGAGTACGCCATTTAAATCAGCGTGGCCGAAATATTTAGGATCATTGGTTGGTACTCTTGTTTTCGATTTTATGGGTCAATTTTGTTGCGCTGTGTGATTAGAATTTAATTAAAAAATACAGTTATGTTATGAAAAGTTTTCATCAAATAACAGGTTTCCTTAAAGTTATTACGCTTTTTGTTAATATTAACAGCATTATCACCATTTGAAAAATAAATATTTAATTAATTTAATTCTCCATATTTCGAGCAACTTGGTTCATCTTCAGGAGATATATTTTTGTCTATATAAAATTTAATTGGGCACTAAACTAATTTCATTCTACAATGGAATACTTACAAAATCTGCAAATTCATTATCATGGAATGATTTAAAATCATTAACATATATTTTGTGGACTAAATTAGGATCCAAAATTAACAATTGTGGAGAACGGCTATTAAAAATACCCACAAATTTATCGGTATTTTTATATTGTCTATAAATATCGTTAATATCATAAATCATGTGACGTTTTTGTGTATAGGCTGATGGCAATGATCCCGCTACTGGATATGCTTTAGCTTCGGTTACACCACGTTTTTTCCATTTTCCATAGTTCCACATTAAAAACGTATATAATAGACCGACAACTCCAAATAGGAGTGTAACTGTTATATGCCAAGTGTCCATAGTTGAAATGTTTATTTTCTTTATTTTTAAATTAAATATTATTAATTTTAGGACTTAATGAATACAATTCACATCAAATTAAAGAGAGTGACTGAAATTTATTTATTAAAAAATCATTATTTAAATGATTTTTTAGACTGAAAGTCCCGTAGAACGTTATCAGCTTATCATTTATTAGTAGTATTTGAAATCACTTAAATACATTTTTTTTTATATATTTGGGTACTATCTCAACGACTAAAGACAATTGGTCAAGAATGAAATATTTGTTCTAACAAGTTTGATATAATTTTTATTAAAAATAAATATATCGGCCTTTAATTGTGCAATGAAATGTTCTTACAGTACAAAATGATAATAATAATAACGTAGTACTAACAAGATATTTAACAATAGAAGGGCTTATTGTAAAAACTTGATAAGCTACATTATAGTTTTAGTTTGTTTTCGCCATTTATGGATTGAAAAAATTCAAAAAATTTGCCTTTTGCAGGACGTTTATACGCTCGGTACTTGCAATAGGCGATTAAGCAAGACTGCTATTAAATATTAGTTAATGGATATCTAGAAAACAGAGAAAATTCATAAAACAATAAATGCGGTTTATCAAGTTTTTACAATAAGCCCTTCACAGCCTTAAAACATTGTTGATATAAAAAATATAGTGCTACAAAATAACAATAAAAAACAGAAGGTTAGTAAGATGTTCCGATTTTAGCAAGTAATAGGGAATGTTCCCTTTCGTTTTTTTGTGTTGTTGCATGAATATGTCAAAACTGTCAACTGTCATCGAATTTAATTTCCGCCAGAACTATTTTAAAAACGACTTGCATGTGCTGCTTTTCTTGGTTTTATTGTGTCATTTAAAAAAAAAACAATTTTTTGTAAACATAAAAAGTGAATAACATGTAGGTTTTAAAGAATTTTCCAAGTCGGATTTTTAGAAACGGTAAGAATTTTATTCACAATTTTAAAAAAAGCAAAATTCCATAACAATATATAACAAAACAAATTTAATTTTCATAATTTTCTCCAGTATAACTAAAATTTTGAAAACTTAACATATTTTTGTTAAAATATAAAAAATATTATATTTAACAAAAATCCAAAAAACCAAAATTTCCAAACTTAAAAAAAGTCCCATCAAAA
Source organism: Delia radicum (assembly GCA_021234595.1). Lineage (NCBI taxonomy): Eukaryota > Metazoa > Arthropoda > Insecta > Diptera > Anthomyiidae > Delia > Delia radicum. Next base: position 156,525,703 of record CM037852.1, read on the forward strand.
TAGGACCAAAATAAATGTTTTCAATAAAATATTTGACAACTATGGATAATAATCTTCCACAATTATTTGTATTTTTTTTTTTTATTAATTAATAATCATATAATTACAAATTATATACTATTACCCTAACCGAGCACTAGCTACTATGGCCTTCGGCGCGTTGTAGCGAAAACAGACCAGTGCCTATGGTGGGAATCGAACCCACGACCCCCGCACAGGTAAGCCAGCACGCTACCAACTAGCCTACCGGGGCGCACAATTTTTTGTATTTATAATTGTTATCCTTATGTAATCCAGTTATTAAGCAAAAAAGGTGAAAAATGGGGGCAAAAAATAAATAAAAATCGGAATTTTTATTTTCATGCAAAATAAAGTTTATAAAGAAAAAAAAAACAGCATATTTGTGGATTGTAATCCAGTTATTAATGCCCGTAATTTCAAGCAATAGATACCTACCGGTGCTTAGATATCTACCCGTATACACGAACAAAATCGGGTAGGTATCTAAGCACCGGTAGGTAAATATTGCTTGAAATTACGGGCATAAGCGAAAAGGTGAAACATGGGGGAAAATGGGCATTTTAATTCATTACTAAAATGTAGATAACTCTCTCAGTTCATAAATTTGTATTGCTTTGTATGAAATAATCACTTCAAATTTTAGTATTAACTTTTGTTAAGAGCTATTGAATATGAAAGCCAGCGTTAGTAATACGAGTTAAATAATTTTTGGTTATATTTTAAGCTTTTATTTAATTTTGTTACAATTTTCCAAAAGATGCCGCTTAGTAGTACTCACATTGTGTTATTTTAAAGTTAATTACACTCATAGAAAAAAGTTAGTAGAAAAATTAGTAAGTAATAAAACTTTACAAGTTTTTAACTAATTTTTAGTTCAAATTGAGATTTAGTTAAAAATTTTGCTATTTTGACGTGATAAAACTTTTAACTAATTATTTGATGCATTATTTATAAATTCTAAAAATATTATTTTGATAATCAAAACCAGCAGAGGTCGTTGTATAGAAAAATTAAATAAAGTAATACTTGCTGTCCCTTTTGACGAATGATAATACCGGACTAGGTTATGTAATTTGAGGTACTATACTGAAGAATTAAATGAACGTATAATACGTATTTTATATGATTGCTCTAGCCATGGTTGTGAAGAGATCTCGAGGACCTGGTAAATGTAACAAATCTAGTTAAAAATATAGGGTAGCCAGTACGAAAAATTTTATAAAAATGTAATAGTAAACGCATTTTTATAAAATTGAAAAAAGATGTTCCTAAGAACCGTTTTACATATTGGGATACAAGGAATATAGGTAACGAATAACCCTTTGAAACAACATGTACATCCGATCCATAATAAATGAAGTTGTAAAGGGTGATTTGAACACTGTTTTTGGCAGCTCAGCTGTTTTCGTGTAACAGCTTACTGTTAAACATGTTCAGTTTGGTCTATAATTTAACCATTAATCGACTTACAAACGAACAACGCTTGCAGATTATTGAATTTTTTTTATCAAAATTCATGCTCGGTTAAGAAAGTGCAAATTGTGCGAATTGTGTTCAGCGACGAAGCTCATTTCTGGTTGAATGGATACGTGAACAAGCTAAATTGCCGTATTTGGTGTGAAGAGCAGCCAGAAGCATTGCGAGAACTGCCAATGCATACCGAAAAATGCACTGTTTGCTGTGGATTATGGTCCGGTGGCATCATTAGACCGTACTTTTTCTAAGACGACGAAGGCAGGAACGTTACTGTGAATGGCGAGCGCTACCGTGCGATGATTACAAATTTTCTTTTTCAACAAGACAGGGACACATGCCACACAGCACTCGAAACAATGGCAAAATTGAGAGGCGAGTTCGGTGAATAGTTTATTTCACGTTTAGTTCCGGTCAATTGGCAGCCTAGATTATGCGATTTAACGCCTTTAGACTATTTTTTGTGGGGCTATGTTAAAGATCATGTCTATAGGGACCAGCCTGTAACGGTTGACACACTGAAAGCCAATATTGAAGAATTTATTCTTGAGATACCGGCCGATTGTTGCCAAAATTGGACCCAGCGTATGAACCATTTGCAGCGTAGCCGCGGTCAACATTTACATGAAATCACTTTTAAACATTGAATTATATAGATCGTTCTATCGACTCAAATAAAGATTTCTTACGTTTCTCTAAATTGTATGTGTTTTTTTTTTTTAATTAAATCCGAAAGCTCTTAAAAAATCACCCTTTACCTGAGCGTACCTCCGCGGAGCTCCGTACAATACAAAATTAAGGCATGTACAATTTTCTGCTTAACATGCAGTGGCAGATACAAAGTAATATTATACAGTCTCCTTAGACTAAAGGTAATTGTGGCTACAAAGTGAGACACATTGGATTAAAAATCCAATTCATTGCCAATAACACAGCCCGACAAAATTAAAAAGATTTTTGTTTCTTTCAACTGATTCTAGTTAATTTGGGTGCGCTGACTTCAAATCTGTAATCAGTTTGTCTCTATCAGCTCTAGTTTTCATGATATAGCTTTTTTTAAGTATTTAAAAAGTAAAACTTTTCCATAGGAATTGCCGAATTTTGTAAAAGTAACAATGTGTGGGATGGACATATCTCAGGAAGTAGGAGGAGCTTATCCAAGATTATGGTATTAATCTCTTCTTTGGAAGATTCTATAGCAGATTAATGCATCAATCATATTTGTGGGTGGGGTTTAAGGGGTTAATTTTTAATAGTGCTATTTTTGCCGAATTTTGTAAAAGTAACAATGTGTGGGATGGACATATCTCAGGAAGTAGGAGGAGCTTATCCAAGATTATGGTATTAATCTCTTCTTTGGAAGATTCTATAGCAGATTAATGCATCAATCATATTTGCGGGTGGGTTTTAAGGGGTTAATTTTTAATTTCAAAATAGTGCTATTTTGCTATTTTTTTATAAAAATTAACCCCTTAAACCCCACCCACAGATATGATTGATGCATTAATCTGCTACAGAATCTTCCAAAGAAGAGATTGATACCATAATCTTGAATAAGCTCCTCCTAAATTCAAAGAAGCAAATTGAGATATGTATCACATTCGAATCTACTCCAAAAGCTTTTTTAAAAAAACTTTTTTCCCGGTTTTTAAAGTACATCATTTAAGCAATAGATTGGATGGAAAACTCAGTTTTTTTGCAAAAACTTTTAAAAATAATTTTTTTAATCACACACAATAATAATGTATTACCAACTGAGAATAATGGTACAAAAATTTTTCACATATCGCGAACCGCTAGTGTTTTGAGCTAAGAAAAATGCCACAAACATTTTCTTTATATCGGGGCCTGTTAAAAAGTTGTTAATCAATAAAATATTGCATTCAAGTAAAGACAACATTTTGAAAGCCTAATAACTTTTAACTCTGTTACCATACAGCGAAACATTTTTCGCATCTAAAAATGCTTTTTGAGTGTGTATAATAAAAAAATACTTTATTATAAGTTTTTTTTTGTAAAAATTTGATTTTTTTCCGACCACTCTATTTCCTAAATGGTGCACTTTAAAAACAGAGAAAAAGATTTTTTTACATTATTTTTGGTGTAGAATCGAAAGGTGAATTCAAATTTCATATAAAGACAGCTCTTTTTCCCCTGTAGGAAACGGCCCCGAAATCAAATATTTGGACTCTTTTCAAATACATTTTGAAATTGTATCCCAAAAACAAAGAAACTTTATACTTTTCTGACGAACTCTAATGATTATTTTCAATGCACAGTTGCAGGTAGGGGTAAATAGCATGGCCTTACTTTTCATAGCATTTATGGAAAATCTTTTATAAAGTTTCTAATCGGAGATATCATAATTTACAATAAACTGAAAAACAGGAGTATTCTGTTTCATGCCACAAAATAATTCTTGTATATCAGCGTATGCGAACGCAAAGCATTTGCCAACATTTAAGTGGCAAAATAAAAGGGGTCCAAAGACCGATCCCTGGGGAGCAGCATTTTTTATGGGCAGCATTGATGAAAACTCTTCTCCGTACTACACTTAGGGAAAAGGCTTTATCATATTTATGAAAAACTTCGTAAATATGTTGAAAAACTTCATAACTATGATGAAAAACTTCATTGATTTTCGCACAATGTAACACTTTATAAATATGATGAAACTGTTTCATATGAGACCAAATTGATGGTAGGCTTCTTCATAGTTATGAAATGTTTCTTTAATATGATAATGAAGTTTCATAATATTCTATAAAGTGATTCATTAATGTTATTAAATGTTTCACAAATAGAATGAAGCAGTTTCATACATTTTTATGAAAGTTTTATAAGTTTTTATGAAATGTTTCATAAATAATATGAAACGTTTCATAAAAGTTTTATAATATATTAAAATTTTATTTAAAATTATGAACACATCAAATAATAAAGGGTCCGCCAAATAACTTTTTTTTTTTTTGAAAATGCTATATAAAAAAAAACTACTGAATATTTTTTAGTGTAGGCTACTGCATGGCCAGCCGAGGCAGCCATTTGAATGAAATTATTTTCCATTATTTAATTGGTGTTTCAGAATTTCAAATAATTTCAAATAATTTCTGGTAATTTTGTGTTTTAAAGAGTCTAAAGGCTGAAACATAATTGAATTAAGCGACTTATTGCAGGTGTTGGTATGAAATGAAAGTTAAATTCTTTTTTTAATTCAAATAATTGCATTTCGAAATTTTTGTTGCATTCCAACAGCTGATTTAAGTCACTTGTGTCAATTATGTTGCTGACTTTAATTGCAAAATGATATTTTCTAAATTTCAAATAAAAATTTCAATAAAAAGCTAAAAATTTTTTTACATCGTTTTATGAAATGAAGATCTATGAAACATTTGTCATACATTTTTAAGAAACTTTTAATAATATTTGTGAAAATTTAATAAATATGACGAATAATTTATGACAAACGATTTATGCAACAATATCATCAATATGATGAAACTTTTTTCTCTGAGTTTATGATCACTTTTCGAAGCCATATCGAGAATCTTCATACAAATTGTACATATCTAAATAATAAGTAATTTGGTTCTTCATAATTCTTTCAACTATCTTTGACAACACGGGTAATACCGATATTGGCCTTACATTTTCTGGTTTATTAGAGTAACCATTAGGGTATTCAATTTACTCGGGTTTGCTTTTGTTCGAGTAATCGAGTAACTCGATTTTGAGGTTTTTAATTTACTCGAGTAGGCGAGTAAGATTTTAAAATTGCTCGAATAACTCGAGTAACTCGAACAATTTTAATACTTTAATTTTATTTTCCAAAAACTCACATTTTTGTAAGTTTTTATATTTTATTAGTACTAATATAACATATATATAAAAATTAACAAATTAATTAAAAATTTTAGTAAAAAGTATATCTAAAAGAGAAAAACTTTTGCTAAGATCATTTATTATTGCGACATAATAATTATTGCTTTGAGTGTCTCAGTACACTCAAAGCAAAAGCGTTATTATATCAATGAAATTCTTTATAAATATGTTGAAATCTTCATTGATTTTCTTTCAATATAACTGGTTCATAAATATGTATTAAACTGTTTTATAAAAATATTTGTAAGGTGATCCGTTTTGTAATTTCACTCAGACTTGACACAGTTTTGTTATATTAGTGTGTGTTAGTACTAAACGAAAAAATAGTCCATTTTGTCCCATCATTTTGGGATTTTGAGATATGTAATTTTTCTAAAAAAAATTATAAAGAAGTTTTGAAACAACTTTCATGAATATTTAAGAAGATTTTCATCATATTAATGAAAACTTCATTACTTCTATATGTAAATTTTAATATGTGGAAATTTTGCGTAGGACCGCTATGAATTTCCATATAGGGCTTCTAAAATTGGCTTGTTACAACGACATAAAAGGGACCAACAAAAAGTTTTTAGTAAATGACATTTAAAAATTCCTTTTTGAAAATATAGTATTTATATGTAGTTTCTTTAAATCAAATGGCAACTAAATTGATCCCACTTTTAACCCTCAAATCCACACCAATAATCTTAAACACCCCAGTCTTAGAACTTGTTTCTTTAAAAAATATCCAAGTTTCTTCGATATCGGAGTTTTTCGCATTAAGTTCTTCGTTTTTCGTAATATAATTTCTTTAACAGTGCTCACTTAATGTAAAAATACACTTAACATTTAAATATTCACTATAACAGTCACATTATTTTATACAAAATATTAAAAAAATATAAAATAGTTCATATTTTTAAATTACTCGAGTTACTCGATTAATCGACCAAAATTGTTCGAGTTATTCTTTACTCGAAATTGGCCACTTCGAATTACTCGAACAATTGTTCGACATCATTTCATCGATTAATCGAGTAACGGTTAACCGATTGAATACCCTAGTAACCATCTTTCTTATTCGGTAGAATACTTCCAGCTTTCCATGAATTTGTATTTAGATGTAGTTAAAATAGTTTTAAGAATTTTTAACTATACCCATCGCAACCAGAAGCATTGGATTTAATGGAGTACAAATGATCATATAAATCATTTAAATCCACACATCTAAAAGAAAAACCTTCTACCTGAAAGAAAGTTTTGAGAAAAATCATAAAATACATCATCATTTTGGTTGGCTGCAAAAGTTTCATTTAAAATGTTGACATCTATAAGGTTTGTACACGAGTCATTCTCCACCACACCACCATTTCTCAACTCCTTCCATAATTTCCTGCTGTCCGTCCAGGCCATGGAATAATTTAGCATGACCTATAGAATTGTTCTTTCTAATCAGTGATTTTGTTTTATTGCCTATTCTTCAAAAAGCCGCCCAGTTCTCATCAGTAATATTATCTCGAAAGACTTTATATGCTAAATTTCTCTTCAATTTCTCCACACATTACCAAATAATAGGTAAAGTAATGTATCGCCATAGGGCTTCATTTATTACAATAAACCTTACTTCCCTGTAATGTAATGTGTGGTCATTACCTAATGTAAAAGTAATGTGTGGTCATTACCTAATAGGGGGTTAAGTAACTAATTACTTATATGGTTTCCGAGTTGGAAAAAGTAATGGGTCTATAAATAGATTTTCATAAAAAAAAACATTATTAAACAAAATTATTACATACATTTTTTTTAATTAAGTAACTTGGTCTCGCTGTGATTCGAACCTGGGGTCTTTAGCTTGTTAGGCGAGAACTTTACTCACTGAGCTATCGTCACATATAGCAATAAGTTTCTTAAAATGTAAGTGTACAAAAAATGACAAAGTAATGTGTCTAAATATAAATTTTCAAAAAAAATATTTTAAATATTACTTTACATTTATATTTCATGCATTATGTAATTGATGATCGGTAAGACATTATTTTATGTTTCGAAATAATGTAAAAGGTAATGATGTATCATTACAAGGTAAACCATGAGAACACAATTATTGGTAACTCATTACTTTATGTTTCGAAATAATGCTGAAGGTAATGAGTGTCCATTTAAAAGTAATGCATTATTTAACCCATTATCGGTAACTCGCTACTTTTTGTTGGGAAATAATGATACATTTCTAATTTCATTAAATTTAGTAGAGTTCGGTTTTAAATTGAAACTCCCAACAGTTAATGTGAGCACTATTAACGTTACCGCTGAATTATCAGAAATAATTAAACCTAAACTATCATTAACAATTATCACAAAAGCAAAAGTAAATAAATAACTGGTATCAAGGATGTTAAACAAAAATAAATAAGCAACAATATATTAATATAAAATAAAAATTAATTTTTTGAAATTCTGTTAAAAACCACAAATGTGTTAAAAGCAAAACTAATCTGCCACATTTTCTAAATCTACTCTACTATTTTTACAAACTTATTTGTATGAGTGTATAAATTTGTATATAACAATGATTATTTTTTTTTTTAAATTAAAGCTTTTTTAAGCTTAATATGTACACTCAAAATAATATATATGTGAGCTAAACAAAAAATTTATTAATTTAACAAAATGTATGTATGTGTTTGGATAACTTTAACAAAACAAATGTAAGAACGATGAAAATGAAAATTATTCAAGTTCGAGGCCATATACTCTATATTTCTTCATTAGGATATTGTCCTAACAAATAATCTAAAGAGTTTTTGTTTTCAAATTTATTATTTGACCCTTTCAGGAATGTGTTGATAGATCTATTTCGGGAATTTTCTAGGTTCCCATCATCAGAACACGTTTTGAAAGCGGTAACAATCCCATGCCAAACCTCAAGCATTCATATGAACTAGTTTACTCACTACATGAGAACTAATATACATATGAGTTTGAAATTAAAGATGATTGTTACCGCTTTCAAAACGTGTTCTGATGATGGGAACCTAGAAAATTCCCGAAATAGATCTATCAACACATTCCTGAAAGGGTCAAATAATAAATTTGAAAACAAAAACTCTTTAGATTATTTGTTAGGACAATATCCTAATGAAGAAATATAGAGTATATGGCCTCGAACTTGAATAATTTTCATTTTCATTGCACAATTAAAGGTCGAAAAAACATAATTTTTATTTTTAATAAAAATTATAACAAACTTGTGAAATGTAAGAACAATTTTTTATAACTATAGTTTGTTCGTCCCATCCCATATGATAAAACTTTTTTCCCTGAGTGTAGTGATATATCTGGGTTAGTGAAAACAAATGAACAAAAGAATAAACTAAAAAGAGCATCTTTCATAAGCTCATTTTTTGTATCAAATCTAATACACACCTTGAAAAATCTGAAACAATTCTCAAACACTTTAAGGGTCATATGCGTATTACACTTTAAGAAAAAATAGGTTTTCGGCGAATCGCCCTAAAACTCTTAATAAAGTTTTTTTTTTGTGGAAACATACAAAATTTAACATGTTGGTGTGGGTTTTGTACAGCAGTGATAAATCTGTTAAAAAACCGACCATTGCTACAAAATTTTGCACATGCGGCTTTGGGTGAAATATACAAAATCTTCAAATGCATTTTATTCCACTAAACATCAAATTGGGCCGCTAAAAAATGCATGACCTTACTTAAAAATTTTAAATTTGATGTTGGGACCTTACCCGGACTTGAAAAAGTGGGACAAGGAACTGAAAACAATCCATTTATACAATTATTGGTATTTTCAAACAACTTTTCAAATAAAATTTCGGTTAGTTATTTTGTACGGTAGAAGCATCCATCAGAATTAGTACCATATAAAGGGTCCGCCATCTAACGTTTTTTTCAACTAGTGCTTATTTCGTGAATGGTAACACTTAGCTCATGTCTGATTTGACAGATAATTAGTTTTATCCTTCCGCTGAACGAATATGGTTGTGTATACGCTTAAACAACGCTGGGAAATATTGCGACATTACTTTGAAAATCATGGTAATGAGCAAGGAGTAGCCGTTACAGTCAATGGCGATCGTTATCGGGCCATGTTGAACGAATTTTTGTTCACAAAAATTGAAGAGGAGGATATTGGCAACATTTGGTTTCAACAGGACGGCGCTACGTGCCACACAGCCGAAGCTACACTCGATGTTTTGTGCCCTGTTTTTGAAGATCGCATTATCAGCCGCAGAGCTGATGTCGTTTGGCCACCTCGGAGCTGCGATTTGACACCGTTGGACTATTATTTGTGGGGTGCCGTCAAAGATAAGTGTTACGCCAACAAGCCAGAGACAATTGACGCTTTAAAGGACAATATTCGTGAAGCCATTGGTGAAATACAGCTGCACACAATCGATAATGTGCTTAAAAATTGGACCGATCGTGTAGGCTACTGCATGGCCAGCCGAGGCAGCCATTTGAATGAAATTATTTTCCATTATTAACCGGAAGGATTGTACTTTCAAATAAAAAAGAAATTTGAGAAAATATTCAGTAGTTTTTTTTATAGCATTTTCAAAAAAAAAAGTTATTTGGCGGAACCTTTATAAAATTTTTTAAAAAATTTTTGATAATAAAAAGTGTTATACGGCATTCGCAATCAAATATGCAACTAATGATTGGTATTGGTAAACGAATTTAAGACAACGTTTGTTTTCCTAACAAAATATTTAAATTCAAATTTAGCACTCAACATTTATAAGTGCCACTGTTCAATACCAGAAAAATCAAAAAAGTTTTTTAATTTCAATAAAATTTTGTGGAACGTAATAATATTTATTTGAATATTAGCTTTCACGACTAAAAATATAATTTAACATCACGTAGTTGTTGTGACGACAACTTAGACTGTTTTCTGGGTGTAGATTTATAAAATATATTATTTACCCCAATATATTTTATAAATTGCATCACCCATACTCACATAACAAATTCGGTTGTTTGAACAAAATTTCATATGAATTAATTCGGTTGCTGCAACCTCGTAAATTCGGTTGCCACAACTGAATTCGGTTGTTGTAACCGAATTCGGGGTTGTGACAACCGAATTTACTAGGTTGCAGCAACCGAAACGATAAGGTTGGATGTAATTTTAGAATTTTTATCAGAGAGCACATGTTCAAAATTATCTAGAACGTGTGTGATATTTTAATCAATTGTAATCGATTATTAATGTTATTATAATTGCTGTTGATAAGCTAAATTAAGTAATTATTTAAAAAGGTATTCCACCAAATTAAATGTGAAGTGGCTAAAAAAATAATTTGACAGATATAACAGAATGCTTCGTCAGTTTAGTTTGTGTTATTAGATAGCACGTTTACGAATTCATGTTTAATTTGTAAATAAGATTATCATATTAAAAAGTTTATATAAAAACGCGATATAAACGCGTGACAACAGAGCTTTTTGTTGGAAAATTTAAAAATTGAATAACCTAACCAACTAACCCGGGTTCTAAAGAAAAATTCTGGCTTAGGCCACTTTGTTTTAATTCTATAACAACGTGCGCATGTGAAGAAAAGTGATCGATTTGATTAAAAAACATTATTGGCAGATAGAAAGCAATTTAATTTTAAATTAAAAGATTTACTCTAGAAAGTTAATCTAGGTCTAAAAAACCTTGACGATAATTAAACGACTTTTGTATAGAAAAGAATAACATTTTTTAATCATATTTATGAAATTTTTGTGAAAAACTTTATTGATTTTCGTCCAATGTAACACTTCATAAATATGATGAAACGGTTTCATAAGAGAGCAAATTGATTACAGGCTTCTTCATAGTTATGACATGTTTCTTCATAACTTTTTATGAAATGATTCATAAATGTTATTTAATATTTCATAAATAGGATGAAGCAGTTTCATACATTTTTATGAAATGTTTCATAAATATTATGAAACGTTTCATAAAAGTTTCATATCATATTCGAAAAACTCTATTTAAAATTAAACACATGAAATAATATTGAATTTGTGTTTCAGAATTTCGAATAATTTCAAGTATCTTTTGAGTTTTAAAAAGTCTAAAGGCTGAAACATAATTGGATTAAGTGACTTATTTGTGTCTTATTGGTGTCTCAGCACTACACTGATAGAATTTTCCTTCATAGTATTAATGAAACGATTTCATTAAAATCGATTCATTGGTTTAGTGAAAAATTTCATTAACTGAATGAAAATTCATTAATATTGGTATTTTTTTCATTAACATTTTTTATGATTTTTTCCTAATTTCATAAAAAAATTCATTAAATCAATGAAAACTTTTCAAATTTTTTTCAATAAAAATTTTGACTTGTAATAAGAAAAAAAATTTTTTTTTGTACTAACATTTTGAAATAAAAAAAAACTGAAAAATTTCTTTTAAACAGAATTAACCAAAACTTTGATATAAATAATTTTTTTTTATTAAACTTGACTAGAGCTAACAGTTTTTGATGAATTTGAATAGTTGGTCACTAAATTCCAGGGAACAGATTATCCATGAAAAACGATAGTTTTGCTCAAAACGAGACCTAAATTGTTATCGTTTTGACGATGTTACACAAAAACGTTATGCTAAACGATAATAATTTTATGTTTTTTAACAACATTGTTAACAATATTTAACATTTTTATCTAATATGGTCGTAACTAACTACAAAAAGTGGACTATCATCTTCGATCGTTCTACAGAATTCCAATCCAGATCGATAAAAAAATTGTATATTTTGTACCGACATATAAGAAAATATCATCTTTAAATACAAATTATAAAAATGTAAAGAAAGGTTGAACAATTTTGTAAAAATAAAAGAATAAAAACAGAAATAAATTAAAATTGGTTTTTTTAGTTCAGCTTTTAATATTTTAATTATATTTAAACGATTTTTTCAATCATTAAAGTTCTTAATATACATAATTTAAAAAAAGTACAATAATTAAAATATTTCTTTTTTATGGATAAAAAAATTTTATTTTCAAAATTTGTAATCTGTATACTATAATAATCATAAAAAGTGCTAATTATAAAATATCAACGAAAATATTTCATACAAACTATGAATTTTATTCATTAAACACATGAAACTTTCATAACGATTAGGCTAGGATTAATGAAAAAAATTTCATATACTTTATGAAATTTTCATTGGGTCAATGAAACCATTCATTAAAACTTATTTAATGAAACACCTTTCATTGACTCAATGAAACGTTTCTTTGGGGACTTTTTTATGAAAAAATTCATTGGATTAATGAAGGAATTCATTAATACTACGCACAAATTTCTATCAGTGTAGTAAAAACTCTTTGAATTTGAGTATTATGAGACACCCTACAGATCCGTTTATATAAAAAACTAAAAAAAATGATATTTCTTTGCATTATTTAAAAAAGGAAAACAATTGAAGGCGGGTTAAGCCTTTAAAAAGCGAGGTTAATTCCGCCAAAATCGGAATGGTTGGTCAGGTTAAGTATTATCAAATAAATCCGTGGTTTTTCTCAGATTATACTAATTTTTATTATTGTAAATATATTTTATAATTTATCATCCCATTTCTGTGGAATACCTGCGGGGTATGTTAGGGCAAGGCTCAGGGCATGGAGAGAGTCTGAATTCTCTGGTTACTGGGAAAACTCTCCTGGTCAGCGCCAGGCTAAAAGATTGATCTCTTTTTCCAGTAGGGGGTCGAGGCGACTTTTGTCTCTTGAAAGGGGGGGGGGGGGGGGTTGATGACCCTGGACACTGTAATCTCAGATACCATCTGCACAAGAAGGGTCAATCGGACACGGATTTGTGTAGGTTTTGCGAGATGGTGTCTGAGACCTCGGAACATGTTCTCTGCGAATGTCCAAGGCTTTGTGATAGGAGACTTAGGTTGCTAGGTGACCGCTTCATTTCGCCTTCCGACATCGCGAACATTTTGCCTAATAGGATAATTGGCTTTATAGGTAGCTTGAATCTGTAGGTAACTTTAGGCAGCACAAAAGACCTACATTGGTCGCGGTGCATAGTGCCTTCTGATATAATCTATATCCCATTTCGCACAGGAGCAAAGGATTTTGGTGCCTAACCAAAAAGACAAATCTGAACAGTTATTTCGTATAAAAAAGAAAAAAAAAAGAAAGTGCGGTTCATGAGAAAAACGCGAAATGTGCCTAACATTTTTATGACAGCATATCGAAAAAGGAGGATATATGTGTTCATCTTCTAGTATAATATGAAAATGATGTGTACCACAATTCAGAAAAAAAAAATAACTAATATTCGCGAAAATCAGTTTAACAAAAACTTTCATTACCGTGAATGTCTACAAGATATTTTAAAATTTTTTATTTATTTTGTTTCATTTTTCGAAACAAACTCTTTGCCCTATATTTTACTTTAGCAATATTTACTTTAAATACTTTTTTCTCAAAACAACATATTGAAAATCGGATCTCAGTGTAGAAACGGTAATGACATATCATTACTGTTCTCACAACCAGTAATGACACTATCTTACTCTTTGCATTACTTTAACACAAATAATAAGGACTTACTAATAACTAGATCAGTTTCCCATTATTTCAATACAACAAATAATGCATTACCCATTATTTTAAATATAAAGTAATGATCTAAAAAAATTTTAAAAATCTATTTTTAGACTTATTATTTTTCATAATGACATTTTGTGCAAGCAAGTCATTTATGTTTTTATCTATCAAGTATAACATATGGTAGAGAGGTTGACTGAGAACCTGGAGGCCCGGGTTCGCATCCCGGATGGGCACATTTTATTGAAAATATCATAAAATTTTTTTTTTTAAATAAATTTAGTTTTTTTTTTAATTAATTTATACACTAATTAGTTTTGTCCATACTGGCGATCTTATATTTAACCACATACTTTTCTATTTTTTGTAAGGTGTTTAATAATGATATGTCATTATTTTGTTCGACATTGTAATGAGAATTGTAAATAAAACCTCGGGTTTTGATGAGATCTTTAGCCAGATCGAAATACTAGTATCAACCTAGCTAATATGTTTGATTTGCTTTATTTTTGTAATTGTTGTATGTTTGTATTTTGTTGTCGATCTGGCTAAAGATACTCTTTGTTGTCGATTTTAGTTATCAATTTTGTAGCGCTGTGTTTATTTGTACTGTGTATGAGTTACAAATGAATCGTGCAACATCAACTAATAAACCTTTCACATGTTCCGTTTTAATTCTCATACGAAATGATTTCAATCTCAGTTATCAGAAAATCATAGACCATTGCTGGTCATGCAAGGTTCGCATTTAAACAATTGTTCTCACATTTTCGATAATGATGATTTGTATAATTTTATTCATTGTAATTGTCGCCCTCACATATAATTTTCTTACTTGGAACTTTGACTATTGGGTAAAGAAAAATGTTAAGGGACCCAAACCTAAACCTCTCTTGGGTACATTTCCCAATTTACTACTTCGTGGACAACACTTTGCTGATGATTTACATGATATATACAAGTTAAGCGTTAATTGTGTTAATTAAATGTTAAAAATTTAAAAAAATTATCATTATTTAAGGTGCTATAAAAGTAGTGAAAATGTTGTAGGGGGTTTTCTAATGCGCTCGCCCCTATTAATTATATTGGATCCACAATTAGTGCATGAAATATTCGTGACTGCTTTCAATCATTTTGAGGATAATGATGTGGGGAAATTGGTAAATATTTGTTTTGAAGACAATTGATTTAATTCGATTTATAATTAAGATTTTAAACCATATTTTAGATTGATAAAAATAAGGATCCTTTAATAGCCAAAAATCCTTTCATTTTAATGGGGGAAGAATGGCACTTACAAAGATCTTTAATTTCTCCGGGTTTAACAAGTTCTCGTATAAAACAATCTTATCAGCTAATGCAGTTTATATCTCAACAATTGAATAGTTTTATTATTGAACAAGGATTAAAAGGAATCAATGGTAAAGAAGTAGGTTTTAAGCAAACATCAAAATTACACGAAAATAATTTTAAACTGCTCCTAATTTCCAGCTTGCTTTACGTTTCACCGCCGAAAGTTTATGTGATTGTGTTTTGGGTATAAAAGCTTATAGTTTTTCAGAATCTCCCTTGCCCATTTCGGAAAATGTTGAAGAATTTGCTGAAGATAATACCGCCTTTATAATATTTACTATAATTGTTGGAATTTTTCCTCAAATTTTAAATTTCTATCAAAAGAAATTCTTTCCCAAGGATTGTGAAAAGTTTTTTATGGAATTGATGAACGAGGCATATAGTTTACGTTATAAAGAAATTACCAATAGAAATGATATTTTAGACCATTTAATGAATATTAAAGAAATTCATAAACTTCATGATACCGATTTGTATTCCCATACTATGACGTTCCTTATCGATGGTTTGGATACTACAGCTACGGTCATATCGCATTGTTTATTAATGGTATTTATTAAAAAAATTAAAAATTTTAAGAATTGATTATATTTTATTATACCCTCCATATACTGTGATTACGTTTGGCATTACGTTTGTAACGCATCGATATATAGGTCTTAGATCCCATAAAGTATACACATTCTCTATCCTCTAGCGATGTCTGTCTGTTGAAATGGTGATCACGGCGCGAAAACGAAATACGGACTGCTCATTTTTACATAGATTGATGAACATTTAACCGAAAAGTTCGGTATTGAAAATTAGCAAAATCGGTCTAGCGCTTAAAAATTTATGACTGAAAATGTGAAGGTACTTCTAAGTTTTCCATACAAATTGATATATAATACACTGTATATTAGTGCAAATACATAATAGTGTCTGGTGTATAAAATGTAACGTCATATTTTTCCACCAGACGCTAAGAGGTGAAAATCAACTCAAATTTGTTCACCACAAAAATAGTTTTTCACCTCAAACATATTTTTCACCTCAAACATATTTTTTACATCCAAAAAAGTTTTTCACATCAAAATTTAGTTTTCATCTCTTAACAAATTTTTTTTTTAAATATTTTGTTATTGTTTCATTTGTTATTGTTTCATTTGTGGAGGGTATAACTAAAGAAAAATATTGGTAAAACCAAGTTTAATGCATGTACTTGCTTTTATAATAAATCATTTTTATACAGTTAGCTCGAGAAACCACAAACTCAAGAAATTTTATATCAAGAATTGATTGCTGCTTGTGATGAGAACGATTGCATCAGTTTTGAAAAATTAAATGAAATTCCATATTTGGATGCTTGTATACATGGTAAATATTGAATTTAAATACAAATATCCATCATTATTTGGGATGTTTTTAAAATTTAGAACATTTTCAGATTTTTTCTATGTAGGGATTTAATGAAATTTTTTTAACAATGTAGTTACATTAATGAAAAGGTTTACAATTTTTATTAAAAATAGTACTGACAAACCACTGTCGGTACGGTTAAAAATTGCCACCCTGTTAATAGATACTAAAAGTACAACTAACAAGGGAGATATCCCGACCCGAATTCTCTGATTTTAATGAACTTTGGATATGTTGTGGAGGAGCAAAAAAAAAAAGGTGTGCGTTCGAAAAAATGTTAACACAGAAAAATATTAAATAAAAAGTCAAACAAAAAATGTATGGTCTTTAAAAGTTTTTTTATGAATAACATATTTATTCTAGATTTCAAACAAAAAAAATTAAATCAGTTTTATTCTCCCTTTATAAATGTATTCACCTTTTCGGGAAACCCTCTCATTAAGTACTTTGAAGTACTTTCTATAACCTTCTCGGATCAGGTTTTAAATCGCTGCTTAAAATTGTCCATACCAATTTGTGGCCTTTATTACTGTTTTAGCAAGAGCACAATATCTTTCAAATGGTCTTAGCTCCGGGCAGTTTTGGGGATTTGCCTCTCCTGATACAAAAGTAATGTTATTTGCTTCATACCACTCAATGGCTATCTTGCTCTATTAACAATATGATAAGTTAGGCCAGAAGTATGTGGACATTTTGTGTTGGCGTGGAAGTAGTAATTTTTGCAAACATTCTTTTATATAAATTTCGGTTTTTATTGTTGATGGAAGTTATAAGGGATAACGTATGTTAACATTTTTTAGAACTCACGTTTAAGGGTTTAAAAATAGGTTCAAAAAAGTATTTGTTCATGTCGGAAATTAATGAAAGTTTGATAAATTTGACAGTTTTTTTGCTGTTTTTATTTTACTAATATTTAGCAAAAAGCTTCTGTTAATTGCACTGCGTTTTCCTGCAACTTTTCCTGATATTTTTACAGACTTATTTGTATGAGTGTAGCTTTCAAAATAACGTATCTTGATTTACCCTGTGTCCTAACGTAATGCGCTACTGGGCACAGTGGGGAAAATTGGAGTTTTTTTGAGCAAATTTGCCTACATCCCACAGTTTTAAACAAATTTGAAAAAAGGAAATTTTTAAAAATAGCTGACAAATTTCATATCGATTCCTCATGGCCGATTTTTAAAAGCCATTTTATCCTTAATAAATCGTCAAAATCAGAGAAATTTAAATTTCTTAGATATTTCTGCTATAAAAAAATTAAAAGTTGTGGAATACAAACAAAATGTATTTTAAATTAAAGATAATTATATTCTATTGATATCCAATATGTATATATTTTCTTTTGATCAAACAAGAAATAACGTAAAAACCAAAAATGGGGCCAGGTTGGACCTCCTTATTTAACCCCTAAAAGTAATATTTGGCCGCGTAAACAAATTTAATATGCATTATATTTTGGTCTTTTATACCATATTTAAATTTCATTGCAATCGGATTAGCCAAAGAAAAATTGAAAAAGTTTATCATGTTAAATTATGTATTTTGCGCTTACGTCTTTTTGGCGGATAGGACTCGTATGTATGTCCCATTGATTTTATCATAGGAGATAAAAACATATATTTTTGACAATACTTTTATAAAGCAAATTTTGCATCAGCTTAAATTCGCTCCTCATTAATTTTTAAATTTTTTTTAAATTTGATTTTTAAAATTGAGGATATATACATTTATGTAGAGTTGTCAAAACCGGTTTCCGAATTATTCGATAAACCGTTTTTTTTGGGTTTTTTGAACTGGTTTTTCAAAAAGGCGGTTTTTGAGTTATTCGAGAAACCGGGTTTTTCGTCTCGAATTATTCGTCTTCGGATATTTTGCAATCTGAAAATTTTTGCGAAATATGCATTTATTGGAATAATTTGCATGGTTCTCTCAGTTTTAAATGCAAGCCAAGTATATCGAACCCTAACCTCAGTTAACAGGAGAAGCTTTTTAATTTTTTTTAATATTTCTTATGTTTATCCGATTGCAATGAAATTTAAATACGGGGTAAAAGACCAAAACATAATGGAAATAAAAATTTTTCAGCTTCCAAATCTCGCTTTTAAGGGTTAAATAAGGGGGTCCTATTTTTGTTTTTTTTTTTTTTGCATTATTTCTTATTTGGTTCAAAGAAAAGGTAGACTTTAGCTGCAAAATCAAAATTTAACAGGAGCAGCTTTTTTAATTTTTTTTTAAATTATTCTTTGGTTTATCCGATTGCAATGAAATTTAAATACCGTGTAAAAGACCAAATTTTTTTCAGCTTCCAAATCTCGCTTTTAGGAGGTCTAATTGGACCCCATTTTTGTTTTTTTTTTTGTTATTTCTTATTTAGTTCAAAGAAAAGGTATACATATTGGATTTTAATAAAAGCCCTTTGAATTGCAAATCCAACGCTGCATAATACATGCTCATAAGCGTGTCCAAAATTTTGAGTTATTTGTTAAAGAAAAAAAGACGTAAACGAGACTTTGCTGTCACGAAATACGTAAACAAACTGTAGTTTGTTCTATAGCAATTGGCACTAACGTCGTATTTGTTTTTTACGAAATCCGTAACGGTACTTCTTAGAGTTATGAAATTTTGAGGAATGATCCTAATGATCGAATAACAAGGATTTTCATCAAAAACCGAAAATCATGGCGCTTACGTCTTTTAGGATCGATATGATATTGAGCTTAACAACTTTTTATTTAGATTTTTGAAATTTTAGTAGCGACTTACTAATAAAAACTTAGTTTTCTTTTTAATTTTTAACTTTTTTTTAAGAAGGGGGATTTTTTTCAAGTTTTTAACTTTTGTTTGATTTTACAGTATTTTTTAGCTTTAAATACATTGAATTTTTTGTATTCTCTGATTATGAATGTAAACGCTATAATTGATTTCGCTTAAAAATGTTTCCTACCAGGTCACCCACTAATTTCAATTGAAGGGCTGGGAACTTTTAACTTTTTTTGATGATTTAGACAATTTTGTTTTTAATTTCATTATTCATTTTAATTAGAAACGAACATAAAAATACATTTATTTCTAAAGAGCCTTTTTACTGTAGTTTTAAGTGTCGATAAGTGCTGGAAATTTGACAGAGAGAATATTAGTAAACGAAAAATAATGAAAATTTTCACTAAACACAATCAATTAATGTTAAATTAATGAAAAGCTTCATACTTTTTATGAAACTAGTTTTTAAATGAAAGTTCGTCACAAAATTAATGAAACATTTAATAAATTAAATGAAAGATTTCATAAAATGTTATGAAAACTTGCATTAACTTAATTCATTAATATTAAGAATTCATTAATATCATACGGATAATTCTCTCTGTGTACAAACATTTCCAGATATCAGCCATACAAAGCGATTTATAAAAACCAGAAAAACCAGTTATTTGAATCGGTTTTTTGAGTTAAAAACCCGAAAACCGGTTTTTAAAAAATTCATGTTTTTAAGTATTTTAAAATGGGTTTTTTTAAATAGGTCGAATATTTGACAACTTTAAATTTTATGTAAACATATTTTAGAATGTCTTCGCATCTATCCACCCGGTCTATGGTCTACTAAATGTTGCACCCAATCATATGAAGTAAACAATAAAAATGGCACTAAACTTACCATAGAAAAGGGAGAATCTATAATGATTCCAATTTATGCCCTACATCATGATCCACAATATTATCCAGAACCTGAAATATTTAAACCAGAAAGATTTTTAGATCGAAATGGTGGTGTAAAACGTTATAAAGATTATGGAGTATTTTTGGGATTTGGAGATGGGCCGCGTACTTGTTTGGGTAGCAAAAATAAATAATACACGGAAATCAACACTTAAATTAATTAATTTTATTAAATTGTATTTCCAGGCATGCGTTTTGCTTTGATACAGTGTAAATCAGCTATTTCCGCCATAATTAAGTCATTTCATGTCAAAATGAATACAAAAACTAACCATCATTTTAAATTGGATCCCAAATGTTTTCTCGCCTTGCATCATGGTGGTGTGTGGTTAGATTTTGAAAAACGTTTTTAAACAAAAACTTGTCAAAAATGAAGTTTATTAAAATTTGTTATAACATTTTATTGTTAATTTTATTGCATTGTAAAACTATTGTAGTATATTCATTTATTATTTAATTTTATGTCTTAACATTGACCTTTTTTGAACAAATACATGCCTACATACTTTGGGAATACTACGAATCTGTTTGATTGAATGCATTTTTTTTCTTTATCTATTTGTAAACAATTTATTAACAAAAATGGGTCATTATATTATTATTGAAATTGTATTAAATGCACTGATAAAATTATATTTCATGATATTAATGAAACAATTTCATAGTTTTTTTTTTATAGATTCAATGAAGATTTTCATTATATCCCAAGAAATTTTATTAATTTTAAAGAATTTTTCATAAAATTTCACACTTTCATAAAAAAAATTCATTCGATTTCATTAATTATCTCTTAATAAATTTAACGAAATTTTTCTTTAGAGCTATGAAATTATTTCATATCTAATATTAGGTTTATAATTCATTATAAATTCTACTAAAGTATAATAATAATAATATTTCAAAGACTTAATTTTTTTATTTTTTCATAAAATTTCATAATTACATTAATTTTCCTAAATTTCAAAATTTAGTTTTACGATTTAACTCTCAAGTGTAATTTCTATCCCAGCAAAAAATAGTGCTTACCCAGAAGCGCTTCCGTAAGGTATTATTTAATTACGAAGCGCTTCCAAAGCAAATCCAAAGGGATGATTTTTGTTAGCGATGTCCCACTTATGGCCGTAATTTCAAGCAATATATACCTACTGGTGCTTAGATACCTACCGTGTACACGAACAAAATCGGGTAGGTATCTAAGCACCGGTAGGTATCTATTGCTTAAAATTACGGGCATTAATATGTCTCTTTTAAGTAGGTGAGAAGCGCTTCTCTTAGAAGCAATAAATTTATGCCTTCTTAGCCAATAAGAAGCACTTTTTTTGTATGTTGACAACATTAGTGCTTCATAGTATGTATTCTTTATTGCTTCACTATAAGCATTACTCACCGCTTCAAAGAAGGTATTTTGGGAAGCACAACAGAATGCCTTCCCTATTTGCTTTATTGTATGCAAGGCGGTGAAGCGCTATTTTGGAAGCATACAATTGTAGTTACTGCTTACCAAATCCAGGTTATTTTTTGCATGGGATATAATTGTTTAAAAAATAATATGAAGATGTTCATTGGCTAAGTTCCAATGCATTTTTCAAGACATTTATAAAGAGTTTTATTAATTCAAAGAACTTCTTAATATTAAAAACTTTTATGAAACTGTTTCATAAAATATATAAACGCTTTATTTTCGGAATAATTGATGAGTTTTATGAAGATTTTTATTAATTCCACAAATATTTTATAATCATTGACTTTAATGAAAACTGTTTCATTGATTCTATGAAAATTTTCAATGGACGAGTTAAAGTGACAATTTTCATTAAAGCTATGAAGACATTCATTACTGAAGTGAAGATAATTCTCTCAGTGTATCGTATTAGCGTGCATTTTCGATTTGATTGTTTTCCGTTTGAATTTTTCCATTACAAATCAATATTTTTAGTTTTGTCTCGTGTATTATTGTGTAACTCAGCAAAACTTTTTATTACCTGGTAATAAGTTTGGGAATAAGAAATTAAGGTCGTAACTGGTTACTTTTCTGTTACAAACACTATTGTTTTAAAAAGGGCTTACAAAACACATATTACCAGCTTACAAAACACATATTACCAGTATAATTGTAATTAATTTTTTTGTAATAAAGAGGTAATGTGTTACTTTTCTCTTACAAACCCTATTATTTTATGTAAATCGAGGTAACTACACTAAGTAAAAGTAATGGCTACGGGAAATTTGGCTGTTATTACGGGAAATTTAATTATTTTGAGCCTTGTGGTATTTTTTTTTTTTTTTCTAAATTTTGCAAAATATGTCTGCAGAACTGTAGTGCAATGCAATTAGTAGAAATAATTAATTACTAAATTTTTGTAAAAAGCAATTAAAATCAGCAAAAAAAATACTAAATTTTAATGAAATTGGTACTATGAAATTAGTAGAAAGAAATAGTAGCCACTACTAAATTACTAATGAAATTAGTAGAAAAAATTAGTAAGCACTTCTAAATATTAGTAAAACTTATGTAACTATCAATTTTAGCAACTATTTATTTTATTGTAAGCTTTTATACACATTTGGGAACAATATAAAAATATAGTTAATATAATTTTAATTTTTCTGGAACATTGTTGTCTGTGTGTATAATACATGTATTATCGTTTGTTTCGTTTCATTATTGATGAAATGCAGAAAATATTAAAGAGCTGAAAGAAGAGAAAAAAAATATTTAATTATATAATATATCACCAGGCACGTAGCTAGGCAGGGGGGGCTTGGGGCTAGAGCCCCCCCCCTACCCGAAATGATTTGACAAATTTAAAAACTTAATACAATTCGTTAGAAAGTAACAATGTTATTGATAAATTTAATATGAAAATATTTATTTTTGACTTGGATCAAATAGGAAATAGTTTTATATGATTCAAATCTTAAAATTTCGTTAGAAAACATCGCCTGCAAATGGGCGGCTATCATTGTTAGAGTGGATTTTCGACAAAAAGCAATAAATAAAACCATTTCATAAGAGATTTGGAAGTCTTTGACTTAAAATATAATCAAAAAATTGTTTGAGACAATGCAAACTAAAATTAATTATGTCTACACAGAAAAAACTAAAATTGAGTTTTAATTCAAATATTTGTTGATTCAGAAAAGTTAAACTGAATTCGGTCGTGTTGATGCAATTGTAGTAACAACTAAAATAATTTGTATCTATTTAATTAATATTATTTTCAATTACATATACATAGTTTTATTCACATCTATAAAAAATTTAATTGAATATTGTTTACTATTGGGAAAAATTACAAAATTTAAAAAAATCACCAAAATTATAAAAAAACCGCCAAAAATTTAAAAAAATTGAGACCATTGAAAAAATCGCAAAATTTGAAAAAAAATTGCCAAAATTTAAAAAACAATCCTCAAAATTGCAGAAATTTTAAAAACTCCCAAAATAAACGCTAAAATTCGAAAACAATTTAAAAAAATCTCCAAAATTAAAGAAACGCGAATTTTCAACTTTAAACGATTTTTTTTTTTAATTTTGGAGACTTTTTAAAATTTTTGCATTTGTTTTTTTTTATACCAAATTCATTTTCAATTAAACAGTTAATTGAAAGTAAGTTTGAAATCGAACAACAGTTTAATTGAAATTTTTTTGACAATGTTCTGTGTATTTTGACATAATCTTTTAAAATGGAGATACCACTAAGACTCAAAATTAAGTTTACTTGTGCCGTAAAAGTCGTTACTTTACTTACAGTGCAATCTTTTTATTTAAATTTGGTTTGCTACGCACGCATCTGATAACATAGTTTTCAGTATTTTTTTTACGATATCTCATATATTTTTTTAATTTTTTGAAACAAATTTAAGCCTCAAACTTTGATTGATATGCATAATGTGTTAACGTGGTCCAATGTGACTCATATTTTCTCATTTTTTTTTTTAGACTAAATGTAAAAGAATTTCTATCGGCGCTCCTTGAAATGCGACATTTTAAAATCAAGCAGCTAAACCAGTCTTTGTGCTATAACGATGTTGTGTTTTTTTAGAAATTTTAAAGGGCTTTTATATAAAAAATTGATTAAAGAAAATTTGAGAAGCATTTGAAATTGTCCAAAATATAAATCAAAGTGAATTGGAAATACATAATTTAGTTTAAATAAGACCTGGGCGATGTCAGGTATATTTTTAAATTTTTTAGTTGTATATTTTTCTTTATCATTATTTCTTTCAGTCTACAACCAGGCTTGCTTGGAAAATTTACAATTTTTTTGATAAAGGGTGGTTAAATTTCAAGGGCCGATGTTGATTTTGAATAAAACACAAACTATTTAGGAAATTATTGTAATTTTATTTTATTATGATATATTGGTATTACTCAATTATGTATGGAACAAAATATCGGCCAAATGGGCGCCGCGACCACGGCGGCACACCTCCATCCGATGGTCCAAATTTTCGATGACGCTGAGGCATAATGGAGGTTCTATGCCGTTAATGTGCCGAATTATCTCATCCTTTAGCTCTTGAATTGTTGCTGGCTTATCGACGTACACCTTTTCTTTCAAATAACCCCAAAGAAAAAAGTCCAACGGTGTCAAATCACATGATCTTGGCGGCCAATTGACATCGCCATTACGTTAGATAACACGGCCATTGAATTTGTTGCGCAAAAGAGCCATTGTTTCGTTAGCTGTGTGGCAAGTGGCACCGTCCTGCTGAAACCACATATCGTCCACATCCATATCTTCCAATTCGGGCCATAAAAAGTTCGTTATCATCTCACGATAGCGAACACCATTCACAGTAACTGCCTGACCGGCCTCATTTTGGAAAAAATACGGCCCGATGATGCCGCCAGCCCATAAACCGCACCAAACAGTCACTCTTTGTGGGTGCATTGGTTTTTCGACAATCACTCTTGGATTCTCATTCGCCCAAATGCGGCAATTCTGTTTATTGACGAATCCACTGAGGTGAAAATGTGCCTCATCACTGAAGATGATTTTCTTCGAAAATTGATCATCCACTGTTGCCATTTCTTGCCACCATTCTGCCCATTCACGACGTTTGGAATGGTCAAGAGGCTTTAGTTCTTGAGCCAATTGCACCTTGTAAGCGTGTAAATGCAAGTCTTTATGCATAATGTTCATCAACGACGAGCGTGAGAGGTGCAATTGTTGGGCACGACGACGAGTTGAGGTGGACGGCTCTTCAGCCACAGTATCGCGAACAGCAGCAATATTTTCTGCAGTACGAGCTGTACGAGCATGCACTGGTGTTCTCACATCTTCTACAGACCCGGTTTGCTCGAATTTTTCCACGATTTTTGCGATTGTACGCACATTTGGACGATCAAATTGACCAAAAAAATCACGAAGTGCACGATATGCATTTTGATTTGAACGCCCATTTTCATAATAAGTCTGGATAACTTTATCACGTTGTTGGATTGTGTATCTCTCCATGGTTCAAATTGAGTAAGTCTGAAATAGAGAAATGTCAAATAAAATTCGGAAAAAAACTTGGCGTTTAGGTGTGGTTCACATTCAACATCGGCCCTTACAATTTAACCACCCTTTACAAGACATGAAGTATAGCCCCCGATCTTAAAAAAAGTCGGATATATGAAAAAGGCCAAAAAGTAGTGAATAATTTGTTAAAATAATTCAAATAAGTGGCAGCCTGGGTTCACGACATAGTGTCAAAATGGTTTTCAAAATGTATGTTTTCTCGAGCATTTTAACACTGTTTTTAAATAAGTCTAAATTACCTAAACTTTAGACATATTTTCATACAAAGATGTGTTTAATTTCACCGCCAATATTAAAAATAAATACGTTTTTCATATAATTTTGCTGCTTTATCACCTATCCGAATTTCATTAATTTTTAATTGAACCACCGGAAAAGCTTCCTTGTAAGTGTCAGGCAATTTATAAAGGATATTTTCCTTTTAATTTGTTTTTTGGACGGTTATAAATCTTTAATTTCCCGAGTTAAAACGGACATAACTATATAAATATACAATTAATATCGTAGAAAAAAATTAATATGATGTCATATATAGTTGCGTATAATTGTATATTGCATTTAGAATACGCTAAAACTAATCCAATTAATAATTACGTTATATTTATATAAAGGGTCCGCCATCTAACGTTTTTTTTCCGATGCCGATTTTGCCAAAAAAATCATCTTTTCAGATGAAGCTCATACTGCATGGCCAGCCGAGGCAGCCATTTGAATGAAATTATTTTCCATTATTAACCGGAAGCATAGTACTTTGAAATAAAAAAGAAATTTGACAAAATATTCAGTAGTTTTTTTTATAGCATTTTCAAAAAAAAAAAGTTATTTGGTGGACCCTTTACTTAGACATTGCAAAATAATATATATTTTGATATTATATCATATTTTAAAAAACACAATTTTATTTTAGATAAAATTGTATATTGCCCCATGCAGAGTCACACTAGAAAATTTGTCAATCATATTTTGGATATAAATATGTATTAGAACAATACAATAGTACAATTAATTGTATAATTTTTTGTATAATTGTATACACAAAATTTACCCCAATTTTTGTCTTTTGAATTGATTTCTTTCTGGTTCTTAACCCTAAAAAAAGAATTTGTTTATTTATAACATTATGAGTTCTTCATTTAGTCTAAGATTTTTTTCACTCTAAAACTCTAAATTTAGTTTCAACGTTTTTTTCGTGCTTGCTATTCAATTGTGTAAGTTAATCAATTCCACAAAATCTTCATTTTCATTATATTTTTTTATTATTTTTGAATATAGTAAAATATCCAAATGCTATGGAATTTGTTACAAATTTAGCTAAAGTCTAAAAGGATTAATAGATATTTCGGATTTTCATAACGTTTTAAAATCAAAAACCAGATACAACTATAGCTTATTTTGTATATATCAGTATCAGTTCAAATATAAATTTATACCGCTATATAAAATCGTATTAAATTGTATCGCGTCATTATTCGGATGTTATTTAATTATTATGCACATTTCTCGGATCGAAAATAAAAAAAATATATTTTGGCTCAATCATATCAATATTGATTTTAAGTTCCTATGTTATGCAATTTAGTATAATAATAAATAAAATTGATTTTCCTTGAATAAAATTATTTTCACAAAGGTATATATAAAACGTTTTTATGAAATGATCTATAAAATTTTTGTCTTCAAGTTTTATAAAGCTTTTGTTGTGTTTATGAAAACTTTAGTTATGAAAAATTTTCGTTAATATGATGCAACTTTTTTCCTTGAGTGTAGCTAGGCTTAATTTTTATAGGTTTAGGCCTCTTTGTTTTGTAAGTATAGGTTTTAATTATTACGAACAAAATTTTCTTAAATATACAATTTGTTGAAATTAAAAAAAAATTTTACTAATTTTAGCACTTGATTTTGAAAAATTAGTATAATGTTTTATTTTTATTTATAAAGAGACGCAACACTCAGGAAATTCTTACTATTTATTAATGTGTTGCTTTTTTTGGAAAGAGGATAGAGGAGATATGAAATGTGGGGAAATATGAAGGGCTTCAAGCATGGCAACACTGTAATTGTTGCTGAAATCAGCAACAAAAATTATTAAAATATTTAATAATTTGTAAAATAAGAATAGCAAAAATAAAGAAGAATATATTGTACTAAAAATTAGTAAAAAAAAATAGTAAAGCGTATTTGAAAACCTTTTACAGATTTTTTACTAACTTGTTTGCCTGAGTGTACTTACCTCGGTAACATGTTACTCCTCACTTACATGTAAGAGTTGTCAAAAACTTTTTATTTAAAGCTTTAATATTTAGGTTGACTATTATTTTAAAATTGTAAATTTGTAGAAAAAGTTTAATTATATTAAATTTTATGTAGAAACGAACTAATTATACCATAAATACATTTGAACATGTGAATTTGGTGTTACCAATGTGCAGTCAGTAATACCAACATTTGCGAAGTAATGCAAGGCTAAGGAGTCTAACTTATTACCAGGTAACATGTTCCGAACGTAGAAAAAACTAAAAACTAGTTTCAATTAAAAAATTTATTGCATCAATTAATAATTTAATTTATTTTGCACCTATCACGGTAATGATAATATTAATTAAAACTTTTATTGAAAAAAAGCTATAAATAACTATATACAAAAAAAAAAGTATGATACTGACAAAAAAAAAAGTGTGAACGACACGTTTGTATATGTGTTTTTGGTAATGCTGCATTTGTTTGTGTGTGTGGTTGATTTGTTTGTAAACGTCAAATGCATTTAGTATTTTCTACTGAAACTTTTTTATTTAACATAAAGTATATGAAAAAATAATTCGAGAATTATGTCTAAAATAAGTCAATTAAAATATTAATTGATTCAAATCAATATTTGTTTAGAAACACATTTAATTCAAATCAAATATTTTATTAGATATTTTCGGTTGAGAATTTATTCTGTGTAATAGAAACAGAGGTTTTGCTGGGAAGTTATTTGTATACTTTTAATCATGTAGCGATTTAATAATAGTTTAGAATTTAATTTTTATAACCCGAAACACCCTACAATTTTTTATATGGTTTTTATAAGAGAGGCAAACTCCCAACCACCCGAATCTTTGGCTAATGAACAAATTTTTAAAACAAAAGTGAAATTTTTTTAGAAAACGTGCCAAAAGTACACAAATATACGAAAACAGAAAATATGTTTGATAAAAATTTTAAAAATCGGGTGTCAAATTGAAATTTGTGAGTTTTCATCGAAAATTTGTTGGCGGAATTTCGTGATTGAAATGGATTCTTTATTTATTTGTGTGTCATAGAGCATTTTTGTAAATACAAAATAAATAATTTGTTAGAAATAAATTTGAATTAAAAAATGAGGTTGTTTGAATTTACAAATTCCATTGTTGGTGGCAACAGTTTTTTCTGTGTACCTATAATATTCATTAAATTTCAATTTAGAGTGAATCACTTGTGATCACTCGTGAGTGAAACCTAAATTAAAAAATGATTCGTAAGTATGCGTAAGTAAAATTTTTGCACACAGAGTGTGCGTGAATCGAATTTCACTAAATAATGAATGTTTTGATTGGGGTTTTCAATAATACAAACTAAGCACTGATTATTACAATACATTCGCCTTTACACGTAACTACTTGTATTTTGCTTTTGTATTGATTGTATTTTGTTATTTTTTTTTATCGTACGTGTGTATAAATTATATATTCGAGGCCATACTCTATATTTCTTTATTAGGATATTGTCCTAACAAATAATCTATAGAGTTTTTTGTTTTCAAATTTGTTATTTGACCCTTTCAGGAATGTGTTGATAGATCTATTTCGGGAATTTTCTAGGTTCCCATCATCAGAACACTTTTTGAAACAGGTAACAATCCCATGCCAAACATCAAACACTCATATAAACTAGTTTACTCACTACATAGGAACTAACATATATATGAGCTCAAAGTAAAAGATTATCGCCATTGATCAAAAAATAAATTGAAAACTAGTTTGTTATGTGTAAGGTTCACCTATGATGGATATTCAATAATAAAGAAATATAGAGTATGGCCTCGAACTTGAATAATTTTCATTGCACAATTAAAGGTCGAAAAAAACATAATTTTTATTTTTAATAAAAATTATATCAAACTTGTATTAAAGACAAAGTACAGTCTTGTTTACTCCCCCTGTTTTTGTTTATAGACAAAACAAAAAATAAAAAGGAGAAAAAAACAAAAAACGTGTATTGAATATCCACCATAGGTGGACCTTGCACATAACAAATAAGTTTTCAATTTATTTCTTGATCAATGGTGATAATCTTTTACTTCATTTTCAATATACAATTTTAATTCGTGAATTTTCGTAAATCATGCGCTATTACTCGGGAGTGTGAATAAAATCAAAATTTTCTTGAGTGAACGTAATGAATGTGAGAAGAAAAAATAAATGTTGTTAGTGGGATTTTTCTTTCGTAAGTGTGAGTCAAAATTCATTCATGCCTACCTGAAACAATAATGTTGGCATTTTCAAGTGATCACCAAAATAAAAATCTTATAAAGATATATCTAACAAAAATATTTCCGTTTAGTTTACTCTTTTTGCCAAGTTTAAAGATTTTAAAAAATCACAAGAACAAATCGAAAAGTTACTCTTCAAAAAATATTTAATAAATTTAAAATCATGTGTTTAATGTTTTCCGTTTACAGTTGAAGGGCTTATTGTTAAAACATGATAAGCCACATTTTACTTTTAGTTTGTTTTCGCCTTTTAAAGGTTAAAAAAATGCGAAAAATATGAATTTAGCAGGAAGCTTTTACTCGAGGTACTTGTAATAAGTGTTTGAGCAAGACTTCTATCAAATAATGATCAATAGAAGTCTAGAAAACAGCGAAAATCCATAAAACAAAAAATGTGGCTTAATAAGTTTTTACAATACGCCCTTCAATTATAATATTTAAATGTTGGAATTTATTTATCAATCTTCTTCTTTTCCAATTTTCTAAAATATTTTAAATTAACAGCTTTTAAGACGGTATTGTTTTAAGTTACATTGCAATTGGATGAATAATATATTAATAATGTAGTACACCTTTTAAACAATTTGGGTGTAAACCCACAGCACTTTTTATTGTTTTTTTGTTGTTTTTTTTGTAATGAAAACCAAATTGTTTAAATAATTTATATTTAATTGAATATACTAGTTATTTCAAACATAGTTGAAGGTTATTAAAAAATTGATATTTAAAAAAGGAAAATGTTTAGTTAGTCTCTTTACAGGAAGAAGAAGAAGAAAACATTTTATTGAAAAATTTTACGGACACATGGGATACACCAGACTGCCGCAGTTTCGTCCCCCTCCTGGGACTCGTCAGTGGTTAATTTATGTGTCAATTGAACAAAGTATTTTATATTGTTAATTTGCTCTATATGAAAAACTTTTTTTTATTTTTTGGTGTCGTACTGTGATTTGAACTCACTACCTTAGCATCAAGCTATGTATTGTAATCTCACCTCTTAACCAGTTGAGCCACGGTCGACACAGCGATGATTGTAGCTAAAGTGGAGTTTGGTCACACTACGTACACACAAGTATTGTTTCGATCAGAAGAGACAGAATTAACTAATACCAATGCACAATTCATTTCTCAACTAGAATGCTTTTTCTTCTTTATCCTATCTCGTTTTCACAAGTAATTATTAGATTTATTAGTTTAATTTTCAATTTTTTTTTACGTTTTTAGTTTTCAAAACGATGTATTTCATCAGCAGTTCTTAACTTTTTAAATCTGATATCAGATATGAAAACAGAATCTAAAACTACAATAACATAGAAATTTAATATAAAACCAAGGTTCTTTTTAAAAAAGAGTTAACGATCCCATTGAACGAAAATTTTCAACTTTAATCGACTATAAATCACAAATTATAAGTCGGCTCAATCCAGTTTTTTCGCATGAAGAATGTCTCCTAATAATTTGTCGTTTGATACCAAAATTGATACGAATTTCGAGGGACCAAAAACGGGGCACAACTTTCGGTACCTCTTTACAAGTCCACTTTATAAAAACTGATTTTATTTATAACTTTATTTTCATTAC
Source organism: Delia radicum (assembly GCA_021234595.1). Classification (NCBI taxonomy): domain Eukaryota; kingdom Metazoa; phylum Arthropoda; class Insecta; order Diptera; family Anthomyiidae; genus Delia; species Delia radicum. The sequence goes on from CM037852.1 coordinate 156,557,745, forward strand.
ATTAAGCACAGCCACCCCCAAACGTACATAGATGTTTTGTGTTACCATATGGTAACTACAGGGTGTTATGGGTTAAATTATAAAATAAGTATTTTAGTTATTTATTTATTTAAATAATGTTAAGTGAATATTATAAATTAATTTAACATCATGCAACATTACACATGGAAATTTTGATAAATATGAATTTTAACCCTTTAACGATCAATGGGACATATTTCAGTTTTGTTATATTAGTCACAATTTTTAACCAATGGTCAAAAATTATAAAATTTTTGTATGAAAAAATTTTTAAAATTTAAGAAAACAAAAATGTTGATAGCCATATTTCCTATGCTGTGAGCCCAGGGTTGCCATTTGTTTGAAATATTTAAAATTCGAATTATAAAAAGCTCTTCGCGAAAAGTCGTGTGAAAGCCGAAAGTTTACGAAAATTCAAAAATGCCAGACAACCCCTTGATAAAATTAAATAAGCGTTATTCTCCCCCAAACCGGTTGTAAAAATATAAAATATAATACGACACAAACTATGGCAAACGGATTTTCGGTTTTCCAATATCGTAATTTGATTAGAAAAAATCTGTTAAAAAAGTTATCAGATGTTTAAATATTTATGATCCCTATTAAAATATGTGCTTTAATCCAAAAATGGTAAAATTTTACCTAACATTTCGAACTGGTAAAGAAAAACTTTAAAAAGTTTTAAAAAAATTTTGTTTTAATAATTTTGGTAGAAAAATTCAAAAATTCGGTTTACTAGAATAAAAGTACCACAAGTTTTTCGGAACATAAAATCGTTTTTTTTTTTAAATTTGCATCATAAAAAGTGTCGAAATGAAACGTGTAATAACCAAAGCAACCGGCAACATGCTCCATAAAATAAACTTTTAGCTCATAAAAATGAACTAAAAACTTAAAATTTTCTCCTCACACACATTTTCTTGTAAGAATTCCTATTTTAAAACTGATTTTTCAGTATAGTTGGAATAATTTTGAGAAAATTATTTTAATTGCCAACAAAAAAGGAAATAAAGATTGACTATAGCTAAATCGGTACAGTATTAATACAAGAAATTTAAATTTGCAAAAATGGCTTAAACTTCAGAAATCAGTGTTGAAAATCCAATTTTCTACAAATTTTTAGAATTTTTTTCATTCTACTAATATTTAGTAAACATTTTATTAACTTTCAGCAAAGATTTTTTTATTTTTAATCAACTAAGTGTTAGCAAAACTTTTGCTGAATCTACTAATTTTGTTGGTAAAATGCAGGTCGCTGATTTTCAGCAAAAGATTTTTCAGACATCACCAATTTTTTTGCAAACACCCTCCTGACTAAAATTTTGATGACTCAGCAACATTTTTTACTGACTACTATTTTTTTTTGTGTGTGTACACTTTTTGTGTTAAATGTGAAGATCTAACTATTTTTTTAGAAAATATGAAGCTAATTTTTGGTAAGTATTGCATTCTAACCTATATGGTAAGCACGTGTTTTTCCAAAACGAGTGTTAAAGGTTATAGAACCTTTGTAATAGAATAAACAGCCTAAATATGTGTTTAAAAAAAACGAGGGCTTAGCAATTCGGTGTGAAGGCCAAGATCTGACAAGGTTTTGTAGAAGAAATTTTAATTTTTGATATTAACCCATATTGGCCCAGGCTGATTTTTTCAAATAGTAACTTTCAAAAGGGAATGAGATTATTTTGGATAGATTTTGTGTTACCATGTGGTAGATATGCGCTTGTTCGTGCTAAATAACTTTTGTAAGAAAGGAGATAACATAGCACTATATTCTTATTATTGACAAATAGACATCAAATTTCTCTAAATTGATAAAGGTCGGCCCATTAGTAATGTAGAGAATAGTTGCAAAACCTTTAATACTCTCGAGATGGCCTGTGTTGCCACCCTGTGGCTTCTCTAGTATAAAGACAGGGTGACTATAAGATTAGTTTTTTAAAAGTCTAACTCCTAATCTGTAATTACACATACGTTTCGTTCCATTCGGTCCAGTAGTTAAGAAGTTGCGTATTAACTACCACGTTATGCAGCTTCAAACTGCAGTGCCTTTATATTAATTTACTCAGTGTAGATTTGATATGCATTTTTTCAAGTTTTTTCTTTTTGTGTGTATAAAACATAATCTAAATTATGTGGCACGTTTTTATCGTTTACAAAAATGTAGGTTTTTTATGCGCAATAAATGTTTTTTTCTATGAGTCAGTAACGGTAACGGTATATCGGTAACGGTATTTTACAGATAACGGTATTTCAGTTATTGCGGTAACGATATTTTGGGGATAACGTTAGTCAGTTAAAAGTTTTTTGAATCGATACCGGTATTTTAGCGGTATTGCCTGCCATTGCTGATTTAAAGTAAATATTGCTTATGTAAAATATAGGGCAAGGTGTTTGTTTAACATGCTGCAACTTTTTTATGTCTGCGATTTTTTCTCCAAAAAGTTCAAATTATTAAAATATGTAAAAAAAAAAATAAATAAATCTAAAGCTACTAAAAACAGGTTGCAATTAAAAAATTTATTGAATCAATTAATATTTTAATTGATTTTGCACCTATCACGGCAATGATAATATTAATTACAACTTTAATTGAAAATTTAAAAAAAAGCTATAAATCTAAAAAAAAATTTGATACTCAAAAAAAAAGTGTGTGAACGACACGTTTGTATGGATATGTGTTTTTAGTAATGCTGTGTCTGTTTGTGTATTTGTTTGTGTGCTTTTTTTGTTGGTAAACTACAAATACATTTGGTAGAATATTTTATATTGAAACTTTACTATTTACACATAAGGTACATGAATTATGTCTAAAAAAAAATATGTATTTATATATTTAAAAGTCTATTCAAATATTAATTAATTCAATTAAATATTTGTTTAGAAATACATTTAATATAAATCAAATCTTTTATTATATATTTTAGATTGATATTTTTTTCTGTGTAGTAAACACCTCAATAACAACGACAAGTCATTTTGCTTAAAACATGTTTCTTGAACATTTTTACATTCGCTAATCTGCATAAAATAATCTGCATAATATAATTTATTTTAACTTGAAAAAAAAAAAATAAAAAAAAAACCCTGTAAATTCGTTAATGGATTCCCACATCAATACATCAAAACAATATTACAAAATGCACAATAATTAACTATGAAATAAAAAAAAACATAAATTTATTCATAAAAACAAATGTTAACAATATTTAAATAATTTTTAAATTGGCTAAAATAATAAAAGTGAGATTGGCAACATACTTACAAATATGTTGCAAAATGGCAACAAAAACAAATTAAAAAAACATACAAAATATTTAACGACTTATGTTGGATTTCAAACTGTAGGTTTTTGAATTAACTATTAGTAAGGCCTTATAGTTAAGGTTAACTATATGCAGTATTAAACTCAGCTTTAGGTGAAGTTAACAGAAAGCTAAAGAAGAATAACGGCAGACATAAGTTGAAATTTAGAAAAAATTTGATATGGCCATACGATTATAATGAGTGTCTGAATAGAGTTAGATGGCCGACCACATTATAATTAACCATATACTGATGTTTCCATAAGATTATGTTTAATTATGTAAAGATTTGTAGTTATATATTAACTACACCATTTTCAACTGAAATTGCCAACATTTTAAATGGAATTGAGACTTTTCAATTGAAAATAAGAATATTTAAATAAGTTTTAGATTTTCAATTAAGAAAATTTTAAATTATATTGAGAATTTCTATTTAAAATTTAGAAAATTCAGATTTTCTATTTTAAAATTGAAAAATTTTCAAATGGAAACAAGATTTTTTTTTAAGTTGAGAAAATTCTAAATAAAATTGAGATTTTCCATTTGAAATTGAGAAAGTTTTAAACGAAATTGAGATTTAACACTCATAATTGAACTTGAGACTTTCCAGGTGAAATTAAGATTTTCTATTTGAAATTTGGATTTTTTTTTTAATCAAGAAAATTTTATATGAAATTCAGATAATTCCCTAAGAGAATGCAAAATATTCAAAATTAAATTGCGAAAAAATGGTCTTAATAGTATATTTGCTTTAAAAATAAAACATAAGAACGTTATATATCGGACAGAATTTGGCCGAATTTAATAAAACTTTTTTTTTAGATCTAGCCTTTATTCCCTCGGACATGTGGTTTTAAAATTTGAACGACATTATGGAAAAGAAAAACCAATTGAAATGTTTAAATTCATTTGAAACGAAAAAAATTTAAAATGTATAAAGAAAATATTTCTATCAGCGAATTTTTGTTTTTTTCGGCAATAAAACTAATTAATTACAATTCGATACACAGAAAATCCACTCGTCAGGTGAATTGTAAGTCTAGATGAGTATATTACAAAATCGATTTGATAAGTTGTAATATACCCGAAAATTTTCGAAGTAACGGGAAAAGAGAATTTTTTGCGACTTGCTCAGTTAAAGATTTGTAACTCAGTCATTTATAAATCGATTTTGAATTTTTAAACAGTATTTGAAAGAAATTTACCCGGTCTTTCCGAATATATATATTTTCTTTACATTATTAATATAAATATACAGAGATTTTTTTTATAATTTTTCAACTTGTACAAGGTTTTTTCGAATCTTCTTTTAAAACAACAATATTAAGGCTAGTGTTGTTTTTCTGAGTAAAATGAGTCTTCATTTCTAAAATCGGTTGAAAATGGACAAAGTTATCCTATAATTTGCATTAAAAAAGAAATCCACTGTATATATACAAAAAAGTACCATAATTTGTAAATTTTTAATTGGTTTTAACAAATGAAGGCTCATTTTACTCAGGAAAGAAGATTAGGAAAAAAAATATATTGAAAATTTTATTTTCTATACCTTTTAAAAATACAAAGTCGGTTAAAAATACTGAGTTGCAAATCTTTAAATACGCCAATCGCAAAAAAATACTCTTTTGCCGTTGTCTCCAAAATATTTTGGGAATATTGCAACTACTCAAATAGGTTTTGTAAAAAACTCAGCTAGTTCTGCTATGTCATAAAGATTTTTTTCAAATAAACGTAGAAACCTTAAGTTTATTTGGAATTTTCTCAATTCCATTTGAAATTTTCTCAATTTCATTTGAAATTTTCTCAATTTCATTTAGAACTTTCGTAATTTTAAACAGAAATCTCAGTTTCATTTATAATTACTCAATTTCAAATAGATAGTCTCAATTTCCAATATAATTTTCTCAATGTGAATTATCTCAATGTCAATTATCTCAATTTCATTCAGCATTTTCTTAATTTTAAATACAAAATCTCATTTTAATTTAAAGTTTTCTTAATTTCATATAAACAGTTTAAATTTCATGTGGAATTTTCTCAAACACAAATATAAATTCTCAATTATATATGAAATTTTCTTAATTTGAAATAAAAAATCGCAATTTCATTTAGACTTTTCCTCATTTGAAATAAAAAAATCGCAATTTCATTCGAAATATCTCAATTCCAATTAAAAACTTCTCAATTTCAGTTGAAAATGGTGTAGTAGAGAGTTTTGTGAAAATTATGACGAAAAACTAAATAAAATAAAGATATGATTAAAACTAATCAGTACTTTGTGTTGCCAAAAACGCAACACAACTTCAAACCGGAAATTAAGATTGATTTCCTCTTTTTTACAAAATTTCTACTTCAAATACGTCGACGACCTTTGGTAGATGATGCGTGTTTGTGATTACGTTTATGTCTGGGTGGTAAATAATCATTTTTCGAATTACTTTGGGAAGATTGATCTACCGCTGTATTGACATCTTGTTGATCATTGAATATTTTTACAGTTTGTTCTGTCTGACCATGACCACTGACTACTTTTACAATACGATGATCACCCGTCGGTTGCTCATTACTGTGCCCCAGAATTTTAATGGTCTTAACACCAGCATGATCTAAAGATTCCAAAACTTTTAAAGTTTTTACATTTGCTTGATTTACAATTTGCACGGTGCGTATTTTAGCCGTAGCTGGTTTAGAAGTTTGCAACGGTGTTTTAGCGCCCAACGTGTGGCTGGCCGTAATGTGATTGTGGGTAATTTCTTGGCGTATATCTTTGGGCATGAAGGTTTGCAATGTTTGACGTGTTTGCTGGTCAAAGGCTGACGAAGTTTGTTGACGTAGATGTTGGTTATAGGTGGTGTAGGTTTGAGTATTGATGGCGTTGTTGGGGTATGACATGGTGGGTGCATAATATGGAGGCATGGTAGCTGGTTCACGATACATGGGTGATACGTCGTTATTGGAAAAAACTGTGGCGGCTGTTGTCGGTGGTGGTCCGTATTCAGGAAATGGCTTTCTAGCATTACCATAACGTTCATGCGGTTGTACATTGGTCATATAACTACTCAAGGGATACATAATAGTCGGCTGAATGTGCTGGGTAGGAGTTGCTGCAGTAGGTGGTAAATAATCGGGAGCTTTGAATTGCGGTACTTGTTGAGGAGCTCGATAGTTGACGGAAGATGACACTTGTGGTGGATTTTGAGGTGGTAAATAGTCAGGACCCTTTAAAGGTTGTATTGAGGGCTGGGAGACTTGTTGCAATTGTGGTTGAGAAGATGTTACAGGTGGTAAATAATCGGGAGCTTTAAATCGAGGTGCTTGTTGAGGAGCTTGATTGTTGGGTGAGGAGGAAATGGGTGGTAAATAATCAGCACCTTCGAAAGGTTGTACGGATGGTTGTGTAATTTGTTGCGATTGAGGTTGAGAAGATGTTGCAGGTGGTAAATAAGCGGGAGCTTTAAATTGAGGCTGTGGTATAGCTTGATTGCTAAAAGGTGGTATTGAAGGTTGTGTAATATGTTCCAAATTAGGTTGCGAAGAAACAGCAGCTACGGGAGGCAAATAGTCGGAGCCTTTAAAACTTTGTGTAATTGGTTCAACTTCCTGCAGGCTTTGAGAATATGTCTGTTGTTGTGATCCTTGAGTTTGAAACGATTGAGATTGCTGAGAAATCTGAGGCAAAGATTGTTGCATGTGGTATGATTGAGATTGCTGTGATACCGTAGGTTGGGTATAACTTTGCTGTTGTTGTTGATCAGCTTGATTATAGGAATGAACTTGTTGTTGATTTTCTGAATTTTGATGTGTATTCTGGTGAATTTGAGTCTGATAATTATGAGTTATTGGTTGGTCTACCTCGGCTGGTTTTTAAATTCATAACCAGGTGGTAAATAACCAGCTGATTGTTCATTATTGGTTGGTTGTTGTTCATCATCATTTAGACTATGTAATTGATTTATGGCTTGTTCCGAATTTTCTGGCTTAGGGGCAATATAGCCTGGAGGTAAAAACTCATTGTCTTCAAAAGTAGTTGATATTTGGATTTGTCGGGGTTCAGATGCTTCTTGACTATGTAATTTTTGTAAGGCTTGTTCGGAATTTTTAGGTTTTTGGAAATCATAACCAGGAGGTAAATATTCCTGCTGGGGTTGTTGTTGTTGACTCTGTTCATTTCCATTTGGAGGATTAGCCTGTTTTGGAGTACCGTAAACAATATCAGATGGCTGTTCGGGTCCGGCTACTTGAATTTGTGTTCCTACTGTTACTTCTTGCTGATATTGAGGTGACTGTTCGGGCAAGGTATGTAATTCGGCTATAGCTTGTTCGAAGTTGTCAGGTTTTTGGAAATCATAACCAGGTGGCAAGTATTGTGAAGCTTTAGAAGTAGGATTAGCTTCTTGATATTTAGTTTGTTGTTGTGGAACTTGATTTTGATGGGGAGGTAAATATTCAGGACCCTTAAAGGGAGAACTTTGTTGGAAAGATGCCTGTTGTGGTTGTTGCTGAACTGGACCATCTTGATGGGGTGGCAGATATTCAGGATCCTTTAGCGCAGAATTTTGTTGGACGGATGTCTGTTGTTGACGAGCAAAACTTTGTTGATGGGGTGGTAAATAATCAGGACCATTGAAAGGAGAGTTTTGTTGAAATGATGTCTGTTGTTGCCGCACAGAAACGTCATGATGGGGAGGCAAATAGTCAGGTCCCTTTATGTGAGAATTTTCTAGGGCGGATGTGTGTTGTTGTCGAGCAAAACTTTGTTGATGGGGCGGTAAATATTCAGGACCCTTAAAGGGAGAATTTTTTTGCTGTGCGACACTTTGTTGATGGGGTGTCGAAATTTCTGGACCCTTAAAACCAGTATTTTGTTGGAAAGATGTCTGTGTAACACCTTGTTGATAAGATACTGAAATTTCAGGACCTTTAAATCCAGTATTTTGTTTAACGGGACTGCTTTGCTGTGGATTATTTCCAGTACGTGGAGGTAGATATTCAGGTCCTTTAAAAGTATTTTGAACTACATTTTGTAAAGGTCTTCTTCCTGTCACTAACTGCGTTGGAGCAGGAGGCAAATATTGCTTACCCTTAATAGTGTTTGATTTAGGAATAGATTGTTGTTGACCGGTGAAAATGTGTTGTACATGTTGCTGGGAGAATTGTTGAGTTTGTTTTTGTGTATTAAAATTGTTGAGAACTTGTTGGTGTTGCTCTTGATGACCTTGGAGGTTTTGTCTAGGGTTTGCAGGCTTTCTTGAAGATTGAAAGCTTTGTTTCGGTGGCAAATATTCGGCTGATGATAAAGATTTTTGCGGAAATTTATGTTGATAATTAGAAGGGAGTGGTACTGGAACATTTCTGGATGGAATATTGTTCAATTGAATGTTATTCGGTTGAATATGATTCGTTTGAACATTAACTGGTGGTTTATTGTTTGCTGCTACAATTCTAGTTTCATGTTTCACAATAATCTGTTGGTTATTGGAATCACTACCCGAGGCAAAATTTAAATATGAATCATCTAAATTGGGATCATCAAAGGGAAAATCTGCTGGAGCATTAACATGCTGTATATGAATTTCTTCTTCTTGAGGTGGTAAATAACCACGGTTTACTGGAGCTTTCTGTCCATTACCGCCATTGGTCGAAGATGGTTCATAATGATTATGAACTTCAAAGATTTGATATCTTGAATTGCCATACTTGTTCTCTTTGAAAGTTTGTTGTGGGGTATTTCCTGAAACTTCTTGTATAGGTGGAGGTAAATATTGTTTATTTCTTAATGTCAAAGAAATATCTGCTTCAGTGGCAGTTACCAATAGGCACACTAGTAATAATCCAACAATAGGGCTTAAAAGCTGAAAATAGTGAGAAAGTAAAGGGAATAGTGAAGGAAAATGTAACAAAAATAAGTAATCCACTGATAAAATCCTTAGAATACGAGCGGTAATCCACAGTTGCTCGGTTTTAGATCTGCTGCTAGTAAACTTACCTTCATTTTGTATGTTGGTCGTGCTTATCTTTCAAATGTCCAACATGCAATGATAATCAAAACTGACCTATCCACATAATTTATACTAAACTAATATATTATTAACAAAATCTTAACAGAATACCATTGTTTTCATTCACAAAATCATTATTATTATCGTCATCATTATCTAAAAAAAAAAAAAAAACTAACTCTGCTGCTCTGGCACTTGTTAAGATATATCTTCTCATATTATGTGTGCTCTAGATCATCGTATTTGATCGATGATCATCATTAGGGCTCGGAAGTTCATGTAAATATATGTTTGTTGTCGTTAGCTAGAGGACATATTTAACCATATATCTTTGTGAATCAACAAAATGGCATCGATTTGTTTCTTTTGGGTATTTTGCTATAAATACATATTTTGCAATAAATGCATATCGTAATGTATATTTTCCCATTTTTTTCTGCATATTTTGCTATAAATGCATATTTTTGCTTACTTTGTATTAAAATGCATATTTTTAGGAACACTGTTGATATTTTACAAAAATTTGCGTTTTTACAAAATTTATATGAACAATTTCAAAAATTTTCGACACTGAGAAGAATATTTAAAAAAAATTGTTTGTGCGACATGAATAGCCTTAGGAGTAAGTGTTAGCTAATGTTTAAGCATGCTAAATCCATCCGCGCTAATCATTTATTTTTAACGGCGCAAAAATTATGGCCGCTTTAAGTTTAAAGAAAATTAAAAATATTAAAATTACAGTTTTTACTTGGAAATAATTAAAGTTACATCAATTTATAGATCACATTGTATTTATCACATTTCAAAATAAATATAAAGGGTGTTTTTATAGATGTATAGAACTTTGAAATGGAATAAAACAATGATGAATTTTTTAAATCGACATGAAAATTGAATTGTCCTCCAAGATCGCACGATCTTGGAGGCCAATTCAAGGGTCCGAAACGTAAACTATGCGGGTACCAAACGTTTCCTTCAATGAATCAATTGTTTCACGAGCTGTGTGACATGTTTCGCCGTCTTGTAGAAACCACAGTGATGTGCAGGAGCATCATGGTTGTTATATTTATGAACGAAAAAAATCAGTAATCATGGCTCTATAGCAGTCACCACTGACTGTTACGTTCTGACCAGCATCGTTTTAAAAGAATTATGGACCAATGATTCCCCTAGTCCAAGCACAATAAATGGTCAGTTTTTCTGAACGGTGTTTCAACATACACTTGAGGATTATCATCACTTCAAATACTGCAGTTTTGTTTATAAACGTATCCATTTAACCAAAAAAGAGCTTCACCGCTAAGCAAAATGTGCAAAATTCGCGTATTTCGAACAGAACCATGATTTTCAAAATAAATTCGCACAATTTGGAAGCGTTGTTCAGGCGTCAGTCTATTCATGTTGAAATGCCAAACCAAACTAAACATAAATCATTTGACAGCTGACAAAATGGCCTCCAGTTAAAAAATTATTTCCAACTTAAAGTTCTATACCTGTATAAAAAACATCCTTTATATTCTCAAGCCATGTTTTTTGTAAAAAAAATTATTAAATTTTTGCATAATTTTTAAAAATTTCATAGAATGTTTGCGATTATCTGCTCTAATGCTCTAAGCAGTTTCAAATATAATTGTGAATGTCAGAGGCAAAAAAACATACATTTTCCAAAAAAGGAGCGCCAATTTCTTATAAGTTTGTGATGTTCGTATTAGGGTGCTATAAATCGACTTTCGACTAATCGACTTCTTGGAAGTCGAAAAGTCGACTTTTTTCAGATGAAGAAATCGATTTTTGCTTTTGACTTTTTTATTTGTCATATATGTATTTCTTAAAAGTAAATAGAAAAAAGTAAATAGGCAAACATAAAGCCAGTGTTGCCAACGAAATCGTTAAATATGACATAAAACCAAAAAGTAAGCGAAAAAGCCCAAAATGAGGTCAACGCTTACAAAAAGGTCCGATTTGGACAAAATGTGCCCAATTGTCAAGGAAGAGTAAGGCTTTTGAAAAATATATTGTGCAGTCATCCATTTCGTTACACTGTGAGCATCAGTACGCTAAAGTAGAAAATCTCAAGTGTAAAAATTCATTCGGAACTTTAAATTATGTTAAATATGGATGATTTTAGTCTTTTGGCAATCTGCTTGATGGGATTTGTCTTATATTAATTCCAAAACTAATTTGTTCGCTGACGTTTACATTTTTGAGAATGACTTTTGGGATTTTGGAAAATTTTTTTTATTTTCCTCGTCTTTACTACATCTTGACATGCCGCGACATCTACTTTATTCTGCGTATATCTTTCAATCTGGTTTTCGTGCTTATTAGCACCATTTTTTTAGAAAAAAAAAATTAGTAAAATAATAGTAAGACATTAGTTCAAAACTGTTATGTGACAACGCAAAATTTTAGTTGTTTTAATACACAATTTTGTTTTATGTATGAAAAACAGATACAAAAATATTCCATGGTTGATTTTTTTATGTCTTATTAAAGGTGCACTTTTTAGTATAATTTTTCTCGTCACTGCTACATCTTGACATGCCGCGACATCTAATTCATTCTGCGTATGTCTTTCAATCTGGTTTTCGTCCACACTATTCATATGCTTATCAGCACAATTTTTTTAGCAAAATAAATTAGTAAAACATTAGTATAATATTATTAAAACATTAGTTAAAAACAGTTAAGTGCTGAATAAGTATAATTAATATTTTAGCTGAAAACACGATTTCAGCAAAAATTTTGCTTAGAAATCGTATACTTTATTTACAAGACGTTTTACTAGTTTTTCTACTAACTTATTTTTTGAGGGTAGTCATGAAAATGTTAAAAAAAATCCATATTTTTAAATTTTAAAGTGCACATTTTACGATTTTTAACGCATTTTTTATGTACATAAAGTATTATTATAAATGCATGAACTTCCGAGACCTAATCATCATCATCATGTTCGTTTTGATTTAAATCAGCAATTCATCTTTATTTTTAGTAGTCTGAAGTTTGAGTTTATGTTGATTTCTTGTTTGTATTGTTTGCAAAAATTTGTAGTGAAAGGCTGGCCAATTTAAAGTTATGTTTACCTTAATTTAATCGATAAAGTTGTTGTGGACCCCCCTACCAGATTTTATGATTTTTTTTTTTATTACTACATTTATTAATTTTGCATTAATACTATTTAATTTATTTATAATTTTTAACACGTTTTTTGGTTTTTTTTTTTGTTTTTAGATACGCCTATCATGAGGTATGATATTACAAGAGTTTAATGATGTATTATGTTACAAATCATATAAGGTAAGTAATTAATAAATTCATCTAAATTGTAATGTAATCAACAAAAACATTATAATCAGGCGTGGATCCTGGGGGGTACATATTAGATTCATACATGTTCATATTTGATTCACAAAACTCTAGATTAAACAAAAGAGGTGTTTCAGCAAGAAAACAATTTTTTAATATGCAAAACGCGCGAATTGTCAAAAATTGCGGCATTGCTATAAAAAATGAACCCAGAGTCCAATTTTTAGTATAATATGTGAATACCTTATTTTGTTACAAGTATGTACCAAAACGGAGGCTTTTGTTAGGAACATTTTTGGAAATATAAAAATTTTTATCTGAAAAATTTGAAAACATACTTTTTGGACCTGGGTGTAGTCCTGGAAAGCTATGGTAGAATGTAAAATTGTTGACAAATCGAAAATTTTGCATTAAAAACGTTTTGATAAAATAACTGTTTTCATACTAATACAACACCTTTTAAAAGACTCTTTCCACTCAAAACTCGGTTTTGAAAAATATAAAAACCCGGCTTATCGAATAATTCTGAAACCGGTTTTGACAACTCTAATTGGTACTTTTCATTAAACTAATGCAAATTCTCATAATGTTTTGTGAAAAATATCATTTTATTTAGCTTCATCCACAGCAATGAAGAAGTTTCTTTAAAAAACTAGTTTCATAAAAAATATGTATATTTTCATTAATTTTAAGATAATTTTTTTTTAGTTTACTGATAATTTTACTGTTGTTCGTCTCTCTGTGTAGAAGATTGACAAATAGAAGAAGCATGCCAATTATGCAGAGTACCGAATAAAGACCAAATATTCTTGACGTAATGAAAATTATTCAAGTTCGAGGCCATACTCTAATTTACATTTTCATTACACAATTAAAGGTCGAAAAAACATAATTTTTATTTTTAATAAAAATTATAACAAACTTGACGCATGTATCTAAAAAATATTTAGAAGTTAAAAAAAAATGTTGATCAAAAAATGTCTCCCCCAAAATGGAAAAGCTGGATCCGCGCCTAATAACAAAGATTTTAGCAAACTATTGACATTCAATTGGCATCCCTATTATTTTTTCCTACACTGTATATCTTACAAATGGCGTTAGTATTAATCAGACTTGGGCGACGTCAATTACATTTCAAAATCGTTCACTTATAAAATTTTTCTATATCATTAATAATATCAGACCTACACTCACACTTGTAAGCTTAATCGCTTCCTTGGAAAATTTGTAAAATCATTAATACCAAACATGGGGATTAGTAACAACTTCTGGGTATTTAATTACAGGGCAATTACTCAATTACACCCAATTACATGTAATTGAACATAAAAAGTAATTGGCCTGTAATTAAATACACAAATATTGGAATTATGTCCCATGTCTGGTATTGACAAAATTGAAAATTTCCCAAAGAAGCGTTTAAGCCCACAAGTGTGAGCGTAGGTCTGAAATTATTAATGATATAGAAAAATTTCACAAGTGAACGATTTTGAAATGTAATTGACGTCGGCCAAGTCTGGTATTAATCATCTATGAGAAATTTCAGACTGGTCGGTTAAATAGATTGCCTTGAAAATACAAATTTCGAATGCAACTTAAACAACTTAATTGGCAATATATTTTGCAAAAATTTACAAATTGTGTTATTTTTTACAGTTTTGTTAGTTTTTTGTTTTTATATACATCGAGATTATTTTCATGTTATTTTTAATTTTTAACGAGCTTTCAATCTCCTTATATTTACAAAAATAAAGCAAATCAAACATATTAGCTAGGTTGATAATAGTATTTCGATCTGGCTAAAGATCTCATCAGAACCCGAAGTTTTAGAAAAGTTAGAGCCTCCATAATAGGCAGACGCTACTAAACTTTGACTTTTTAACTATTCTTAACCGAAAAATTATATTTTTTTGAAAAAATCTCGAATTTTGAAAAATGATGGACCGATTAGTTTTATTTTTACCCATTTTAAGTAGGATATAGGGAATACAAATTTTTATTGTAATTGAAAAAACATATATTTTTTTTTATACCGAAAAAATAACTGTTGAAATGCAGTAGTTTTTTTTTTACCAATTTTTACAGTTGTTTCAAAATTGTTATAGTAAATTTTTGTCAGTTGGCTTTACGACATTGTTAGCTGTTTATAGTACATTTGTTAGTTGATGTTAAACAGTTAAAAGCAACTACATTTTAAGTTATTTAACGGTAGTTAACTTTGTCGAAAACAACTTTTTCGTTTTCGACTTTTTCGTGTTTTCTTTTGTAGAATTAAGAAAATTACCAGTTAATTCCTTAGTATTAAAATTTTTTATTATATGTATTTTAATTTAGGTTTACATTTTCAAGGTCATGTGCCACTTTATTCCAAATGCATCCTCTTTTGTTTTAGCTTTTTTTATACAAGTTCTTTTAACACTTTTAACAATATAAAATTAAATAAACTCTATCTTTTATTTTACACGCATAAACTTTTGTGTATCGTCTTTAGCTTTTGGACTTCGCTTATTACACCGGTCGACACGATTTTTAGGTCTGGCATCTAAATGTCAACTTGTGGTTTCTTTTATGTTACTAATAAAGGCAAAAATATTTTTTTTTTTGTCAAACTTTGTTTTTGATATAAGTAAGTGCTATTGTAAAATCTCCAAAATTTACATAAAGACATAAAACCGTAAAAACAAACTTCAAAAGCTGGGAAAGAATATTTTGCTGTTTTTCGATGTCTTAAACCAGAATTTCTGCATTAAAACAGAAACAAAAAAAAAAAAACATTTTTTTTTGTCGACCGGTGTTATTTATTAATATCAATATCCCATTGATTCATTCATTATTGGCACGAGATCGTATTATATAGTTTTTCCTTTGTAAAAATGTAAAATAACAAATTAATGATATTTATTGCCAATAATCGACCCCTTGAATTGTGATTGTTTTTAGGTGGTTTTTGTTTTGTTTATTTGTTTATTGTATTTGCAACAAATAAATGTTTGTTTTTTACAAAAAAAAAAAAAAAAAAAATAAAAATTATAAACAAATTTAACATGATAACCAAAATATGAAATTGATATCAATATTTCAAGGTATTTTATTCAATACAAACGACAGATATAAATGAATCATATTGCAGTAAAATCCCAAAATTGCATTAAAAGTTTTATATGTATATTTAAATTTTATTCAACGAAATGTATTTGATAAATATATTTCAAAAAAAATTTAAAACTTAGTAAAGTGCATTAAGTATTTGAATAAATTTTGCAAGACTTTCATGGTATGAAACAAACAAAAAAAGATTTGGGAATGTTCCCCAATGAGGCCTGTTCGCTAAAGTGGACCTTTCGTGTTGTTGCATGGGTATATTAAAACTGCCAGCTGTTAGTAAGTTATAACCAGGGCAACCAGAAATATGCTATATCATGTTTTTTTCTTGTGCATTGTATTGTAAAATGTATGAGATATTTATCCTTTCCTTTCAATTGACGAATTCTCGCATCACAAATTATAAGTCGGCTCAATCCAGTTTTTTCGCATGAAGAATGTCTCCTAATAATTTGTCGTTTGATACCAAAATTGATACGAATTTCGAGGGACCAAAAACGGGGCACAACTTTCGGTACCTCTTTACAAGTCCACTTTATAAAAACTGATTTTATTTATAACTTTATTTTCATTACATTAAGCACAGCCACCCCCAAACGTACATAGATGTTTTGTGTTACCATATGGTAACTACAGGGTGTTATGGGTTAAATTATAAAATAAGTATTTTAGTTATTTATTTATTTAAATAATGTTAAGTGAATATTATAAATTAATTTAACATCATGCAACATTACACATGGAAATTTTGATAAATATGAATTTTAACCCTTTAACGATCAATGGGACATATTTCAGTTTTTGTTATATTAGTCACAATTTTTAACCAATGGTCAAAAATTATAAAATTTTTGTATGAAAAAATTTTTAAAATTTAAGAAAACAAAAATGTTGATAGCCATATTTCCTATGCTGTGAGCCCAGGGTTGCCATTTGTTTGAAATATTTAAAATTCGAATTATAAAAAGCTCTTCGCGAAAAGTCGTGTGAAAGCCGAAAGTTTACGAAAATTCAAAAATGCCAGACAACCCCTTGATAAAATTAAATAAGCGTTATTCTCCCCCAAACCGGTTGTAAAAATATAAAATATAATACGACACAAACTATGGCAAACGGATTTTCGGTTTTCCAATATCGTAATTTGATTAGAAAAAATCTGTTAAAAAAGTTATCAGATGTTTAAATATTTATGATCCCTATTAAAATATGTGCTTTAATCCAAAAATGGTAAAATTTTACCTAACATTTCGAACTGGTAAAGAAAAACTTTAAAAAGTTTTAAAAAAATTTTGTTTTAATAATTTTGGTAGAAAAATTCAAAAATTCGGTTTACTAGAATAAAAGTACCACAAGTTTTTCGGAACATAAAATCGTTTTTTTTTTAAATTTGCATCATAAAAAGTGTCGAAATGAAACGTGTAATAACCAAAGCAACCGGCAACATGCTCCATAAAATAAACTTTTAGCTCATAAAAATGAACTAAAAACTTAAAATTTTCTCCTCACACACATTTTCTTGTAAGAATTCCTATTTTAAAACTGATTTTTCAGTATAGTTGGAATAATTTTGAGAAAATTATTTTAATTGCCAACAAAAAAGGAAATAAAGATTGACTATAGCTAAATCGGTACAGTATTAATACAAGAAATTTAAATTTGCAAAAATGGCTTAAACTTCAGAAATCAGTGTTGAAAATCCAATTTTCTACAAATTTTTAGAATTTTTTTCATTCTACTAATATTTAGTAAACATTTTATTAACTTTCAGCAAAGATTTTTTTATTTTTAATCAACTAAGTGTTAGCAAAACTTTTGCTGAATCTACTAATTTTGTTGGTAAAATGCAGGTCGCTGATTTTCAGCAAAAGATTTTTCAGACATCACCAATTTTTTTGCAAACACCCTCCTGACTAAAATTTTGATGACTCAGCAACATTTTTTACTGACTACTATTTTTTTTTGTGTGTGTACACTTTTGTGTTAAATGTGAAGATCTAACTATTTTTTTAGAAAATATGAAGCTAATTTTTGGTAAGTATTGCATTCTAACCTATATGGTAAGCACGTGTTTTTCCAAAACGAGTGTTAAAGGTTATAGAACCTTTGTAATAGAATAAACAGCCTAAATATGTGTTTAAAAAAAACGAGGGCTTAGCAATTCGGTGTGAAGGCCAAGATCTGACAAGGTTTTGTAGAAGAAATTTTAATTTTTGATATTAACCCATATTGGCCCAGGCTGATTTTTTCAAATAGTAACTTTCAAAAGGGAATGAGATTATTTTGGATAGATTTTGTGTTACCATGTGGTAGATATGCGCTTGTTCGTGCTAAATAACTTTTGTAAGAAAGGAGATAACATAGCACTATATTCTTATTATTGACAAATAGACATCAAATTTCTCTAAATTGATAAAGGTCGGCCCATTAGTAATGTAGAGAATAGTTGCAAAACCTTTAATACTCTCGAGATGGCCTGTGTTGCCACCCTGTGGCTTCTCTAGTATAAAGACAGGGTGACTATAAGATTAGTTTTTTAAAAGTCTAACTCCTAATCTGTAATTACACATACGTTTCGTTCCATTCGGTCCAGTAGTTAAGAAGTTGCGTATTAACTACCACGTTATGCAGCTTCAAACTGCAGTGCCTTTATATTAATTTACTCAGTGTAGATTTGATATGCATTTTTTCAAGTTTTTTCTTTTTGTGTGTATAAAACATAATCTAAATTATGTGGCACGTTTTTATCGTTTACAAAAATGTAGGTTTTTTATGCGCAATAAATGTTTTTTTCTATGAGTCAGTAACGGTAACGGTATATCGGTAACGGTATTTTACAGATAACGGTATTTCAGTTATTGCGGTAACGATATTTTGGGGATAACGTTAGTCAGTTAAAAGTTTTTTGAATCGATACCGGTATTTTAGCGGTATTGCCTGCCATTGCTGATTTAAAGTAAATATTGCTTATGTAAAATATAGGGCAAGGTGTTTGTTTAACATGCTGCAACTTTTTTATGTCTGCGATTTTTTCTCCAAAAAGTTCAAATTATTAAAATATGTAAAAAAAAAAATAAATAAATCTAAAGCTACTAAAAACAGGTTGCAATTAAAAAATTTATTGAATCAATTAATATTTTAATTGATTTTGCACCTATCACGGCAATGATAATATTAATTACAACTTTAATTGAAAATTTAAAAAAAAGCTATAAATCTAAAAAAAAATTTGATACTCAAAAAAAAAGTGTGTGAACGACACGTTTGTATGGATATGTGTTTTTAGTAATGCTGTGTCTGTTTGTGTATTTGTTTGTGTGCTTTTTTTGTTGGTAAACTACAAATACATTTGGTAGAATATTTTATATTGAAACTTTACTATTTACACATAAGGTACATGAATTATGTCTAAAAAAAAATATGTATTTATATATTTAAAAGTCTATTCAAATATTAATTAATTCAATTAAATATTTGTTTAGAAATACATTTAATATAAATCAAATCTTTTATTATATATTTTAGATTGATATTTTTTTCTGTGTAGTAAACACCTCAATAACAACGACAAGTCATTTTGCTTAAAACATGTTTCTTGAACATTTTTACATTCGCTAATCTGCATAAAATAATCTGCATAATATAATTTATTTTAACTTGAAAAAAAAAAAATAAAAAAAAACCCTGTAAATTCGTTAATGGATTCCCACATCAATACATCAAAACAATATTACAAAATGCACAATAATTAACTATGAAATAAAAAAAAACATAAATTTATTCATAAAAACAAATGTTAACAATATTTAAATAATTTTTAAATTGGCTAAAATAATAAAAGTGAGATTGGCAACATACTTACAAATATGTTGCAAAATGGCAACAAAAACAAATTAAAAAAACATACAAAATATTTAACGACTTATGTTGGATTTCAAACTGTAGGTTTTTGAATTAACTATTAGTAAGGCCTTATAGTTAAGGTTAACTATATGCAGTATTAAACTCAGCTTTAGGTGAAGTTAACAGAAAGCTAAAGAAGAATAACGGCAGACATAAGTTGAAATTTAGAAAAAATTTGATATGGCCATACGATTATAATGAGTGTCTGAATAGAGTTAGATGGCCGACCACATTATAATTAACCATATACTGATGTTTCCATAAGATTATGTTTAATTATGTAAAGATTTGTAGTTATATATTAACTACACCATTTTCAACTGAAATTGCCAACATTTTAAATGGAATTGAGACTTTTCAATTGAAAATAAGAATATTTAAATAAGTTTTAGATTTTCAATTAAGAAAATTTTAAATTATATTGAGAATTTCTATTTAAAATTTAGAAAATTCAGATTTTCTATTTTAAAATTGAAAAATTTTCAAATGGAAACAAGATTTTTTTTTAAGTTGAGAAAATTCTAAATAAAATTGAGATTTTCCATTTGAAATTGAGAAAGTTTTAAACGAAATTGAGATTTAACACTCATAATTGAACTTGAGACTTTCCAGGTGAAATTAAGATTTTCTATTTGAAATTTGGATTTTTTTTTTAATCAAGAAAATTTTATATGAAATTCAGATAATTCCCTAAGAGAATGCAAAATATTCAAAATTAAATTGCGAAAAAATGGTCTTAATAGTATATTTGCTTTAAAAATAAAACATAAGAACGTTATATATCGGACAGAATTTGGCCGAATTTAATAAAACTTTTTTTTTAGATCTAGCCTTTATTCCCTCGGACATGTGGTTTTAAAATTTGAACGACATTATGGAAAAGAAAAACCAATTGAAATGTTTAAATTCATTTGAAACGAAAAAAATTTAAAATGTATAAAGAAAATATTTCTATCAGCGAATTTTTGTTTTTTTCGGCAATAAAACTAATTAATTACAATTCGATACACAGAAAATCCACTCGTCAGGTGAATTGTAAGTCTAGATGAGTATATTACAAAATCGATTTGATAAGTTGTAATATACCCGAAAATTTTCGAAGTAACGGGAAAAGAGAATTTTTTGCGACTTGCTCAGTTAAAGATTTGTAACTCAGTCATTTATAAATCGATTTTGAATTTTTAAACAGTATTTGAAAGAAATTTACCCGGTCTTTCCGAATATATATATTTTCTTTACATTATTAATATAAATATACAGAGATTTTTTTTATAATTTTTCAACTTGTACAAGGTTTTTTCGAATCTTCTTTTAAAACAACAATATTAAGGCTAGTGTTGTTTTTCTGAGTAAAATGAGTCTTCATTTCTAAAATCGGTTGAAAATGGACAAAGTTATCCTATAATTTGCATTAAAAAAGAAATCCACTGTATATATACAAAAAAGTACCATAATTTGTAAATTTTTAATTGGTTTTAACAAATGAAGGCTCATTTTACTCAGGAAAGAAGATTAGGAAAAAAAATATATTGAAAATTTTATTTTCTATACCTTTTAAAAATACAAAGTCGGTTAAAAATACTGAGTTGCAAATCTTTAAATACGCCAATCGCAAAAAAATACTCTTTTGCCGTTGTCTCCAAAATATTTTGGGAATATTGCAACTACTCAAATAGGTTTTGTAAAAAACTCAGCTAGTTCTGCTATGTCATAAAGATTTTTTTCAAATAAACGTAGAAACCTTAAGTTTATTTGGAATTTTCTCAATTCCATTTGAAATTTTCTCAATTTCATTTGAAATTTTCTCAATTTCATTTAGAACTTTCGTAATTTTAAACAGAAATCTCAGTTTCATTTATAATTACTCAATTTCAAATAGATAGTCTCAATTTCCAATATAATTTTCTCAATGTGAATTATCTCAATGTCAATTATCTCAATTTCATTCAGCATTTTCTTAATTTTAAATACAAAATCTCATTTTAATTTAAAGTTTTCTTAATTTCATATAAACAGTTTAAATTTCATGTGGAATTTTCTCAAACACAAATATAAATTCTCAATTATATATGAAATTTTCTTAATTTGAAATAAAAAATCGCAATTTCATTTAGACTTTTCCTCATTTGAAATAAAAAAAATCGCAATTTCATTCGAAATATCTCAATTCCAATTAAAAACTTCTCAATTTCAGTTGAAAATGGTGTAGTAGAGAGTTTTGTGAAAATTATGACGAAAAACTAAATAAAATAAAGATATGATTAAAACTAATCAGTACTTTGTGTTGCCAAAAACGCAACACAACTTCAAACCGGAAATTAAGATTGATTTCCTCTTTTTTTACAAAATTTCTACTTCAAATACGTCGACGACCTTTGGTAGATGATGCGTGTTTGTGATTACGTTTATGTCTGGGTGGTAAATAATCATTTTTCGAATTACTTTGGGAAGATTGATCTACCGCTGTATTGACATCTTGTTGATCATTGAATATTTTTACAGTTTGTTCTGTCTGACCATGACCACTGACTACTTTTACAATACGATGATCACCCGTCGGTTGCTCATTACTGTGCCCCAGAATTTTAATGGTCTTAACACCAGCATGATCTAAAGATTCCAAAACTTTTAAAGTTTTTACATTTGCTTGATTTACAATTTGCACGGTGCGTATTTTAGCCGTAGCTGGTTTAGAAGTTTGCAACGGTGTTTTAGCGCCCAACGTGTGGCTGGCCGTAATGTGATTGTGGGTAATTTCTTGGCGTATATCTTTGGGCATGAAGGTTTGCAATGTTTGACGTGTTTGCTGGTCAAAGGCTGACGAAGTTTGTTGACGTAGATGTTGGTTATAGGTGGTGTAGGTTTGAGTATTGATGGCGTTGTTGGGGTATGACATGGTGGGTGCATAATATGGAGGCATGGTAGCTGGTTCACGATACATGGGTGATACGTCGTTATTGGAAAAAACTGTGGCGGCTGTTGTCGGTGGTGGTCCGTATTCAGGAAATGGCTTTCTAGCATTACCATAACGTTCATGCGGTTGTACATTGGTCATATAACTACTCAAGGGATACATAATAGTCGGCTGAATGTGCTGGGTAGGAGTTGCTGCAGTAGGTGGTAAATAATCGGGAGCTTTGAATTGCGGTACTTGTTGAGGAGCTCGATAGTTGACGGAAGATGACACTTGTGGTGGATTTTGAGGTGGTAAATAGTCAGGACCCTTTAAAGGTTGTATTGAGGGCTGGGAGACTTGTTGCAATTGTGGTTGAGAAGATGTTACAGGTGGTAAATAATCGGGAGCTTTAAATCGAGGTGCTTGTTGAGGAGCTTGATTGTTGGGTGAGGAGGAAATGGGTGGTAAATAATCAGCACCTTCGAAAGGTTGTACGGATGGTTGTGTAATTTGTTGCGATTGAGGTTGAGAAGATGTTGCAGGTGGTAAATAAGCGGGAGCTTTAAATTGAGGCTGTGGTATAGCTTGATTGCTAAAAGGTGGTATTGAAGGTTGTGTAATATGTTCCAAATTAGGTTGCGAAGAAACAGCAGCTACGGGAGGCAAATAGTCGGAGCCTTTAAAACTTTGTGTAATTGGTTCAACTTCCTGCAGGCTTTGAGAATATGTCTGTTGTTGTGATCCTTGAGTTTGAAACGATTGAGATTGCTGAGAAATCTGAGGCAAAGATTGTTGCATGTGGTATGATTGAGATTGCTGTGATACCGTAGGTTGGGTATAACTTTGCTGTTGTTGTTGATCAGCTTGATTATAGGAATGAACTTGTTGTTGATTTTCTGAATTTTGATGTGTATTCTGGTGAATTTGAGTCTGATAATTATGAGTTATTGGTTGGTCTACCTCGGCTGGTTTTTTAAATTCATAACCAGGTGGTAAATAACCAGCTGATTGTTCATTATTGGTTGGTTGTTGTTCATCATCATTTAGACTATGTAATTGATTTATGGCTTGTTCCGAATTTTCTGGCTTAGGGGCAATATAGCCTGGAGGTTAAAAACTCATTGTCTTCAAAAGTAGTTGATATTTGGATTTGTCGGGGTTCAGATGCTTCTTGACTATGTAATTTTTGTAAGGCTTGTTCGGAATTTTTAGGTTTTTGGAAATCATAACCAGGAGGTAAATATTCCTGCTGGGGTTGTTGTTGTTGACTCTGTTCATTTCCATTTGGAGGATTAGCCTGTTTTGGAGTACCGTAACAATATCAGATGGCTGTTCGGGTCCGGCTACTTGAATTTGTGTTCCTACTGTTACTTCTTGCTGATATTGAGGTGACTGTTCGGGCAAGGTATGTAATTCGGCTATAGCTTGTTCGAAGTTGTCAGGTTTTTGGAAATCATAACCAGGTGGCAAGTATTGTGAAGCTTTAGAAGTAGGATTAGCTTCTTGATATTTAGTTTGTTGTTGTGGAACTTGATTTTGATGGGGAGGTAAATATTCAGGACCCTTAAAGGGAGAACTTTGTTGGAAAGATGCCTGTTGTGGTTGTTGCTGAACTGGACCATCTTGATGGGGTGGCAGATATTCAGGATCCTTTAGCGCAGAATTTTGTTGGACGGATGTCTGTTGTTGACGAGCAAAACTTTGTTGATGGGGTGGTAAATAATCAGGACCATTGAAAGGAGAGTTTTGTTGAAATGATGTCTGTTGTTGCCGCACAGAAACGTCATGATGGGGAGGCAAATAGTCAGGTCCCTTTATGTGAGAATTTTCTAGGGCGGATGTGTGTTGTTGTCGAGCAAAACTTTGTTGATGGGGCGGTAAATATTCAGGACCCTTAAAGGGAGAATTTTTTTGCTGTGCGACACTTTGTTGATGGGGTGTCGAAATTTCTGGACCCTTAAAACCAGTATTTTGTTGGAAAGATGTCTGTGTAACACCTTGTTGATAAGATACTGAAATTTCAGGACCTTTAAATCCAGTATTTTGTTTAACGGGACTGCTTTGCTGTGGATTATTTCCAGTACGTGGAGGTAGATATTCAGGTCCTTTAAAAGTATTTTGAACTACATTTTGTAAAGGTCTTCTTCCTGTCACTAACTGCGTTGGAGCAGGAGGCAAATATTGCTTACCCTTAATAGTGTTTGATTTAGGAATAGATTGTTGTTGACCGGTGAAAATGTGTTGTACATGTTGCTGGGAGAATTGTTGAGTTTGTTTTTGTGTATTAAAATTGTTGAGAACTTGTTGGTGTTGCTCTTGATGACCTTGGAGGTTTTGTCTAGGGTTTGCAGGCTTTCTTGAAGATTGAAAGCTTTGTTTCGGTGGCAAATATTCGGCTGATGATAAAGATTTTTGCGGAAATTTATGTTGATAATTAGAAGGGAGTGGTACTGGAACATTTCTGGATGGAATATTGTTCAATTGAATGTTATTCGGTTGAATATGATTCGTTTGAACATTAACTGGTGGTTTATTGTTTGCTGCTACAATTCTAGTTTCATGTTTCACAATAATCTGTTGGTTATTGGAATCACTACCCGAGGCAAAATTTAAATATGAATCATCTAAATTGGGATCATCAAAGGGAAAATCTGCTGGAGCATTAACATGCTGTATATGAATTTCTTCTTCTTGAGGTGGTAAATAACCACGGTTTACTGGAGCTTTCTGTCCATTACCGCCATTGGTCGAAGATGGTTCATAATGATTATGAACTTCAAAGATTTGATATCTTGAATTGCCATACTTGTTCTCTTTGAAAGTTTGTTGTGGGGTATTTCCTGAAACTTCTTGTATAGGTGGAGGTAAATATTGTTTATTTCTTAATGTCAAAGAAATATCTGCTTCAGTGGCAGTTACCAATAGGCACACTAGTAATAATCCAACAATAGGGCTTAAAAGCTGAAAATAGTGAGAAAGTAAAGGGAATAGTGAAGGAAAATGTAACAAAAATAAGTAATCCACTGATAAAATCCTTAGAATACGAGCGGTAATCCACAGTTGCTCGGTTTTAGATCTGCTGCTAGTAAACTTACCTTCATTTTGTATGTTGGTCGTGCTTATCTTTCAAATGTCCAACATGCAATGATAATCAAAACTGACCTATCCACATAATTTATACTAAACTAATATATTATTAACAAAATCTTAACAGAATACCATTGTTTTCATTCACAAAATCATTATTATTATCGTCATCATTATCTAAAAAAAAAAAAAAAACTAACTCTGCTGCTCTGGCACTTGTTAAGATATATCTTCTCATATTATGTGTGCTCTAGATCATCGTATTTGATCGATGATCATCATTAGGGCTCGGAAGTTCATGTAAATATATGTTTGTTGTCGTTAGCTAGAGGACATATTTAACCATATATCTTTGTGAATCAACAAAATGGCATCGATTTGTTTCTTTTGGGTATTTTGCTATAAATACATATTTTGCAATAAATGCATATCGTAATGTATATTTTCCCATTTTTTTCTGCATATTTTGCTATAAATGCATATTTTTGCTTACTTTGTATTAAAATGCATATTTTTAGGAACACTGTTGATATTTTACAAAAATTTGCGTTTTTACAAAATTTATATGAACAATTTCAAAAATTTTCGACACTGAGAAGAATATTTAAAAAAAATTGTTTGTGCGACATGAATAGCCTTAGGAGTAAGTGTTAGCTAATGTTTAAGCATGCTAAATCCATCCGCGCTAATCATTTATTTTTAACGGCGCAAAAATTATGGCCGCTTTAAGTTTAAAGAAAATTAAAAATATTAAAATTACAGTTTTTACTTGGAAATAATTAAAGTTACATCAATTTATAGATCACATTGTATTTATCACATTTCAAAATAAATATAAAGGGTGTTTTTATAGATGTATAGAACTTTGAAATGGAATAAAACAATGATGAATTTTTTAAATCGACATGAAAATTGAATTGTCCTCCAAGATCGCACGATCTTGGAGGCCAATTCAAGGGTCCGAAACGTAAACTATGCGGGTACCAAACGTTTCCTTCAATGAATCAATTGTTTCACGAGCTGTGTGACATGTTTCGCCGTCTTGTAGAAACCACAGTGATGTGCAGGAGCATCATGGTTGTTATATTTATGAACGAAAAAAATCAGTAATCATGGCTCTATAGCAGTCACCACTGACTGTTACGTTCTGACCAGCATCGTTTTAAAAGAATTATGGACCAATGATTCCCCTAGTCCAAGCACAATAAATGGTCAGTTTTTCTGAACGGTGTTTCAACATACACTTGAGGATTATCATCACTTCAAATACTGCAGTTTTGTTTATAAACGTATCCATTTAACCAAAAAAGAGCTTCACCGCTAAGCAAAATGTGCAAAATTCGCGTATTTCGAACAGAACCATGATTTTCAAAATAAATTCGCACAATTTGGAAGCGTTGTTCAGGCGTCAGTCTATTCATGTTGAAATGCCAAACCAAACTAAACATAAATCATTTGACAGCTGACAAAATGGCCTCCAGTTAAAAAATTATTTCCAACTTAAAGTTCTATACCTGTATAAAAAACATCCTTTATATTCTCAAGCCATGTTTTTTGTAAAAAAAATTATTAAATTTTTGCATAATTTTTAAAAATTTCATAGAATGTTTGCGATTATCTGCTCTAATGCTCTAAGCAGTTTCAAATATAATTGTGAATGTCAGAGGCAAAAAAACATACATTTTCCAAAAAAGGAGCGCCAATTTCTTATAAGTTTGTGATGTTCGTATTAGGGTGCTATAAATCGACTTTCGACTAATCGACTTCTTGGAAGTCGAAAAGTCGACTTTTTTCAGATGAAGAAATCGATTTTTGCTTTTGACTTTTTTATTTGTCATATATGTATTTCTTAAAAGTAAATAGAAAAAAGTAAATAGGCAAACATAAAGCCAGTGTTGCCAACGAAATCGTTAAATATGACATAAAACCAAAAAGTAAGCGAAAAAGCCCAAAATGAGGTCAACGCTTACAAAAAGGTCCGATTTGGACAAAATGTGCCCAATTGTCAAGGAAGAGTAAGGCTTTTGAAAAATATATTGTGCAGTCATCCATTTCGTTACACTGTGAGCATCAGTACGCTAAAGTAGAAAATCTCAAGTGTAAAAATTCATTCGGAACTTTAAATTATGTTAAATATGGATGATTTTAGTCTTTTGGCAATCTGCTTGATGGGATTTGTCTTATATTAATTCCAAAACTAATTTGTTCGCTGACGTTTACATTTTTGAGAATGACTTTGGGATTTTGGAAAATTTTTTTTATTTTCCTCGTCTTTACTACATCTTGACATGCCGCGACATCTACTTTATTCTGCGTATATCTTTCAATCTGGTTTTCGTGCTTATTAGCACCATTTTTTTTAGAAAAAAAAAATTAGTAAAATAATAGTAAGACATTAGTTCAAAACTGTTATGTGACAACGCAAAATTTTAGTTGTTTTAATACACAATTTTGTTTTATGTATGAAAAACAGATACAAAAATATTCCATGGTTGATTTTTTTATGTCTTATTAAAGGTGCACTTTTTAGTATAATTTTTCTCGTCACTGCTACATCTTGACATGCCGCGACATCTAATTCATTCTGCGTATGTCTTTCAATCTGGTTTTCGTCCACACTATTCATATGCTTATCAGCACAATTTTTTTAGCAAAATAAATTAGTAAAACATTAGTATAATATTATTAAAACATTAGTTAAAAACAGTTAAGTGCTGAATAAGTATAATTAATATTTTAGCTGAAAACACGATTTCAGCAAAAATTTTGCTTAGAAATCGTATACTTTATTTACAAGACGTTTTACTAGTTTTTCTACTAACTTATTTTTTGAGGGTAGTCATGAAAATGTTAAAAAAAATCCATATTTTTAAATTTTAAAGTGCACATTTTACGATTTTTAACGCATTTTTTATGTACATAAAGTATTATTATAAATGCATGAACTTCCGAGACCTAATCATCATCATCATGTTCGTTTTGATTTAAATCAGCAATTCATCTTATTTTTAGTAGTCTGAAGTTTGAGTTTATGTTGATTTCTTGTTTGTATTGTTTGCAAAAATTTGTAGTGAAAGGCTGGCCAATTTAAAGTTATGTTTACCTTAATTTAATCGATAAAGTTGTTGTGACCCCCCTACCAGATTTTATGATTTTTTTTTTTTATTACTACATTTATTAATTTTGCATTAATACTATTTAATTTATTTATAATTTTTAACACGTTTTTTGGTTTTTTTTTTTTGTTTTTAGATACGCCTATCATGAGGTATGATATTACAAGAGTTTAATGATGTATTATGTTACAAATCATATAAGGTAAGTAATTAATAAATTCATCTAAATTGTAATGTAATCAACAAAAACATTATAATCAGGCGTGGATCCTGGGGGGTACATATTAGATTCATACATGTTCATATTTGATTCACAAAACTCTAGATTAAACAAAAGAGGTGTTTCAGCAAGAAAACAATTTTTTAATATGCAAAACGCGCGAATTGTCAAAAATTGCGGCATTGCTATAAAAAATGAACCCAGAGTCCAATTTTTAGTATAATATGTGAATACCTTATTTTGTTACAAGTATGTACCAAAACGGAGGCTTTTGTTAGGAACATTTTTGGAAATATAAAAATTTTTATCTGAAAATTTGAAAACATACTTTTTGGACC
The DNA here is from genome assembly GCA_021234595.1 of Delia radicum. NCBI lineage: Eukaryota > Metazoa > Arthropoda > Insecta > Diptera > Anthomyiidae > Delia > Delia radicum. The sequence continues at coordinate 156,587,038 of CM037852.1, forward strand.
TGGGTGTAGTCCTGGAAAGCTATGGTAGAATGTAAAATTGTTGACAAATCGAAAATTTTGCATTAAAAACGTTTTGATAAAATAACTGTTTTCATACTAATACAACACCTTTTAAAAGACTCTTTCCACTCAAAACTCGGTTTTGAAAAATATAAAAACCCGGCTTATCGAATAATTCTGAAACCGGTTTTGACAACTCTAATTGGTACTTTTCATTAAACTAATGCAAATTCTCATAATGTTTTGTGAAAAATATCATTTTATTTAGCTTCATCCACAGCAATGAAGAAGTTTCTTTAAAAAACTAGTTTCATAAAAAATATGTATATTTTCATTAATTTTAAGATAATTTTTTTTTAGTTTACTGATAATTTTACTGTTGTTCGTCTCTCTGTGTAGAAGATTGACAAATAGAAGAAGCATGCCAATTATGCAGAGTACCGAATAAAGACCAAATATTCTTGACGTAATGAAAATTATTCAAGTTCGAGGCCATACTCTAATTTACATTTTCATTACACAATTAAAGGTCGAAAAAACATAATTTTTATTTTTAATAAAAATTATAACAAACTTGACGCATGTATCTAAAAAATATTTAGAAGTTAAAAAAAAATGTTGATCAAAAAATGTCTCCCCCAAAATGGAAAAGCTGGATCCGCGCCTAATAACAAAGATTTTAGCAAACTATTGACATTCAATTGGCATCCCTATTATTTTTTCCTACACTGTATATCTTACAAATGGCGTTAGTATTAATCAGACTTGGGCGACGTCAATTACATTTCAAAATCGTTCACTTATAAAATTTTTCTATATCATTAATAATATCAGACCTACACTCACACTTGTAAGCTTAATCGCTTCCTTGGAAAATTTGTAAAATCATTAATACCAAACATGGGGATTAGTAACAACTTCTGGGTATTTAATTACAGGGCAATTACTCAATTACACCCAATTACATGTAATTGAACATAAAAAAGTAATTGGCCTGTAATTAAATACACAAATATTGGAATTATGTCCCATGTCTGGTATTGACAAAATTGAAAATTTCCCAAAGAAGCGTTTAAGCCCACAAGTGTGAGCGTAGGTCTGAAATTATTAATGATATAGAAAAATTTCACAAGTGAACGATTTTGAAATGTAATTGACGTCGGCCAAGTCTGGTATTAATCATCTATGAGAAATTTCAGACTGGTCGGTTAAATAGATTGCCTTGAAAATACAAATTTCGAATGCAACTTAAACAACTTAATTGGCAATATATTTTGCAAAAATTTACAAATTGTGTTATTTTTTACAGTTTTGTTAGTTTTTTGTTTTTATATACATCGAGATTATTTTCATGTTATTTTTAATTTTTAACGAGCTTTCAATCTCCTTATATTTACAAAAATAAAGCAAATCAAACATATTAGCTAGGTTGATAATAGTATTTCGATCTGGCTAAAGATCTCATCAGAACCCGAAGTTTTAGAAAAGTTAGAGCCTCCATAATAGGCAGACGCTACTAAACTTTGACTTTTTAACTATTCTTAACCGAAAAATTATATTTTTTTGAAAAAATCTCGAATTTTGAAAAATGATGGACCGATTAGTTTTATTTTACCCATTTTAAGTAGGATATAGGGAATACAAATTTTTATTGTAATTGAAAAAACATATATTTTTTTTTATACCGAAAAAATAACTGTTGAAATGCAGTAGTTTTTTTTTTACCAATTTTACAGTTGTTTCAAAATTGTTATAGTAAATTTTTGTCAGTTGGCTTTACGACATTGTTAGCTGTTTATAGTACATTTGTTAGTTGATGTTAAACAGTTAAAAGCAACTACATTTTAAGTTATTTAACGGTAGTTAACTTTGTCGAAAACAACTTTTTCGTTTTCGACTTTTTCGTGTTTTCTTTTGTAGAATTAAGAAAATTACCAGTTAATTCCTTAGTATTAAAATTTTTTATTATATGTATTTTAATTTAGGTTTACATTTTCAAGGTCATGTGCCACTTTATTCCAAATGCATCCTCTTTTGTTTTAGCTTTTTTTATACAAGTTCTTTTAACACTTTTAACAATATAAAATTAAATAAACTCTATCTTTTATTTTACACGCATAAACTTTTGTGTATCGTCTTTAGCTTTTGGACTTCGCTTATTACACCGGTCGACACGATTTTTAGGTCTGGCATCTAAATGTCAACTTGTGGTTTCTTTTATGTTACTAATAAAGGCAAAAATATTTTTTTTTTTGTCAAACTTTGTTTTTGATATAAGTAAGTGCTATTGTAAAATCTCCAAAATTTACATAAAGACATAAAACCGTAAAAACAAACTTCAAAAGCTGGGAAAGAATATTTTGCTGTTTTTCGATGTCTTAAACCAGAATTTCTGCATTAAAACAGAAACAAAAAAAAAAAAACATTTTTTTTTGTCGACCGGTGTTATTTATTAATATCAATATCCCATTGATTCATTCATTATTGGCACGAGATCGTATTATATAGTTTTTCCTTTGTAAAAAATGTAAAATAACAAATTAATGATATTTATTGCCAATAATCGACCCCTTGAATTGTGATTGTTTTTAGGTGGTTTTTGTTTTGTTTATTTGTTTATTGTATTTGCAACAAATAAATGTTTGTTTTTTACAAAAAAAAAAAAAAAAAAAATAAAAATTATAAACAAATTTAACATGATAACCAAAATATGAAATTGATATCAATATTTCAAGGTATTTTATTCAATACAAACGACAGATATAAATGAATCATATTGCAGTAAAATCCCAAAATTGCATTAAAAGTTTTATATGTATATTTAAATTTTATTCAACGAAATGTATTTGATAAATATATTTCAAAAAAAATTTAAAACTTAGTAAAGTGCATTAAGTATTTGAATAAATTTTGCAAGACTTTCATGGTATGAAACAAACAAAAAAAGATTTGGGAATGTTCCCCAATGAGGCCTGTTCGCTAAAGTGGACCTTTCGTGTTGTTGCATGGGTATATTAAAACTGCCAGCTGTTAGTAAGTTATAACCAGGGCAACCAGAAATATGCTATATCATGTTTTTTTCTTGTGCATTGTATTGTAAAATGTATGAGATATTTATCCTTTCCTTTCAATTGACGAATTCTCGCATCGATTAGTTATAGTATATTTTTGCATAATTTGCTCTAAATAGTATATTTTAATCTTAAGGCCATATTTTTGATAAAAAAAAGTCTAATTTTTGAGTATATTTTTGCACTTTTTAGAACAAAAGCATATTTTTACAGCATATTTCACACTTTTTTTTAATTTTTCGTTGTCGAACAATTTTATATTTCAATAAAAAAAAAAATTTTTCCAAAAGCTTTTTTTTCAATATTTTAAAGGGTTTGCAAACCGATTGCGGAAATTAAGCCGTTTTCTAAAATTTAAATATCCTGTTTTACGACTGTACCAATTTAGGTAAATTTAATCTTTTATCTCCCCAAAAGGTTTTCCAACTGTACTGAAAAATAAGCCTTAAAATACGACTTTTTAAGAAAAATGTGTTTAAGAGCATATTTTTTAAATTTTAAGACCATATTTCTCGTTTTTAGAGCATTTTTATGGGCATAAAATCGATTGGGGTCCCATTAACAGTATTAAAATAATAATTCGGCTTCAAAACTCATTGTTTTTGTTGGAAGAGGTCTTTTTTAAAGTAGTTTTACATATTTGCTTTAAAAAAAAACTCACAATTTGTGCAATCGCTTACCCGCTGCATTACAAAAAACTAAAAAGTAAGTGGCTATCAAAATAGTTATTTATTCGTATGCTTATAAGCAACTAAAAAAATATGTGGTTACAAGTTTATAAATCAAAAGGCTTGCCCTTATACATATCATTAATTAAAAAATTAGTAGTTGAGAATATCACATTATATTTGTAATTAGATAAGCGGTCGCCCATTAAAACGACTTAAAACAAAAATAACTAGTGCTGACGCACACAGAAAAATCAAGTGCCAACCAAATTGAAAATTGTATTTTGGTGGCTGCAACTAAAAAATTCGGTTAGTACAGCCATATTCAAATGTGATTTGTACACTCATAATAATTCATGCTAAAAATACGAAAATTATGTCAAAACAACAAAAACTTTCGTGAAATGAACAAATATTGGTTTATTTTACGAAAGTTTTGTTATTTTGACATTTATTGGTATTTTTATGCATGGATTATTATGAGTGTAAATATATTGGGTGTTGCAACTGAAATTCAGTTGTATTAACCAAATGTAGTTGTGTAACCCAATATTCAGTTATACCAACCGATTTCAGTTGCAACGGCCGAATTTTAGTTAGAAAATGACAAAAAAATTATCTGTGTGCGCCAAATTATAATGCGCTAAGATATTTATTTTCATTATACAACAACTTATGTGGCAATGAAAAATTTTGCAGGTTAGAGCTGCCGATTGACAATCTGGAGTCACATGTTCGAATCCCGTGTGGGCTAGAGATGAAATCCGTTGTATCTTATAATCAAACTTTGTTTTATTTACTAGCATATTATAATTACGCTTACAACTCATAGTTTCGTTTGTAGACATAATTTTCACTGTTACAACTAATTTAATTCCTCTCTAAAATTCAATTAGTTGTAACAAAATATAATTTGCCAAAATATAAACTTGTTACAAGATTTCCATAGCAACGACCATATTAAAATTCAATAAAATATCCATTTTAGCAGATGAATTGTCTATAACTATTAAAAACTAATGGTACCAATCGAATTCAAATTTTAAATCGTCTATATTATTTCATTTAGAGATTTCTTCCAACTGGTGGCCAAATAGTGTTAAGATTTTCAGTTGCATAAAACAATTTTCGAAATTATTTTTGTTTTAAATAATTTCGGCACTCTCAAATAAAAGTAGTTTGTTTCTCATGTATCAAAATTGTAGTTAAAAAAAAAAATTCAACATGAAAAAAACAATAAAAAAGGTAATTACAAAAAAAAAATATATATATATACAATTAATTAAATCCTATATATAAAATATAAATATTAGTGTCCGACCGAACAGTTCGGCCAAAAAACTATATTTGGTCAATTTTTGGGTATCTAGAGGCAATGATTATACATTTTTGTATTGGAAACATGTTTGTTGAGCCAATTTAATTCGATTTTGTGTATAAAATTTAAGGAAAAAGCCGAAGTTTAGCTATAAAGTTAAAAGTTCGGCCGCCGAACTATTTTCCATTTGGCCGAACAGTGAATTTATTGCTTAACTACGGACTTTTATTTAAATTTGTCACTCAAAATCGTCTCTAATCAGCCCAATAAACATTTTTCCATTCGTCAAATTTGTCCATAATGTTTTAAAATAAAGAATACAGACCGCATGCTTTTTCTGGCCGAACTGTTCGGTCGGACACTAATAAATATAATAAAAGTATAATATATTGTGGATTTTTAAAAAATAAATCAAAGGAAACTCAACATTAATTGATATGGCGTCTGAGTCTTTTACAGAGGTGATCCAAAATTTTGGCATAGTTCAGATTAAAAGGCAAATCAGTAAAAAAAAATACCAAAAAAGTAATATCTTTTCGAAAAAAACTACAATTTTTCAAAAAAATTACATATTTGAAAACACTAGGCTTTTTCAAAACAAGTACTTTTTTCAAAAAAAAAAAAAAAAAACTTCTCAAAAAGCTAAACGATGTATTTCTTCAGTAACAACTAAAGAAAACTCCAATTTTGTACAGTCTTAAGGAAATTACAATCAAATGTCACATTTGCACTGCATTTAAACTGTCTTGTCTGTTAAATTGATACCGAAAACTTATTTTTTTATATGGAATTTGGCAGATATTTTCGAAAACGTACAACAAAATACTGGTTTTTGGTATTTTTTTTTTTTACTGATTTGCCTTTTAATCTGAACTATCCCAATATTTTGGATCACCTCTGTAAAAGACTCAGACGCCATATCAATTAATGTTGAGTTTCCTTTGATTTATTTTTTAAAAATCCACAATATATTATACTTTTATTGTATTTCTATTTTCAGTAGTTTGTTGTACGTTTTCAAAAATATTTGCCAAAGTCCATATAAAAAAATAAGTTTTCGGTATCAATTTAACAGACAAGACAGTTTAAATGCAGTGAAAATGTGACATTTGATTGTAATTTCCTTAAGACTGTACAAAATTGGAGTTTTCTTTAGTTGTTACTGAAGTTTTAGGGCTTTTCGAACAAAGTACTTGTCTCTAAAACGTAATTGGCTAAAAAGTACCATAAATTACAAAGGCACCAATTTAGTGCTTTTTAATATTTTGGCACCATGAGTGAAATTTTGGAGTTTTGTGACATTAAAAAGCACCATAAATAGTGCCAAAAGCACCAAGTTGGCATCATTGCCAACTTAAGTGATGCGATTTTATTCCTACCACTTCAATTTGAATACAGTGTTTATAAAACTTAATCTTCATTAAAAATTAAAATTAACCACCATCATCGAAAATTAAAAATCAAATTCAATTTTAAATATAATTTAGGATAACTTATATGTCGCGAATAAAACAGGTAAAATGTTTAATATTTTATTTATTTTACTCATATACCTTTGTAGTTTTTAGTTATAATTAAAAAAAAATTTATTAAATGCAATAAAAAGAATTAGAAAAAAACATTTCGCATCGTTTTTGTAATTTGTATAAAGAAGTTTAGGGAAACATTTTAAAAATTTGTTTTTTTTTTTTTTTTTTTTTTTTCTTCAATTTACATAAGCGAGCCTATTTGGGCCATTTATGGCTTTTAAAAGCTACCAAATAATGCAGAGTATAAAAAATAATAAAAATATAAATATAATATACAAAATAATTTATGTGGAAACAAGTAAATAAATAAAGGATACAAATAAAATGGCATTATACATTATACGCAATCACCATATTCCTTTAGCAATTAGCAGGCTGTAGCAAGTAGAGATAAAAAAATATTTAAAAAAAAATATATATATAAAAGAGAATTGAAAACGATCAAACATGAAAACGAAAAATCTAAAAAATCAAGCCATGTTCAGTAACGTATTCCTCAAGTCTTCGCCTAAATACTTCAGGCGAAAAAGAAAACCACCTCGGATTCCTAGGTAAGTGATTCCATAATCGAGACATTCTCCTCTAAAACGATCTATCATAAATATTCGCATGACAAGGAGGGTAAATTAATTGCTGGTTTCTTACGCGCTGACTAAATTGACAATTATCCACTAGATATTCGAGAAAACCATTTAGCATTGTTTTATAGAAAAACAATAAGATCCTAATACCGACATAGTTCCGAAAAGAAAATCCTAAAAACTTGATCACATAAGGAGTGATATGCATACGAAGCCTTACCCCGTAGACAAATCTAACAATTCTAATAAAAATTTTAGAAAACTTCTCAAATTCACCATCGGTAGTACCAGAGAAAACCTCAACACAATAAAGTATATGAGGCATTAACAAAGCTTTAACAATGCGTACCTTAATGGATAGTGCAAGATACAAATCCAGAGAATATAGTCTTAATAAAAATTATATTTTAGAAGAAACACTGTTAATATGCGGCGAAAAACTTAAACTATTATCTATGACAACTCCAAGACATTTCATTCTGTCAACTAAATCTACTCGCATACCATCAAGAGTAACGGTCGCATTATCTGTTAAAAAACCAAAACCCATAACCTTCGTTTTTCCCGAATTAACAGAATAATAATAATAATTTATGAAAATTTTTCATAATATTTATGAAACGTTTCTTAATAACTATGACTCATTTCATAGAAGCTTATGAAATAGCTTTATCCTATTTACGAAATGTTTCATAACATTTAAGAAGATCTTCACAATAAGTTATGAAACTCCATCATCATATTTATGAAACTACATCATTATATTTATGAAACATTTCGTAAATGTAAAGAAGATTGTCATCAATTTGAAACTGCTTCATCATATTTATGAAATGTTACATTGGAAGAAAAATCAATCTATCTAAATATATGAAAATCAATGAAATTTTTCTTTATATTTATGAAGTTTTACATAAATATGATGAAGCTTTTTCCCTGAGAGTGCCAGAAAATAAATTATAATTTCTCGGTGAGCCTGTGGTATACCAGTGCTTAACTTTTTGTACCACTGACAGTTTCTGATTGGGGGTGTGGAGACTTCCTCAAAATGAATTCTTGTTTAAAACAAATTTTAGAAATAATTTCCATTTCGATTTAGACATTACAATAATAAAAAATATATTTTATAAGTGCGCCCCGGTAGGCTAGTTGGTAGCGTGCTGGCTTATCAGTGCGGGGGTCGTGGGTTCGATTCCCACCAGAGGCAATGGTCTGTTTTCGCTACAACGCGCCGAAAGCCATAGTAGCTAGTGCTCGGTTAGGGTTATAGTATATAATTTGTAATTATATGATTATTAATTAATAAAAAAAAAATAAAAAAAAAAATTTTATAAAAATTAAACAAAATTATTATATAAAATAAAAATATAATTACAGAAAATTCAAATTTAAATTATTTCTAAAATTTCTTTCAAACAAGAATTTATTTTGCGGAAGTCTCCTAATTGACTTAAAAAAAAAAAACGTTCAACATTTTTTTCATTTGGAAGAAATTGATGTTTAATAAATGAGGTGAATGGTGAAAGTGAGAATAGGAATCGCTATCAACAATATATTTTTATAAAAAAATAAACTAAATTCAACTACAATTAAGCAGATCTTACAATATTGTAAGATCTGACAATGTGCTGGCAATGTACTGACAATGAAACATGTTTAGCAAAAGGTAAATTGTCAGTTCAGACGATTGTAAGAAAACCTTTCAATTTCATTGTTAGACAATTGTGAAACAATAAATTTATCTGACAACGAAAATTGTCAGTTCACACGGTTGTCAGATTTTTGTATGGCAAAAGTTGTCAGATCCGTTGTTAGACATTGCCAGAACTGTCAAAGCATTTGAAAGAAATTATTAATTGTCAATTGTGTGTTTAATTAAATTGAAAAAGTAATAATATAAATTGTCATGGAAAAAAAAGGAATTGCAACGATTTTAGCTGCATATGTATTAGAAAGTAGCGAGGATGAAGACAAAATATTTTTGCAAATTGCAGTTGAAAGAGGTTCGGAGATTTGCCCATTTTCCTTTGCAATCGTTCACACTTATCTGGATGGCATCTGCGACCTATTCCCATAAAATATATTTGGGAAGTTTATACTCAGCGATAAGTTTGATAATACTTTCGTGTGACCACACGGAATCCACCTTTTTGCGGTAGGATCTTTGTTTGGTTGTTGGTTTTTTCCCGGCTTTAGAGCCTGTTGGCGACTGGGAGCCTCTTGGCGACTGGGTACGAAACATCAAGTCAGTTGGCTCATAGCTGCAATCTATGACTCAGGTTTCATTAATTGAAATGTCGCCATCCATTTGTTTATTTAATTTGATTTCCTATTTTGTTTCACTTTTGATTTTTAATATTGTTGATATGAACTTTTGTTTTTTTCAGTGCCGCCAATAGAAACATTTCTGTTACAATACTGCCATTGTCAGATGCATTAATTTAAACACATCTGCCAATAAAAAATAGATTACAATGTCTGGCAATTATCTGACAATGGCAACGTAGGGTGTTCACACGAATGTCAGATATCTGACAATATTAATGTACAGACAATGCTTTTTCTGACAATGTTGCAAGACAAAAGTTGTAAGTTCACACTGTTGTTAGACATTTTTCTGACAATATTGTAAGATCTCACAACCGTCTGTACATAGCTTAAACCTAATTACAAATACTAACGTATGAGTGTTTTTAATTGTCAAGATTTTTTTGGTGAATATCAAGAATTTTGCTCATTTAAATCTGGCAAGACTATTTGCATCACACTCATCGAAAAATGGCATTTTTTTATTCAATAAAATATAATATATATAATTATAATAATTTATTTTAAATATTAAATTTGATACAAAAACTATACTTTGATTGATAACTATAACATGCAATATCAATAGAATAATTGAAAATTATATAAAAAAAAAAAAAACAAAAATATATTAAACGGAAACTACGTAACACTGGTTATTAAGGGGCGATACTAAAAAAAAATAAATAAAATCAATCATAAAGTTGTATAAAATGTCGGAAGAAAACATTTAAAAAAAACTTTGTTTGATATAAATAAATTATATCGAATTTCGCAAAAAAAAAAAAAAATAACACCAACTAAATTATTTAAACTAATAAGAGCGGCAAATAAATATCCACAATTTTATGAATTGAAAAAAAAAAAAAACATCAAACATAAAATTATTGATTAAAATAAACCCCGATTTGGGAATATTTTACAAATGACATTGAAATTTATAATTAACTAATTAATTCAATAAGAAGATTAACATTATTAGACACAGTGGCAGTTTGTCAACCAGATTTGAATAAAGTATTTAAAATCAAATAAATTCATTTCACTGATATTGTAAACCGCATTAGCATTCGATTTAAAATTAAAAACCCCTTTAATTTGTTGCTTTTAACCCATTTTGCACCGACGTTGCTTTAAAGCAACACCTAATTTTAAGGCCTGATAAATTTGGACAGGAGATATAATATACCGCAGTAAAAAGGATGCGGTAATTTGAGGTCTTAACGATACAGATAAATAAAAGAAATTTAAAATTATTGTTCCAGTGTTGCCATGTAATTAACAAAAAAAAATATTTTTTTGTCATTTTTTAATAAAATGTTTGAGCTCGAGGCCTGGATTTTTCTTTAATTAAAATTCTTCTTTATTAATTTCCAATATTTCGAAGCTTTTCGAGTTTCATCCTCAGTGCAATATATTATGACGAGTTAAAAACAACGTTAATTTGTGGAATTTTGTGTTTTTATTTAAAATCCATTATACTCCCTGAGGATGAAAATCGAAGAGTTTGGAAATATTGGAAATTAATAAAGAAGAATTTTTATTAAAGAAAAATCCAGGCCTCGAGCTCAAACATTTTATTTTTATAATTATTATATTATAATATTATAAATGGTATTATATTTTTTTTTTTTTTTTGTTTTATTAATTAATAATCATATAATTACAAATTATATACTATTACCCTAACCGATCACTAGCTACAATGCTTTCGGCGCGTTGTTGCGAAAACAGACCAGTGCCTCTGGTGGCAATTGAACCCACGACCCCCACACTGATAAGCCAGCACGCTACCAACTAGCCTACCATTGCGCACGGTATTATAAATATTATATATTATATTAATTATTATATTATTAAAAGTATTATAAATTTTATATTTGGCTAGAGACGAATGGAATATTTTTTTAAATGAGAAATTTTTTTTTTACAGTTTGTACTTTTTTTTTTGCAAAATTAAAAGATACGATCAAGAACATTCCAAACTTCTAAAAACTGTAATATACACTGAAAGAATTATCCTTCATGATATTAATAAAAAAATTTCATAGAATTTTTTTCGTAGATTTAATGAAGAATTTCATTATATCCAAGAAATTTTTCATAAACCTTTTTTAATAATATATCATAGTTTCATAAAAAACAATTTATTCAATTTCATAAATTGTCTCTTCACAAATTTACCGAAAATTATGAAACTATGAAATTATTTCATACTTAATTTTTTTATTTTTCCATAAAATTTCACAATTTCGTTAATTTTTATACATTTTAAAATTTAGTTTTAAGATTTAATTTTCAAGTGTTAAATATATTTTATAAAGTGCTTTATTATTTCAATGTATCCTTTTATTAATTTTGGACTTCTATGAAATTGTTAAAAAAATCATATGAAGCGGTTCACTGACTTAGTTCCAATGAATTTATTTTTTCATTATTCCAAAGATATTCTTAATATTATACAGTTTTAATGAAACCTGTTTGCATAGATTCTATGAAAAGTTGCAATGGACGAGTTCCAGTGACAATTTTCATTAAATCTATGAAGAAATTCATTACTGAAGTGAAGATCATTCTCTCTGTGTACAGACAATTACTACATTTTCTTCTTTAATGTGAAAAATTATTTATTTCCTTTCAACAAACAAATAAAATTTTAAAATTTGGTTCATTAGTGCTGCCGTGTTACAATTTTGAAAAAAACACCAATATTTGAAAAAAAAAAATCAAAAGTCATCAAAATCCTATAAATCAAATTGTTTATCACAGTTCGATACATATTTGCTATGCCAAGAAATAAAAATTTGAAACAAATCTTAACCCGTTCAGTACATACAAAGCGTCAACATTTGAATTTAAACTGCAAATTCCACCACTAGAGGGCGCAATAAGTGTACAATGAGTTTATAAAAAGCTTATTGAGACACCATTACATCTTTTTACAAAATGTCGTCAAAAAATTCGCACGGTATCGATTAGTGGTATAAAATGGGTTAACACCTCATTTATATTAGAGCCACGAACGAGTAGTTTTCAAAACACCGTGTAAAACAGGTCAGATATAATTATATCTAATTATATATAATCATATCTGAACATATATGGAACTATATATAAGTATACATATATGATTATATATGGATCCATATATGGCTATATCTGATCATATTTCGATCCAGATATGGTTATATATGGTTATTTTGAAATTGTGTTGGTTTTATATGATCCTATATGACATCATATCTGTATATACAAGGTGGCGCAAAAATAACCTTCCGATGTTTTTTGGCTGTAATTTAAAAAAAAATGAAAAACTTTGATTCTTCTTGTGGATTATTTTTATTTGGTATTTTAATTTTTTTTACATCAAGTCGAGAATATGATGTCATGTAAATGGCCGCCGCCACAGTTGATTGTCATTTGAGCCCTTTTTATGGCATTTTCCATCACTTTGGCCAAAACTTCCGGCGATAGGTCCTCACATTCTTGACGGATATTGTCTTTAAGAGCTGCAAGAGTCTGAGGCTTGTTGAAATAAACCCGCGACTTCAAAAAGCCCCACAAAATAAAGTCTGGAGCGGTCAAATCAGGCGATCTTGCCAGTGCAAATCGCCAAAAACGGGAGATTAGGCGCCCGTGAAATGCATCCTTCAGCATATCGGTTGTGGCACGTGCAGTGTGTGCCGTTGCACCGTCCTGTTGGAACCACATGTTTTCCAATCCCAATTCATCAAGTTGCGGCAAAAAGAACTCGTTGATCATTGCAATGTAGCGCTCACCATTCACAGTAACCGTTTGGCCCGCGACGTCTTCGAAGAAAAAAGGTCCGATGACTCCTCCAGCGAAAACAGCACACCATACTGTGACTTTGAGCGGGTGTAATGGCTCTTCGTGGGTTACACGCGGATTTTCAGTGCCCCAGAAGCGTAAATTTTGCTTATTTACGTACCCGCTAAAATGGAAATGGGCCTCATCACTCATGATTATTTTTGATGAAAAATCATCTTCCTCTTGGTGGTGATTAAGGATGGCTTGAGTGTATGTTACACGCGATTGGCGGTCAGCAGCTAACAGCTGATGCACCGTCTGGACTTTGTACGGAAACATCTTCAAATCATGTACCAAAATTCGCTGTAAAGACCGTCGACTGATACCCATTTGCGTGGCACGTCGTCTGGTCGATGTCGACGGCGCTTCCATGACATCCTCGGCTACAGCAGCAATATTCTCTGCAGAACGGCTACTCCGGGGTCTGCCACGCCTGGCAGCATCTCGTGTTGTGCCAGTCTCTTCGAGGCGAGCGGCTAAACGTCGCAGTGTTTCACCAGTAGGCGTTGGACGGCCAGGAAATCTGCGACGAAATTCACGTTGTGCCAAAGTCACCGACCGATTATTGGTCAAATAAATAGTCACCAATATTCCGCGTTCTGGAGCAGTGTAGCGTAACATTGTTTATTAACGTGTATTTCGCATGTGTTTACTACACAAATGTCAAAACAGAACTGACATTAGGGGCCAATCGCAAAATTTATAGCATTTTCTGATAGGAGGATTACTTTTGCGCCACCTTGTATAATGTTATATATGACATATATAATTAATACGGTTATCTTGTTTTAAGTAGCATTTAGTGATTGATCTTTTAACGAATGTAAATTTCACTGTTAAAAAATTAGTTTATCGTTGTTATTATTGTAACTTTTTTTTGGTTCTAGTTAATGCCAGAAAAATAATATATTTAGTTTTAAAATTTTTAAGTTGTCAAACGAAAAATAATTTAACAAACATAAAAATATTGATATTGAATTATAAAAAACCATAACAAATTTTATGAACATCCACATAATTTGCATTTTTTGCCCGGACACAGGATGTAATCCTTTGTAATTTGTGTTAATCAATCGCTAAAATCCGACATAAAAGATAAACTAAACATTAATAGAGCATGCAAATAATTTCATTTAAACATATGTATGTATAAACAAATATATTTTTTGAGAAAAGATTAACCAAGAATGCAGATTATTAACGATTTAGATGACAGAAAATTGGTCGTTCCAAATTCCTTTGTGTTTAGCAAATCCAACTACCGAATATTGCAACACAAAGAATAAGTATAAGTTTTTTAAGTGCAGTATTCCCAGCTTTAAATACAATATTACCGTTCATCTGTCGTCTACTGCTTCTGTTACATCGATGGGCCTGCTTCGTCTATAATTAATTTTTTCTAAGACCACGACAGCAACATAATTCTATAATTAGATTTTATAAATTCATTCACACGAATTGATTACGAACAAAAAATACAGTTGCGCAAAAAAAAAAGCACGCAAATATCGGAATAAAATAACAAAAACGAAAAAAATCTGACAAAACTTACAAAGAAGTCATTCCAAAGCGAACTCTCAAATCTAAAAAAAAATTATAAGTTGTAGAGAAAAAAATAAAGACAATCACCCCTATCGTGAATATTTTTCCCTCGAATTTTTTCCCTTTTCACTCAATTCCAATCGTGAATAAAAGTTCCCTCGAAATTTGTTCCCTTTGTCTAATCATTCACTCGTGAATAGCATAATACAATTTCAGGGGGAATTCACGATACCAGTTTTCACTTGAGGGGGACTGAAAATTACATGGAAACAAACATTTCCCTTTTTATTCACGATAGGGGTGAAGGTTTTTTAGCTACCGAATCTAATTACTGGGTTTAAAAGTGGGGTCGTAGCCAGCTTATTTTTTAACTTTTTTCATATTTGTTTCTTTTTCTCTACAAATTCCAAACCCCTCAATATGTGGCAAATCGTCTAGGAATACCTTCCTTGTTAGCTAAAGAGTCCGCCAAATACCTTTTTTTTTTGAACTCCTGAACCAGTTGGACTTTGTATGGCGTCATACCAAGCTCTTTATGCAAAATTCGTCTCAATGATGTCTCCGAAATGTTCAATTGTTGATAACGACGGTGAATTGATGTTGATAGCGCTTCACGCACACTTTCTGTCACAGCAGCAATATTCTCGGGTGTACGCACTGTTTTTGGCTTTTCACGCTTTGGTTTATCGATGAGGATGCCAGTTTCTTTCACTGTTTTTACAAGATAACGAACATACGGACCATATTCGTTCAGCGGAAGGATAAAACTAATTATCTGCCAAATCAGACATGAGCGAAAGAAGCACTAGTTGAAAAAAAAAAACGTTAGATGGCGGACCCTTTATAAACTTAATTTTTAAAAATAAACTAATATAAACCCTATGTATGGTTTCAGTATCTAATGTGAGAAATTTTCGCATCAAAAAGTGCAACTTTGCCATATAAAATTTAGGCAATATGCAATTTTGTTCTAATGATATTAGAAACATAACGGGGCTCGCACGGTTTTAAAATCTAGCGGAAAGTTATTATTTTTAATTTTTATGAAATTCTTATAACTTTTAATATAATTCGGTTGAATTCGTTTTTCATTTGGAATAATGCATTTTTTTGGTTTTATAATTTCTTTTGTCTATTAAATTTTCATTCTGATATTAATACTTAATTCAAATAAACAAATTACACAATTAAGTAAAAAATTACTTATAAATTATGAAATGTTTTTCGAGCTTTAAAATGAATGACTTTATTAAATAATTGAGCTCTACGTCACGTTTGTATTTATAAAATATCCTTTTTTATTTGATATATCTCCAATATTTCGTCATTCTTTGTTTGACATCCTCAGGGACTATGAACAACAACAAACAATATTAAACACAGAATTTATTTTATTTTTATTTTATTACAAAAAAAGCATACCATTGCAACAAGAACAAGTCTTTTTAGCAGCACACGGAAAAAATAATGTTACAAAAAAATTGTGTTTTTTAAAAAAGTATTTAAAATTAAACTTAAACAATTACAGTATCTTCAACGTCAAAAAGAATTTAATTTTCTTAATAAATTTTTGTATAAGCAATATTTGCTTAAAGTTGAAAATGACATTAAGTCTAATCCTAAATCATTTTGGACATTTATTCGGTCTAAGAAACAGAATACTGGCATTCCATCTTCAATGGTTTATGGGAATCTTAAAACTGATAAATCTGATGATATTGTAAATTTTTTTGCGAATTATTTCAGGTCAAATTTTGCCGCTGATAATGATAATTTAATATTTGATGCAACTTTATTTAGGAATTTGTACCCTTTTTCTGATATTAATTTGGGAATTGTTTCAGTATCTAAAGATGAGGTTTTACAGGCTATTTTAGATGTAAAGGATTCATACTGTTCTGATGCTGATGGTTTGTGTGCTTTCTTGTTAAAGAAATGCTGCTTTTCAATTTCATATCCGTTAATGAATATTTTTAATAAATCTTTAATGGAAGGTATTTTTATTGATCGTTGGAAATATACTATAATTTCTCCAATATTAAATCTGGCCGTAAGGAGGATGTGACTAATTACAGGTCAATCTCTAAGTTAACAATAGTTTCAAAACTTTTTGAACATGTGATATATAATAGATTATATTTTGCAACTAAATCTCTTATAATTCCACAACAGCATGGATTTCGTAGTGGAAGATCCACAATTTCGAATCTAATGGTGTTTACTGATTATTGTATGTCGCAGTTTGAAGTTTCTTCACAAGTTGATGCAATTTATATGGATTTATCAAAAGCTTTTGATAAATTGTCACATAAGATTTTATTAGAAAAGTTGTCAAGCTTGGGCATTCATTCGGCTTTTTATAGTTGGTTTTCTTCCTATTTACATAATCGGGAATGTGTTGTGAAGATAGATGACTATGAATTGTCACCTTATATTCAAACTTCTGGTGTGCCACAAGGGAGTGTATTGGGCCCTTTATTGTTCAATATCTTCATAAATGATGTATTTACATGTTTTAAATATTCTCAGTTTCTACTCTATGCTGATGATATGAAAGTGTTTTCAAGAGTTGGTAGTTTGAATGATGCGTTAAATTTACAAATTGATCTTGATAATCTAAATATATGGGCCCATAATCATAGTCAGTCACTAAAGTTGGTTCTATTTAGAAGCAAGTTAAATATTTTAACCTGTTACTAATTGTTTATTAACTATAGTGAATATTAACATCAGCTTTAAGTTGAATGGGCTTTTAGTGGGTGATTGGTAAAATGTTGAAAACTTTTTATACAAACTGGTGTGAATACTTAACAAGTGGCATCTCTGCACAGATGATAGATAAACACGACAAAAAAAGTAAACAAAAAATAAAAGTTATTTGAAATTGCACAATGGAAATTGGTTCAATGGAAAATTTAGAAAAGTAATGTAGATCTAACATTTTTACAATAATGGTTCCAATTTTCTATGTCCTCAATAGAACATATTTTTTTTTTTTTTTTTATTAACACCACCTTTTTCACAATTTGTAAAACAATTTAAAAAAATTCACTTAATTTATTTCAATTATTTAATCTTTTTGTTTTGTTTTGATTTTGTCACTTTTTTTAAGAGAGAAAGAGAGAGAGTTAAAGTGATGTTAATTTTGTTAAAAACAACTTCAGCATGTTTTAAATTTAGAACTGACTTTTGCGGAAAAAGTATGCTTTTTCTCGTCTATAGTAGCTGTAAAGTATACTTTTCAAAAATGATACTTAAAGTATACTTTTTCGATGACTATGATTATGGGCCATGGTGTTTTCATAATAAATTGAATTTTAATATGAACAAGTGTTTTCATATGTCATATGCAAGAATCCGTAATCCTATACAAACTTCTTATAGAATTGGTGCTAATTTAGTTAAATCTGTTAATGAAGTTGAAGACTTAGGAATAGTATTTGATTGTAAGATGACATTTTTGCCGCATATGGAAAAAATGATTCCCAAAGTTTACTCTACTTTTGCTTTTATTAGAAGAAATTGTAATGATTTTTCAGATCCCTATACCTTGAAATTGTTGTATACTTCTTATGTCAGGTCTAAATTAGAATATGGTGCAATAATTTGGAGCCCTCATGCAGATATTCATATTAAACGTATTGAAAAAATACAGAAAAAATTTATTAAATTTGCATTACCGCATTTGAATTTTGTTTATCCAGTTCCTACATATGAAGTCCGTTGCATGCATCTTGGTTTAGAAACGTTAGAAACTCGGCGTAGGATTCAATCAATGCTATTCTTATTTGATTTAATAAATGGTAGTATTGATTGCTCCAGTCTCTTGGAGAAAATTCCGTTCAATGTACCCAGTAGACATCTTCGTCACAATGATTTGTTTTTTGAAATTTGTCATCGTTCTAATTATATCTTGAATAGTCCTCTAATTAGGACAATTAGAGAATTCAATTTATTAAATGTAAATCAAATTGTAGAATTTAATACATCAAAATCCAATTTTAAAAATTTTTTGCTATTTAATTCTGTAAAATTATAGTAGTTATTTTAATAATTAAATAATTATTTAATTTTTTTAAATTAATTTAATTAAAATTAAGATATTCTTAGTCTGTAAGGAACTATGTTCTATAGACATTAAATAAATAAATAAATTATCATAAAAAATTAAAATAAAAGTTGTGAAAAAAAAATTTTTGACACTAGTTAAATGCATATTGTTAAAAAAAAGATAATAACTTTCATATTACATAAAAATTAATTTTAGAAAGAAAAAAAAAAAATATATATTAAAGTTTTGAATAATTTAATTTTAATTTAAAGATTTTGTCAGCTAAAATGTTTAAAAATTTCACGTTTAAAATGCTTTACATTGCTTGTAGTTTGAATATTATGAGGTAGGTGGTTCCAAAGATGGATAGTGTTTATAAAAAAGTGTCTTTTTGATATTTGAGAATGATGAATGATTGTTCTAATTTTATTCGCCCTGTTTGATTGGAAAAAATTCAGTCGTTGGTAGAGGTAGTCTGGTTTTTTAGTGTATATTACCTTATGTAAAAAAATCAAAGAACGACATTTTAGGAGATTATCGAACGATATGTTGTAAATTTGTTTTGAGTACCGAGATATTCTTGCAAAACGTTTAAGTCCGAAAACATATCTGGCAACATTATTGAATGTAACATTAAGTTTTTTCTTGCATAATGAATCGCAGTTTGAAAAAAGTTCACAGCCATACTATAGTGTTGGCAACACATAAGTTTTTGCTAACATCATACGAATCTTTAACGGAGTACAGTGTTGAGTCATCCATAAATTTCTTAGCATCGCTATTGTTCTACCGCATACCATGTTCACATGATCTGACCAATCAAGTTGTTTGTTAAATACTACACCGAGATTTTTTGCAGTGTCAACCAGTTCAATTGTAGTATTATTTATGTGGATTGATGGTAATGGCGTTAAATTAGGGTTGCGCTTGTATATCATTATTGCCTTTGTTTTCCTGGCATTAAGACAAAGACCATTTCTAGAAGCCCACATATTTACTATAGCCAGATCTTTATTTAATTTATATATGCATTCAACGATTCCAGATGGTTCGCAGCTAATGTAAAGTTGTACGTCATCCGCATACATTTGAACACCTCAGTGCTCAAGTTGAGAAGGCAAATCATTTGAATATATGGCATACAATAGGGGTCCAAGTATTGAGCCCTGTGGCACCCCTCTAGATAGAGAATAAATACTGGATGTTCTAATATCATGGTATACGGATTGGGATCTACTGCACAAATACGAAGACATTAGTTTTACAGCTGTCGATGAAAAGTGACACATATGTTTGAGTTTAAGACAAAGAACTGTGTGATCTACTGTGTCAAATGCTTTAGAATGGTCCAGTAAAACTAGAAATGAGATCTTGTTATCATCAATTTTAATACGTTTTCTGCCGCTGCCCTCCACTCTGGTCAACATTCAAAGAATGACGAAATATTGGGGATATAGAAAACAATAAAGGATATTTTATAAATATAAACGTAAAGTAGAGCTCAATTATTTAATAAAGAAGAATTATATATAGAGTCAGATGTGATTCATATATGTCAGATATGTTTATATATCATATATTATTATATATCATCATAACTGACCTTTTTTACTCGGCAAACTACTTATATTTACTTGTCAAATTCCATATATTTTTTTTTTTTTTTTATCAAAAATTAAAAGTTTTCAAAAACTACTAGTTTTTGGTGGTAGAATAAATGAGGTATAAGAAGAAAAAAAAATAATCTCACAATTAAATCAAAAAAAAAAAATAAAAATTAATTAATTATTTTAAATTAATTAAAAAATTATAAAAAGAAATAAAATATTAATAAACATACATACGTGACAAAATGTATACAAACAAATAAACTCGCTAAATGTTTGGTTGATGAAAAAGGTCATCATACATTAATTTATTAAACGAAGCCCGCTATGAACTCTATGGATTTGTCAGAAAAACAAAAAATCTGCATAAATTTTAAATAAAAAAAATCTTTTAAATATGAATATGCAAATTTTTGTGATTTTAAAACATTTTATTAGTACACTAAACATTTGAAAACGATTCATCAATCTTTTAAAGTGTTGGAATACAACTCTTGGCTGGTTATAACTTAAAAAACAAAAGAAATGAAATGAAATGATCAAATATTCGTGGGAAACACATGCCATGTATCATTGCGGCTCCATAAAAACTGTTGATATCATTTATTTGTTATCAAAGTATGAAGAAAAATATTCATTAACTATAATTTTTGTTTGCAATAATTTGTTGCATCTTTGTTGTTATGTGTATATTAATTACTAAATATTAAATTGTTTAAACTATGAAATTATTAATTATAGGCATTAAAACAAAGCAGAAAATATCATCATACAACGTTTAAATTTCATTGATACACAGTAAAAAAAAACACATTGTGATTGAACATTTTTTTAATAACTTCTTTCAGAGGGGGGAAGGGTGGTGGGTGAATATGGGAATCCCCCTTTCCACAGCAAAATCAAAAAAAAAAAAAAAAAAGGAAAAGTAAAAGTAAGGGTGAAAGGGAGAAAAGGAGAGCAAAAAGGATGAAGCAAATAAAAATAAATATTTGTTTTTATTCTAATTTGATTCCTTTTTTAATTCGCGACTTTGTTAATCGAATTCTTTTTTTTTGTTTTTTTTTTTAATTAATAATCATATAATTACAAATTATATCCTATTACCCTAACCGAGCACTAGCTACTATGGCTTTCGGCGCGTTGTAGCGAAAACAAACCAGTGCCTCTGGTGGGAATCGAACCTACGACCCCCGCACTGATAAGCCAGCACGCTAACAACTAGCCTACCGGGGCGCACTGATCGAATTCTTATTTGATTCGAATTCTTATTTTGATCGAATTCTTATTTAATTATTCTGTTCGATTTGGACACCTATTGGTTGAAAATAATAAAAAGTGAAAAATGATAAAGATAAAAAGTAATATCAATCAAATTTTTGCCGGAAAATTGGAGATATTTAGTTAATTATAAATAATTTTTATTAATAAAACATTTTAAATCATTTTAAATACAAATTCGCAAATAATATTGTGTAATACTGTATTTCCACTTATGTGTTTAAAAAAAAAACATATGTTTTGTTAAAAAAAATATATGGGAAAGCATGTAGAAAACATGCTTTGTTTCAAAACACATCCAAAACACCTTCAGTGGAAACGTAGCATAAGTCTATATGTTTTTGGTGGTAATTATACAATACAGCGTCCCCTAGTTTGATTAAAGCAGCACAAAATTTCGTAAAATTATTTGTGTTTTATTTGAAATGAGAAGTACACTCATAGAAATAAACCTGTAAAAATAGCAGAAAAAGCCACCAAAAATTAGTTAAAAATTACGTTTCCGAAAAAAATGCAAAAATTAACAAAACTGTTAATCTTACGAAATTTTAGTTATATTCGAGTTAAATTTTAGTTAATTGAAAATAGCAATTAGCAAATACTTTTGCCAAATATTTGTAGACAAGAAGCAGCAAACAAAAACTCTAATAGCAATAAAAAATTTGCTATATTTTCCTTAAATTTAGTTTTTTTTTTTTTTTTAAAGAGAAGCAACACTCAGGAAATTCTTCCTATTTATTTATGTGTTGCTTTCTTTGGAAAGGGGATAGTGGAGAAATGAAAGGTGGTGAAAGATGATGGCCTTCAAACATCGCAACACTGTAATTGCGCGAGTTGATAAATCTTAGAACAGTTGTTGCTCGCCACCTGATGTAGAGTTGGCGAATTTATTGAAGCTTTTTGTTTCATAGCCCTGATTTATTATTTTACTTCGGTAGGGTTAAGTGCTATGGGAACACCGAAGGTTGGCGCAGTGATACATATAAGTGATAGAAAGCTAAAAAATTGTAGACTGCTGATTTCAGAAGGGCAAATTTAAAAAAAATCTACAAAAAAGCTTTAAAATTTTTTAAATTTTTTTGTGATTTTTTTGTCTACTATTTAAATTTTTTTCTGATTTTAGCAGAATATTTTTTTACTTTGAAGTATGTTAAATTTAGCTTAAATATAACTAAAAATTTGTAGATTCAATAGATTTATTTTTGCTGTTTGTTTCTTACTAATTTCTAGCAAAAAAAATCTCCTAATTTTTCCTGCAACGTCACTTTGAATTTGTTTTAGTAGTTTTAGCAAACATTTTACTATTAGTGTAACATTAATAGTAGAGCTATTTTATAACACAAAAAGAAAATAGTTTCGAAAATTGCGTTTGTTTCCTAAACATTGTTAAATTGAAGGTGGTAAATAAATGTTTACATTTTATTTAAAATAGAAGAAAATTGTTTCTTTTTCAATATCGAAACCGCCGCTTCTTTATTATATAATATGGTAAAATAGGGTAAAAAATGAAAAAAACGATATACATAAAAAGGTCAAGATGCTTTGGAAATAATATATTTTTCTGTAGAGAAAAGTATAACAAAAAAGAAGACGATGAATAAAATTCAAAAATCCCCAATAAAAAATAAATCAATCAGTTTTGCAAAATAATAATTTTTGCAAGATTTATTGCCAGTTCCATTTTTTAGCTGTATAAGAAATTTGTATTTTACATCAGATCTATTTTACCCATCTGTCTTAAATTTGGCAAAAATGCTCTGAACTAATGCGATTTGTACAATTTTTTTCTTGTTACTTTTGAAGCGAAAAATTTCTTAAATTATGTAAAAAGTCGAACATTTGTTTGTACATCCTTGCCAAAGCATTGAATATTTATGGCATTTGGTTTTCTATTTTGTACTTTATCGTTATCAAGAAAATACTTTGTTATAACTGTTTCAGCAAAAGATATAAATTATTCTACTAAAGTGTTTTCTCTGAGTGCACTTTTTTCGTTCAACGTAATTTGATTTCACAATTATTATTAGAAATTAATTGGGGAATTCGTAATAAGCTTCGTATTTGGTGTAAAAGTACATAAAGCGTATTTGTGGGTAGGAAACTAACAATTAAACAGTTCATGCGAATAAAGACGAATAGACCATTTGTAGAATTTTACAGGGGACAATAAAAACGCAGGAAACGGTTAAAAAATAATATTTTTGTCAACTTTTTGGTATTAGCTTAAAGATTTAAGTCACATCTACCTATATACAAAATTTTAGTAAGGTATTCGAAAGAGAACTTGCCAAAAATTGGACTTCAATTTTTGCTTAAATGGAAAAAGGGCGAATATCCAAAAAAATGTATTGAAATTTGAATAAAAATGTGTTATTTTGCAGCAGATTTTGACTACATTTTCATGAGACTTGCAAAACTTGACGAACTATGGTTGGTATTTGTTTCTAACACTTTAAGGACTTCAAGGATACACTTTTTAAGGATTGCAAGGACATGCAAAAAAAAATTTTTTTGTTAATTTTTTTTTTAATATTCCTGCCATTTGATGCACTAAATACATTTTTAGGAATTATATTATTAACCCTTAATATTAACCATGTATTTGTGGTTATATGATCTTAATTACGCGGTAACAAATCTGGTTAATTTGTTTGTATGTGCTAAGATTGTTTTTTTTTTGTGTACAATTTCAAATTTTAGCTAATATCAATTTTAAACTCGCAGCTAACTAATTTTTATATAATATTTTGTTAAGGATGGATATTCGCTCTTTTTGCTTTCCACACTTTAAAGTCTTATAACTCAAGAACGGTAAAATTTTTTGCCAATATAATAAGTGTGGTTTGTTCCTCGTAATGTTCTTTTAACACATTGTTACCGAAAGTAAAATTTTCGTATGTTTTTGTGTTGTATTTAATCAAAATTGTGCGTTAGTTCACTCCCAATTTAAACAAAAATATAAAAATATACGAATTATTGCACTTTCAAAGTAATTTTTTAGCCTTAAAAGTCAAAATTTCCCCAACATTTCTGCATAGGATTGTAGGGCTCTGCTAATAAAATGCAGTTATGCAAAAAAACGTATTTGCGAAAAAGTGGTCTATTCGTCCTTATTCGCATGAACTGTTCAATTGTTGACGTATTTTCGTTCATTTACTCTCAAATTCCACGTATGTATATTTTTAAGTTTGATAATTTGTCGTCCTCGTACACGATTTTTAGCGAAAAGTTTCTTGGTTGAATGTCTGAAATTTTAGTCTGGATCGGACAAAACTTAGCATAGATAGGTTAACACATTTTTTACTTTTGTGTGGACTTATTTGTGAAAAATAACAATTTTCAAAATTGGTAGATACCATGGCATAACAACACCTGGTAGATTTATTAGAAAAACTTTCTCTTGTTTTTAAAAACAAAATGAAAAAAAAAAAACAAAATGAAAAAAAAAAACAAAATGAAAAACCCCTATCATATAAATAAAACTTTGTACGTAATTTAAATATATTTCTTTTTTGCTATTTAAATTTAATAAAAAATTGGGTTCCCGAATAAAAATAATATCATATAATCTTATAGAATGTAATCCAGTTTTGTAAAATTTATTATAGTTAAGTATGACATCACGTATAAGATACAATATTACTTACCACTGTCATTTTTCTTAAAATGGCATATTTAATTGTATCTTAAAATCTGTTATACCATACGCTATTAGACGGGCAATATATAATTGGATTGACAGAAATAAATTAATATATTGAATTAAACAAAACAATGTATTGTCCCATGTAAAAAAATTACTTTTTTTTAAAGTTGTGAAAAAGTGACGTTTTTGTTTTGAAATACCTACCAAGCCTACTCAAAATTTTTATTGTTCTCTTAACACTTTGACGACGAATGGTTGATATATGTCCCATTTTTAGTTTTTGTCGTACTAGCTACACTTTCTAAAATATTTTTTCGAGTGTAATGTGTATCGACAAAGAATATATGTAGCCTTCGGATCATAACAACCACTTGGGCTAATATGGTCTCAGACCCAAATAGGGTGACCCCTAAGTTAAAAAAGTGAATATATTTCTCATAATTTTTGGTACATATTTTCTCGAACGCTATTGGACATAGGGGATCAAACTTTCGGTTAGAAGATATTTGGAATTTATTCATTCCATTTCCTGCTGGACACTGATACAATATGGGACATATCAAATTGATTGTCAAGAGAAAAAGGAGGTTTTTGTTCAGTTTTTTTATTTTTTATTCGTATAGAAATTTAAGCAATTTTTGTTAGATTAGATTTATAAAAAGTGATATTTATAGATTTTTATTTTCTTATCAGGGTAAGGGCGAAATTTAACAGAAATTCAAATATTTTATGGATATAGAAAAGTTTTCACACAGATTTATAGTAAAACTTTTTTTAATGACATTTGCCGTCTAAACAGGAATCTGAAGTCAAAATACCGAAACTGGACCAGCTTCCCGAAGTAAAGGCCTAGTGGACTTTAACAAATATTTGGTTAAAAACTTTGGCCTATTTTAACTATATATTTCTGGATATTCTGAATGGATTGCCAAGTTTGACCACTCGTTTCATTTATTGAAGTAAATATTATAAACATGCTTTTAATGTGTCAAATTTGTTTAACAATTCTGAATGGTTGAATGGCACTATTCTAAAAAAAACACATTTTCAAAACTCCTCCGGTGTTCTAAAATAGCTTTGCAAATTTCCCGAGATAGATTAGAGTTAAATTTATGCAGAATAAACCATTTTTACCCAGGTGACAGGGTTAAATGGTCCATAACTCGGAACGGCGAGCCGATGGAACGTTTTTGATTTCAGATTCGGATTTAATAGGCCAAACTTTTTTAAAAAGTTAAAACTCACAGGCAATAAGTTCACTTGAATTAACTTAATTTTAACTTATTATTATCCTTTTTAATTCTGCCGTCAGATAACATTATAAAATTTTAGAAAGGGATGAGTTCATTTGAATTTTCATGAATTTTGAGCAAGTTAAGATCATATAAAAGAGTGATAATAGTATTAACAAAGACCAAATTATTATTTTTTTTTTTACAATACTATAAGCCTTTAAGGCCAAAGGCCCAGTCATATTTCTGACTGTAAATAAACAAATAATATAACGCTGAAACATTAGTAATTGCACGTAATATAAGAGACGAAACCCAAAAGACGCTTTTTATTGCGACCTCTAAATATCATTAAATTTTTGGTATACACGTATTTTTTGATAAAAGGAACAAAAGCAAGCTTGTGTAGAAAGAATCGGACTATACTTTTACTTTTCCATACAAGCGTGAGCCAGTCTCTTGTACATAAATAAAAAGATGAAATTTTTAAAAATCACAAATTTGAAAGAAAAACAGGCAGAATTTTGAGAAGTAGTTAAATAAAAAAGTTACTGCGGTTAGAAAACATATATACAACATTGGACATAAAGGGTGAAATAAATGCTATAACGGAGTTTACAAAAAAAGCAATTTATATTTCATTTTATTTACTAAAACAGTATTTACAAAACCAAAATTTTATTATTTACAATATTTACATAACAATTTAAAAAATAGTTTTTTAGGACTGATTAGGCCCAACCACCAGATGGTTGCCAACCGCCACCACCTCCTCCTCCCCCCGAAGACCAGCCTCCACCACCACCTCCTCCATGGCCGCCCCCACCACCACCTCCATGACCGCCACCACCACCTCCTCCACCTCCCCCCAGTTTAATAATTTTAATTATTTTAGTCGAACCACCACCTCCGCCGCCTCCTCCTCCACCTCCTGACGACCAGCCACCGCCGCCACCACCTCCTGACGACCAACCGCCTCCGCCACCATCTCCGCCGCCGCCCCCATGTCCACCACCTCCGCCTCCTAGACTAATGATTTTAACAATTTTTATATCACCGCCGCCATCTCCGCCACCGCCGCCACCTCCTGAAGACCAGCCGCCGCCACCACCTCCACCGCCTGAAGACCAGCCGCCACCACCACCTCCACCGCCGCCACTTGACCAATCACCACCGCCGCCACCTCCTCCTCCCCCATCTTCTGTAATAATTTTTATAATTTGAACATCACCTCCTCCGCCGCCGCCACCTCCACTAGACCATCCGCCGCCTCCCCCTCCTCCACCACCACCTCCACTAGACCAACCTCCTCCTGGCTTGGGTTTAGATGATACAGATGCAGCACCAATTAAAAGCAAACATACAAAGGCCTGAAATGGCAAAATTAAAATGAAATTTAATTAACTTTTTCAAAAAAAAATAAATATTTGAAACAAAATTAAATGACGACAACTTATCAAAAAACTAACTAGAGCTAAACCTGAACCATTTTACATTTGTAACCAGTGTTAAGCACTAATACAGCTTGTTTCATATGCTAACTATCCCTACACTCATAGAAATTAGACCTGTACAATTACTAAAAATTAGTTAAAAATTACGTTGCAGAAAAATCTGCTAAATTTAGCAGATATTTTGCTAAATATTAATAAAATAACAGCAAAAATGAAACTGTTAACTTTACAAAATTGTTAGTTATACTCGAGTTGAATTTTAGTTAATTGAAAATAGCAATTTTCTTTGGTAAAATTAGCAAAACCATTTACTAAAAATTTGTAGACTAAATACAGCAAACAAAAACTTTAGTAGAATACAAATAACAGTATATTTAGATGAAACCAACAGAAAATTTTGCTAAATACTTGTAGATTGCTGAACTCGAAAGGGCAGATTTTTATTTGCATTAAAAAAAATACAAAAAAAAAACTTGAAAAAATTTCACACTTGTTACTTTTAATTAGCTAAAAATATTCGCTATTCTTATCTTACTAATAT
The DNA here is from genome assembly GCA_021234595.1 of Delia radicum. Lineage (NCBI taxonomy): Eukaryota > Metazoa > Arthropoda > Insecta > Diptera > Anthomyiidae > Delia > Delia radicum. Next base: position 156,615,691 of record CM037852.1, read on the forward strand.
TAAAGAAAAAAAATCTGCTCATTTTAGCAGTTTTTTCTGCAAAGTAATTTTTAGTACACTCATAGAAATAAACCTATAAAAATAGCAAAGAAAACTACTAAAAATTAGTTAAAAATTACCTACTAAAAATTAGTTAAAAATTACTACTAAAATTAGCTGATTTTTTTACTAAATGTTAATAATATAAGAATAGCAAAAATAAATCTGTTGAATTTACAAAAGTGTAGTTACATTCGAGCTAAATTTTAGTTAATTGAAAGTAACAAAATAATCTGCTAAAATCAGCAAAAACATTTACGAAATATTAGCAGACAAAAAAAAAAAATATTAAAAAATGTGAAATTTTTAAAGGTTTTTTTTTTTAATGCGAATAAAATTCTGCCCTTGTGAAAACAGTAATTTACAATTTTTTTTAGCAAAAATTTCTATTGATTTTGTCAAACTAAACTGTTATTTGCATTCAACTTAATTTGAGGTAAGTATAGCAAAAATTTTGTTCATATTACAGTTTTTGTTTGCTATTTTGAGTCTACAAATATTTAGTAAATGTTTTTCTAATTTTACAGAGTAAAATGCTATTTTCAATTAACTGAAATTCACACACACAGAAAACAATTTAGCTTTTTCCAACTTAAATTCGGTTACTAAGACTCAAATTCGGTTATTACGAATTTCAGACAGTTGGCACAACTTTATATTAGTTTTCACAACAAAGTTCGGTTAATTCAACAGAATTTTAGTTGCAACACCCAACATTTTCAGAAATCGAATGTAATTATCGTTGTACTAACTGAATTTATAAGTTGTTACCATTAATATACACTTTTCAATTCGGTTGGCACTTTATTTCTCTGTGTGCATCGAATATAATTAAAATTTTGTAAAGTTAACTGATTTATTTTTGCTGTTCTTATTTTATTAAAATTTAGCAAAAAAAATGCTAAATTTAGCAGATTTTTCTGCAAAATCATTTTTAACTAATTTTTAGTAGCTTTTTCTGCTATTTTTACAGGTTTATTTCTATGACTGTAGTTTTAGCAAAAAATTTTACTAATTTTTTTTTTTCTCTTTCAAAAAAAAAAGTCTAATAATACACATACAATTTTTTACTAAACGTGTTTGTTTAAATACAAAATTATTTCAATTGAATTTACAATAAATTCAAACATACCAACATAACAAACATACAAACAGACACAAAAATTGGCTTGGGTATGTGTTCTGTTTTGTATAATCACAAAACCAAAAACTTTTACATTTCAAAAACAAATTAAAAAAATCGTTTTTTACGATTTGTCCGTTAGATTAGATTAGATTAGATTAGAGTAGACTAGAGTGGCACTATGCACCGCGACCAGAAGTTGGTATTTTGTGCTGCCAACGAATACACCCTATAGATTCAGGCTCCCTGCGAAGCCAACTTTCCTACAAGGTAAACAATTCCAAACGTCCGATGGCGTCACTGTTCGACCCCCAAAATAACGCACCCTCCTGTCGGAGAGCCTCGGACATTTGCAGAGAACATGCTCTGAGGTCTCGGGTTCTAATTCACAAAACCTGCACGTATCCGTAGAGGATCGTCCCATCTTGTACAATTGATACCTAAGGCCACAGTGTCCCGTAAGGTATCCCATCACGGTCCTTAGTTCGCCCCTCTTCATAGACAAGAGTTTCCGCGACCTCTCCCCAGAGGGAGATATAAACAGATTTGTCCGTTAAATATTAAAGGTTGTTTTAAAAGACATTCTGTTGTTTTTACTACTTGCATCGGTTATTTAAACATGCAGGAGTAGCACATACGGATTTGGTGGCCGTATAGAAGAATAATTTATAATTTACATTTACTTTGCATTTTACCGTCAAGAAGTGAATTATTTTTGTGAATCTGAGGAACCTGAAGTACCTTTAAAATGAGGTATGGGCATGGGCTATGGGCAATTATTTTTGCTAAACTTTTTTTTTCAATAAATGAATTGTTTCATTTATAACCAACTAAAAAATATTGAATTTTGGACATCACCCTTTCCAAATTTGTTCAAAATTTCCACATTTATAACTAATTATAGCCATTCTTGTATGCAATGTGGATCAAATGTGATATATATAGTATTAGTTATTGCATAGCGTACCATATATGGTACACAATTTTTCCGGAAAAAACGGTTCATTTTCATTAATGCCCAATTCGAGTTCAGCGAGTGCCTTTACATAAGGGTAGCTTGGTCTCCATACCGGGTGCTCACCTCATACATTTAAGGGTTAAAGACGACAAAAATAGCTTATGATATACATATCACATGATTAATTTTTCCAAAGCTCCAAGTTCAACTTTTCGTGGCATAAATTTTACTGGCGAATAGTATTTTTAATAATTTTAAAAATATATATGTTAATTAGTATAATATGTAATATATATAATGAAGGGTGTTTTTTGTTTTTAAGTTGGCAACACTTTTTTAACTGGCGGCCAGTTTGTCAGCTGTCAAGTGATTTATGTTTAGTTTGGTTTGTCATTTCAACATGAATAGACTGACGCCTGAACAACGCTTCAAAATTGTTCAAATTTATTTTGAAAATCATGGTTCTGTTCGAAAAACGTATCGAGCACTATTTCCATTTTACGCTCAACATAATCGTTCATCAGAGCAATTAATTCGATTACCTATGGAACTTTTTCGCACCAAGTGTACTCTAAATGATGATATGCATCCAGAGACGCAGAGGAAGTCATTGCTGCTGTAGAGCGTAGCGTAGAGGAAGACCCCAATCAGTCTATCGGCCATCGTACACCGCTATAGAGCCATGATTACTGCCTTTTATGTTCATCAATTGAACAACTATGATGATCCTGCACATCACTGCGGTCTCTACAAGAAGGCGCAACATGTCACACAGCTCGTGCCACAACTGATTTATTGAAGGAAACGTTTGGTAACAGCATAGTTTCAAGTTTCGGACCCGTGAATTGGCCTAAAAGATAGTGCGATTTAACGCCGCTGGACTATTTTCTGTGGGGATATTTGAAGTCGATAGTCTACGCCGATAAGCCCGAAACGATTGACCACTTGGAGGACAACATTCACCGCTTTATTGCCAATATACGGCCACAAATGTTGAAAAAGTCATCGACAATTGGATCTCCAGATTAGACTACGTCCGAGTCAGCCGTGTGGGTCATATGCCAGAAGTCATATTTAAATTATAATGCCAGAAGATTATCTTTCGAATAAAGTAAATTTCATGTCAATTTAAAAAATTCATCTATGTTTTATTCCACTTCAAAGTTCTATACCTATATAAAAAACACCCTTTATATATATAATTTAAATATATGTAATAATGTATTGTATACTATATATGTTATTAATTTCTGATTTATTGAGAAAAATGTCACAACAGGTAAAAAAAAAATTAAATATGGTATTTCCATATGTCAAGAAAACTAAATAGCATTACATAAAATGTTTTACTTTTGTTTTAACCATTAATCATATACATTTGTTTTAGCTATGCTGATTTCATTAGTAAACTTTGTTTTTCGATTCATGATACCTTTGGCTAATTTTTATGAATGTTTTCAAAATGTTTGAGTGTAAGAAATTAAACATTTTGCTATTGCAAATCATTAATTATTTCAGTTTTCTATAAAACTTTGCCGAAATGTTGTGTTTTGTTAATTTATTTAAATATAAAAAAATTAAAATTTAAAATAAAATGTTTTCAATCCACCCTAAGACTTGTGGTTAGCATATATTTGAGCCATGCTCCTGGCCTTAAATACAAGATTTTAAGTTTTCTTTTAACATCTGTTAAATTAGGGAAGTTGAAGAAAGTTTAAAACGCCTATAAGTAAGCTAACACATTTTTATGATTTTAAAAATATTAAATTATTTGGTAGACAGACAATCACTGTAATGAAAGATTTTGTTAGAATAACTTTCGCAAATATTAACTTTTTCAGCTGAATTTTGTAAAACCTAATTTTTTAATGTATTCAGATATTATACTAAAAGATGAACTCTAAAATCATCTTTTCTCGCTAATCTGTCATATAAATTTTTAGTACATTTCGCGTTTTTTCTTCAAACGGAAATTCTTTCTTTCTTACAGGAAATAATTCTTTAAATTTGTTCTTTTGCTTATGCTCAAAATGTTTTGTAGCAATTGCGAAATGGAATGACAAATTGTGCAGTAATAGTAAAACATAGTAAAAACTTAGAAAAACAGCGAATGTTGCTGAAGGTCTTGTTTGTATTTACCATAAAAAGCTAAAGTGTGCTCCCAAATAAACTTTAACACATAAAAAGTTACGTTAATAGAGATTGAGTTAAGCTATAGATTAGAATAAAACATTTTATTAATTAAAATTTTATACATATTTATATTCTGTACCATCTTATATAAAAGCTAAGCGTTTAAATATTTTTTCAGGTATACCTCCAATAAGTAATTTTTGTTGTGTTTGTTCCATTTATATCGAATGTTGGACATAGATTTGAGATTTTTTTTTTTTGAAACTTCGATAGTTTTTTTAATTGATACGTCTCTAAGACTATCCGCTACATAAAACTTAAGTCCGGGAAGCCGTAATTTTTTGCGCTTTAAAGCCCAACAGTTTATTTAACTTGGCTCACAAAATGTTTCGAACATTGCAGTGCTACTTTGTGGCCAGAAACATTTTGATCAGCTCTCAAAATCTTCTCCATATTGGAAGAGTTCCCATGTTTCGATGTTTTACCAGTTTCAGGTTTTCTGCCAATTGTTAGGTCCTTATTAAACTGTACTACCACATTTAAACCAAACTTACTAGATACGTGTCATTTTTTTGTGATCTTCCAACATATATTTTTTCGAAAAGTTTAAAAAACTTTTGATTATTTATTGTGAACTTAACTATACAATTTATTTAAACAAAACAAAGACACATTTTTCAAACATAGTCTGATGAATAAAAACAATTTTAAATCATGCTATAAACACATAGACGACTGCAGCTACACGACTACAGCCTGTCAAAAATAAAATACACACGTTTATATGAAAACGATTATTTTGGCACCAACACAACTACACGGCTACCCGACTACTTTTGCCGCTGTAGTCAACTTAGGTTAATTTCTATTTTTGTTGGCTGCAAAACAAAAATAGTGTTGACAATAAAACAAAATATGTAACAAATTAATGCTTAAAAATATTTTATTTTGTTAAACACAAAAAACGTCGCAACATCAAATGGTATAATTGCATTAATATTCAAGAGGGGTTATATAAATTTATTTTCACGTTATAATAATGTATTATAAATAAGTAATTGTATTTTTAAGTGAACTTTATATACGTGTCTACAACCAAGCATGTTGTTCTATTTTAATAAAGAAAAAAAAGATGTAATTGGCACTACTAAAACAAAAATACATTTGTATCAGGGATGTTAAATGGAGTTTTCAATTTTGTACCAACATCCAAAAAAAATTGTACTTTTTGGACGTTGACGGTAAAATTTTTTTTAAATTTATTAAAACAACAAAAAAAAAATACATAAAAATTCTCTTGTACAGAAAAAAAAAAACAAAACCTTCCAATAACATACATTATATGTATGAATAAAATAAGGCATAAAAAGTCTTATGAATATATGAGAACAAATCATGGAATTATTTGTTTAGTTAATAAACTATTTGGAATTTCTACATCATAGCAGCATAAATTTGTCGCTCTTAACCAATCCTTAGTCTGTATGAGACTTGATAATGTTGGCTAATGTAGTCTGTTTCTTTCCTTAGTTTTTATTATATTTTGAAAAGAAAAAAACTATTTCCACATTTGCAGACCAGTGTGGAATGGATAAAATTCCAGCAACGACTAGAAATGTCTGGAAACATATTGACATTCAGTTCATTTTGAAAATTAGCTACTACCGACCAAAAACTACAAACGTTTTAATTTTTTAACGACTTCAGTTAAAAAAATTTTAGTTTTTACTCTGGCTCAAGTAATATTTTTACTAAGAAGACAAGAATGGAGCAAAATTAATGATTAATCGGTTTTTTGTTAAACTTCTGTCTATTATGGAGGCTATAACTTTTCTAAAACATTGGGTTCTGATGAGATCTTTAACCAGATCGAAATACTAGTATTAACCTAGCTAATATGTTTGATTTGCTTTATTTTTGTAAATATACGGAGGTTGAGAGCTCGTTCTAAATTAAACATATATAAGATTGTTTGGAATTTTCTTTCATTTCTTTAACAATAATTTAATTTTCGTTTGAGTTTGAATTTTAACGTCTTTTTCAGACAATTGCAGTTAATACTATAATTAATATGCAATTTTATTTAATTAAATTGTGAAAGGCGTGGTAGAGAAGAATGAGTGTATTTTCTAAAAATCATAACTACATTGCAAATATTCAATTTTTTCTGAATCAGACTGCGCAGTTTCTGGTATTGAACGTTCGTCAGTGACCCTGTTTTTTTTTTTTGAATTTTTGAATAATGTAATATTTGTTATGTTTTTATTTGTTCGATTGCGTCTATATGAAATTTTTCTGTGCAATCACTGACCGTGGTATAGATAAACTGATTTCTAATGCCACATGCACTCGCACTACACGTTAGACAGAGCGCTTTAGCCCTCTGAGCTATAGTTAGGTCGAGTTTTGTTGTGATTAAAACTAGTTTTATTCAATACACGGTGTTTTTGTTCTTGCATACATAATCTCAGAAGTACAACTCCAACAACACAACAGTTCTATTTTTAGAAACTCACCTCACTCTAATGTCCACTGTTTTCCCATATGTTATAAGTGATGCCATATCTATATATCAATTTTCACTTCTTCAGAATTTTAATAAATTCAAAATAAAAGTGAAGTTGGCTGCAACAAGTGTCAATATATGTAAGAGCTGCCAGATAAATTTTGTAAAAAATCGTAAATTTTTAATCGATATTAAAAAAAAAAAAATTGCCAACTTTATTCTTCAAAATCCTTAAAATGATGATAAATCGTAAAATCTGGCGGATATAGTCGCATATATTTTAAGAGCTCATTACATAAAACGAATAAATGCAATGAAAAAGGACACAATAACAATTTGTTTGCTATACTAAAAATTCAAAAAGGGGAAAAATTAAAAATTTTTAAATTGTACCAAATGAGTCGCGGTAGTACCACGGTACTTTAGAAGGTCAAAATGTACCAAAAAAAGTACAATTGTACCAACTTTAACATCCCTGATTTGTATAAAAAACAGCTGTTGATATTTTTAAATTGAATCGTGATCAGCTGTTTACTATGCTGCTGTCGTTTCCAAAATAATAAGTAGCTGACCACACGGCGACGATTGCAGTCAACGGCATTTGCAGTCGTGTAGCTCTGCAGTCTGCTGTGGTCTATGTGTTTATAGCATCAATCGTAAAAAAAGTTATAAAAACAATATGTGTTAACCTTCATTTGGGAGCACACTTGAAGATAAAATCGTTTGTTGTTATATTCGGCGAAATTTTAATCCAATTTTTTGCAAAATCTGGCCCAGTAGTCAAGAAACGGAGTACTCGATTAAAATTGGATTCTCGAAACACATAGGATCAATGATCGCTACTCTTCTTTCATTTCGAAAGTCATACAGTGTAACTTAGAAAATTCAAATAAATAATTTTTTTTTATACTTAGTGTGACATTTTTCTCAATAAATTAGCAACCAATATGTTCTCCACCATGACACTTACTGACAGTATAGATAAAGAATTCAATATTGACATAATTTTTTTTGAAATTTTTAAAAATACTATTTTTTTAAATATTTACTCGCGAAATTTATGTCACGAAGAGTTAATCTTTGAACTTTTGATAACTTAATCATGTGATAGATTACATGAATTTCAATTATGTATTTTGAATTTCAAGTGATATTTTTTTGAATTTAAATTGATATTTTCTGAATTTCAATTAATGTTTTTAGAATTGAAATTTTCTGAATTTCAAATGATATTTTCTGAATTCAATTGAAATATTCTGAATTACAATTGCAAAAGTGTAGTTTTATTCTTGGTTTGGTTTCAAACAAAACGAAAGACTTAAGAAACAAACGTGTTTTATGTAATGATTTACGCTGTTTTTTGTTTAACCTGTTTATTTTTATTTTATTGTAAACATACTCACAATAAATAAATAAAAATACATAAGTTGACTAAAAACTTTTTTAATTACTGCCGAAAAGCAGTATTTATTATCTTAAACGTTTGTTTTTTTTCATGAATTTTTGTATTTAAAAAAAAAATAGAGTACCACAAGCCGTAACTACATTACTTTAAAAACTACCATTTTTCCATGAATTTTTTCTCAGAAACAAATCCATCTTTGTTTCTTAAGCATAATTCTAAAATTTGAATACTAAGCTTTAAGTAGTTTTTTATTTATAATGTTTTCTGTCTATCCTGTAAAAATCTAAAAAGTGTAGTGGCGGACTTTTGGATTTTAGGTGACGACATTAATGTTTTCATGAAAGGGTCAAAGGTCATTTGTTGGGGTCTATATATGGCCCTAAGTATTTATGTTCCTATTTAGTATACGTATGAGTACCGTACGCTCATACAAATACTTATGTAAAAATTATGCTTCAGGAAAAGCCAGTCAAATTATCAGATTCTTGTTGCTTAATATTAGTTAAATAAAAACAGCAAAAAAAAACTGTAAAATCGACAAAATTTTAGTTAAATTTTTATTTGTTTGCAAGAAAACTAAGCGCCATATATTCGTAAAATTTATAAATAATAAGACAACTAAAATACAGCTCTGTATTTATAAGATAAATTTAATACAGAGTTGTCTTTATTATATTGTCAAAACTATCAAAGACTGAAACGTAATGTAAAAAAATAAAAATAATAGCAAAATAAAAAAAAATTTAATTAAATAATTGTGAAAAGAAAAATATTTTTAAAATCATTTTATTTACTTTTTTTAACATGATAAATTATTTTATAAACACAAAGGCCACTTATTATAGTCCTTTAATTGAGAAAAAATCTTTCCATTTTTTACTTTTCTAAAAAACTTTTATTAGTTTATAATAAAACCATTTTTATAAATGATTCTAAATAATTTTTCTAATACGACGTGTTCACTTCACTTGTCTATTTTATACTGACACAATACAAAAAATACAGAAATACTGAAATGCTAACATCGCATTAGAACGACCTCTGCTGGTTAAATATCAAAATAATATTTTTAGACTAGTAAATTTAAATTTAAAAAATTACAATTGTATTTCACTAAGTCAAAATAGCAAAATGTTTAAATAAAATCTCAACTTGAACTAATAATTATATTTATACTTGGCAAGTTCGATTACTAAGGCTTTACTAATTTTTTTACTACGTTTTTTCTATGAGTGTGTGCATACCATGTCGTTAATTCAAATCCTACAAACTATTGCTATTCTCATACTTTTATCACGGTTTTGGCTATAACTCAGGAAAGGAGAGTTCAATCATAAGCATACACACAGAGAAATAAAGTGCCAACCGAATTGAAAAGTGTATATTAATGGTAACAACTTATAAATTGAGTTAGTACAACTATATTTACATTAGATTTCTGAATATTTTGGGTGTTGCAACTAAAATTCAGTTGAACAAACCGAACTTTGTTGGGAAAACTAATGTTAAGTTGTGCCAACCGTCTGAAATTAGAAGTAAACGATATTCAGTCGTAGTAACCGAAATTCAGTCGTAGTAACCGAAATTCAGTTGGAATTAATAAATAAATAAAATAGCAAAATTTTTCTTTGTGTGTATATTTATTAAGAACTAAAAAATGCACATTTTGAGATATGGACATTTGAATTCAGGACCGTAAAAATTACCTTCGACTATTCCGTAAAAAAATCAATATGCATATAATTTAAAAGTGTACATTTTAACCAGTTTACAACTACATATACTTTTCATGTTTTATGTATTTTTCATGTCGTCATATTTCGGAAACCGAAAAGGTTCGGAATCTGAAATTTATTTCTTCGATTTATGTAGGAGTATAACAGTTATGGTTAATTTCATAAAAATCGAAGATGATCGATCCGAATAGTGATTGAGTTGAAATGTTTTCACTCAAATGAAAACATTTCAAATTTTACTGACTTACTTTTTTAGTTACTATTGAACTTGTGTGAAAAGTAGTTATGAGTACATTTTCACAAGAGAATTTACAACAATTTGACCATATTTTGACATATTCAATACTGAATGCTCCTAAGAAAATATCTAATTAGATGTCGTAACAAAACGAAAGACTTAGGAAACAAACATATTTTCAAGGAATAACACAACTCATGAAATAATTCCGGATAACAATAATATAATCCCTTCCCAAAAATATACCAATATCTTAAAGCAAATGAAATGTGTTCTTTCTGATATGGGCGAGGTTTGAGGTATATTCCAGGGTCGGTACACTAATAGAAAAAAATAATAATAAAAGTTTTTGCTAAATCAACTAAAAGTTAGTAAATCATTATTTTACAGCAAAATTGCTTATATTAGCAAACTTTTTTTTTTTGCTAAATGTTAAAAAAATTAAATCAGCAGTCTACAATTTTTTAGTAAATGTTTCTGTTAATTTGAGCAATATTTACTGTTAATTACATTCAACTAAATTTAAGGTAAATTTAGACTGAAAGCATATAAAATTAACCACTCGATTTTCTCCACCCTTTCCGATTTCTACAAAACTTGGTATATAAGTTGAACGTTATATAACCTTGCCCAATCACAGCGGCTCTTGAAATATCGCATTTTAAATTATGAAAAATATTCAAAATGTTTACAAAAGTAGTGGGTCATAATCGTCCATATCTTTTTACCTGTTAAAGCTATTTGATTCATAGATATAGCATTGCAAAGGTATTGTTATCGTGCTTTAACCAATAACGGAAATAAAATATTTTTTTAATAAAAAACAGCTTTTTTTCAAAAGCCACGGTTCACGGTTTTTTTTATTTAGACCAAAATACATGTTAATTATAAACTACCACCCTATGCCGTTTCCAAATCCCTCTATAGTACTCTTACGGTATCCTGCGTTATGAATAAACATGTAAAAAATATAATTTAAAAAACAATAAATCAGATAACCGCAGGTGTACCATATAGGGATTTGGCAACGGTATAGTAAAATAATATATAATTAACATATGTTTTTTTTTTTTATAAAATTTTTTAAAACCAGTTTTTTTCATTAAAATATTTTTTTTATGTAATTTTTTTTTCTACTAGGTATAGTAAGTATCATACTACAGCTACTACAACAGAAAAAGGTACACCCAGAAAACAGACTCGGTAGTGCAACCGTATTTGTAGTCAACCGAAGCATTCGATTGGCAACATTTACAGTAGCCGCGATTAGAGAATCGTATTCCACGATTAGAGAATCGTATTCTGCTTAATTTAGGTGACCTAAATTTTAGCTAATAAAATTAGTTAAGTTTTAGTTTTAACTAACTAGACTGTTAAATACATTGATAATAATAGCTAAATTAGCTAAGAATATAACTAAATCAACTGAATTTTCAAGTTAATTCAATATAAAACGTCTGCTAAAATGGTCTTTCCGGATCTGAACAAATGCAGGTTCATATACATATTACCGGGAATATAAGTAGTTAATAAATACTACTTAATAGGTGACGAGTAAAGAATGTTTGTCCATTTTGATCTATTTCGCTTAGTTTCCAAGATATAGCCTATTTATTGATTATATAAAAATAGTATGAGAAAATAACGCTATCTACAAGTGAGATTGATATCGGCGACTCAAAAAAAATTATTTTATGAAAACAATTGTAGTTTAAATTAAATGGCAAATTTGCAAATTTTTAGCAGAAATTTTATGTTAATTCAGCTTAAAAATTTTGTTGATTTAGCTAAACTCTTAGTTAATTTAAATACAAGTGTCAATTAAACTTTTTTTAAAATTTAGGTCACCTTATTTAGCAGGTTAGATTCTCAACATCATTGAAAATTCTGCTGGCGCAAATTCAGGTACTATTTTTTATTGTCGTAGCTGAATTTTCAACTATTTGTGCGGGCTTTTATTTGTGAGTGTGTAGAAGATGTAAAAGGTGTTTTTACAGGTATAGAACTTTAAGTTGGCAACACTTTTTTAACTGGCGGCCATTTTGTCAGTTGTCAAGTGAATTATGTTTAATTTGGTTTGGCATTTCAACATGAATAGACTGACGCCTGCACAACGCTTCCAAATTGTGCAAATTCATTTTGAAAATCATGATTCTGTTCGAAATACGTATCGCTCACGAATTTTGCAAATTTTGTTTAGCGATAAAGCTCATTTTTGGTTAATTGGATATGTCAATAAACAAAAGTGACTCATTTGGAGTGTTGAGACACCGTTACATCCAGAAAAGCTTTGGTGTGCTTTATGTGCTGGTGGAATCATTGGTCCGTACTTCTTTAAAAACGATGCTGGTCAGAACGCTGCAGTCAATGGTGACCGTGCCATGCTAACTGACTTTTTCGTTCATCAATTGAACAACCATGATGTGCAGTAGCTGTGGTTTCAACAAGACTGCGCAACATGTCACAGAGCTCGTTCCACAATTGATTTATTGAAGAAAACGTTTGGTAACAGCATAGTTTCACGTTTTGGACCCGTGAATTGGCCTCCAATATCGTGCGATTTAACACTGCTGGACTATTTTCTGTGGGGATCTGTGAAGTTGCTAGTCTACGCCGATAAGCCCGAAACGATTGACCACTTGGAGGACAACATTCGCCGCGTTGGAAAAAGTCATCGAAAATTGTACCTCCAGAGTAGACTACGTCCGAGCCAGCCGTGGCATACAAATTTTTATTTTAATAAATTTTTTTATTAAAAAAAAATTTTTTTAAAATACCGAAAAAAATAACTGTTAAAAACAGTAGTTTTTACAACGTATGTAGTAGTTTTATATTCATTGTTTTTATTGTTTTGTTGCTCGTTTTTATGGTTTATGCATTTATTTAAGGTTATTTGTTTTGACCGCTTCAATAGTCGTTTTTACTACCATTGTAGTTGTTTTATCAATAGTTAAAAATTACTACATTGTTAGTAATTTTTATGACAAATACAGTCATCGCCTTTTTGGCTACATTTGTAGTCATTTCAACTGTCATTTTTAGTCATTTCTAACTTTCAAATTTCCTGAGTGTGATAGTAATCAGCACACTAATCAATTGGGAAAATCTTAACATTACCCGTGTAAAAATAATATTATATAATTTTGTATAATATGATCCAGTTTTGTATAATTTAATGTAGTTAATAATGACATCATGTATAGTAAGACACAATTTTATTTGCCACTGTAATTTTCGTTAAATGCTATATTTAATTGTATTTTACAATATATTATACCATACGTTATTAGACGGTCAATATATAATTGAATTGGCAAAATTCATTTAATAAATGGAATTAAACAAAAGAAGTGCCCCATATAAAAAAATTATTTTTTTTTTTAATATCAATTCGAAAATTTTCATTGAAAATATCTATTAAAATTATTTTAAATGAGCATCACAATTTAAAATAACAAACTTCAAAAATTTAAGTTTGACATAAAAATGTTTGATTGTTAAGCATATAAAATTTATATTTAACTGTCCCGAAGAAAATAATATGATTCAATATAGAAGTGTATCAAATTTGATATAGCCTTATATATAATTGAAATTCAATTTGATCCAAAAAATTGTGGATCATATTGTATATAAATGTAAATTATTACACTAATTTTGACATGATTTGATACGATTTAATCCAGTGAAAATATTATGGTCCGATTATTAAGAGCACAATTTAAATTTACTTACAATTTGTTTTTGGGGTTATTATGCTCATTTTAGATAAATTCAAAACACATTTTGAATAAAAATGTTCGAGTTGATATTAATTCTTTGAGTCAGGGATGTTATGGATTTCAATACAAATACGTCTACAACTTAAAAAAAATATATTTTTTTACATTTGGCAACACATTGTGTTGTTTAATTTCATATATTAATTTAATTCTGTTAATCCAATCTAATAGCGTATGGTATAATATATTGCAAGATACAATTAAGTATGCATTTTTACGAAAAATTATAGTGGCAAGTAAAATTTTATTCCACCATACATGATGTAATACTTAACTATAATACATTTTACGAAACTGGATCACATTATATAAGATTATATAATATTATTTGTACTCGGGGTACGATAATTTTAAATTGGGCTCTTAATAATGTATACAATTTAACAAATTTATTTTCGCTGGATTGAATCGTATAAAATTATATCAAACTTAATTTAATAATGGATCGTATTGTATAATTTATATACAATACGATCCACCATTTCTCGGATCAAATTTTATTTCAGTTAGATATAAGGCTACATCAAATATGATGAATTTTTTTGTTACATTATATTATTTTTTTTAATCGGGTGATCACAATTTTGTGAGTATATAATTTTTAAATGTTGCGCCAATTTTGGATTTGTTACAAAACCGTTTTTTGAATTTTTTAAAGCACTCATTATTGTGAAATAAAAATTAAAACAAACATTTTAAATCAAAATAATTATTTTTCACTAAATATATATATAAATGTCCTTTTATATAAATGTCCTTTCCTGTGCTATATTGTTTACACTTTTTTTATTTCACTTTTGTTACTAAAGTCCTTTTTCAAAATCTTTTGATGCTCAAACACTTTAGATTTAACATACTTTCATGATGCTTTTAAAGTTTAATCCTTTTTTTTATTGTGGCCGCCCGGAGAGAAATGTATATTGTTTATTCCAAACTGTACAAAGACTGTTGGTTAACTGACAACATGTGGCAGATGTGCAAAACTTTTATACCACAATTGTGTCAGTAGAGTCAACCAGCAACTATGTAAGTATATGGGTACAATATCAGATGAAAAGTCATCTACAACCGGAAAAACTTTAATAATTGCAATTTTAGGAAAATAAAAAATGAATTTAACAAAATGCAACTGCATCTTCAGTAAAATGTATGTTGTGTTGCAGACGGGTTTATTTTTTCCTCTACAAAAAATTAAAACGAATATGTGTGATGCCAGTGCAGCAAAAGTGAGGTGCAGTACGAATATTATTGAAGGTGGTGGAATGAATGGTTGGTTTTGTTGCAAATGTAAAGTGGAGATGTCCACTTGAACATAGAAAACATGGTGGCAGTCAAACAAAAAAAACTATTGTTCAATAAGTGATTAGGCACGAATCTATAAAAAAAAAGTTTTATACGAAAAATTTCAAAAATTTTCTATACTTTGAAGTGAAATATGAATAACCTTTTGTGTATGTGTTAGCCGATATTTAATCATTTATTTTTAACGGCGCAAAAATTATGGCGGTTTTAAGTTTAAAGCTAATTAAAAAGATTAAAATTACAATTTTTCCTTATATTTAATTCAAGCTACATGAATTTACAGATCTCATTGTGTTAATCACATGTCAAAGTTCTATACTTGTCACATGCTTTAAATGTCCGTATGCTTTAATTGTCAAATATTCTATAAGAGTCTTTTTAAAAAAATAAAACAAACAAAAACGTATGAAAAAATATTAAGGGGTTTCACAAGGTGGACTAAGTGTTGTATATGTTCTATTGTAAAAATAGAGATGATAAAATTTTATTTTTAATTATTTTCACCAACAAAAATTATAAAAATGCACTCAAAACAAAATTTGTTACATAATAGAACTTAAAAAGAAAACAGTGATTTGATGTTATATATTGGGTTTAGGGTTACTTATTTGCAGAAAATCATATTAAATACTTTTATATTCGCAGACTTTTATATTTAAAATGAATGCTTTTTGAGGTTATGAAAAATTTGCTTGCTCCATAAAATTTAAAGTCCTTAGCATTTTTAATGCCTTTTAAATTTTAGTATTAAGCCCATTAAAATTTTGGCGGAGTTGATACAGCACTTTAGTTGTGACAAAGTGAAATGTATTTGGAAAAAAACTGCCACTGCACCCAGAAAAAATGGAATTTATTTGCACTTTGTCAATTTAGTTCGTCGTGAACATTTACTCTAGATAACTAAATATATTCTAAAGTCATGTTTTTTATAAAACAAATTCTAAAAAAAAAATAAAGAAAATTCGCAAAATTTTAAAAAGGCTCATAAAATGTTTGTGTTTAAAAATTTTAAAATGTAGTGCTGGTGAATTCGGTTTCTTTTGAATAGTCTTCGACCGAAGACTGCGGCCAGAAAATGCTTTTCCGGTATTCGGTATTTTGAAGCCATATGGGCAAATTTGACAACTTGAAAAAGGTTTATTAGACTTATTAGATGCGATTTTGAGTGAGAATTTAAAAAAAATTTCATAGTTAAAAGTTCAATAATCGGCCGACGAAATCGCCGAATCCGCCAAATTGGAAAAACTTGGGCGGCCGCTTATTTAACTTAACAGCTAGAACTTGATTTTTACCTAAAATTTTTTAATCAAAATCGACAAATATGTTTTTAACATAAAAATTTGTCCACATTGTCTGCAAGTCATTGGTAGAACACTGCACTTAACAAATGAAATATATATAGTTAATAACAAATGTAAAATAGACGACTTACATTTCAGTAAATTTAACTAATATTGTCAAATGTTCAAAAATTAACCACAATTGTAATAAAAATTAACCCACAAACCTGCTTACATATGCCATGATTTTTATATGGCGAATTCCCACTTGGAAGCATTACTTTTGGGCAAAATAAGCGCTGGATTTACCGCTTACAAAAAGCGGTGAATTCATGGCTTTCCATAAAATCATATTTCCTGTCTACATTATTACGTTTAAAAGTAATAGTATGAACATTACTACGATTAAAAGTAATAATGAAAATGAAAATTATTCAAGTTCGAGGCCATACTCTATATTTCTTTTTTAGGATATTGTCCTAACAAATAATCTATAGAGTTTTTTGTTTTCAAATTTATTATTTGACCCCTTCAGGAATGTGTTGATAGATCTATTTCGGGAATTTTCTAGGTTCCCATCATCAGAACACGTTTTTAAAGCGGTAACAATCCCATGCCAAACATCAAACATTCATATAAACTAGTTTACTCACTACATGAGAACTAATATATGAGCTTGAAGTTAAAGATTATAACCATTTATCAAAAAATAAATTGAAAACTTCTTTGTTATGTGCAAGGTCCACCTCTGGTGGATATACACTTTTTGTTTTTTTCTCCTTTTTATATTTTGTTTAGTTTATAAATATCACAAAGGGGAGTAAACTAGACTGTACTTTGTCTTTTATAAAAGTTTGATATAATTTTTATTAAAAATAAAAATTATATTTTTTTCGACTCTATAGATTATTTGTTAGGACAATATCCTAATAAAGAAATATAGAGTATGGCCCAGAACTTGAATAATTTTCATTTTCATTGCACAATTAAAGGTCGAAAAAAACATAATTTTTATTTTTAATAAAAATTATATCAAACCTGTAAAAAAGTAATAATATTATTTTGCATAAAATTCTGCAGATATTAGTTTTTTGTTGTTAAAATTTTTGACATATAATTTTCAAAATGCCAAACAAAATGTACTTTTTCATTTTCAGGCTGTGAATGCCGAGTGATTTTTAAGTCAGATACCTTTGTTGCTAATTAGAGTGTCCCTCACTTGTCCTAAAACGGAAATTTGGGGTGGCCTTTAAAACTTGGATTTTTTAACTTTTATGAATTTATCGCATTATTTATGTTAACAGCAACAAAATCAATGTTTTTATTTGTTGGATATTTAGTTTGGGTAGTAATCTTCTATTTTCGGATATTGTTACAATAATACACTGAAAAAAAAAATGGCAACAACAAAGTAAGAAAATAATACTGCTAACATTTAACGCGGCACAAATTGGGCTGAATATTATGTCTTGCCATTCAACACAGTTGTCAATGACTTCAAAAGCTAAAATTCTGCGGTGGAGCGTGACGATCGAAAATGTTAAAAAAAGCGAAAAATTTAAAAAAATCCGGTCTTTTCACCTTCATTCACATATAACTTTTGAAGAAGGAATGTAATCTTCAAGCACCACCGCAGAATTTTAGATATTTAGTCATTAGATAGATATTATAGTCATCAACAATTATGTTGACTTTCAAAGCATAATATTCAGCCCAATTTGCCCAATTTGTGCCGTACAAAACTTCATGTAAGTACGTACAAAACTTTAATGATGAATTTAAGTTGCATACATATTTTAATAAACATTTGAAACTATTTCATTATCCTATAGTTCGTTTCTTTCTCATTCGGTTATTTTTCAACCGATTTGTTGGAAAGGTATTCAAATTACCTTTCTAATTGCTGAATATAGTTATTACAAATTATTGACGCTAGATGGCGCAAAATTCATTTTTATTGAAAAATGCATCAAAACACCCTGTATTTGCAAATATAATGAGTTCATATGTTCAGCAAAAATACTCGCCAAAGGATTTTGTACAAAGTTGCCAAACATCATTTGGTCGAATTCTGGAAATTTAAAGGTCAAACTTTTGATTTTCTTTAATAACCGAAAAATAGCGGTAATTTTGTAAATAACGAGATTATAAAAAAGTCGCAGAACAAAAGTTGCTGCTGAAGCCCTAAAGAACCATTTTCCACAATAAAAAAGTTCTTTTTCGCAAAAAGTCGATTTTGGCATATTGCTTCATATTACCGCTCTACGTGCTAGCTCTTCAGAAACAGTTAAATGATTAATTATTTTTTCTTTCATACTAGCAAATACCAAACACAATCGGAAATCACTCGGGAAAATTGGTACAAATACACGATATGAAACATTCTCCATTACAACCTGCATCCTTGTTAAGGAAAAGAGTAAGCTCAAAATATTTGTTTGTTTATTTTTATACGAAAATTGTTCGTTTCTTTCGCTACATCTCAATATTATGTATTAGTATGCACTTACATCAACGCATTTGTTTTATCCTGCTTCTAAAAACACAAAACTTTTTTACTGTGTAATAAGAAATAAACAAAAAATTTTTTATAATAAGTAATAAATAAACATTGCACGGTTTTTTGTTTAACAAAAAACAAATGATCCTGAACTTGAATAATCTTGCTCATATCATAATTTATGATAAAAGATCGAAAAATAAACTTTTGGTTTTAATTTTTTAAAATTTAAAAGTAAAACATTTAAAAAAATGTTTGTCTAATTTTTAAAACAAAAAAGTACTGTATAAAATAAATGTAAATTCATAATTCAGTAATTTTATGTGGTTTGTTTTTTAAATGATCTACATATGTAGTCAAAAATGAAATTATTTCTTCTACAAAGGGCTGTTTTTTACTTAAAAATACACAGAAAAAATTATGGGCCAAAAATATCTAATTAATCGATTGTTTGAATATCAATGGCAATTTAAACAATTTTTTTAATTAAATCAATTAAAAAATTTATTGAATTTTCTAATATATCCATACAGTGTTGACAACATGTAAACAAAATTTTTAAAAATTTGGCAAACTATTTTTTTTTATTTTATTTAGATTAAATAATCAAACAAAGGTTTAATTATATCAATATATTATTTAATTTGTAAATAAAAAGAAAAAAAATAGCAAATGATTAACTTTTAATAAGTTGAATAGTTTACAAATACACGCAAAATCGTACACACAGAGAAATAATGTGCCAACCGAAATGAAAAGTATATATTAATAGAAACAACTTATAATTTTAGTTAGTACAACGATATTTACATTAGATTTCTGAATATTTTGGGTGTTGCAACTAAAATTCAGTTAAATTAACCAACCTTGGCTGTGAAAACTAATGTTCAGTCGTACCAATCGACTGAAATTCGTAATAACCGAATTTAAGTCAAATTAACCGAATTTCAGTTGCCAAACAACTTAATTTTTTCTCTGTGTGTAATTATTTCACTACAGTTTCCAACATTATTTTTGTTGAGATATTCGTGTACTCACGAAAACTTAATTTAGTTTCGTGTTTTATCTGTGGTAATAAAAGTACACATGTGGATTTAAATAAACCTTATCGAAAAAGGACAATTAAACTATTATTTTTGTAAATAAATAAATTTTCAATAAGTATAAGTGTCATTTTCATTTTTCAAGGTGGCCCAATCAGTCGCTTTGACCTAAATTAAGATTATTAATGAAACCACAACAAATGTATATAACCAACGGATCCTCACGATGACGACCTTCAGCTTGAAAAAAATTTCGCGAATTGGAACATGGAACGTGCGCACACTCCTTGATCCATCTAAACTGGCCCAAGTATGCAGTGAATTCGTCAACTACAACCTGCTACTTTTAGGATTGTGCGAGACTAGATGGCCAGATACAGGAGAAATTAACACCTCCAAAATCTTAAGTTTATATATTCCGGCAAGCCGGATAACCAGCCTAGATCAAGCGGTGTCGGATTTTTATTATCTAAAGAAGCTTATGATGCTATGATCAATTGGAAGCCATACGGAGACAGAATAATAACAGCTAGATTCCGTACAAGAGCTCGAAATCTCACCTGTGTGCAGTGCTATGCACCAACTGAAGTATCGGACACATCACAAAAGGAAAATTTTTACAGTCGTTTAAATAGTGTCCTATCCGCAATTCCCCGCGGAGACATCGTTGTCCTAATGGGCGACTTAAATGCACAATTAGGTTCCGATAATACAGGTCGGGAGCATGTAATGGGCAAACACGCAATTGGAAGACTTACTGAAAACGGTAGCCTCTTCACTGAAGCATGCAGCAACGCCAATCTTGTGATAGGGGGCACCCTATTTCCTCACAGAAGAGCTCATAAAACCACTTGGGTTTCTCCAGACAGTGCAACGGAGAACCAAATCGACCACATAGCTATAAGCAGGACCTGGCGCAGAAGCCTTCTGGATGTGCGTTCGAAACGTGGTGCGGATTGCAACTCAGATCACCATCTAGTAATTGGTTGCTTACGAATAAAGGTTGCTGCTATACGTAAATCTGAAACTACGGCGCAAAAATTCGACGTATCTAAGCTCAAAAGTCAGGAAATACTAAACAACTACGTATTAGAATTGAGATCTGGACTAGCTGTGCAACAATCACATCCTGCCCCTGACTGGATGTCAATAAAAAGTCATTTTGTAGATGCTGCAAGAGAACACATCGGTATTAAAATTCCTAAAAGAACCAAATGGATGTCTGAGGCCACCTGGAACCTCATTCTCGAAAGGAAGGACTTAAAAGAAAAATAAATGCAGCCAGAACACGCGGTGAGAAGTCCTCGCTAAGAGGGTCATATTCCCAACAAGACAAACTGGTCAAACGTAGCGCTAGAAATGACAAAAGAAGGTGGTATAACCAACTCGCGTCTGATGCTCAAAAAGCTTCAACAGAGCATAGATCTAAGGATCTATATAGTATTACCAAGAGGCTCACCGGTAAAAAACTTTCAAATCAAAGACCTCTTAAGAACGCCGAAGGAGATCTAGCAACATCCACGAAAGATCAGTTGGAAATTTGGAAACAATATTACTCCGATATGCTTTCAATGACAACCTCCAACTTTCCAAATTTATGTACCTGTGATTCTCATGTAGTAAGGCAAGATATCTCCGTAGAATGCCCAGCCTTAGCAGAAGTTATCGCTGCAATAAATTCCTTGAAATCAAATAAGGCCCCTGGAACCGACAATATATCGCCTGAAATGCTTAAAGCTGACTCGCATATCACAGCCAGCATATTGCTTCCCCTGATTCGAAATTTCTGGAGCACACACGAACTTCACTCGAATTTAAAAGAAGGCCTTATAGTTAACATCCCCAAAAAAGGAAACCTGTCGGAATGTAGGAACTGGAGGGGCATCACCATCCTTAGTGCAGTTAATAAAGTAATAGCCCAGATAATAAACAAGAGAATATCCGACACTGTACTTGGGGACCTTAGACCCGAACAAGCTGGCTTCCGGCCCCAAAAGTCTTGTGTAGACCACATCAATAGTCTACGTATTATTTTAGTACAATCCACAGAACTTCGCTCACCGCTTTACCTGGTATTTATCGACTTTGAAAAAGCTTTCGATACAATAGATCAAAACGCAATATGGGGTGATCTTGCCTGCAAAGGGGTTCCTCCTAAAATCATTAGCCTTACCCAGTCTTTATACTGTGATGTTAAATGCCGTATTGTCCACAATAATGCTCTGAGTAGCAGTTTTAATGTCGTGGCTGGCGTCCGCCAGGGCTGTGTGTTATCACCCTTGCTTTTTAACATCGTTCTAGATGTTATAGTTCGCAATGCTACTAAAGTAAATAGAGGTATCAGCTGGTGTCTCAACCAACAACTCGAGAGCCTTGAGTACGCAGACGATATCTGCTTACTTTCCCACAGCCATGACAATATGAAATCGAAGCTAAAGTGCCTCGAAACAGAGGCAGCAAAAGCTGGCCTGAAAATAAACATTGGCATTGGTAATGCGCTGTAATACCGTGAACAATAACAAATTTCGCATAGGAAATATTGAATTGGAAGAGGTCACATCATTTTGCTACCTGGGTAGCATCTTAACAAATACAGGTGGTTCCAGCAAGGATGTTGCGTATCGAATATCTAAAGCCAACCAAGCATTCGGTACCCCCCGGTCGATATGGAAATCTTCTGCATTATCCAGGTACACTAAGATAAGCATCTTTAACTCCTGTGTCAAATCTGTGCTGCTTTATGCATGCGAGACGTGGAACACAACAGAACACGAAATAAACTCCCTACAAGTGTTTGTTAATCGATGTCTCCGAAGAATCCTAAAAGTTTTTTGGCCTAACACCATATCCAATGAAGAACTTTGGAGACAAACAAACCAGCGGGCAATCCATATAGAAATAATGAATCGCAAATGGCGTTGGATTGGTCACACGCTGCGCAGACCTCCAGGTGACGTTGCTAAAATCGCCATTGAGTGGAACCCACAGGGTAGGACGAGTAGAGTAGGCAGACCGTCTCACACATGGCGCCGTCAACTGAATATAGAAGTCATATCTACTGATCAAAGCTGGGGAGAAGTGAAGAGAATATCATCCAACCGCTCCGAATGGAATAAATTCGTTGTGGC
Organism: Delia radicum; assembly: GCA_021234595.1. NCBI lineage: Eukaryota > Metazoa > Arthropoda > Insecta > Diptera > Anthomyiidae > Delia > Delia radicum. The sequence goes on from CM037852.1 coordinate 156,638,864, forward strand.
CCTTTGTTCCCAATAGGAACCACAGGACATAATATATATATATATATATATAAGTGTCATTAAACTATCATTTTAAAGTTGTGTGTGATTTTTTTAAAGAAAGCAATTCAATTACAAGAAAACGTTCAAGACAAGACAAGCAAAACAAAAATTTTGTCTTTACTTTTTTTTGTTTTCTTATAATACATTTTTATATTAAAAAGCTTTAATTTTATTATAAATAAAATGTCAATTTAATTTACAAACCTACATTTCTTTTTTTATTTAATGGGGGGCATATAACAAAATAAAAAATACGAGTTTTCAATTAAAACTACCATTGTTTTCTTCTCAAGTTTCAATTAAAGTTTTAATCAATTTTTAATTGAGGTTGTAAAGAAAAACAATAACTCTTTTAATTGATATTATTATTATTTTAATTGAAAGAGTTTTAATAAACTGTCTGCAAATTTTTTAGTTAATACTATCATTTCAGTGGTAGGTGCAAATTCAATTAAAATATTAATTGATTCAATAAAATTTTTAATTAAAACCCGTTTTTAGTTTTTTCTGTGTAAAGATACAGTATTACAATTCAAACAACTACAAATACTTACAGCAGAAGTTCCTTCAGTGTACTTTTTAATACTCGATACTTTAAACGGGTTTTAAATTCACTTTCGTTTTTTTTATGAAAATTTTCACTTTTATTGAAAATTTAAATTTTAAAAATTAATTTTTAAACTTTTTTTTAAAAAACTTATTTTTATAGTTTTTCAACTTTTTTCTTTAAACGTTTCTCCTTTCAATTTTCCTTTTAGCAGAGTTGTATTTAAATGCTAATTATTTTAGCGGAGTCGCATTTTTGTATTGTTTTTCTGTCCAAAATATAACTCTGAAAATATCGAGTAGTTACTTTTAAAAGACAAACACTCGTTACCCAATATTCTTTTACCAGCACTATTAAAATGCGTTTTTTACTCATATTTGCTGTTTACTTAGAAATTCAGTTCACCTAATACGATTACAAATTTCAAAAATTTAAACCAAGTTTGTGATGTTCGTATCCCGTTATTGATGCGCTGACATCAATTAGCTAAACCTCAAACTGTATAAAATTACACCATCTTTTAAACGCTGTTCTCAAAACTCAATTGCATTGAACAGCGCAAAAACACTATGGAAAAAACTGCGAAAGTTTAGAAATCGGTAAATTTTTGCATTACTTTCAGCAGCGATATGGAAAATACTTATTTAGTAAATGTATTTATCTCACAAGTGTAGTCACTCCATTTTGTATTGGTTTGGATTTGAAAGTTCCAAGAAAGAGCAAAACAATGAAATTAATGAAAAAAACTCTTGAAAGTTTCAAGTCATATTTTTGATATTTCAAGTTTTAAATGGTCATCACTTCTGTAGGTTTCAATAACGTGAAACTTTGCATGTCCTAGTTTCGGAGTATAGTCTTCCTAACCATGTACATCGTTTTTCGCAATTCAAAAAACACTAGACCAAGTCAGTTTCAACAGGTGTCGAAAATTTCTGAAATATTTCATATATAGTTTTCTTATTTGGCAAACTGTATATTTAAATATTTTGTCAGATAACTCTTATTTTCTATGCTAAGATTAATCCTTTCCAAAAAAAAAAAATAATATTGTGTAATAATGCTTCTAGAAACCACTATCGAAACTTGTTTTGAAATTTGTGTAATCATAGCAAAAGTTTTGCTGATCAATTTTTAATTTAATCTGGATAAAAATTATGATGTATTCAATTTATTAAAAAAATCATAATATCGATGGTTATAAGTTGATGTCTACAAACTGAAACTTTTACAATTTGTGATTGACCAAACGACACAACTCATTTGCCATCCATCCTTATTTAGAGTTTAAAAAAAGATGACACTTAAGGAGTGCTCACTTATGACTATCGATATTAATATTTATCAATATATTTTTATCAAATTAGTGAAACACTAAAAAATAAATATAAAATACTGCAACAAAATTATCCATTAAATATCGTATATGTAAATTTTTCTTAAAGTAATATTATGTAACTGATTACTATTTTGTTTATGAGATGTGAAAAATTGCTTAATGAACTTCAGCCATAAATGGTAAACCAAAGGCACTTTTGTGAATATTAAAAAAATATATTTAAAAATATTATTTTGTTCTACACTGTGGAGCAAAAGTATGCCAAAGTGTTAAGAATCAATACTCACAATGTATTTATTCTCCAAATCTTTTTGGAAAAACGAGTCTCATTAGCAGGACAACCAGAAATATGTTCTAAAAAATCGGTTTTATGCCCATAAAAAATGTCATAAAAAATATGTTCTTACAATTTAAAAAATATGCTCTTAACATTATATTTTTCAGGGGATGGCAAGCAATACAGTTAAAATATCGTTATCGATTTAAAACCCTTTCAACTGGCTATCGTTATCCCTAACATACTGTTGCCGAAATAATTGAAATATCGTTGTCCGTACAATACCGCTACCGATATAACTTAAATATCAATATGCTTAAAATACCGTTACCAAAATAACTAAATTACAGTTATCGCTAAAATACCGTTACCGAAATAATTGAAATAGCGTTATCCTTAAAATACAGTTACCGATATAATCTGGCAAGAACTGAAAAAAAAAAAATCACTCCAAATAAATATATTTTCGCAAAGTTTAATCATAAACAAGCCAGTCATTGTAACTTGTGAATAATGGGGCTAAAAATATCGGTGTGCATTAACAACTACCTGACTACATAACTAAAAACCGTTATCCATAAAATAACGTTATCGAACTAACTCAAATACCGTTACCGAAATAAGTAAAATACCGTTAGCGTTAAAAAACCGTTACCGAAATAACTGAAATATCGTTACCCAAAAATACCGTTAACGAAATAAAAGAAAATACCGTTACCCTTACCAACCATGAATTTTTCTTTAAAATCCTGTATTTGAAAACTTATTTTTCAGTTCAGTTGGGGTAACTTTTGTGAAATTTATTTCAGATACTAAGAAAGAGGGAGATACATCAATAATAATACCTAAATCGGTACATCTAAATACAGGATATTTAAATTTGAAAAAATGGCTTGATTTTCCGAAATTTTTTTTAATGAAAAACAAAATTGTTCGCTAACGAACAAAAAAAAAAACAAAAAATATGCTCTAAAAATAGACTTTTGTTCTAAAAACTACAATAAATATGCTTTAAACTACGACTTTTTATCAAAAATATGCTTTTAAGTTCAAAATATGCAGAAATATGATATTAACAGAAAAATATGCAAAAATATGCTCTAACAAATCGATGCCATAATTCGTCAATTGTTTTGAAATATATAAATATCTTATCTATTTTTCTGGTTGCCCTGCTCATTAGGTATAAAGGTATGATAATTTGTATGATAATTACATGGGTAGTTGGGTTAATTTTCAGTAGGGAAATTAACTAAATTATGCATTTCAAGTGATCAGAAAATAGTGTCCTTAAAATGCCTTCTTAATTAAAACTACTGAAAACATAACAGTTTTTCAGTAAAATAGTTAAAATGTATTTATTTTAAATAGTACACGTAATTATCATTTGAGGAGACTTTCAGCGATTGGCTCTGAACTTTAAGAAAAATCAGCGATAAACAAAACAAAAAAAAACTATATAAAGATAGATTTTTCCATGCCGAGTGGATTCCAATAATTTTTTTTTTGAAAAATACTACTTAACATTGTAAAATCATTTGTAATCACAATTTTTTGAATTCATGTTTTATTAAAAAAGTATTTTTTTTTTATATAAATTTGTGTGTTTGTGTTTTGAATTAAAATTGGATATTTTCAAATTTATATATGTATACAAATATTTATTGTGAAAACGTGATATTCCCAATATGCGGGAGGTAAGGTGTTAATGAATCAAATTTTGCTTTGAAAATAAGAGTTTACGCATCGATTTTGGATGTTAATCGCATTTTTTCTGAAACAAGGGAATTTAAATCAACTAAGCATGCAATAATCCCTAGTCCATCGATGTATTTTTCTCAAACTCCAGCGCCAAATGCTGAAAATCGTCCCAAATGATAATTATGTGTTTTACTAAAAATAAATAAATATTATGTTTCTTATTGAAAAAACTTGTACGTTTTCAATAATATTTAATGAATTAACAAATAATACATAAATATTACCACACATTTCCCTCTTATTTTAAGGATATTTAGATATTTTGGTATAAAAACGCATATTGATTATATCATTTCTAACTATTATCCTGGTCAGTTTAAATGTTAAATTTAATTACGTTGTTGACTGAAAATGCTCTTAGTTGACCTATATATTTATTATATGTATAATAAAAAAGTCAATAATTTTGTTACAAAAGTATAGTTTTTACTTTATATTGGGCGTGGTGCAAAAGTGAGGTGATGAGATTGTAGGGGATATAGGGGGCCAAAAGGTAGTAAATCTATGATTGTGAAGAGGACACATTTACCTAATTTGATTCGTTTTTCCAAGAAGATTTTGGGAATAAATACGTCTTGAGTTTTAAATTTGAAACATTGGCTCACTTTTGCTCCACAGTGTATATTTAAAAAAATACGCAAACTACACTATTGGAATAAAATTAGTAAAAAAAATGTTGAAAATGATGTTGCAGGAAAAACTGCTAATATTAGCATATTAAATTAGATAAGAATAGCAAAAATAAATCTGTTAAATCTATAAATATTTAGTTATATTGGCACAAAATTTTAGTTAATTGAAAGTAACAAATTAATTTGCTAAAATTACTAAACAATTTTGCTGAATAAAAATTCGTCAAAACAAAAATAATAATAAAACAATCTGAAATTTTTAAAGTATTTTTTTAAAAAATTATTTTTGCGACTAAAAATCAGCTTTTCTGAAATCAGCAGTCTATAATTTTTTAGCAAAAATTTCTGTTAATTTTAGCAAAATTTTTGCAATCTACAAAATTTAAGCTAAATATTGCAAAAATGTTGATGATATTACAGTTTTTGATTGCTGGTTTCAGTTTACAAATATGTAGTAAAAGTTTTTGCTAATTTTGGCAGTGTAAATTGATATTTTCAATTAACTAAAATTCAACTCGTTTTATTTTTGCTGTTCTTATTATATTAATATTTAGCAAAAAAAATGAAAAAAAAAATCTGCTAATATAGAAGTTTTTTCTCCAATTTCAGTAGTGATGTTAAAACATCCCAGGTAAAAATGTTCATAAAAGGATCCATAAAGGTTCAATGTATGGTTTGTACATATGCTCATAAACATAAATATGCCTACGTGGATAAAAAAATCTCCATACATGCTTTCATATGTCTCCATACATGTGCAATAACGAAATGGGAGGAATTATAGCCAAAATATAAAACTACAGAAGAAATCAAAAATATCGCCAAAACTGAAAAAATCTCCAAAATTTAAAAAATATGGCCAAAAAAAAAATTCAAAATTGTCAAAAAATCTGTAAAAAAAATTGGAGAACAAAAAATTTTCAACATTAAAAAATTAAAAAAAAAACTAAATCGTCATAATTTTAAAAAATCTCAAAATTGTAAAAACGCCAATATTAAAACAAAAATCGAAAAAATTGGAAAAATCACCTAAATAAAATTTAAAACGTCCATATCTTCAAAAAAAATTTCCTTTTAGCCATTATTTTTTTTTTTTTTAATTTAAGATATTTTTTATTTTAGTGATTTTTTGTTAATTTTTGGTTAGTTTTCAATTTAGAGATTTATTTCAATTTTGCCGATTTTTCATTTTGTTGTCATAATGGGTCATAAAAACTATAAATTTATGGGATAAATCGTCAAAACTCAAACTACCCAGCAAAACCACATATTACCAAATAATGGGTAAAGTAATGTATCGACAAAGGGATACACGCATTACACTACACCTTACTTCACTGATTAATTTTACAGGCGATGAGCCTAGCTTGTAGGGGATATAGTAACTGGTTACTTATATGGTTATACATGTTATAAAAAAGTAAAGTGTCCATAAATAAATAACGTGGTCACGCTGAGATTCAAACCAGGGGTCTCTGGTTGTTAACAATTAGTTATGCGAGAACTCTACCAACTGAGCTATCGATAGCCATAATTTTTTTTTAATTCGGAGATTTTTTTATTTTTGTGAATTTTTTAAATTTTGTCAATTTTTTAATTTTTGGTAATTTTTTTTTTAATTTCAAAGCTTTATTTAAATTTTCGTGGTTTTGCTTTTTTTTAGACATAATGCTTATAAAAACTAGAAATTTTGTGCGCACTAAATTCATTTTTAATTAAGCATTTACTAGCTATTATTATTTTAATTTTTTTTAAGTGCGCCCGGTAGGCTAGTTGGTAGCTGGTTAGCATATCAGTGAAGGGGTAGTGGGTTCGATTCCCACCAGAGGCAGTGGGAATCGAACGAAATACGAGCCGAAAGCCATAGTAGCTAATGCTCGGGCAGGAAAATATGATATAATTTGTAATTATATGATAATTAATAAATAAATAAAATATGTGTTTAAAGAACTAATACATTCACCTAATAAATAATGAATAGCTCATGGTAATATCTCAAATATTATGTTGAAATTCTTCTAAAGAACGTTATCCTTAAGTTATAATTCCTTGAAGTAAAAAATTCCATTAAGGGTCTGGTATCCTATTTTGATTCCATACAAACTTTATATTCAGAACTATTGTTAAGTACGAAGCTCTAGTTGGGTGTTAGATAAATTAACGGGCATTTAAAACAGAAATTTGCACATTTTTTATTTAATTTCAAACATAGATTTACAACCACATTTAAATAATTATAGGCTATTATAATCAAAAGTTAAAACATTTATTACCAAATCATCCATTTCCCAAAGATCTACGAGATATACCATTCAGAGTCAAATATTTTACACACATTTTCAAAGATGCAACATGAGAAATCATCAAATATTACATTGAACGATCGTGCAAAATGATGTAAGAGATGATGTTGTACAAGTTTAAACAAATATGCCCCTTACAATTAGGCCATCCATCCATTCATGTGTATCTACATAAAAACCTTCATAATTAAATTGTATGTGAAAAAATAACAATTGATGAAAAGTAGTCATAAAAGTTATTTTTCCACTTTTTTCTTCACTTTAACTATGAATAGAAAAATGTAACTGCAAAATAAAAACATAGTTTCGATCAAATTGAAAGGTTACCCAGTTGGAATAGTCTACACTGTTTCAGAGGCAATGTTGGCAGATTATTTAATCCAGTTATTGTCAATAAAATTTCAACTTATTGTCAATAAAATTTCAATTATGCTTTCGTTTGATTTCGAACTCAATTTCAATTAAAAGTTTAATAATGTATATTAAATGTTTAATTGATAATGAATTTGGTGCATTCAGTTTTATTAACCCATATTGAGCACAAATTAAAAAATTGCCAAATTTTATCAGTTATATTTCAGAAATAGAATTGATAATTTCTGAACTTCAATTGATAATTTCTGAAATACAATTGATATTTTCTGAAATCGAATTGTTAAATCTGAAATTCAATTAATAATTTCTGAAATACAATTGATAATTTTTGAAATGTAAGTAGTAATTTCTGAAAAAACAATTAATAGTTTCTCAAAATACAATTGATAATATCTGAAATACAATTGATAAAACTGAAATACAATTGATTGATATTTTCTGAAATCTAATTGTTAAATCTGAAGTACAATTGATAATTTCTGAAATACAATTGATAAAACTGAAATTCAATTGATATCACAACTCGACGAACAAAAAAACTTTCTTTGAAATACATATTTTTGTATTAAAACTCCATATCCATTGAAAAATTTCAGAAATGTTAACAAAATTATTTAAAATTTTAACTAATTTTCTGCATGTTTCAAAAACCAAAGTATTTCGTACGAAACTGGATGTGATGGAGAAATTCTGAGGTCAGCTTCGGTCTGAGCGGACATAAGACTTTAGAAAAGTATGTTTTAGCCTTATCTCAAAAACCGGATGTGATGGAGAAATTCTAAGGTCAGATCCGGACTGAGCAGACCTTAATGCTAGTAATTTCAACTAATATATACCTACCAGTGCTTAGAAATCTGGATTTTGTTCGTGTACACGGTAGGTATCTAATCACCCATAGCTATATATAGATTGAAATTACGGGTGCAAGCCTTTAGAACTGGATGTGATGGAAAAATTCTGGATGTGATGGAAAAATTCTGTGAGTATTTTTGTTTTGTCAATACCAATTTCTAGACCACCTGTGTGTACTGTATAAAACATTTTTTATGACAATTATTTTAAAAATTACCTAACAAGAACTACTGCATTTGAACTTCAATACTTTTGTTATTTTTATTTTATTTATTAGTTGAGGGATAACAGTTAAAAACAACTGCATTGTTATTACAGTGTATATTTTAACTAAAGGGTCCGCAAACTAACTTTTTTTTTTGAATTCCTGAACCAATTGGACTTTGTATGGCGTCATACCAAGGTCTTTATGCAAAATTCGTCTCAATTATGTCTCCGAAATGTTCAATTGTTGAGAACGACGGTGAATTGATGTTGATGGCGCTTCACGCACACTTTCTGCCACAGCAGCAATATTCTCGGGTGTACGCACTGTTTTTGGCTTTTCACGCTTTGGTTTATCGATGAGAATGCCAGTTTCTTTCACTTTTTTTTTACAAGATAACGAACATACACTCAGGGAACTTCTGCTTTAAAAATATGTAGTTGTTTGGGTTGTAATACAGTTTCATTATTTTTAATGTAAATGTAAGTCATTTGTAGAACAAATAAAATTTTTAACTAACCTTGTAGTTCATTTAAAAAAACAACTCACATCAAATGACTGTTTTATGATTTTACATTCATTTTTTACAGTTGTTTTTTGTTATTTAAAAAAATAAAAAAAAAAAATTTTGGTTTATTTTTTACTACCATGTGGTTCATTTTTACTACAATTGTTAGTCATTTTTTGAACATTAAAAAACAAATGACAATGTTAGTTGAATTTAATGAAATGTAAGTCGTCCTTTTTTTAAATGAAATTTCATTTGTTTTTGACTACAATTGCTGTCGTCTTTACCAACATAATTTCCTAAGTGTACGGACCATATTCGTTCAGCGTAAGGATAAAACTAATTATCTGTCAAATCAGACATGAGCTAAGTGTTACCATTCACGAAATAAGCACTAGTTGAAAAAATTCATTTAAGATAATTTCAATAGATATTTTAGATGAAAATTTTCGAGTTGATATTAAAATTTTAGTAGAATGATTATGGATTTCAAAACAAAAACGTTATTTTTCCATAACTTAAAAAAATTATGGCCTGGGTTCTATATTCCACTACGAAGTGAAAGTGGAATCGTTTTTAATTCCACATTTTCAATTCCGCTGTGTTCTGAAAAAACGAGTGAATCGTTTTTTTCACGACGATTTCATTTATATTTTGTTTTTAGCAACAACATAAAAAAAATGCGGGAAAAAAACAAATTATCACTTTAAAGTGAACGAAATTGCAATAAAGAAGAGTGCATTTTTTAACAAAAATAAAAATTAAACAAAAAAATACCTATTTTTAAAATAATATAAAATGAGTTTCGCAATTGTGATTTCCTGGTATTTAATTGAAAAAGAAAACCAAAGAACGAAAAATCTAAATAGAAAAAGGCTTCGTGACTGTTCAAATCCTTTGGAACTACCAGAATCGTAAGACAATAATTAAAACTGAGTCGCAAGTGTTTAAAATTAATAAAAAAAATAGTTTTATTGCGTATTTTATATTAAATAAGTATGCATTTATGATGGTTTTAAAAGAATTATCACCAATGGCTAAAAAGACAAGCATTCCAATTATTTTGCGATTGGACACATCACTACGCTATTTCGGACAAGGAATTTACCAACAAATGATCGCAAAAGATTTCAATCTAGCAGTGGGAAAAAGTACAGCGTCAAAAATTTTAACAAATATGTGTAATGTTTTGAAAGCTGTCATATGCCCAAAATGGATTAGATTTGAAAGAAGTCGCGAAGAAATTGAGAAATTAAAAAGAGAAATCAAAAAGGGAAATCATCGGTTGCGGTTCTTCATTTTCTATATTTTCAGTACCTTCGTCATTTTTATTTAATTTTTGTAAAATCACATTTACAACATTGTCGGAACTGGTGCCATCTAAGTTTGACAATTCATTAGATGAATTTGTGCTTGTTTACCCTTTGCTAGTCGTCCCGAATGATTTAGCAGCTGGAACACATTCGACTGCTGTATAAAGGTCAGAAAGTTTGGCAACTGAATCTTCTTTGGATGATATGTGTTGGATATTGTTGGGTCCTCCATCTGTTGCCGTTACCTCTGCTCTATTTTCGGCCAATTTTTTACGAATGGTGTTACGATTTTTTTTTTTCGGTAATTCTGATTTGTATATTTCTTTTCATTTTTTTTTTTTATTATCTACCCATATATTTTCACGATTTCGATTTATGTTAATAGGAAATTATTTTTGTAGAAATTTCTACAATTATTATTCAATTTTATTTAAACAGATAGGTAATTATAAAATTGAAAAGAGATTACAATTTGGTATAATGTATAAAGGTAACTATCCCATATTTCTATCATGAGATAAAAAAAAAAAAATACTGTTTCTAGGCAGAAGTAAGTGTGTATGTTGTATAATGTAACATACTGCGCTCTGAAATTGAATCTCAATTTTATTGCCTTATGAGGTATTATATTTTGTCTTTTTTTTTCATATTCATGTATACGATTTAAAATTCTAGTAATTATTCCCACCAAATAGAAAAAAAAAAATAGCAAATGATTGTAATTTTTGGTATATTATTTACCACTTGTTTGCAAAGAATTGGCTCTTGTAAAATTTTGTCTTCGATATAAGATCATTAAAAAGTATTAAGTGGTACAGTAAACAGCAAGATTAAAATTTTTTATCAGTGCTTATTAAATAAAAGTTTTAAGTGACAAAATTTGAATGTCAAATCAAAGTCATTTTAAAGTCATTAAGATAATTACTTGGTGACAAGTTTCCTGAACCTTATACATCCAAGTTAGCATCGTTACTTTCGAACACCATTGGCCATCGAGGTAACCTCAGTTCCAATAGGGGATATTGCGTCATACTTTTATTCGAAATCACGCATTGCTGAGTAACCTGTTGGAGTGAAATTATATGCCTATAATATACTATTTTTCCTGGAGCCCCTATGCTACGGGAAGTAAATTTGTGGATCTCCAGAAAGGTGTCAAGAAAATTTAAGTTTTCAATTGATGAAATATTTGTTAACACGAATTGGGACCACTTGCCTAAAACAAACCGTAAACTCGAAAATTGGTAAAGTACATTAAAAGTTATTCCTTAAGATCTTCAATCGGAACCGAATACCAGAAATTTATGGAATATAATCAACATTTTTTTTAATGTTTGGCCTTAGCTAATATTAAAAATCATATTTAATTAATTACGTGAAAGTGATGTTTGATTATCAAGGTCTATATGACCTTTATACAACCTTTAAATTAAACAAAGGTTAATAGAAAAATTGAGAATTCAAGATCTCGTAAACTTCGCCTCAATTTGGTTTAATTTAACCACATTTTATTTAAATTCATAAATTTATTAAAACGAAATTATGAGTAAAATCTAATAAATTTTTTTTTTGATTAAATTCTTAACGAAATATGTTTGTAATTTTTTTCAATATTTTGAAAATTAAATTAAAATTGTACTAAATTAAAACTGAAAGCTCAAATTATTTACTTTACAATTTTTTTTTAAATTATTAATTCAATGAAACTAAAATCAATCAAGTTATTTTCTTATTTCAATTAAATTTATTACCTTTAAATTAATAGTTACAAAATTTACTACAATTCATAATGAAATCGTAATTAATAATTAAAAATTTAAATAAATTATTATGAAAAAACCAAAACAAAAATTATAATTTAAGCTTTCAAAACGTTTATCAATAAACTTCAAATTACTTAGTATTCATGATATTCCAAAACAATTAAATGAATTTTTTTTAATATCAAATGAATTCAGAAAATAAGTACAGCAAAAATATCTTAATTAGGCTTTAATTTAAATTAAAACCTCATTTATGTATTATTAAAATATTTTTTTTTTCAACAACTTATTTTCTTATTACTGAACTATATTCAATTATAATAAAAATTAATTATTTTGTAACACAGTGTATTATAGTATCTACAAATTATGTTGTGTAGTCATTATAACCAAATCATTAAGCTCTTTCTTTTTTTTGCAAACAAAATTTAGATCAACATACGTACATACATACATTCCATGCTGGGCCCATCAATTGGAACATCGTGAAACATAAAACATAAGTACCTACATTTTTTTTTCAAGCTACGATTTGTAAGTAATGATCTACTAAACATTATATTATTTTATTATTCTCTTTTTCATTAGGTTTTAAGTCAGTCCGATTTCATTAAGTTTCCCACTTGTAACTTTAACACAAAATTATATTAAATTTTGCAGTTTCTCTATTTAGTTTAGTATTATTGAAACATTCTTTAAGTAATGTTCTTTTTAATAATTAGTGTTAGGCTTAGAATTCTGTTAATTTTTAAAAATGGTTATTAATAAAATTCTCTTTGAGTTATACGTAATTGAAACAATGAAATTCTAAATTTTCAATTATAAGGGAATGACAGCCACAATAATATGTGAGTCTACGTAAGTATAAATAGTCATGTCATATAAGGGACAGTTTTAAACACGGGTATTCTTTCTGTCTAGGTGTCTGACAGGCGGTCAGTTGGGTGGGCAAATTGTACCCTACATGGCATACCATCTTGCCATCGGTCAATTTGTATTGTCATTGCATTTTCTTTTAATAATTTTTTTTATGTTCTTGCCTACTCTGTGGTATACATGGCATGAAGAGTGGGTTATATGTATGGCGTAGAAGGTTAGGGTTGAGAACAAATCTACCATATATAACTAGCTGGGGTAATCGTATTTCATGCCTCTTAACCTTTAATTCCTTTATTGGGTTAATTTTGAGATCATGCAAATTTTAAACAATTTTTATTATTTCGAAAAGTATCTAGCGCCTTACATATTGGCGCCCAACGATAAAAAGCTCAAAAAGCTTTATTATATTACCATCATTTAAATTTTAGACAATTTTTAAATTACAATTGTCTGATCATATTAATATTATTAATTGAAAAAATTTGAAATGCAATTTAATGTCTTCTGTGGTTAAATGAAAAATATAGCACAACTTCTCAGTGTTTTTAATTCCACCAAATACATTTTTTACCGTAAAAGTCCTACTCATTTGGATCATATTTAGTCTGAATCTAGTTGTCTTACCTCTGGAATTTGTATTTTACTATTTAACCAAATTCAAGCTCATGTTATCGTCTGAGAGTCCGAGTTCCGAAATAAAAAATTTTTGGTCTTAGTTGCATCAGAATGATTCATGAACTTTGTGTGAAATCTTGATTCAAGTCCATATTAGTCTTTGATAAGTCTTTAGTGTTGCAGTTTTATGATTTTATCACAAAAATTAAAAGTTTTTTTTTAATACAAAAAAAAAAAGAAAAGGTAGATCCGATATTTTGCTTAAAAGCGGAATACGCTGCATCTTTTCTTATAGACATAACTGTTTGTTTGAGTGATTTATATTTATTGAGGTTTGTCATTCCCAAATTATTTATGAGATTTTTTTTTTAAATAATTTTATTTTGTTACGATTTTTTTTAATAATTTTATTATATAGTTTTTTTTAAGGTAAAATTTTTTTTTATATAAGTATTTTTTTTCTGTTAACGAGATCAAACAATTGTTCATTAATTTATTTGTAATAATTTCGAACTCATATCAAACTTGTTTTGATACGTTTACTATTTTTCTTTAAGTTATGAGTGGTCAAGAAACCAGAAGTTCTAGTCGAGGTGCAATAGGAAAAAAATCGGCTAATAGTCCTGGTAATAATTCTTTAAATAGAGGTCGTGTGAGCAATCGAGGTCGTGGTAGAGGATCTTCTACTCCTAGCAATAATATATCTATTAAATTGGTGGATAATATAGGACAGGGACCTAGAAAACCCCCAGTAATACATTCTCCTGTTGGTAAAAACGCGAAATCTAATAAACAAGTAGCATTTGATACTACAATTGGTGGGGATACAAGTCCAAACAAAGAGCAAAGTTCTCCAGCCACTAGTTCATTAAACCCCCCCTCTAGTAACCCAAAATTGGTATTTTCTCCTCCTAGTCTGAATACAGACTCAAGTACACAGCAGGTATATCAAACTTTGAGTTCTGAAAATTTATCTGCGGAAACTAATACACAAAGCGCAACGCAAAACGCTATTAATAATACTACTGCTGGAATACAGCAAGCCCAGTTTACCCCTCAGGCTGATAATTCGTCTGCAGTTTCTAACAACTCACAATTAAGCTCAACTAGCTTTCCTTCAAATTCTCCTATTTTAAGCATAATGGAGGAAAATAACTTTGATCCCTTGGCGAATCAGGCTGCTGCCTTATTGAACGCACGTGGTACAGCACAGCATACTGAAAACAATTTACCTACAGGTGTTGGTAACGAGGCCGGCTCTATCTCACCTTTAGACGCTTTGGTTAATTTAATGGAACAGACTATGAGAAATACCCGAGACGAATTTAGGAGGGAACTTTCTTCTTTAAGGGAAAGCGTTGCACAGATAGGGAATGGAAGTTTTTCAGGTTCACAGCGGCAACGAGCATTCGAACATTCTCCATTAAATTCAAATTCTCGCGGGGAACCCGGTAATAATAATAATAATAACTTTAATAATTCAGGTCGATCTGCAGACAGCTATGATTCAAACGTTAAATTACAGAAGTGGAAAATATCCTATGATGGCTCTGGTTCTGTATCTGATTTTCTTTTTAAAGTGGAAACACTTTCTGCTCGCTCTAATTGCTCCGAAAATCATTTATTATCCAATTTTCATGTACTTTTGGATGGTAAAGCGGAAAAGTGGTACTGGGATTTTACCAGACAAAACCAGAGTGTTACCTACCCTATTCTTCGCACAGCTATTACAAAACAATTCGGCCATTTGGAATCTGACCACGATATAATGATGCAGATTTCGTTGCGTAAACAACAACACAAAGAAAATTACGACGATTTTCATACCGCCATTGTTTCAATGAATTTGAGACTTCAAAGTCCATTACCTGATAATACATTAATCGATATTATAAGCGAAATTTAAACTCAAATTTACGATTTTTACTATTTAGTGCGGACACACAATCCCTTAACGATTTAAGAGATATAGCACGAAAGGCCGAAAAGGTTCTCCTAGAGAACAGGTTTCAGAACCCACAATCAGGACAAATTCGTAATGTGAGTGAATTAGAGATGCCTGTTGCTGAAGCTGAGGACTGTGATATAATTGATCCTCAGATTGAGGCCTTTAAAGTGTCAACCAAACGAGAAAAATTTGATTATTCGAAGATCCAATGTTGGAACTGTATGTCCTTGGGACATTCATATATTTATTGTTCCGAAGAAGTTAGGAGTCCATTTTGTTTTAAGTGTGGGCACAAGGGAGTTTTGACCCCTAAATGTCCTAACAAACATGTATTTCAGGGAAACCCGAAAATGGGCGAACTGGCTACCGGGGACACTCGTCCATCCCAACAAACCCCGAGTTTAAAATAAGTTCCAGCTTGGACACTAAAACACATATTTCAAACCTTTTATCAAATTCAAAACAATTAAATGAGATTTCTTTTAATGAAATCTCCACACAAACAGAGGAAACCCTTCGTATTTTACACAAAGAGCAACCTTTTGGCCAAGACACTTCAAATCAAACACATTCTTCATTTAATAAACCTTCAATTAGAATGATGAAATGTAGACTACGCTTTAAGAAACGAAACAATTTTCGCAAAATTTTAGAATCAACTGTTTTACATGGCTCTGACGATCGACCTTACGCGAAGGTAAAAGTTTTTGATGAATTTTTGTTAGGTCTGCTTGATTCGGGAGCAAATGTTTCTGCTCTAGGTAAAAATTGCTTATCTTTTTTAGAAAGAAATAAAATTTCTTTTAGGCCCTTCAAATCGCATGTAAAAGTTGCAGGTGGTTCAAATCAAAAAGTTATTGGTTTTTGTACCTTGCCAATTTTTTTTAAGGATGTTACTAGACTTATCGATTTTATTTAGTCCCAACTCTCAGCCAAGAAGCCTACTTTGGTACTGACTTTTGGCGAGAATTTGCTTTAGCCCCCGAAATTATTCCTTGCATATCTGCCCTTGAAATTGCACCCCCAACTGATTCAAACACAGGTGGAAACTTTCACGACCTTTCTCCAGAGCAGAAGCTCATTTTTGAAAAAACCATTTTGGAATTTCCCTCTTACGAAAAACTGGGTCTGGGGTGTACCGACTTATTAGAACACAATATTGATACTGGGGACGCAGTTCCCATCAAGTGTAAGCACTATCCCTTGTCACCTCCAAGGCAAGAAGAAGCATATAGAGAGATTGATCGACTTTTGAGCATGGGTGTCATCGAAGAATCTAACTCTCCCTGGTGTTCGCCAGCAGTATTAGTGAGAAAGCCAGGAAAAGTGCGATTATGTATCGACTCCCGTAGGCTAAATGCAGTGACAAAAAAGGACTCATATCCTTTACCCCACATAGGTGGATTATTGAGTAGATTAAAAGATACATTTTTTATTAGTGGCATTGATCTTAAGGATGCATTCCTGCAAATAAGACTAACTGAAACATCCAAAGAAAAAACAGCATTTGTAATTCCAGGCAAGCCATTGTACCATTATAAATATATGCCATTTGGACTATGCAATGGTCCACAAACTATGAGTCGGCTTATGGACCGTGTCATACCGTCACGATTAAGAGAAAATGTTTTTATATATTTGGATGACTTATTGGTCTGTAGCTCCGACTTTGAGTCCCATATGGAATTGTTGAAGCAGGTTGCTTCATGTCTTAGAGCAGCGAAACTAACAATAAATGTTAGTAAAAGCTCTTTTTGCCAAAAAGAGATTCGTTATTTGGGATATATAGTCGGCAATGGCTGTTTAAAAGTAGATCCTGAAAAAGTTAGTTCTATCAGAAATTTTCCTTTACCTAAGACCCCTAAACAGGTTCGTAGATTCGTTGGCATGGCAAATTGGTACAGGTCATTTATTAGCAACTTTGCAGATCTTGCGGGCCCCTTAACAGATTGTCTGAGAAAATCGCAGACATCATTTCGTCTAACTGATTTAGCAAAAATTTCGTTCGAAAAACTTAAAGAAGCATTGTCGTCTGCTCCGGTGCTAGCGCAACCAGATTTTGCCAAAGAATTTGTTATACAATGTGATGCCTCGAAATTGGAGTGGGCGGTGTTCTTTTTCAGCTCGACGATCAGGGCAGAGAACACCCCATAGCGTTTGTTTCCCAAAAATTGAATAAGTGCCAAAGAAATTACACGGTCACTGAACTCGAGTGTATGGCCGCAATCGTTTGTGTAAATAGATTTAGACCATACATTGAGGGGTTGCCCTTCCGCATTATCACCGACCACTCTTCGTTGAGATGGCTTATGGCCCAAAAAGACCTCAGCGGACGTTTGGCCCGTTGGAGCCTTAAATTACAACGATACGATTTCAAGATTGAGCACAGAAAGGGCTCGTTAAACGTGGTCCCAGACTGTTTATCTCGAATGGACGTAGAGGAGCTTACATTATCTGATGTGCCTTTAGAGATTGATTTAACATCTTTAGAATTTGACCAGGATGAATACCAGGACCTTAGGAAAGTCGTGTCAGAAAATAAAGATTCCTTGCCTGACATATGTTTAATTGACAACTTAGTTTACAAACGCGTCAAATTTAGGCAAGGGGCTGAAGATGAGGAAGACGGATTATGGCGTCTTTGGATACCAAAATCTTTAAGTGAAAACGTTATAAAATCTGCACACGACTCAGTTGTGGCATGCCATGGTGGTTTTGCCAAAACCTTAGCTAGAGTTCGTCGAAAATATTTTTGGCCTACGATGGTAAATGATATAAAATGTTACGTTCAAAGATGCGATAAATGTAAAGAGGTAAAATCATCAAACCAAATCTCTAAGCCCCCTATGGGTAACCAATTTTTAACGTGTAGACCATTCGAACGATTTTATTGTGACTTTTTAGGCCCCTACCCCTCCACGAAGGTTAAGAACACAGTAATTTTTGTATGTCTAGATCATTTAACAAAATATATATTCTTAAAGCCGTTGAGGGCAGCTACATCTTCAAACGTAATATTGTTTTTTCAATCAGAGGTTTTCCCTACATTTGGTGTTCCGAGGTATGTGCACAGCGACAACGCTAAACAGTTCGTTTCAAAGGAAATGAAAGATTTCTTTAAACTTTATGAAATTACGCACATTACCACAGGCTTTTATGCACCACAATCTAATGCGTCGGAGCGTACGAATCGAGAGATCATTACGAAAATTAGATGTTTTTTACAGGATCATAAAGACCATGGCAATTGGGATAGGTATATACCTCAGATTTTATCTATTTTACGTAGCGATTTTCATTCTTCTATAAAATGCTCACCATATTATGCCGTTTTTGGCCAAAATATGGTGCAACATGGCTCTACATACACAATTTTGGAAAAACTCCGTTGCTTGTCTGGTGAAGATTTCAATATTTCAAACAATATCGATAAACTAAGTAATGTTAGGGAGAAAATTCGTGATAACTTGAATCTTGCCCATGATAAGGCAAGTAAAACGTATAATCTTCGAACTAGACCCATAAGTTTTCAGAAAGGCCAAATTGTTTATAGGAAGAATCATATTATCAGCAATATGTCTAAAAGAATAAATAAGAAGTTTATGCCAAAATTTTTAAAATGTAAAATTGTGAACAAGATCGGCAATAATTTGTATGATCTGGAGGATTTGAATGGCAAGTATGTAGGCAGATATCACACTTCTGATCTAAAATTGTAATTTTTGCCCGGCTTTTCGTGGGTCGTGCCACACTGTGACACCTCCTGCTCAATAATAAAATTGTTATAATCCAGTTTGGAACAAGGATAGAAAAAGGGAAAAACGCTTCCTGTTCGTTATTCGATGAGGTATCTAAGAACGAAGCAGGTTTGTTACGATTTTTTTTTTTCGGTAATTCTGATTTGTATATTTCTTTTCATTTTTTTTTTTTTATTATCTACCCATATATTTTCACGATTTCGATTTATGTTAATAGGAAATTATTTTTGTAGAAATTTCTACAATTATTATTCAATTTTATTTAAACAGATAGGTAATTATAAAATTGAAAAGAGATTACAATTTGGTATAATGTATAAAGGTAACTATCCCATATTTCTATCATGAGATAAAAAAAAAAAAATACTGTTTCTAGGCAGAAGTAAGTGTGTATGTTGTATAATGTAACATACTGCGCTCTGAAATTGAATCTCAATTTTATTGCCTTATGAGGTATTATATTTTGTCTTTTTTTTTCATATTCATGTATACGATTTAAAATTCTAGTAATTATTCCCACCAAATAGAAAAAAAAAAATAGCAAATGATTGTAATTTTTGGTATATTATTTACCACTTGTTTGCAAAGAATTGGCTCTTGTAAAATTTTGTCTTCGATATAAGATCATTAAAAAGTATTAAGTGGTACAGTAAACAGCAAGATTAAAATTTTTTATCAGTGCTTATTAAATAAAAGTTTTAAGTGACAAAATTTGAATGTCAAATCAAAGTCATTTTAAAGTCATTAAGATAATTACTTGGTGACAAGTTTCCTGAACCTTATACATCCAAGTTAGCATCGTTACTTTCGAACACCATTGGCCATCGAGGTAACCTCAGTTCCAATAGGGGATATTGCGTCATACTTTTATTCGAAATCACGCATTGCTGAGTAACCTGTTGGAGTGAAATTATATGCCTATAATATACTATTTTTCCTGGAGCCCCTATGCTACGGGAAGTAAATTTGTGGATCTCCAGAAAGGTGTCAAGAAAATTTAAGTTTTCAATTGATGAAATATTTGTTAACACGAATTGGGACCACTTGCCTAAAACAAACCGTAAACTCGAAAATTGGTAAAGTACATTAAAAGTTATTCCTTAAGATCTTCAATCGGAACCGAATACCAGAAATTTATGGAATATAATCAACATTTTTTTTAATGTTTGGCCTTAGCTAATATTAAAAATCATATTTAATTAATTACGTGAAAGTGATGTTTGATTATCAAGGTCTATATGACCTTTATACAACCTTTAAATTAAACAAAGGTTAATAGAAAAATTGAGAATTCAAGATCTCGTAAACTTCGCCTCAATTTGGTTTAATTTAACCACATTTTATTTAAATTCATAAATTTATTAAAACGAAATTATGAGTAAAATCTAATAAATTTTTTTTTTGATTAAATTCTTAACGAAATATGTTTGTAATTTTTTTCAATATTTTGAAAATTAAATTAAAATTGTACTAAATTAAAACTGAAAGCTCAAATTATTTACTTTACAATTTTTTTTTAAATTATTAATTCAATGAAACTAAAATCAATCAAGTTATTTTCTTATTTCAATTAAATTTATTACCTTTAAATTAATAGTTACAAAATTTACTACAATTCATAATGAAATCGTAATTAATAATTAAAAATTTAAATAAATTATTATGAAAAAACCAAAACAAAAAATTATAATTTAAGCTTTCAAAACGTTTATCAATAAACTTCAAATTACTTAGTATTCATGATATTCCAAAACAATTAAATGAATTTTTTTTAATATCAAATGAATTCAGAAAATAAGTACAGCAAAAATATCTTAATTAGGCTTTAATTTAAATTAAAACCTCATTTATGTATTATTAAAATATTTTTTTTTTCAACAACTTATTTTCTTATTACTGAACTATATTCAATTATAATAAAAATTAATTATTTTGTAACACAGTGTATTATAGTATCTACAAATTATGTTGTGTAGTCATTATAACCAAATCATTAAGCTCTTTCTTTTTTTTGCAAACAAAATTTAGATCAACATACGTACATACATACATTCCATGCTGGGCCCATCAATTGGAACATCGTGAAACATAAAACATAAGTACCTACATTTTTTTTTCAAGCTACGATTTGTAAGTAATGATCTACTAAACATTATATTATTTTATTATTCTCTTTTTCATTAGGTTTTAAGTCAGTCCGATTTCATTAAGTTTCCCACTTGTAACTTTAACACAAAATTATATTAAATTTTGCAGTTTCTCTATTTAGTTTAGTATTATTGAAACATTCTTTAAGTAATGTTCTTTTTAATAATTAGTGTTAGGCTTAGAATTCTGTTAATTTTTAAAAATGGTTATTAATAAAATTCTCTTTGAGTTATACGTAATTGAAACAATGAAATTCTAAATTTTCAATTATAAGGGAATGACAGCCACAATAATATGTGAGTCTACGTAAGTATAAATAGTCATGTCATATAAGGGACAGTTTTAAACACGGGTATTCTTTCTGTCTAGGTGTCTGACAGGCGGTCAGTTGGGTGGGCAAATTGTACCCTACATGGCATACCATCTTGCCATCGGTCAATTTGTATTGTCATTGCATTTTCTTTTAATAATTTTTTTTATGTTCTTGCCTACTCTGTGGTATACATGGCATGAAGAGTGGGTTATATGTATGGCGTAGAAGGTTAGGGTTGAGAACAAATCTACCATATATAACTAGCTGGGGTAATCGTATTTCATGCCTCTTAACCTTTAATTCCTTTATTGGGTTAATTTTGAGATCATGCAAATTTTAAACAATTTTTATTATTTCGAAAAGTATCTAGCGCCTTACAATGGTAGCCTTCCAATCAGCCCAAGCCTTTTTCCAACCAGTTGCATCGTTTTCTGGAGGTCCTAAGCTGTTTAATGTACTTGCTAAGTCCTTCCACAACTGGTCTTCAACTGTTTTGTCGCCCCTCTAAAAACCTTTGGCCAAATCAGATTTTTTTTCCATGAATGTTAAAAATGGGGCCTCTTGTTCCGGATTCATGTGTTTTCCCGTAAAAAATACAACACTTTTTCAGTTAAATAAACGTATATTACAACATATCACATTTACTTGCATTGTTTGATTTTTTTTTACGTTTAATATTCAAAATAATTTTATTTTCTAAAAAGTTTGGTTTTTCACTCAGTTAACTAATACCGTTTTACAATTACTTTTTTTGTAGTGAAATTGTTTTATAGAACACATCAAATCACTATAATTCCACTAGAAACAAAATGAAAATGAAATTTTTCTTTTCAAATCACTTATGTGGAATTGGGAACACAAATTGAGCGTAAGTTTCACTTTCACTTCATTTTCGGAATGTAGAACCCATGCGTATATTTTTTTACATGCGGCAATACATTAGTTTAATTCTGCCAATCCAATTATATATTGACCGTCTAATAACGTATGCTGTAACATATTGTAAGATACAATTAAATATGACGTTTTACGAAAAATTTTTTTTTTTTTTTTTATAATTTAACCAATACTCAGGGGATGCCCCCTACTCATGCAGTGCATTGTATTGATCAGGAAAATAAGGTATGGGAAGGAGGAAAGAGGGAGTAGTGTTTGTGGATATTTGATTTAAATTTTTCTAAATTGTAAGTAGCAGGGAAAACTTCTGCGGGAAGTTTGTTCCACATACGAATCGTTCGACTAAAAAACGAATTTTCTCTGTATTTATTTTAGATTCTTTGGTCAGTAATTTTTCCAAGTGGCCTTTATTAAATAATCATCATACGAATAATATAAAAGTATTGTTTTTTTAGCGTTAAATTATATAACCATCGTCATTATCATCTTAGTAAATGAAGCTGAATTTTCCAATGAAAATGAAACGGTTGAAATAGTCGAATATAATTTTTGTTTTCTTTGCAGTCTATGGCACTCTTAACACAGTAACGTGCTTAGGAATTGTTGTTTTCTTGTCTTAGGGAATCCTCTTTGGCTATGAATAGCACAAACGATGTATTTATTGTCTTAACAGGGAAGCTATACCAAGTAAAATATATGAAATTAGAAAAAAAAAAAAAAATGTAAATAAATTTTTAACAGACCCGATTGAAGAACTTAAATTTAAATTTTGAATAGGAAAGAACAGCAAATGTGTTAGTTAATATAGTGTCCACATTAGATATTAACCTTAATATAATATGCGCGAGAACGCCACCAGAATAACGAATTAAATTATCTATGTTCATATTAATGTTTAGGGTGGAGAACACGCATTCATATTTATATCATGTCTTCTCATAATTTTCTGTCTGCCGTTGAGTAAAGACGTCCGTTTATTCAATAAATTTTCAACTATGCGATTAAAAAATAACTTTAAATTGATTTATAACAGTTAAACAATTTTTAATACACTTTTTCTTGTATTTTTTTAGTTTTAGGCATTTAACTTTTATATATTTTTTTTTACAATCTTTTATGCATGTGTGTGTGTATTTTGACAGCTCATATCATAATATTGTTGTGTAGAGATTTATGATAACAACTCTATTTAGATCAGATATAATACTAACATTAACAGTAATGTGTGGTCCACACGTAATATAATTCTCTGCGATTGAATTTGAAGTTTGCTGACAGAAAAATATTAAAGTTAATATCTAGTGTGGACACTATGTAACGTCTCAGTTATTGACTGACAGGAAAATTAGACTAAGTCTCATTTCACAATGTCCCGTTAGCTACTAACTGGAACTTTAACTGACACATTTGTTGTTGTTGCCCATATAATAAATTTTTAATTGAACTGTTTGTTAAACAAATTATAAATATTTTGTAAATTTTTTGTTATCTAAGTTTTTGATTTAAAATTTGTATGGAATTGCAATATTTAAATCAAATTTGAAAACTACTTGTTTTCGGTTCAGTATCAACTGATAATTTTCAAATGAAGGCAAATTTGTCAATATTTTTAAGTGTGTGTGAACATTAGGACATTAGGGTTATAACAGGCAGGCACTTAAAAAGCGTGTTTTACTCTCCTAGTTATAACACAGTACATAAAAATTTAAGTTTGATATAATTTTTATTAAAAATAAAAATTATGTTTTTCGACCTTTAATTGTGAAATGAAAATGAAAATTATTCTAGTTCGAGGCCATACTCGATATTTTTTTATTAGGATATTGTCCTAACAAATACTCTATAGAGTTTTTGTTTTCAAATTTATTAATTGACCACTTTCAGGAATGCGTTGATAGATATATTTCGGGAATTTTCTAGGTTCCCATCATCAGAACACGTTTTGAAAGAAGTGACAATACCATGCAAAACATCAAGCATTCATAAAAAATTATAAAATATGCAGTAAAAATTTAAAAAATATGCACTTAAACGTTTATATTTTATTAAAACAGCAAAAATAATATAAAGTTTTAATTTATTCTAATTTTTTTCTTAAAATACAAAGTACATATTAAATAAACTTAAATAAAATCGTTATTTATTAATGACTTTATAAACGCTTTCACTACCGACTTTTTGTTTGTGTATATATTTTTGTTTTGACTTCAGATTCTTGTTAGAAAAAAAAATATTTACACGTATGCCCCATCCCCTTTCAACCCACTAGAAAATGGGCCCGCAAATCAATTTTTTGGAACTTCTCAGTTAATTTTTACCACTTAAACATTCGAATAGTCATAAATGCTTTATTTGATTTTGTTCTGGTCATTAGATGCAGCTACATGTCAAATTTCTAAATTCTAGCTTTCTTAGTTTACGAGATACACCAAACTCCCCTTTTTCTGAGATAAAGATTCATTAAAGAAATCGGACTTTCTTTACAAATACCATGATTTTATTGCCCTGATGAACGGTTTATCCATATAATGATTTTTTTCAATGACCAATAACCTAAAAACATATTCTCACTAAAATATAAACTTTTATTGCATTATCAAAATTTTTATATTTATTTAAAATTTGTGTAGACCGTAGTGTATAGGGGTAGTGCAAGGATTATATAATTGATCTCGATGTCACATTTTTATTATAAAATATCCTGTATTATTTATTTATATATATATATGTATATATATATCCAATATTTCGTCATTCCTTGAATGACATACTCAGGGAGCCTAAAACAAAATACATATAAAAAACATATTCTAACATAACAACAACTTTTCTATATAATACATCAACATATAACGCAAACATAACATCAAACTAATATTCTCAATTAAAGTTTTGTATAATCGTTATTTGTTTATAAAATGAATAATAAATTACTAAAAAACGGAAACGCGTATTTCAAATGAATCAAAATTTTCTCCCGATTTCAAAAATTGTAAACTTTTTATAAGTATGTAAAACACGGTTTTAAAATGAAGGCAAATTACAAAAATAGTATAAGATATAGTACTAAAACCATTTAAGTAAATTATAAATCCTTTAGGATAAGCCTGAAAATGCTTGAATAAAAAAAATGAATTACTCTTAGATTCCAAATGAAAATTAAAAATAATAATTACAGAGAAAATTCGTTTTTTAGTCGAACAATTCGTATGTGGAACAAACTTCCCGCAGAAGTCTTCCCTGTTACTTACAATTTAGAAAAATTTAAATCAAATATCCACAAGCACTACTCCCTCTTTCCTCCTTCCCATACCATATTTTCCTGATCAATACAATGCACTGCATGAGTAGGGGGCATCCCCTGAGTATTGGTTAGATTATAAAAAAAAAAAAAAGTTAACGTACCAACAAAACATTATTTTTCAAAAAAAAACAATAATTTTTGTAAAAAATCTCGAGATTCTTTCAACTAAATTTTTCACTTTGTTATAGCAAACAAAATGTTATAACCCTAGTGAACATACAATTCCATTGTTTACTCTATGTTCATATTGAATCCCAAAATACTTATTTTCGTTTTTTTCAAGTTTTCTATTTAAAATTTGTATGTAAATTTGACAGTCGAAAACTTGAAAAAAACTATAATACGTATTTTTGAGTTCTGTGTGAATGTAGTTTCAGTTGTTTTTTTTACAATTAATAATGTCAACTTTTCATTAATTTTAACGTTTTTAATAAACTTTTTATCTGTTATCAATATACGATACTTGGGATACTTTCACAAAAAAAACATATGTAGGTTTTGGTAAATGTTTTAATAAAAATTTCATTTTTAGTTTATAATGTCCAATAATGTTTTTTATCTTACCTCAGGTGAAGTGAGGTTGGTTGGTTGGTTAAGTCATTATTTAAAACTTCCTTAATGACAAAAAACAATGATAAATAATGTTGAACAATCATTTAAATCTTGAGTCTAGACAACAGTTACCTAAAACTTTCATGGGATATGTCAGTTTCTATTTATTGTATTTTGTAAAACATCGTAATCATTATATTTAAGACCCTAAAAAAAATGATGTACTATAAAATTTTGCATTTGATAAATAAGACACTCAAAATATTTTGTCAGTAGAATCTACTGGAAATGACAGTTAAAACAAAGTTATTTACTTCTAAAATAACCAAAAAAAATTAGTTGTTTTTAATTGTTAAAAAACAAATAACAAATGCGGTAGCAATAACTAACAATGTCGTAAAAATTATTGGAAAATGTTTACAACAAAAACTTGAATCAACTGACAGAATTGGTAAAAACTACTGTTTTTTGCACTTATTTTTTCGGTATTATAAAAATATATTTTTTTGACAATATATTTTTTTCGATTAAAAAAAATTTTGTGTAATTACCAGAAAAACCAAAAAAATAGTCAAACTACACTACAAAAAGGTAAAAAATTAAGCTTTTAAAAGGAATAAAATAAAAAAATTTGAGAAAAAACAGCATTTCAAGCAAAGAAATCTGAAAAATGCTAATTTAAAGCTCAAAAGTCTTAAGAGAAGTATATTATGCCTTCTCGTAATTAGGGGAATGTGGTGTCCAATGAAACGATTGATACATTTATCTCTGCAGAAAAGACACGCAAAAGCACAGTTTAAAGTGAGATATATTTGTCTGTAAGCGTACTTAAATCATCTGCATTTAAATTTTCAAGATATTTTAAAATTGCAAAATAATAAAAATAATAATTTTCGCATTTTTTAAATATTGCTTCAATCTACACATTTGGGTTGACATTGAAACGGAGAGTAGCTTGAAACGTTAATTTTGTAATGAAAATATGTTGTTTTTAGACCACGCCTATCAGTTTTGTATCAGTGTTGCCTCCAGTAAAACAAAAAATTAGCCGTAGAGCAAACCAAAACCATATGAAATTACACAAAAAAACAATCTAATTTTATTGACAATAAATTTTCAAATATGTAATCGTTATCAATCTAAAAAATTCATGCATACACAATTTGAGACCCTTTAGACCTTCGCGGATTTTGATATAACAGATTAAAGCGTTGTTTCGCGATATAGACATCATAATTCGCAATACGTAAAAAGATATTTAACACGTTCGCCACTCACCAATTTTTCGAACTTTCAAAAAAAAAACTCACGAACAAAAAAAATGTGTAAAAAAAACGAAATTTTAAAATAACTGCTTAGCGTATGCACAAACCGCAGCACTCATATATATCTGACACCTTGCCAGAGACTTAAACATACAAGAAAATTATTTCCTACAAACTTTCGTGAAATAAAAGCTTAAAATATTTTAATAACTATGCGACACATATATGTGACATGAGTTTTTTTGAAAACACCCACGTCACATATATGTGACGCTGAGTGGCAGTATTATTGGTCAACTAGTATTTACAACTTTAGTGTTAAATACTAGAAAAAAATGCACTTTATGCGAGAGGTTTTGGTTTCAAAATGACCTGAAAAACACACTATTAACACATTATTGCCCATCACGTGCTGATAGGTAAAAATTAAGTAAAAAAAAAAGTTGTAACCCTAGTGTGCACATATTTTTAGTTTTCCCGTGTTACAAAAAAATACATAATCAAAATAGAAAAATTTAAAAAGCTACCAAAATAATAATTTTGCAGTAAACAGTTAATTTTTATTAGATATTTAAAATAGAAGATTATTTCGAGTTTTTAAAAATTCTCATTTCGTTTATATTTTTGTTATTATTAATATGTTCACAGTTTGAAAATAATAATTAGAAAATTCCATTTTATCTCCATTTTATCTCCTAAAACTAAAAACGGGTTTCAATTAAAAATGTTATTGAATCAATTAATATTTTAATTGATTTTGCACCTACCACTGAAATGATAGTATTAACTAAAAGAATTTTCAGACAGTTTATTAAAACTCTTTCAATTAAAATAATAATAATATCAATTAAAAGAGTTATTGTTTTTCTTTACAACCTCAATTAAAAAGTTTAGTTAAATTGATTAAAACTTTAATTGAAACTTGAGTAGAAAACAATGGTAGTTTTAATTGAAAACTCGTATTTTTTTATTTTTGTGCCCCCCATTAAATAAAAAAAGAAATGTAGGTTTGTAAATTAAATTGACATTTTATTTATAATAAAATTAAAGACTTTTAATATAAAAATGTATTATAAGAAAACAAATAAAAGTAAAGACAAAATTTTTGTTTTGATTGTCTTGTCTTGAACTTTTTTTTGTAATTGAATTGCTTTCTTAAAAAAATCACACACAACTTTAAAAGGATAGTTTAATGACACTTATACTTATTGAAAATTTAATTATTTAGGAAAATAATAGCTTAATTGTCCTTTTTCGATAAGGTTTATTTAAATCCACATGTGCACTTTTATTACCACAGATAAAACACGAAACTAAATTAAGTTTTCGTGCGTACACGAATATCTCAACAAAAAGAGTGTTGCAAACTCTAGTGAAATAACTACGATTTTGCGTGTATTTGAAATCGGTAAACTATTTAACTTATTAAAAGTTAATCATTTGCAATTTTTTTTTTCTTTTTATTTACAAATTAAATAATATATTGATATAATTAAACCTTTGTTTAATTATTTAATCTAAATAAAATATATAAAAATAGTTTGCCAAATTTTTAAAAATTTTGGTAACATGTTCTCAACACTGTATAGATATATTAGAAAATTCAATAAATTTTTTAATTGAAACAATTAAAAAAATTGTTTAAATTGCCATTGATATTCAAACAATCGATTAATTAGATATTTTTGGCCCATAATTTTTTCTGTGTAATGTATAAAAACCTCATAAGTGGAATGCCGTTTGGAAATTTGACTTTTGCATTTTAAACAGGATGTAGGAAATGCACATTTTTACTGTAATAAAAAAAAAAAAACATATTTTTTATTAAAGTTTTTTTTTTTAAATACCGAAAAATAACTATTAAAAACAGTAGTTTTTACAACTTATGTAGTCGTTTTATCTTCATTGTTTTTATTGTTTTATTTGTTTATGCATTCATATAAGGTTAGTTGTTTTGACCGCTTCGTTAGTCGTTTTACTACTTTTTAAGTTGTTTTATCAATAGTTAAAATGACTACGTGGTTGGTAATTTTTATGACAAATGCAGTCATGGCTTTTTTGACAACACTTGTAGTCGTTTCAACTGTAATTTTCAGTCATTTCTAGCTTAATTTCCAGAGTGTAGTTAGTTGTCTTTTTAGTTGTTTTTTTTTTAATTCGCAAAAAGCTGCAAAAAAATTATTAGATGAGTGTTTAAGAATGTAGAATAAAAATGTTTTCCAGCAAAAAATATTACTTACCCAGAAGCTGTTCTGGAAGGCAATATTTAAAAACGGAGCGCTTCCTGAACTAATTCTAGAATACATGATTTTTGTACGCGATGTCCCACTTGGTGTGTCTATTTTAGCAGGTGAACAGCGTTTCTTTCATGTGTCCTAGGAAGCAATTACTTCATGGCTTCGTAGGAAATGGAAAACGCTTTTTTGTGCTTCGATAAGCGCTAAAATAATGTGTGATCAACAAAAATTATGGCGCTTATTAACTTCTTCAAAGAAAAAGTAAAAATATATCGCTCATTTATTTCAATAACGTCATAACTGAAAAATTTCGATTTTGTAGCAAACGAGTTTAAAGTTTTCAATAACGACATAATTTCTCTCAAGATGTGAGTATACAAGATATCAATACGACTTTTTTACACAATATGTAATCATGTTTTTTGAGTTGTGACGTTCTTAAAGTAAATGAGCGATATGCTTCAATAATGCGCTATTGAAAAATTCAAAATAAAATTAAAATTTGGTTGAAAATGTCCTGCGATCTATGACGTGTTCTTAGTGAGTTAAACGAATTTTCTTTGCGTATTATACCATCAAATTGTTTTTAAAAGAATTGCAAAAAATTTTATTAATTGAAGGATTTTTTATGAAAAAATTTACCACATTAATAATTTTTATTGCTTCTTTGTATGCAATCTTTACTACTTCATTGTATGCAGTTTACGGACTTATTTATTTGAGTGTATAATACCAATTATTAATTTCCACAGATTATAAGTAATATAATGCTGCATTCATCCATCGACAACATCTCAATTGTAAACGCACGTTTATAATTATTTTCTTCAAAATATTTTTACCGCAAATACGCTAATTGTTATTATTCGTTTTATTATAATATCGTATTACAACTTATGAACAATATACTAGACATAGATTAAATTTTCAGACTAAACAATTTAATACACCTGAAGTCATTATTACTAACAATGCACAGTGGGATGTTTCACAAATATTTTGGAAATATTTTCAAGCTTAAGTTTCAAAGAAGAGCCTACTAGATCCATTAGTGGCTGATCAATTCGACTCCAAAGTAGGGAATCTCGAGTTTTAAAAAATTTTGAAGCTTGCCAATTTTATCTTTATCAAACGACTTTCATCTCTTAAAGTGCATAATTTATCCGCATTTGAAAATCAAAATTTTTGCGTTTTTGCAATAACCTGCTCCGGTTTTTTGCCAATGGTAAAAGCAAAAATTGCTTTAAAATGTGTCGATGATGTTGACAATAAGTTATTTAAATAAACATAAAAAGAAAACTCCCAAAAAAATAAAAAAAAAAAATTTTCAAAAATTCGTGTTTTAATGTTAATGCTGTATTGTCTACATTTAAAGCAATGTTAAAAAAGCATAATGCTTTCATAATTGGACTAAATTAGCGTTCCTGCTCTTGTTTTTAATTTTCCATTTTCGTTGGTGCAATCAGAGAAAAATTAAATTTAAAATTTGGTAAAAAAAATTTTTTTGAATTCGGAAGGATCTGTTTAGTAACCGCGTAACTCGATTTGCACGAAATAATTCTAAGTTTTTCTCACTCGCGTATTTTACAACCTTATTCCATTTATTTTAACTACAATTTAGTTTTGCACCGGTTTCTAAGCAAAAATACTCAATTTTTTTAAAAAGTTCGTAATACAATTTTTGGCTAAACCGCACTTATGGAGCGTTCTCCAAAAAAAAAGTAGATGGTTCCCTCCAAAATTAAAAAAAAAAAATTTCTATTTTCGGTGGTGCCCCAGGGCCCAAAAACTGTCACTCGTAGTAACATACAAGTGTGGGTACTCTAATGAAAGGAAATTTCCTCAGGATTTCAAAAATGATATTTTTACGATCTATGATACGTAGCTCCCTCTACACCTGTTTACAATTATTTCCTGCAGCACAATTTTCGAAAACACTTACAGCGAAATTGCAACAAAATAAATTTTTTGGATGAAATCGCAAAATGGACAAAACTTTACTCAGCGAAGTCGCTAAACTGCCTATCAGAAAAACTTTACTCAGCGAAGCCACTAAATTGCCTATCACATAGGAGAAACCCCCTAAGACCGGCCATGCAGATAAACTTTGCTCAGCGAAGAAGGGCTTTGGACGGACTGGAGTAGAAAATACTTAAACCAATAAATTTTGTAATATCACCTCCACGCTGTTATCTATGGGTAGTGAAAACGAAAGCAACTAAAAAGTCATATTTCCATGTAAAATTCATTATTTGAACAGTACAAAAATAACCGAAAAAATACACTAAAAAAAACTTTCTACCCATTTTCGTACTTAAAATAGCGCTACGTATTATGGATCATAAAAATAATAGCATGGATCATAAAAATAATATCAATCCTACACTGAGAGAATTGTCTGCACGATATCAATGAATTCTTGGATTAGATATATTATGTGTCACTTGAAACTTTTCATTAAGTTAATGGAGTTTTTCATAAAATTTTATGAAAAAATTCATTTTATTTCTTAAAAATTTCATACGCCTAATGAAAAATTTTCATTAACAACTGTTTCATAAAAATAATCAAGATTTTTTATGCGGTTTAAGAATCTTTTCGTTTACTTTGTAAAGAAAACTTCATTAGTTTAGTGAAAATTTGCATTAAAACTCGTCCAAGAAAATTCTCTGTGTATTTCTTGTTTTCACATGTAAATTTATATTTTTTTCTATTTGATTTTGCATGTATTCATTATGTTTTATTTAAACTCATCATTATAGAACCCATTTTTACTTACAATAAAATCAATTTGAAGAGCTTTCATTTCATATACATGGTATATAAAACAGTCTGTATATAAAACATAATATATGAACAAACTAATGTAGCCACTTCAGCAAATTTAACTCGTAACCAAAAAGATAGTAAAAATCAAAAATTTTATGTGCCCCTATAAAATATTGAATAGACATTTCAAATATGCTACTCTTATTACAATCAGATTTTTTGTTCAGAAGATATAGCCCTTCAAAGTTGACCGATTTTCAGTGTTCAAAAAAACAGACCATTTTTATTAGGTAATTTGGTCCGCTTTCGGATACAGTATCTCGAAAATTAGGTCGTCATTATTTTTGATTCTATTGATAGATCTATTTATTAAGAGAAGAATAAAAAAATATTGTACTGTTTGTATTGTGTTTGTCCAGGTAAATCGATATTTACCAACTATCCATTTTTTGAATATTTCTCAACTTTGATGGAAAATATAAAAAAAAACTATAAATTTCTGTATTTGCCATATTTTCAAAATAAGTTCTTTGATTAATCCTTTACCTAATGCAAAAATGTCCAGCTGCCCGTCCTTGCCCCATTCTTTGCTAGAGGTAAAATTTTTAAAAAAAAAACATGGTTCCAAAAATATGTTGCATGAATTTTTGGGCAATTTATGACATATGACATGATAAGGCTGTAACTCGAATCACTGGAATAAACAATCAAATCTTTAAGAGATTGGGAACTATCTTGAATGTTTTAAACTGCAAGGAAAAAGTTGATTCTGAAAAATATGGAGAATATTCATCGAAAACTGCATCACTTTTAGCAGAATTATATCCACAGAAAAAGTTGACCCCGACAGTTCATAAAATATTGTCGCATGGCAAAGATATAATTGAATATCAGACTTTGCCAATTGGAGAGCTTTCTGAAGAAGCACAGGAGTCCCTAAACATATTTTATAAAAAATATAGATTGCTGAACTCTTTAAAATCATCAAGGGTGAGACAAAATGAGGACCTCTTCAA
This sequence comes from Delia radicum, assembly GCA_021234595.1. Classification (NCBI taxonomy): domain Eukaryota; kingdom Metazoa; phylum Arthropoda; class Insecta; order Diptera; family Anthomyiidae; genus Delia; species Delia radicum. The sequence goes on from CM037852.1 coordinate 156,672,479, forward strand.
CATGTTAGTAACATCTTCCGATCCACTTATTTCATCACTGCGGCATATAAAGTCACGAAAAGAGTTAGAAAATAATTATAGCTCAGAAATGATTAGTCTTTTAGATATACCTTCTTTTACGGATTGTGAGCAAAAAATTTAGAAATAAATTAAAAAAAATAATTTTTTTTTAAATCTTTTCTATAATAATTTTCAATTATAAAATCCATTAAAAAGAAATATAAAACATCAAAAATTTAAAAAAATATTTTATTTTACTTCCCATAATTTTCCACAAATTTCAACTTTGCACTTAACAGGTGTAGAACCCTTTTCAAACACTGATTTCATAGGTTGATCAATTATCTATCATATGCCTTTTAAATTTTTTGATTATATCATTTGGTTCAAAAGTTATGATTTTTGCAACAAAAAAACTCAAATGACGCCACTGTGCATTGGCGCTTTTTCGCCAACTCTAGCTATAAAACCAACCAAAGTAACAGATTTATTTTCCACTGTGGAGCGAGGCATTCAATTGTAAAACTATATTAACACGAAATATCACTTTAAATATTAGCGTTTCAAGGTATTTTTACAAGTTGTTTCTGCCACATTGAATTTATATAAAACATTTAATAATATTCAAATAAATAAATTTATTTTCTATTCCAAATCTAACCTTAATATTTTGTTTATTTAATAAAATTTACAGTGTTTTCATTTTATTTGTCTGTCTTCTTTAACATTCTCTTTTACACTAAAGGCAAAAGAGAAAACAAGCGCCATAGTTTTTTTTGTTATTGTATCTTTTGATACACACACACTTTGTCAAAAAGTCTAAACAACTGCATAAAAGAACTGTTACCGAAATGCAGTAATTTTGGTAGGTTGTTTAAAAAATCAACCGGCAAAAACGTTTGAAATAATTTTCCCAAGTAAAACAACTGCAATTGCTGTTAAAATAACTCCAAACGTATTACCACACAAATGACTGTCATGTATAACTTTTCCGATGTAAAATTGCAAATAATTTTAAATGCAGTTACTATATGTGTAGCAATTCGTTTGTAGTTAATTTAACTACAATTGCTCTTGCTTTTTTAGAAAAATTGTTTCTAATGTTTTGACGGGTTTTTTTAAATAACTTACCACAACTACTGCATTTTGGTAACATTTACTTTATGCAGTTGTTTCGACTTTTTTAAGACAGTGTGTGTGTGTATCGTTCTCTCAAATATTTTGCAAGCGCAATATGGAATTTGAGAGAAAGTTTTTGTTTCTTATTGTTATGCCCAATAGATGCCTACCAGTGTTTAGATACCTACCGTGTACACTAACAAAATCCGGTATCTAAGCACTGGTAGGTATCTCGACATATGTATATTAGAGCGACTCAAGTTGTATGGAAGCGAAATTCGTGCAATTCGTTCCCCCCTCAAAATGAACATTGGTATTTTTTATGATGACATCTAAAATATTTCGGCTCTAACTTTGACCTCTCGTGAGCTGGACCATTTTGAAAAAGGGTCCATTTTTGCATGTTTTGTTAATTTAAGAATCTGTTTCCTTACCAACATATACAATATGGGTATCATAAGAAAGGGTTTTTTAGGGCGCGTCCAACTGTATATACAATTTGGCCAAGGACGGTCATCCATGTCCTTTTTTTTAACGATATTCTGTAAAAAAAAAACAGTTTTTGAATTTTTTGTTCGGGGTTGTTTGTAATAAAAATGCCAAATTAACATATTTTAAACTTTAGTCGATTTAATTAAATACGGGTCTCAGCTTTTTTTTGAAATCCGTGCTAGTTCGCGTTTTGACAAAAATGCAATGGGTGGTAACTCTTCGTTTTAAAAAGGACAATATGGGTATCAAATTTTTTCTTTTGCCAAGTACATCATCTTTGTATGTAAATAATTTAGATTTTTCAAATTATATGCATTTTACACGGTGCTCTGGAATATATATAAATGCAATTTTGTGGTAACTCTAATATGATAGCGGATTTAGTTTCTAGATCATGTATGGATGAAAATAGTACAAAAGAAAGAAAAAAAAAATGATCCACGACTTTTTGGCGGAATATTCTTTTTTTGATTTGCGAAAAAAAAATATGCCGACAAAAAGTCGTGGATCATTTTTTCTTTCTCTCTTTAGTCCTATTTTCATCCATACATGATCTAGAAATTAAATCGGCTATCATATTAGAGTTACCACCAAATTGCATTTATATATATTCCAGAGCACCGTGTAAAATGCATCTAATTTGCAAAAATCTAAATTATTTACATACAAAGATTATGTACTTAGCAAAAAAAAAAAAATTGATACTATGCGTATTTTTGTCAAAACGCGAACTAGAACGAATTTCAAAAAAAGCTGAGACCCGTATTTAATTAAATTGACTAAAGATTAATATATGTTAATTTGGCATTTTTATTACAAACAACCCCGAACAAAAAATTCAAAAACTGTTTTTTTTTACAGAATATCGTTAAAAAAAAGGACATGGATGACCGTCCTTGGCCAAATTGTATATACAGTTGGACGCGCCCTAAAAAACCCTTTCTTATGATACCCATATTGTATATGTTGGTAAGGAAACAGATTCTTAAATTAACAAAACATGCAAAAATGGACCCTTTTTCAAAATGGTCCAGCTCACGAGAGGTCAAAGCTGGAGCCGAAATATTTTAAATGTCATCTTAAAAAAGTACAAGGTTCATTTTTAGGAGGGTACATCGAGCACTTTTTTTGGTGAGTCGCTCTAATGTATATACATCGACTTTCGGCTTATAGGCTTTTTCTACTTTTTTCGACTTTTTGAAAGTCGACTTTCTTCCGATGAAAAAGTCTAAAAGTCAACTTTCTTCCAATGACAAAGTCGAAACGTTTACAATCTGTTTGATGAGATTAGTCTTTTAATGAATTTACACTTCCACGAAATCTGGTTTAAAATTGAGTTTAATCCAATTCACTCATTCACATAAAATTTCGGAGACAAACTGGATTTTGGCTTGATAACAACAAAATTCTATAAACAAAACAAAATAAATAAAATAACCTCAAACTGGAAATTTTGCCTAAAAAGTTATTAGTTTACTGGCGGTAGACAAAATTGCAGCGATTATGAAAGAAACAATGTTAGTTTTTCTGAAAAAAGTGTTTTTTTTTTTTTTATTGGGGATGACTTTTTGGAAGCATGATATTTCTATTTATTCCTCTCATCACCATATCAATGTTGATTGCACAAATTGTCTTCGCCGGAAACAAAAATCAGTCACTGAATGATGAATTGAATTTTTCTTTAAATAAAAAAATGCCATTTTATTAGGTTTAACACTCGTTTCATTTAGTTTTCCTTAATTAAATAATTTTTTTTATTTGTTTACATATTCTCTCCCACAAGGTGATGCCATATCTGGCAAATTTCTCTCCCAAAATATGGGAAAACACAGTGTTGTATTGATACAACCTAATTTTGAACTTAATTTTAAACCAGGTTGTCCGAAAAGCCACACTCATAGAAAGAAAAATGTAAATATAACAGAAAAAGCTACTAAAAATTAGTTAAAAATGACGTTGCAGAAAAAACTGCTAAATTTATCAGATTTTAGATTGCTGATCTCATAAGGGCAGACTTTTATTCGCATTAAAAAAAAAAAAAAAAACTAAAAACAAAATAGAAATAGAAATAAAAGTTTCACATTTTTAATGATTTTTTTTTCTACTAATATTTAGTAAATAATTATGGACCCCATAAAATTTATTTACGAAGTGCATAAAACAATAAAGATTATTCCAAAATAAAAATCAAGTATACGACAGTGAATTATGCGAGTTTTTGTTGAATTTTGTAATGTAACAAGTAATTTTATTAATTTGTTAATGTTTATTAACCATACGACAAATAAAATGTAGTAACATATATTATGAAACTAAAATTAAGGAGCATTATGAAAACTTAAAAATAATTCGTATGAACAAAAAAGGAGACAAAACTAAGCTCTGGTTTTTTACAAGACGTTTTTACAACACGTTTTTGTGTTGAATGTATTTTGGTATTGTTTTTTCGTTCGTGTGAAGAAAAGCGTCATCTAAAAACAGGGTATAAATTACAAAAATAAATGATGAATTCAATTAATGTTAAGTAACAATAAAGATGGGGTGATAATGCGTTAAAAAAAAATAAATGAAATATGTGATTATTACAAATTCTTAAAATAAATTATAAAAACTATTTTTTTTTTAAGAAATTTGAAATAAAATTGCAATTTGTACACTAAACAATTTAACATAAAGAACACATTCACAATACTTTGAAAATTGCTTGTTAGCCCTCATCACTAAATTCACGTTCATATTGTCGGGCTGATTTTATTGACGATCTTGGAGCACTTGAATGTCGTGTCGTGAGTGTAGGCGTTACATTACGCAATCTTTGCTTGGCCGCACTAACAGCTGATGATGTACTTGCTTGATTAAGACGATAACGTGATGATGATGACGATGTATTTATTGATCTTGAACTTCGATAATTATTAATTTCATCATTATTGTCTTCATCTTCACTTATATCACCATTTGTATTAGATTCCTGATAACGACCATTATACGATTTACTATAATGTGACTGTTGTTGTTCTTCTTCATCCTGCTCATCATTGAGACTAATATCAGAATCATCTTCAGAATATTTTGAAGATTCAAAATGTAAAATTTCTTCATCACGCAAATGAGAAGCTCCTTCTACAAATGCTGCAAAACGTAACGGATCACGTAGTTTACTCATGACCTTTGAAGAAAAAATTAAAAGAAAATATTTAATACGTTAAAGTAAAGTTTTCAAACAAATTTTGTATTAAAAAAAAACTTGTACTGATATTAAGTTTTCTATAGAAAAAAACTCATTCTAAGACATTTTAGCGGAAGTAAAATTTTTAGATTGTGAATTTTTTATTTTTTTTTATTTTTGAAATCTCTGTTTCTGATACAAATTTAAGGATTCAGGGACATTTAAGTATAAAAAATTCTAAGATGTTGGGAAATATGTCCTACTGAAAAGTGCGACATTTTTCCTATTGAGCATTTCTCAGATTCTATTAAATCCTTAGCCATTTTCGTAGGACGACTTTTAAGATTCTAAGTAATTTTTTCAATAGATTTTTTCGATTTTTTTTTTTGATTATATATTTTTTTTTGCACACTAAAGTAACAGCTTTTTCTTTTGTTTGCTAAATTTTTGCTAAATTTTTACCTACACGTAATAGGCAATCATGTATTAATAATAGAAATAGCTTTCTGATTTCATTTTGAAACAAAAACCTCCCGCATAAAGTGCATTTCCTTAAAATGCATTTTTTCATTTATTACTTATTGTGTTCATTATTTTGCGAATTTTGATGTCTATGTTGCGAAACAACGCTTTAATCTGTTTGATCACAAATTTGAAAATGTTTGTGTACTTTAAGTTGGATATGCATCGTTATTGTCTAATTACGTTAAATTTTTAGCTAAATATTAATTTTTAGTTTAATTAAATAAAAAAAGGATTATGCGGAAAACTTTTTGAAAACCACGAAAAATAAAATTGCGTTACTTTATATTTTTATGTGCTAATATACGTCTAGGGTAGCTAAAACTATATAAATGTAAAAAAAAGTAAAAAAGTTTCAACTTCTAATAACCCGATTAAAATTAATATCATGCTTTACATAATCATACGAAATTAAATATGAGTCTTAATACAGTTTTATCCGAGAAATGGGCATAATAATTATATTTGCATTAGTTTAGTTTTAATTTGATAATATCAGATTAAATAACATCCGAATAATGACGCGATACAATTTAATACGATTTTATACAGCGGTATAAATTTATATGTGAACTGATACTGAAATATACAAAATAAGCTATAGTTGTGTCCGGTTTTTGATTTTAAAACTTCATGAAAATCCAAAATATCTATTAATCCTTTTAGACTTTAGCCACTTGCAAATTCCATAGCATTTGGAAATTTTATTATATTCAAAAATAAAAAAATATAAATGAAGATTTTGTGGTATTTATTAACTTACACCATTGAATAACAAAGACGGAAAAAACGTTGAAACTAAATTTAGAGTTTTAGATTGAAAAAAATATTAGATTATGTCAAAATACACAGAAAAAATCATTGTCAAAAAAAAAAATTCAATTAAACTTTTGTTCGATTTCAAACTTACTTTCAATTAACTGTTTAATTGAAATTGAATTTGGTATAAAAAAATTTTCAGTTTTTATAACATATAATAACAACATTGAAACAAATGCAAAAATTTTAAAAAGTCGCCAAAATTAAAAAAATCGTTTAAAGTTGAAAATTCGCGTTTCTTTAATTTTGGTCATTTTTTTTAAATTTTTTTTTTAATTTTGGCGTTTATTTTGGGAGTTTTTTAAATTTCTGCAATTTTGAGGATTGTGTTGGCAATTTTTTTTTTTTCAAATTTTGCGATTTTTCAAATGGTCTAATTTTTCCCAATAGTAAACAATATTCAATTAAATTTTTAATAGATGTGTATAAAACTATATGTAATTGAAAATAATATTAATTAAATAGATACAAATTATTTTAGTTGTTACTACAATTGCATCAACACGACCGAATTTAGTTAAACTTTTGCTGAATCAACAAATATTTTAATTAAAACTCAATTTTAGTTTTTTCTGTTTAGTTTGCATTGTCTCAAACAATTTTTTGATTATATTTTAAGTCAAAGACTTCGAAATCTCTTATGAAAAGATTTTATTTATTGCTTTTTGTCGAAAATCAACTCTAACAATGATAGCCGCCAATTTGCAGGCGATGTTTTCTAACGAAATTTTAAGATTCGAATCATATAAAACTATTTCCTATTTGATCCAAGTCAAAAATAATTATTTTCATATTAAATTTATCAATAACATTGTTACTTTCTAACGAATTGTATTAAGTTTTTAAATTTGTCAAATCATTTCGGGGGGGCTCTAGCCACCAAGCCCCCCCCTAGCTACGTGCCTGTGTCCGAGCATGTTCAATTTTTGTGGTAGTCGAAAATAGCATAAATCATTTATGAATACATATGAATCTTGTATGAATGCAAGAGGACATATGTATATGAAGCTCACATATGTGTGCTCATGCATGGATCCATTTCATTTCATTTATTAATTCAAAAACCAAGCCCATAGGGCCAAATATGGTTCGTATTCAACAATAAATTTTTACAAAAAATAAAAAAATAAATTTATAATTTAAAGAAATGCCTAAATAAATAAAATTATAACTAAAGTTTAACGGTCCAAAATGTAGCAATAAGATTATCAAAATAAGTAGACGATTAAAAAATAAAAAATATATGAAAAATGATTGTAAATTATCAAAATTATAGTGAGTGATTAAAAAACTGCCTTAGTTTGCGTTTAAACGTAGCACTTGCAACAACAAAGCTTTTAAGAGATCTAGGTAATGAATTCCAGACTCTAGTTATCCTCACATTAAAGGATCTCTCGAAAATAGAAGAAGATTTTTAACAGGGTAATTACATATGGTGGTATATAATTATATATATAAATATACTCGGGTAATACGAAATATATGGATGATAAAGAATTTCAATTTTTAAAAAACTTTAATTTACAAAATCTCAAAACTCACCCTCCATTGATTACAATTAGGACTGCCGGCATAAGATCTCAGTTCATCCAACGCTTTTGTGGTCTCCCTAACACCCTGTTCATAATACTCTTCATTGGTCAGAAAACGTCGTTTAGGAGGAAATTTTCGTAACCATAAAGCACGGCCCTTATACCACAAAGAACGAGGAAAATAATGTAAAATTATGGTAATAATGATTATAGCAGCTGTAGCTTCCTCATAACGACTAGAGGAATAAATCATAACCAAAGACATCAATTGCAACAGCCACTTGATAATATTTCTGGATCGTTCATTGGTGGGAGGACCCCAGCGATAGCAGAAAAAGAACGACACAACACCGGTAATAAAAATATACCAAAACACATAAATGCGATAGGTCAAAATGATAACTTGAAGATTTTTCCCATAACATTTGTATGACATATAAGCCAATGGTCCAGCCACCAATTAAAACGCCATACATTGCAGTTCGTCTGGAAGAGACAACAAAAACAATTTAAGAATATATTAACTAATAAATCGAATAGTTATTAAACCTACCTTGGTATTAATTTACTTGACAACCATATCAATAACATAAATGATGAACAAATTCCTAACGCCACTCCCGTAATATAATAAAATACGGCATTTTGTGATAATTTCCCAGCATACTGAAATACCAAACAACCTACCAACAATTGGATGACACGCCAAAAATCTACTCTTAATTTATGTAAACGTATACGATATGTTTCCGTAGTTTCCAACCCCATACAACTAGAGGCAAAGGGTGACAACTGCAAACGCGTACGCTTTTGACTAAAAAGATTAAAACTAAACAAAGAACGATGTTCTTCATAATGTTCTTGAACTTCAGCCGGTGTAGATCCATCATATTGTGTATAATCATCACTCTCAATTTCCAATATTAATTCCACCGTTTCAAAGAGTCGTCTCAAGGTTTTCTCTTCTCCCTGATAGCAATAAGTGCGTAAATCTTTTTCAAAGAAACCACGATGTCTACGTATTGGTTCATAATTATAAATTTCACCAGCTTCCAAATATTTTACTGCATAAAAATAGAACAATGTCGTATAATTTATTAAATTATTTGTTTAATGCCCAACGTTACCTTTGCCTTTAATGCTATTGTGTACATCATTGTTGCTTTGTATAACTTCTGCTGGATTTGTCAATTGTAACACACAAAATATTATAACAAGTTTTAACATCGCCATTTTGTTTATTAATTTATTATTAATCAAATGCTCCACATTATTAATTTGTATTTAAGTAATATTGTGTAATTAATTTCCAAAAGTTTTGTTAAAAATAGATTACATTAAAAAACACAGCCGGCTTCATTTGCGTATGTCAAACTTGTTTATGAAATAATTAGTGTTGTAAATGTATGAAGTTGTTAATACCGGGTACTCGAAACTAATATTATTAAAGTTACATACTATTCCAGAATAGCTACTCTATAACTTCAGGCTCGATATTTAGAGTATTTTTGACTGATTCTCCCGTTTACCATCATTGTCCATTTATATTATTATTATTAATCTTTATCTTTATTAGTATTCATAATACTTTAAAATACATAACATTTGTTGATGCTATTGTGGATTATTATATTTTACATAATTTACAATATGTTTTTTTTTAAATCTATTTATATTATATATTTATATATACTATTTACCAAAATTGCGGACATATAATTAATCCCCAATACTGGGGTACCGTATACAAGAGCAATATTATTGCGCAATTTTTTTATTTTACTCTTTAATTCTCTACCACATATGGGAATAGAATAAAAAATAAAAAGTACATTAATATTGTCAGTGTATGAGTACCTTTTGAAATTAAAATGAAGTAGTTTCAGGTACTCAGTTGAAAAGAAGCGAGTATCATTTCTTGCAACACTGAAGTAGCAATTATTAAATGTGATGCCAAACTTAAATGTGAACAGCATTGCCATATATAAAAAAATAAGTTAAAAAATTAACCCTTCATCAAAAAAATAAAATTGCATGCCACTGTGGCCAAGTGGTTAAAATTGTACTTTTTTTCAGCAAATTTGCCTACAGCTCACTGTTTTAAACGAATTGAAAAAAAATCAAATTTTTAAAATAGCTTGTCCTAACTGCCGTTTGATTCCTTATGGCCGATTTTTAAAATTAATTTATTTTATATCTTTAATAAATAGTCAAACTCAGCGAAATTCAAATTTTTTTAATGTTTTTGCTAAAAAAAAATGTAAAACTTGTGGGATATAAACGAAATGTATCTAAACTTTTAGGTAATTTGATTTTCTATTGATAATCGCTATTAAATATTCTAGAAACACCATTAGAGTGATGTTTAAGAGTAAAGAAAATTACATAATTTAATTTAAAAATTTGTAAACTTTTTTAATTAAAAAACATGACATGAGTTAAGTGATGGTCTTATTCAAAATGCAAATCTGTGGAAATTTCGTAAAGTTATTTTATTGTAGAGCCAAAGATTTGCCTTTTTATAAAAAAGTTCAATGCTTTTGGTAAAATATTAAAAATGTATACTCAGTTTGACAGTCGAATCTACTGAAAATTACAGTAAAAACAACTGTAGTTTCAGGTAAGAAGACGACAAAGGTAATTACCGTTATAACTAAAAAATGTAGCTTTTTTTAACTGTTCAAAAAACAACTGGCAAATGCAGTAAAAACAACTAACAATGTCGTAAAAACAACTGAAAATGTTTTACTACAAAAATCTTGAAACAACTGAAAATATTAAAAAAGTACTGTTTTTTTATTTTTTCAATATTTTAAAAATATTTTTCAATAAAAAAAATATTTTTTTCTTGAACTTAAAATGCAAAGTCAAAACTCCAAACGCTAGTCCAGTTCTAACGTTTTTATGCATTGGAGGTACCATGAAATTTTCTAATTATTATTTGCAACCTATGAGCATTTCAATAATAACAAATATAAACTATACGAGAATTTTTAAAAACTCGAAATAATCTTCGATTTTCGAATAACTCACAAACAGTAACTGTTTACTGCAAAATTACTGTTTGTTTATTAAAATACAGAAATAAAAGCTTCAAACATCTGTTACAAAAATACAGTATTTTTCTTCAGTTGTTTATTTAACTACTTGACTGCGTAATTAAAATAAAAAATGAAAAAACCTTTAGAGTAGACGTATAATCATACACTCAGAATGTGCTGTAAGTAACTAACGTGTAGTTAGATCATTCGGGTAGTAAAAAGTAGTAGTTGTTTTAACTGCTATTGTAGTCATTTTTCTATGAGAAAATTAAAATCTACTAATTTAGACAGTCATTGCAAAAAATAACTAACCAAAAATACTGCACTTCAGTAACAGGTGCTTAATTTTTGTTAGTTATTTAAAAATAGAAAGTTATGTCGAGTTTTTAAAAATTCCCGTTTAGTTTACGTAGCGTCTACGGAATAGCAAAAACGGATTATAAGGAACAGCCAATTTGATTCGAAACCGTTGAAAGTCCGTCATTGAGGGACCTTTTACGAACCGTTTTAACGTGTGTAAAACTGACTCGAATCCGTTGAAAGTTCGTCATGGACATACCGTTATGTTAAAAAATTTAAGGTACAAAAAATTTGAAATCAAATTACCGAAAAATGTTTGATGTAATTGAACCTATTTCTATAAAAATTGTCTGCAAATGGTGCGCAGGCCATCCGTGTAGTGAGTGAATTTGTTTAGTTTGCGAATCCGCTAAGTAAAAAAACTGTACTTTATTTTTAAATACGTGTATAGTAAAATTTCATCAGTTTAAAGTTTCGCAATCTAAACGAAATTAACACCCTAAAAAGTATTTGTGGATGCGTACTGCCATTGCGACGTATTGATTATGCGTTGCCGTTGTATGATACGTTATTCTATATGTTACAGAAGCAAAATCTAAATTCTGTTCTTCACTTTAATATTCCTTTTTTTTTCATTTATTATTTTTTCTAATTTTATTAATTATTAAATATGCAATATTATTTCTAACACATAAAGTTTGCCAAATTTATCATTTTTTTTTATAAAACTACGCTTAAAGTGTTTTTTTTTTGCAATAATTTATGTTCATTTTTATTTAATATTTTTACTTTTTAACACAAATAACAGTTCGAATCTGATTCTTTTAGCGAACAGTCGTGTTTATAACAGAAGCGCTTAGTATAGTATAATAAAATAACAGTTAAATACAATTGTATCAAACTTTTGTTTTTGTTGTTGTCTATTCCTTTTCTCCTTTGAACTGGCACACGTGATAGTTAATTAACACAAAAACAAATAAACACCAAATCCACCGATGACCCGAGGGCCCAAAGCATCTCGGTACAAAAAGCAGAATGCAGTGAAAAAATTAAAACCTCCACAACAATTACCGGTTAATGTTAACATGCCGTCTTCATCATTCAACAGATTCGGTATACTGTCTCAATTCAACGATATGGACACAGTTCCAGATTCAAATTCAAATTCAAATTTAAAGGAAGTCAAACAACGTAGACCACCTCCAATTGTTGTGGAAGCCAACACTCCATTTACTGAAACTATTAGGAAACGAATGCATTTACAAACGTACTTCCATTGGTACCAAGGTTTTTCCTCCAAGTATAGAAATGTACGAATGTTGTAAGCATATTTTAAAAGAAAATAAAAAAGAATTCCTTTCTTTTAACTCTAAAGAAAATAGGTTATTCACCACATTTTTGTACGGTTTACCCAAAATCAATACTGACGTTATCATAACTGAATTAAAAAACTATAATTTAATTCAGTTCCTACAACAATGCTGTCTATAAAGTGCAATTTACTCGAAAAACTTTTAACCCAAATTCACTACAAAATGTAAGAACAATTTCAAACATTATTATCTCGTGGAAAAAGTACAAACCAAAAATAATGACAAACCAACTCAGTGTTGGAATTGTCTGATGTATAGTCATGGTGGCGAATATTGCCATCGTCGTGCTGCCTGCATGATTTGCGCTGGCGAACATCATACTAAAGAGTGTCCATATAATACAAATGAAAAAAGACCTGCAGTCTTCTCTTGCTTTAACTGCAAAAAACATCGAAAAGAGCGTATTGATCACTCTGCTAATGACGTCAATTGTCCGTTACGTTCTCTTTATCTGGAGACAAGGGCAAGAGCAACTTCCAAAAATTCTCAAAGAAACAACAACACACAAGCCCGTAAGGTATTTCAATTAAACAGTGGAGATTTCCCAAACATTAACAACAATAGTGCAAACATCAATAACAGGGGTGCCCAAGGCCTATGCGCTTGGTGCTCATTTGTTTTTGTAAAAACACTTAGCTATAGGCTGTGTGTTTTAATACACATATAGAGCGGCTCAGCACTAGCAATACGAAATACACAAACAACTTTGTCTTATTAGTTTTTTTGTCGTTCTTCACTGTATACACGCAAGCGCAAAGCAACAACACTTTCGTATGCTTTGCTGGTAAACATTGAAATATTTCTTTCTTTTTTTCTTTGTATGTATTGGTTTTTACAACAAAAAATATTGAATAAAAATTAGTTTTTCTTTAAATGTATTGGTGTTTGCTCTTCCATAAGGAACTTTTGGGCACTCCTGATCAATAATAACAACAGATTTAATACCAACGTTACATACACTGTTGCCAGGTTTGACGATTTATCGTCATTTTGACGATTTTTAGGACCTAAATTACTAAATGACGATTAGACGATTTGTGCTTCCAAAATGACGATTTGTTTGACAAACGTTTAATATGTCAGCAAAACATGTTTATTTGCTGTTATTTAAAAATCACCGGATCTATTTTTGGATTTTTATTATTTCGTTAAAATTAAAAACTATTTTTTATTGAAAGTTTAGCAAAAAGTTATTTTATGGATTCATGTTAGGTTCATTTTAATTTATTTTCTGCACTTAATAAAGGTAAAGTCAACTGCAAATGTAGCTAAAAACAATTGAAGTTTCACTTGAAAAAAGAACGACTTACATTTTAGTAAATTCAACTAACATAGTCATTTGTTTTTTACTGTTCAAAAAATTAACTACAATTTTTTTTTTTTTTTTTCGAATATACAAAGAATATATCATAGATATGGCATCACTTACAACATATGGGAAAACAGTGGACATTAGAGTGAGGTAAGTTTCTAAAAATAGAACTGTCGTGTTGTTGGAGTTGTACTTCTGAGATTATGTATGCAAGAACAAGAACACCATGTATTGGATAAAACTAGTTTTAATCACAACAAAACTCGACCTGACGATAAATTAAATTGCGTTTTAAGATCAAAATTTGTCAAAAAAATGTTCAAATAAAAGACAATACAGTAGTTTTGACTTAGCTGCACAACCAACTTCTGCACGAGTTTTTGTGCAGGTAAGCCAAAAGCGTTACTAACTCAAATTGGTTACCTGCCTTAAAGTGCAGGTAAACTAAATTGTTGAAAACTGCAAAGACCAGATATGATTTAATTTATTTTTATTAATTGTTTATTTCATACAATAGAATTTATATAAAAAACAACAAAATGAAAATAAAAAACATTCATAAAAATTTTATAAGGTTTTTACATACAAATTTATGTAGGAACAAGCGTTAACTAACCTAACTAACTAAGTAAGCAAAACATAAGAGGCAGCTAACGGCGATCTTTTGTATGAAAATAATGCACAACTGCCAAAAACATGAGGCACTTATTTTAAATGCGCAGGTATACACAGTGCACTTAATGAAGGCAATTGCATACGTAATTTTGTAAAATAGCAACGAAACCATAATTTTGTGCAGTTATGTGAAAAGTGCACGTAAGTAAAAGGCAGTTAAATCAAAACTACTGTAATACTATTTTATAATAAATTTAATCAAAACTAGTGAAAATATAACCATTTTTCAGTAAAACAGCAAAAACTTCTTTATTTTAAATAATACACATAATTATTCCTTGGGAAGCCTTTCAGCGTTTGGCTCTGAACTATAAGCATGTGGATTCCAATACCGAGTGGATTCCAATACTTTTTTTTTAGAAAAATGCTACTTAACATTGTGAAATCATATCGGAACTCTACATATAATTATGCAATTTTATTCAATACCACTCCCACATATTCAAAAAATATGATTCATAATTTGATGAATTTGTTTTTTTTTTACCAAAAAAGTATTTTTTTTTATATAAATTTGTGTGTTTTAAGACTATTTGCATCAAAATTTGGTATTTTTAATGCGGTATATACGAATACAATATGTAGGATGGAAACGTGATATGCCCAATATGCAAAAGGCAAGGAGTCAATGACTCAAATTTTACTATGAAAATAAGAGTTTTCGCATTGTTAATTGTTAATTACCAATGGACCTAAAATCCACTTTATATACAAAAATTCCTTGTCCATAAATGGATTTTTTCTCAAACCTCAGGGCCAAATGCTGAAAATATTACCAAAGGATAATTATGTTTCTACTAAAGATAAGTAAATCTTATGTTTTTTATTAAAGAAACTTGTATATTTTCACTAGTTTTTCTTGAATTAACATTAATAAATAAATATTATCCCACATTTTCTCTTATTTTAAGAAAGTTTGTAACATTTTGGTTTAAAACGCATATTAAGGACTATTATCCTGATCAGTCGTAATGCTTAATTTAGGTACTTTTTTTTGCCGAAAATTTACCTAATTGACCCATACTAAATAGCAAAAAGTAATTAGTTCTTTAATAAAATTAAGATTTTTAGTGAAACTTAAATTTATTTCCGTGTTTTATAAAAAAAAAAAGATGAAATGCGTGTGAATAAGATTATTTACATTTTCCTTTTAGCAGAGTGATAAGTAATTTAAATGATGTGGACAACTACAAAATACGTATGACGATATGCGAATATATTATAGTAAATAAAAATACACTTAACAACTCATAAAAAAAAAAAAATAATTAAATAAATTTTTATATATAAAATAAGCATTTTCTGTTTAGGATAAAAAAGATAAATTAGTTTTTATAAAAAAAAAAAAAACTCGAAACGAATTAAAGTAAAACATTATTCAAACAAACAAAATAAAACTTATTGAAAAATAAAATATTTATGTAAAACTAATAAATACAAAATATATTTAAACAAACTCGAGCCACTTGCATTAAAAAATGAATAGAACAATTAATGAACTGAAAGGGATTGAATTTGTATATAATAGATAAAAAAGAATAGATTAGATAAAGATAGATTAACAGGACACAATTTTCAACATTTCACAAAGTTTTTCATGGGCATAACGTATTTTCTGATATAAATCCTTAGAACAACCATGTTGTATTATGGTCGAAAAGCGATAAGTGCGGAATTTTTTTTCATGATCCATATATGTAATAGCATTCATGCGAGGACATAATATAATTTTCATATGATCAGAAAAATTAAGCTGTACGGTGCCATTAGTTAAATGCATTACTACTGCACATGTTGTTCTAGACCAGGAATGTAAATGTGGCATACGTGATATTTGATCCGATTCAAATTTTAGGTTATTGGCTCCTGCCTTAGCCAATTTTTTAGTCATATAACGTTTAAAATATGAAAGTAATTTCATTTTCTTATCCAACGTTTTAGAATAATCCGATGTAGTCATATAGGATTCTTTGCCTTCTTTATCAATAAAATGAACATTACTTTGATTTGGCAGCAATATTAGTTTCGTGTTATCGTCAAACATAACACCAATACTCTCATCACACAATTGATAACCAAAACCATATTTATCACTATAATCCACCCATTTATAAATCCAAAATAAGGGTTGAGCAGCAGGATCAGTATTTTCATCGCCCAAATTGCCTTGCAACAAACGAGGCTTGGCATTTAGGAGATTTGTTATTTGTTGTTGTAAACTTTGAATATCACTACGATAGTCTTCATTATGCCGACATACCTGAACCGAAGCGGTTGTTAACATTATGTAGATTATTTTTAGGGAATGTTGATTTTAAACGTGTATCATCTTTAAGATCATGTTTACGATTGGCTGCCTCATGTTCCATAGTTCCACACGTGTTACATAGTCGATTAAGTTCCATACGTGGTGCCATGGTTAGACAAGAGCTAGGCAAGAACGTTGGCACTGGAGCACTGCTCAAGAATTCAAAATGTAATAAATCTCCAATGGTAGGACGATTTTCTGGATTAGATTGTAACATGGCTGTAATCATATCAGCAGAAGATTTACTCAAAACACTGGGTACACTATATTCACATTTCTTAATCTTTGAATAGGTATCCTTCAAAGTCTTTGCTTCAAATGGCGTGTGACCCAACAATAGCTTATACATAACACAACCAATTGCCCAAATATCCACCTCATATGAGTGACCCTTTGCGGTTAATATCTCAGGGGCAACGTAGTTGGGTGTACCGCATAGTGTTTTTTTACGTTCACCCTTATATTCAATACGAGTGGCTAAACCGAAATCACCAATTTTAACATGTAACAAATCGTTTAAAAACAAATTGCCCAATTTTAAATCACGATGTATAATACGATTATCATGTAAATACTTAACACCGTTGATAATTTGATAAATATAGTAACGACATTCATAATCTGTTATAATTTGTCTACGCATTTGTAACTCCAGCATGGACCTATTTTTACACAATTCCAATACAATATAAATATTCAAACTATCTTCAAAGAAACCATGAAACTTTACAATATTTGGATGATTTAAACTTCTATGAATGGAGACCTCCGGAGCTATTTTCTTCTTTTGATTGTGTTTCATCATTAGTTTTTTGGATACAATTTTGCCAGCAAATACATGATTTGTCGCCACATCAATGATTTCATAACATTTTGCAAAACCACCATTTCCAAAGAATCGCATTCGTTTATAAGTTGTATGGCTTGTGGAATCATAAATCCATTGTGTTATGTCGGAGGTCTTGTCATTAACTTTTGTAGCCATTTTCAATTCTTCAGCGAGTTTATACACAAACAAATTACAGAAAAAGTTCCTTTCAAAACTATTTACACTAAAATTGTATTTTTTCCAGTTTGACAGTGATTAAAAAAAAAAAAAAAACTTTTTATAAAAAAAATAAACGAAGAAAACTCAACACGTGAAAGTAAATTAACAAATTATAAAAAGTTTTAATTACTTATTTTAACAGATTCCACACAACAAGTAAATTATAAAAAAGTTAATCGGAATATTATTAAAGAACTAAGAACTTTTTGCTATTTAAAACGGTTGGACCTTTATGATTATGAAAAGGACACATTACCATACCATTGTACCTAATTCGATTCACTTTTCCAAAAAGATTTAGAGAATAAATACATTTTGTGTTTTAATTTTGAAACATTTGCTCACTTTACTTGAGGGTTACACGATCAAGTTTTGCCTATCAAGTTTTAATACACTCACACTTTTTAGCAATACACTCACACTTTCTAAAATTGAAACGAAGAGGCCATTTAAACGACGCAATTTTTGCATGCAACGTTGCGTGCAATTATTGTTTGTTGGCAAACGGGGTAGAGAAGCAAGCGGGGTAGCAAAAATTGCACGGTTATCGTTTTTCAAGATATTTTTTGACATTTCTTTTTGCTATCGTATGTATTCTTGTTAATTTGCTTTATTCGTATTCGGCTTCTCAAGTGTTGTGTATCGAAAATATTTCGTAAAATAAAAAATAAATAATTTGGAATAAAGAACTATTTATATATTATTTTAAATTATATTATTTTATATTATATCCCAGCAAAAAATTTCCAAAAAGGTAAGCGGGTTTGTAATCAAGAATTTTGGGCAGAACGCATTCCTTACTAGATTACCTACTCGATTCTTTTAACAGGGCGTGAGACTAAAATAATTGATTCTTTAGAATTGATTATTTTTTTTACCGAAGAACCATATACTTTATATTTTTAAGAACTACATACATTTTTTAATAAAGAAATAGTTCCATTGTAAAACTACGAAGTACTTACACAAAAAAAAAATAGTTCCCTAGAAAAAATAAGAAGTACTTACATTTACAAAAAAAAGAAGTAGTTCCATAAGTAAATTCAACTTTTACTCACACGTGATTCTCCTAGGTACTCAAATATAACGATCAAAACTAATACGGAAATAAAATCCTAAAAAGTGAAACATCGAATTGATATGATAACATGGTTCTGTCATAATTTTGGAGCTATAAACCACGAAAATAAAAATTTTTCAAAAAAAGAACAATTCAAAATTGAAATACAAAATATGACTCACGCACAATCACCCTCGAAAGTTTTTTTTTACACTCACTCACGATAACGTCAGTAATGTCAACTACCACTCACAATTTTCTGCTCACGTGCGCTTCCCTAATTTATACCTAACCACAGTTTAACAAAATTTAGGCAACATGCAATTATTTTCCTGCAAATAAAAGTTTGTTTGAAAAAATATATGAGATAAATTCTTTAAAATTGTATAACTTCTTTTTTCAAAATTAGGAACTACTTCCAATAACGTCCTTTTATTAAAAAAAAGTATTTGATTACTTCTTGAGTACAAAAAGTTATACATATAAGTTAATAAAATTGTAATTTTCTTTTAAGTAAATGATTACTTTGTTATTGAGTTCATGCTTTCTGGTTTAAATTTAAAGAATTGATTACAATACTACTTGCTTCTTTGACTCTATCGTTGGAATGAGTTTGGTATTGCAGTTACTAAATTTGGCAATGAGATATATAAGCAAGTGTGGGCATCACCTTCTTTTTGGAATGTGTAATTTTTTCCTGGGATATATTATTAAATTATATTATTTTAAATTATTACGCATAAATTAAATTTCAACGAATGAACAATTAAAGAAGATTGGCAAAATAAACGTCAAAAAAATTGCATGCAAAAACTCCTCATGTAAATGTTAATGATTTTTAGAAGCAACTTTAAAAGAGAATTCAAAAATTGCCTGCAATTAATTTCTTCGTTTAAATTGCCTCGAACTTGCATCAGATTTTTCTTTCTAGTGGAGTGTATCAATTTACGTTCAAGAAAACAGCTGATTACAATTATTTTGAAGTTGTTTTTGTTTTTCCTTTGCTGTAGATCTTAAATTGCTTTCAACTTGCGTGCAGTCAATTTTTACATATTTTGACAAACAGTATATGTAAAAGACTAAGAGGCCATTTATTCGTAATAGTTTGACATTATAAAGATTCTCATTTTCCTGGTACTTTATAAGTAAAAGTTCCACTAGTTCTTTATTCCACATTATTTATTTTTTATTTTACGAAATATTTTCGATACCCAACACTTTAGAAGCCGAATACGAATAAAGCAAATTAACAAGAATACGAACGATAGCAAAAAGAAATGTCAAAAAATATCTTGAAAAACGAAAACCGTGCAATTTTTGCTACCCCGCTTGCTTCTCTACCCCGTTTGCCTACAAACAATAATTGCACGCAACATTGCATGCAAAAATTGTGTCGTTTAAATGGCCTCTTCGTTTCAATTTTAGAAAGTGTGAGTGTATTGCTAAAAAGTGTGAGGGTATTAAAACTTGATAGGCAAAACTTGATCGTGTAACCACTGTTGCCAGGTTTGACGATTTATCGTCATTTTGACGATTTTTAGTACCTAAATTACTAAATGACGATTTGACGATTTTTGCTTAAAAAATGACGATTTTTTGACAAACGTTTAATATGTCAGCAAAACATGTTTATTTGCTGTTATTAAAAAATCACCGGATCTATTTTTGGATTTTTATTATTTCGTTTAAATTAAAAACTATTTTTTATTGAAAGTTTAGCAAAAAAGTTATTTTATGGATTCATGTTAGGTTTATTTTAATTTATTTTCTGCACTTAATAACGGTAAAGACCACTGCAAATGCAGCTAAAAACAAATGAAATTTCACCTGAAAAAAGAACGACTTACATTTTAGTAAATTCAACTAACATAGTCATTTGATTTTTACTGTTCAAAAAATTAACTACAATTGTATTATGTATTAATGAGTGGTTCAGTAAGTGCAGTAAAATATTAACAAACATTAATTTGTTTTATTTTTTTAAATAAAAAAAAAAAAATACTGTACAAAATGAATGTAAAATCATAATACTGTAATTTAATGTGGTTTGTTTTTTAAATAACCTACAATTGTAGTCAAAAATGAAATTTTTTCTACAAATGACTGTTTTTTTCACTTAAAAATAAAGATACTGTATTACAACTGAAACAACGACAAATATTAACAGCAGAATTTCCCTGAGTATGTGCTTACTTTTTCATGGTTGGCAAACACTACCTTTTCATTACAATGTCAGTTGCTTTCCACGGACACACCAATGCCGTTATGAACGTTTTTAAAGCTACGATTCCAATAGTGGCATGTGTCTTTACAGGGTTTATTTCAAAATTTTACCCATTAAATTTTGTTACATCAACATTATAAATCGTCGTTTCGGTATTTTAGCGTTATTTTGACTTTAACTAGTTCAAGATATTTCCAAATCAAACAGGCTAAATAGAAAACTAAAACCGTTTTCATAAGAAGAAACATGTCTTTAATGGAATCGCTTTTTTTAAATGTCCATTCCGCTATTAGTGTTACTGTGATAGCCAATCGTTATTATGAAAATTATTGAATGCCAACCCGGCTTTTTTTAATATTTATATTTTTATAAAGTTTAATTAGTGTAAGATTGAGATAAAAATAAAATATTTTTTAAATTAAAAAAAACATCCAAGTTTTTGCGAAACAAACATCGAGTTCGAATATTCTCATTTATAAATCCAAAAATAAATCCGGTGCTTAAAAACCAGTTCAATAATAATATAAATAATGTGTTCCAAAGTGAAACTTCAGATATTCACAATTTATATTTGAAAATGGAAAAACATATAGTAATAAACAATATTTAAATAAAAATAAATAATAATATAATTAATAAATAAAATAATAAATAATTTTTAGCAATATTAAAAACCAACCCAAAAATATGAAATAATCAAAAATTTATTGTATTAAACTATGTCATCACATGTAATGCAATTTGAAACTTTAATGGAAGCCCAAATTTAGTAATTAAAGAAAATAACATTGTTAAAGAATTTCTAAACTATGTAAAAGAATTTAATAAAGTGCTATCGTTATAAAATGTCATGATTTTCGAAGTTTAAATTACAGAAAAGTGTAAAAAATCGTATTATATTACACCGATAGTACATGAGCATTTGAAATGTGAATTATATTATTATTTTTTTTTTATTAAAACTTTATCCCATTTGTAACAAATATTTTTTATTTTGACGATTTTTTGACGATTTTTGAAAATAAAATGACGATTTTGACGATTTTTATTGGAAAATTTTACGATTTTATGCTCAACATACCTGGCAACATTGCGTGTGAGTTTAATTTGCTGATATCAGCCACTACTGGGCATCCCTGCTCTAGAACTTAGAACTGCCGGTAAATCATTAATATAAAGTATAAATAAGAGGGGGCCCAAAACCGACCCCTGAGGAACTCCAGATAAAGGGTGGTTATATTTCAAGGGCCGATATTGATTTTGAATAAAACACAAACTATTTAGGAAATTATTGTAATTTTATTTTATTATGATATATTGGTATTACTCAATTATGTATGGAACAAAATATCGGCCAAATGGACGCCGCAACCACGGCGTCACACCTCCATCCGATGGTCCAAATTTTCAATGACGCTGAGGCATAATGGAGGTTCTATGCCGTTAATGTGCCGAATTATCTCATCCTTTAGCTCTTGAATTGTTGCTGGCTTATCGACGTACACCTTTTCTTTCAAATAACCCCAAAGAAAAAAGTCCAACGGTGTTAAATCACATGATCTTGGCGGCCAATTGACATCGCCATTACGTGAGATAACACGGCCATTGAATTTGTTGCGCAAAAGAGCCATTGCACACTGGTTGCACTTGTATGAAGGAGAGCGACAAAAATAGTTAGAATTAAGATATCATCTTGAAATTTACACAGTATATTTCTGATGATATAAAAATGACATCCTGATTCAATGGGCGAGGTCGCTAGCTCCCACCGCCCATTTTTTATATTTCTGTTAATAAGATATTCATTAAAACGTACGTATGTATGTATGTAGGCAATTAAGCACTTTATTGTTATAAAATTAGGGATAACAAATACATATTTCAAAAATGTTTAAAAATATAAAAAAAAAAATGTTTCATATGTACCCAAAAAAATTTGGTTTTTAAATTTGCTCCTCTTGCAGCAATTCAATTGCAGATTTTAATAACGTACTTTTCTTTTTACGTGGCAATTTTCGCTGACCTGAAATGAATGGATCTGAACTCAGCAATAACATGTTTAATAAATCCGTGTTTGTTGCAATTCTAGAATTCTAGGGCGTCCATGTTTATTGCCTTTTAATGCTTCTTCTTTAGGTGACGAAGATATGGTGTTTAGTCTTAAAGAGACGACTTCTTTGGTAGTCAGCCAGTCAGACTGATTTTTTAAAACCAGTGATTTTATGCGATTATTTTTTTTCCAAATGTAAACAATTCTGTCGCATAAATATTGGACACGTTGAATAATTCAGAAAACGCACCTTCCTCGCATTCAAAATCAATGTATTTGACAACTTCATCGAACACTTGCTGGGCTTTCACCGAATTCGAACATTTTTTAGAGCACCAAATCTCGAAAACTGACAGGCGAGAAAATATGCAGTGACGGGATGTTTCTATATAAAAAAAGTACAAAATACCTTCCAATAACAACAAAAATATCACTCTGATTAAATCAAACAACATTCGTTATATATACTAAAAACACATTAAACACAGAGGTTGCGTTAGTATATTCAATATATAAAAAAAAGATGCAAATTAATGCACCTGAATGAAACATAATCTTAAACTGAATACATCTGTTAACATTAACAAAATAATTCGGTTAGTCAGATGGAGTCTGAAACTATTTAAAACTCTATGTAATCTTTACGTAAATTAGCAAACCATGTAGAAAAAAGTACTTCTCCAAAATCTGTATTTTACTAAAACAACAACACAATTTATAAACTTATTTTGTCTTAAAAACAATTCCAATACCATTTACATTAATTTCCATTTTTAATAATTTTAGTAAGCACTTTAATAAACTTTATTTTAACAATTGAAGTTTCACTTTGTTTTCTTTGTTCTTTTAATCAACTTTTTACTTCTATGAATATTCACACTTTAGTTGTTTATATTTCAAAACTACCGTTAGAAATTATCAAAACAAATTAAGGAGAGGGAAATTGGATGACATTAGAGCCTATTTAATTTGCTAAAACGCCAATATATTAAGACAACTTTTTTCATTTTTGTCGTATGGGCGCAACCACAGTGCATTGTTTCGTTAGCTGTGTGGCAAGTGGCACCGTCCTGCTGAAACCACATATCGTCCACATCCATATCTTCCAATTCGGGCCATAAAAAGTTCGTTATCATCTCACGATAGCGAACACCATTCACAGTAACTGCCTGACCGGCCTCATTTTGGAAAAAAATACGGCCCGATGATGCCGCCAGCCCATAAACCGCACCAAACAGTCACTCTTTGTGGGTGCATTGGTTTTTCGACAATCACTCTTGGATTCTCATTCGCCCAAATGCGGCAATTCTGTTTATTGACGAATCCACTGAGGTGAAAATGTGCCTCATCACTGAAGATGATTTTCTTCGAAAATTGATCATCCACTGTTGCCATTTCTTGCCACCATTCTGCCCATTCACGACGTTTGGAATGGTCAAGAGGCTTTAGTTCTTGAGCCAATTGCACCTTGTAAGCGTGTAAATGCAAGTCTTTATGCATAATGTTCATCAACGACGAGCGTGAGAGGTGCAATTGTTGGGCACGACGACGAGTTGAGGTGGACGGCTCTTCAGCCACACTATCGCGAACAGCAGCAATATTTTCTGCAGTACGAGCTGTACGAGCATGCACTGGTGTTCTCACATCTTCTACAGACCCGGTTTGCTCGAATTTTTCCACGATTTTTGCGATTGTACGCACATTTGGACGATCAAATTGACCAAAAAAATCACGAAGTGCACGATATGCATTTTGATTTGAACGCCCATTTTCATAATAAGTCTGGATAACTTTAACACGTTGTTGGATTGTGTATCTCTCCATGGTTCAAATTGAGTAAGTCTGAAATAGAGAAATGTCAAATAAAATTCGGAAAAAAACTTGGCGTTTAGGTGTGGTTCACATTCAACATCGGCCCTTACAATTTAACCACCCTTTATAAGTGAAATTTGGTTAAAATTGCTCATACTCCTCCGTTATTTTTTATTGTTTAAATAAAACACACAATTAATTTAGGGAAGAAAATTGTCGTAGATTATAAACGTGCATTGTTTTTATTTTTAGTTTTGTATTATTTTTTTTTTTTTTATTATTTTTTGTTTTACTTTAAGGATAGGTACTTGTATAATGTTAAACTTAAATTTTATTAAATAACATTAAATTTTCATGTTTTTTGTTTTTTTTTTTTTTTTGTCATATCAGTTTTATGGTTAATTTTCAAGTATCTTGTTTTTTTTTTTTGAAATTAGCAAATAGAGACTTAATAATAAAAGTTTGTTTATCATTTACGCAAATTTTCATAATTTTTCTTTTGTTGGTTTTTATTTAAATATATTTTGTATTTTTTTATTTATTTATTTTTTTAAGAAAGATTGCATTAAAGTTTTACACCATTGAAAGGTATTGTTGCTTATAGTTAAAAATGTTTAATATTAAATTTTTTAAATATATATTTTTATAGAAAAAATTATTTGTTTTTTTTTTAATTTTGTTTTTAACTAGAGAAGATTTTTTTTTTGTATGTTAGTTAAGATTATTTAATTTTTTGTTTTTTGAAATAATAGTTTAAAAAAATATTTTAAAAAAATTTATATTGTAATAGTTTTATTTATTTTTATTTATCGAGAAAAAAATGTATGTTAATTATGAATAAATGTTCATAAGATTTATAACATGATTTCTTATTATTGAATATATATATATATTTTTTTTTTTAATATTTTCTGTAGTTATTGCAAGCAAAATATCTTTGTTTTTTTGTTAATTACCTGGAAAATAAATTAGATTATTTATGAATGTAGTAAATTGTGAATTTTTGTTTAATTTTTGTATATCTGTTTGTTTTAAGTTTATTTTAATGATCATGTTTATCGTTTAAAACAGCAAACTACGAGTATTTTATTTTCTGTTTTATTAATCTTGATTTTTTTTTTACAACATTTTTTTTTGTTTAGCAAATTTTGAATTTATTAGCCTTGTGCAGAGGATTTTCTGGGTTAAAAAAAAAAAATCTAATAAATATTTGAAATACAAATTTTACTATGAGTGTAAACGAAATGTAATTAACTAAAATTTATAGACTTAACAATAGGTGAATGCCTGTTTAATGCATTAATGAATTCATAAACAAAGTCAATGTTAAACGATATTTGTTTTTTATTTTTGGAAATTATTTAAAATCTGAATCATTTTGAAAAATAAGTAAAGTAATAGAAACATAATTTTTAGTAAATCGTGAAAAAATGTCTTAATTTTCAAAATTTTGCAGACCTGTTAATCTATCTCAAAATAACCAAAGTTTTGTACGCTCAAAATGGTTTAACAGTAGAATCTACTAAAAATTACAGTTAAAACAATTGTAAATTCAGTTAAAAAGTCTACAAAGTTTATTACCGATGAAATAACTAAACATGTTATTGGCCTGGGTTCTATATTCCACTACGAAGTGAAAGTGGAATCGTTTTTAATTCCACATTTTCAATTCCGCTGTGTTCTGAAAAACGAGTGAATCATTTTTTTCACGACGATTTCATTTTTATTTTGTTCTTAGCAACAACATAAAAAAATGCGAGAAAAAACCAAATTGTCACTTTAAAGTGAATGAAATTGCAATAAAGAAGAGTGCATTTTTTAACAAAAATAAAAATTAAACAAAAAATACTTATTTTTAAAATAATATAAAATGAGTTTCGCAATTGTGATTTCCTGGTATTTAAATAAAAAAGAAAAACAAAGAACGGAAAATCTAAATAGTAAAAGGCTTCGTGACTGTTCAAATCCTTTGGAACTACCAGAAAAATCGTAAGACAATAATTAAAACTGAGTCGCAAGTGTTTAAAATTAATAAAAAAAATAGTTTTATTGAGTATTTTAGATTAAATAAGTATGCATTTATGATAGTTTTAGAAGAATTATCACCATTGGCTAAAAGACAAGCATTCCAATTATTGGGCACATCACTACGCTACTTCGGACAAGGAATTTACCAACAAATGATCGCAAAAGACTTCAATCTAGCAGTGGGAAGAAGTACAGCATCAAACATCAAAAATTTTAACAAATATGTGTAATGTTTTGAAAACTGTCATATGCCCAAAATGGATTAGATTTGAAATCAGCCCAAGCCTTTTTCCAACCAGTTGCATCGTTTTCTGGAGGTCCTAAGCTGTTTAATGTAGTTGCTAAGTCCTTCCACAACTGATCTTCAACTGTTTTGTCGCCCCTCTAAAAACCTTTGGCCAAACCAGATTTTTTTTCCATGAAATGGGGCCTCATGTTCCGGATTCATGTGTTTTCCCGTAAAAAATACAACACTTTTTCAGTTAAATAAACGTATATTACAACATATCACATTTACTTGCATTGTTTGATTTTTTTTTTTTACGTTTAATATTCAAAATAATTTTATTTTCTAAAAAGTTTGGTTTTTCACACAATTAACTAATACCGTTTTACAATTACTTTTTTTGTAGTGAAATTGTTTTATAGAACACATCAAATCTCTTCAATTCCACTAGAAACAAAATGAAAATGAAAATGAAATTTTTCTTTTCAAATCACTTATGTGGAATTGGGAACACAAATTGAGCGGAAGTTTCACTTTCACTTCATTTTCGGAATGTAGAACCCATGCGATTGTTTTTAACTGTTGAAATAAAACTAATAAATGTAGTAAAAACAACTAACCATTTTTACCACAAACATTTTGAAACAACTGCAAAAGTTGATCGTTTTGATCTGTTTTTAACAGTTTTTTTTTCGGTATTTTAAAAATGTTTTTTTAATAAAAAAAAATGTATATTTTTTTTCTTTCAATTACAACAAAAATTTGTATTTCCTACATCCTACTTAAAATGGAATGTCAAAATTCCAAACGGTACTTCAGTTATAACGTTTTTATGCATTCGAGGAAGATACAAAGAAATTTTATAATTATCCCTTTGAGACCCAAGCTAACGATTGTGAGCTTTGATGTTTTCTCCTAAAACTGGGAATATTTCCAATATTAACAGATTTATTGAGATGCAAAAGTCCTACTATATTTTTAATTTACACTACACGAAAAAATTATAACATACAACATCAGGCGCGGATTCAGAAAAAGATGTTAGCGAGGGAAGTTAGCGTATTTTTTACTAACTTTTTTTTTATTTTTTACATTTTTGTATAGATATATTTTATTTTGGGGGAGGAAATATCCCATTTTCCCCCCTCCTGTTTACGCACCTGAACAACATTTTTTATAATGTATTTCTACTCCAGTAGTGCGATTCCGTAACTTATTAACGAAAAAATTCGGTTGTTACAATGTCAAAATACGATAACTAACAACAAAATTCGTTAAGAGTTAAGGGTGAATTAGCCAAGCGTAAACGTAAACGTATCTCGGTGTACGAAATTTAATAAGTAAAATAAGAATAGAAGATATTTTGTATATCTTGTTGTTTCATTCATATTCATTAAACATATAGAATACGTAAAAACACAAAGAAAATCTAATCAAAATAGAATTTTGTTGTCCGTTTACGTTTTCTATATGTTTAATGCATATGAATGAAACAACAAGATACACAAAATGTCTTCTATTCTTATTTGACTTATTAAATTTCGTACACCGAGATACGTTTACGTTTACGCTTGGCTAATTCACCCTTTATTTTTCAATTTTTTCTTACGATACGTGTTGTTTAAAAAAAAATCGTTAACTTATCAACAAAATTTTTTTTCAACTTCAAGTTAACGATTTTTGTCGTTACTTCATAAAATTTTAAAGCAAATAAAATTAAAATTAACAACTTTTGTCGGTCTCTTTTTTCAAATATTAAAAAACGACAAAATAACAATTTCGGTAATTCAACCGACATTTATCGTACTTTTAATGGATAGAGCAAAAAGCACTACACTTTAATGAAATAAATTAAAAAAATTAAAATTTAAATAAATAATTTTAAAAAAGTTGTAACGTGCAAAATTAAAAATTCTGTATAAAATCTGTGTGAGGGGTTAATATAGTATATCTCTTTCATTAATTTATATGCAAACGAGTTTTTTTTAGTTTTAAAGAATATTTTTAAATTTTTTCGCTTTTGTGTGTTTCGAGGATTAATAGTTAATCAGGCTAGACATTCTGTATGAAGATCGACAATTATCGTCAATTTTTCGAAGTTAAATTACAAATTTTTAATAACGTTAACAGTTTTGGTAAAAAACAACAATTTTCCAGAGTTTAGTTTCGTAAGTAGTATCGTCAAAACGATAGCAATTTAGGTATCGTTTTGTTCAAAACGATATCGCTTTTCTTAGAGAATCTCTCCGCAGATTAGCTTTGCTTTTTTTTCCAATTTAATTTATATTTGTAGCATATACTTCATTAAGGAACATAGATTCCTACACTTAGGATATTATGTAGGTAAAGACGACAGCAATTGAAGTCAAAAACAAATGAAATTTCACTTGAAGAAAGGACGACTACCATTTCATTCAACTAACATTTGTCATTTGTTTTTAATGTTAAAAAAATTACTAAGAATTGTAGTAAAAATTAACCACATATGTTTGTAAAAAATAAACACTTACTTTTTTTATTTTTTTATGTAACAAAAACCTACTGTCAAAAATGAATGTAAAATCATAAAACAGTCATTTGATGTGGTTTGTTTTTTTAAATGAACTACAAGGTTAGTAAAAAATTAAATTTGTTCTGCAAATGACTGACATTTACATTAAAAATAAAGAAACTGTATTACAATCCAAACAACTACATATTTTTAAAGCCGAAGTTATCTGAGTGTATTTTCGAATCCTTCATGCCAAATCTGTAATGTTGTGAAAACTTAAATAACATAATCTTTAATTGGTAATTATTGTCTTCCTTCGGAGAAAATACCAAGTACTAAAATAAGTTTTAGCTTAAAAATTGATAGGACTTAAAACATTGAGTTTTGCAATTATGTCAGTGGTCAAATAACGTTCTACGAAACGCGTTATGGTGTTTACCAGATCGCCAAATTTAGTATTCAAAAAAAGAGTTTATCACAAAAGTGACAACAACACTTATAACGCGGTATATCTTTTAGTATTTATAAAAATCATATTCTCCAACTGGTTTCACTGTATATGATGGTTTTTATACTTTTCGGTTGGAAAATTCACTTTTTCTAGAATGTGTATTATGCACTTTCATGTATTTGGAGAAATAAAAACTTCTAATATAATTTTTTCAAACTGGAGTTTTCGCATCATTCTAATAGTTCCAAACCACGATGCTTTAGATTGTTAAAAATCATTATGCTTTTAGTTGGATAAAATGGACTGACAAAAACGCTTATTTTATACTGAAAATTTTCTATTTATGCTTACAGTGTATGAAAAAAAATTATAATAATTGCGTCTAAAATAAAATATCTATTTATATATTTAAAAGTTAATTAAAATGTTAATTGATTCAATTAAATATTTGTTTAGAAACAAATTAAATTCAAATCAAATCTTTAATTAGATATTTTAGGTTGATAATTTTTTCTGTGTAGTAAGCCCTGTTTTCAAGATTTTTATATGGCATTAAGTATTTTTGGCGAACATTGGAACTGTTTTTTATATCAACTAGGCTATTCAATCGGTTAGCCGTTACTCGATTAATCGATAAATTTCAATCAAATAAATGTTCGAGTAATTTAAAATAGCCAATTTCGAGTAACGAATAACTCGAACAATTTTGTTCGATTAATCGAGTTAATAGAGTAAGTAAGAAAAACGATTTATTTCAGTTCAATCTTATGTTTTTTAATTTGTTTTGGATTAATAAATTGAAAGAATTACAAAATATAAAGTATTGTGGATTATCACTTTTATACATGGGGGTATTACTGAACTGAAAAAAAAAACATATTTTGCTTCTGTCATTTTGGAGAAAAAACTTTTTGCACCGAGACCAATTCCCAAAAAATCACATTTTTAACAATTTTCAAATGTATTTTTAAAATATTCTTGAACAACTACAGACATTACTCTATTTAAAGGTTAGTTTATGTCAACTAATTGTTAATTATCTTAATATTCAACAAAAAATCGTAACAATCGCAAAACTATTAATATTTTCAAGATTTGAATTCAACTAATTCATCCTCATCTTTTGGTGTTACAGCACGGATTGGGCCGTTCACGTTTTTCCGTACCTATATATTCACTTAATAACATAAATTAAAAAGGTGTATAATTTGCATAAAAATTAAAATCGAACAAAAATCTATCTTCAAAACTTTTTTTTAACGACCGTCAAGAAGTAATATTATATTTCTTTATAAAGTATTTTTCGAAATCATAGACTGCTTGCCATATTATTTTTTATATTTGCAAAAGATACATATTTCCCTAGTTTCTGGCAGTCGAACTTTATAAAAGCGAATAAAAAAGCCTCTTTAAAAAGTGAAACACCAAAAGTTTATGCTAAGTAGGATCATTAGAATTTTCAATTTGTTATATTTACTAACGTTTTATTTTTAATTTTGATAAAAAAAAATCATTTCGGAAGTGCTGACTTTCTATTAATTTTGATTGTTATTGTGTACATTTAAAAAAAAATTACAGAAATAAAATTGATGAAATTATTTGAGTTACTCGAGTAATTTCAAAAACTTACTCGATTAATCCAGTAAGTGCAAAACCTTAAAATCGATTTACACGTTTAATCGAACAGAAGTAAACCACAGTAATTTGAACATCCTAATATCAACCCACAATACGATAGATTTTAAGAATGTTTATGGCGCATTTGCCACGTTTTTAAAGTTTTCATGCCTTAATTTGGTTTTGGTGGCATTTGCAGCTGATGCAGAAGCTTATATAAAGTTCATACATTAACTTATTACATATATTCGGATGATATTTCAATATTACGTTTGCAAAAACTGCATTATTTTGTAATTAGTTTTGTTTTTAAAAATGATCAAACTTAAAACATATTTTTTGTAAGTTATAATTATTTCTTTAAAAGTTGTATCTTTAATTAATAACAATTTAAATATAAAATACCGTAAATGAAAGTAGTTTTACGATTTTAAAATAACATATAAATGCCTCACACATTTATGAATACAAACATTTATTTTAAAGCAAAGTTTTCGCGAGAGGCTCATAAATAAATAACTTTGTATGTTATAATTTCTTCGTTAGGTGTATAACTGAGGGGGACGTGTAAAACTTTTTAAATTAGTTTACGTTAAACTTGAAAAATCAAGAACCTTTTTCAAGCGACTTGGGTCTCAGGGGGTTATAATTTTCAAACACTGAGTATATCAATAATAACCAGGGACCGGAAGTTCATTCAAATGCATGTTTTTTTCCTTAAATCTGAAAGCAGGGTAAACAAAATATTTTTTGCGAATCAAAGACTTAACGTAAAAATGGCATCGATTTGTTAGTGCATATTTTTGCATATTTTGCTATAAATGCATAATTTGCTTTAAAT
Organism: Delia radicum; assembly: GCA_021234595.1. Lineage (NCBI taxonomy): Eukaryota > Metazoa > Arthropoda > Insecta > Diptera > Anthomyiidae > Delia > Delia radicum. The sequence goes on from CM037852.1 coordinate 156,704,989, forward strand.
GCATATTTTACTTACTTGGCTTTCAATGCATATTTTTTACTTATTTTGCTTTAAATGCATATTTTTATTGCATTTTTCTTTGTTTATCGTAAAAAACACTTTCAATTTTATTTTATATTTCACCAGTGGGTTTCTATCCAACTCAGTCTCTCTCAATCTGCCCTCTTTTTAGCTGTTCGTAAACTCGCACCAAGCAAATGCAAATATGTTGCAGAAATTTAAAAGTGTAAACTAATTTTTATCATCTTTTTGAATAACAATTTAAATGTTAACGATAAAATAAGCAAGATAAAATTAAAATATATTAAATTTTAATAGAAAATAGCAAAATAAAAGTGAGGGTTTAAAGCAAAATTTTTTTATCAACATGTTGCAATTATTTGTTAGTATAAAAAATATGTTTTTATTTGCTTGGCCGAGTTCGGTATTTTATTGCTGAGAGGCGTGGGAAGTGCAGTCTCTCTATTTGTATATTCTTTTTGATTTCACATGGATGTGAAAAAAACGATTGGCAGAACTTTTTATATTAGGTCCATTCGTTTACACCAAAATTTGCACAAATTTGTACTGGATTTTACTGAAATGCGTTCGCGTACACATAAATTTGCAAAAGAGAGCATCTACTAAGAGAGTAAAGTGACAGTTGTCAGCAAAAAACCTGCAAATTTTTACTGGACAAATTTTTGCCAGTAAAATCCAGTAGAAAATAAAAACATATGATTACATTAAGTAAACAAACAAAAATAAGTAATAAAAACATTTAAAAGATTAAAAGCTGAATTAAAAGGGCGGCAAGAACTAAAAATAATTATTTTCAACCTGAAACAAGTTAAAGTAGACAGTTACAATTATTATAGTAACAATTTATCAGTTTTCTAATATCTCTGTTAATTGTTTTTATTTACATTAATATATTAGAGATGTAAAGCTAATGAATATATGAATACTTCTTACTGCATATTATTCAGGGTACCAAATATCAAAATAAAGTATTCATGTATTTTCGTATGTTATTTAACTAGAAACAAAATTAAAAGTCATGTACAAACTAAACAGGTACAAAAGCTTCCACAAAAGTTAATTTAATTAATACAATTGCTACGAATTTATAATTATTAAAATGCAATGCATCAAGTACCAAAAACAATATATACTGGGTAGTCTAAATAACACTTATTTTACAACACTAAGCTTTTTAGCGCTCATATGTTTGAATTAACCTGCAAGTTTTTGCAATTTTTCCGTTCGTTTACTTTTTTGTGCAAGAGAGTAAAATTTTCATTTTGCCCAAAATTTACTCATCTACTGGATTTTACTGGAAAAGTAAACGAATGGACCTAATATATGTGAATACAAACTGACAACTTACCGAAGGTAAAGAAATTAAAAGAGTTAACACTGAACATGCCCAATGTCAAATTTTGTATGTAATTTCGTAGTACGTATAATTTTACTGAAAACTAATTAAAAATTACCTTGCACAAAAAAACTGCTATATTTATCATATTTTTTTGCTAACTGTTAATAAAAAAATAAGAACAGCAAAAATAAGTCGGTTAACTTTACAAAATGTAAGTTTTATTCGATGTGAATTTTAGTTAATTTAAAATAGCATTTTACTTTGAAAAATTAGCAAAAACTTTTACTAAATACTTGTAGACTCGAAATAGCAAACAAAAACTGTAATATTAATAAAATTGTTGCTATATTTACCTTAAATTTAGTAGAATGCAAATAACAGTTTATTTTGCTAAAATAAACAGAAATTTCTGCTAAAAAATTGTAGATTGCTGATTTTATAATGGCATAAAAGTCTGCCCATTAGCATCAACATTTTTTTTTCACATTTTTAATGATTTTTTTGTCTACTAATATTTAGTAAATATTTTTGCTGATTTTAGCAAATTATTTGGTTACTTTATATTACTAATATTTAGTTAAAAAAGTCTGCTGCTTTTTCTGGCAGTTTTTTCTGCAAGCTCATTTTTAACTAATTTTTAGTAGCTTTTTTTGTAATTTTTACAGGTTTATTTTTATGAGTGTAGAAAAAAACAAGCCAAATATTCAATTATGATGGATTAAGACCTAAAATCAATTAAATAGTTACAGCTTATTTTAAATGGTACCACAATTTCCTTAACCCTTAATATACCATTGGTTTCGACAGGAACCAACCCAAAAAAATAAAAACTTTGTTTAACAAATTTTTAAAAATGAATTAGAAATTAAGCTATTCGGTTAGAAAACAATATTTCCAACATTCTTTGGGAAGAAACTTTTTATGCACACTGCACGGTTTGGATGCAAAAAGGTGTCTAAACTTAAAATTTGTTACAATTTTAAAAATAATTGAAAAAATCTTAAAAACATATTCAAGTTGAATGAAAACCGTTGATAATGAGCATATAGTAAGATGAAAGCCTCAGATCTTATAATAAGTCTCTTATTTAGTACAAGATCAGACAGGACTCCATCAGGATAACTTTAAAGGACGTCGTCTTAACATGAAAACGAATAAACGAATTTTAGTAAACTTTGGCAGAAAAAATATACTTGGTAGTGTCAAAGCTTATAAGTTTGAACAATATGTATTGCAATTAAGGTACTTTTTAGCCCATTTTCGTATTTTCAGCAAAACGAAAACATTTACATCTTTTTAAGTAACATCACTACAAATGTAATGTTTAGAATGTAGTTACATCTAAGTAACGTTTTTATTCACTAGTTTTAGAAATTTACACGTAACCTATGTTGGCCCATATCGCAACGAAAAAATTTGGTAGAAGAATTTTTTTATGCCAAAAACGTGGTATAAATTTCATCGCAAAAAAAACAGGACTTTAAAGGTTCATATTAAACTTTTAATTGACTAAACAAATATTTTAATTGAAACTCGATTATAGTTTTTTTCTGTGTATATGCATAAGAAAATTCGTTTTTTCGGTCATTTTGAAACAAAAACCTCCATCAGAAAGTGCAATTTCTAGAAATACTTTTTTATTTTACATTTTTATTATCAAAGTTGCATTAGTGAAACAAAATTAATGCATGAAATTTTATAAAATTTGTGTTACGCTCGTTGCTTTGCGAATTTTTATGCCGATAAAGCGAAAAGACTCATTTTTTTTATATCAAAATCCGTACAAGCTGACAAATTTGTGTCCATTAAGAGCGATATGCATCGTTAAAGCCTAATTACTTTAAAATTTAAGGAAACAGTCACTTTTAGAGTAATTGACAAAAAAAATTGTGTCGAACTTTAAAATGGTTTATGCGGGAAATTTTTTGAAAACCGCGTAAAAATAATATTACGTTTCTTTATATTTTTTATGGACTTAACGGCTAGGATAGGTAAAATTTGATATTTGCAAAAAATAATCAAAAGATATAACATGAAAAGACAAAAAATGTCAAAATCTGAGGTGTTTATGGCAAAAATATATTGTAGAAAATGCAAAAATAGCAAAACTTTTTAAATGAGGAAAAAGTATTTAAAGCTAAGAATGTCTGAAAAACATTTTAAAGCTCAAAATCTTAAGAAAAAGCTGTTTTTAAGCTCACAAATTAAAAATAAAAAAATGGCAAAAAAGCAAATATGAGTAAAAATGGCAAAAGAAGAAAAAAAAGCATATTTGTGTTCTCTGGTTATAACCCTAACGATCATCCTTAAACGTTAAGGTTTCGTACTCCATATAAAATGGTTTTTTATCAAATATTATACACACAAAAAAATAAAAACCCATTTCAATCACGAAAGCCCCCGATTCAATAACTTTAATTGCTGAAATTCCGTCTACATCGAAAATTGTTATTTCAATTAGATATTGATAGCTCCTTCAATTGAATAATAACACATTTGATTAAAAAGTTATCAATATTGTATACCTTCTCAAAAGCAAAAAACAATTGAATAAGTGTTGGAAAACTGTTTTTTTTTTTATAGCTAGAGTTGTATAACATTGAATTTAAACCTGCATGTAATTCTCATTTAGTTAGCAGATTTATTTATATTTACTGTGAACAAACTCACACAGAAATTAGTTTGTTTCCTTCTATTGCAGTGTAAGGACTATGGAAAAAAAATTGGAATTTTTATTTGCAGAAATTAGCCTTTTTTTGAAATTATAGTTTTTTTAAACAAATTATTTTTAGCATTTTTTTTTTTATTTAAAAAAATGGTTACATTTTATTAAACAAAATTTAAAATTTACGTTATCAATATTATGATAATCTTCTAGAATAAATATTCAGATTTAAACTACTGAAACTAAATTATTAAAATTAAATTAAAGTAATAAACAAAATAAGGATTTAAAAAAATTTTATTTGAATTAATTCAAAATATATATTATTAATACATGAACATTTATAAAAAACAACTACATACATAAATACGTATTACAAAAAAAAAAAAACAACAACAATATGTTGATGTTATCTTGTTTTTTTTTTTTTAAATGCTTTTAAGCGATGGTATACAACACTTGAAGCAAGTTGCGAATTTGAGCAATTATTTAATTGATTCAATTAATTATTATTTGACAGCTTTTAAAATTTTCAACAAATCGATTTAATTGAAAAAAAGTTGGGAAATATTTTTTTCTGTGTAGAGATTTAAACTTTCATTATATTTTTATTCACATGACTGCTAATAATGATAAAAATAACTGTACTTCGTAGCAAATTTGACTAGTCTACTAGTAAGCGACAATGTAAGTACTTACATTAGAAGCTGACCGTAAGCGAGAGTAGAAGTAAACCAATGACATCACCCTGGTAAAATATGTAGAAAATCCATCTCAGCTGCATTTTTGGGTAGAAAAGGCAATCACTTAAAAAAAAAAGTTGAGCTTTAAAACGTTGTTTTTGCGTAAAAACTTTCGCTTAAGTCGACTTAAGCGTCAGCCACTTTTATTATTTATTATCATTTTTGAGATGTCCCCATTATGTTCTGTTTGATAAACGGTGATTTTCGGCAGAAATCTTTTTATTTGCAAATACCGACATTAGTATTAAATTGATTTTTCTAATTATTATTGGCTTTATTCATGCATACATGTTCAGCTGCATTTACAGTACCCTTGAAATCCAGTTTAAACTAAATTTTGAAATCTAGTTCGTGTATCATATGATCGAAATCTAGTTTAAATGTAAGTGTAGCTTTAGTCCGAAGTCCTTTTGAAAACTGTATTTATTTTAATATCACATTTATACTACAATAAAAAAATAAAAACTTTTAGTTTTTGAAAACTTCTACACTAAAAAAAAAGTCTGCAACATTTTTGTTTGGGATGATAATTGATTCTATATGCGAAACATACACACTATTTAAGACTTACTTAGTTAATAAAGTTTAGTCCGTGGAGCCTTGCAAAATACTTTTTTTTATCGATAACTTCAGATTTTGAGGGTGCATTCAAAATTCTGAAAATTCAAAAGTGATTTACCATCAACCATGCTTACAAACTACACTAGGTCATTTTAAAAGTATATTACATTTTTTCTAATTTGTAACACCGTGTTATCGTATATAATATACAAAAAAAAAATACGAAAGATTTTCGTTATTTTCGTAAAATCACTCAATTCTTACCTAAACTGAATTTCGTACAATATACAAAACGCTCGTATGTATTACGAAAAATATAACGTCAAAAGTCTTTTTTCGTAAAATGTTGCATGGATTTTTTTCACTGTAGAAACTAGAAAAGTTCAAAATAAATAATATTTACAGTTATGTACTTAAATACAACACATTTTTTTTATAGCTTCAAAAAGTCAAATTTAAATTTAAACTTAAATTTAAATTGAAATTTCTTTCCAGTTTCAATTAATTTAATCTTTTACGGCATTAACACTAGATTGCAAAACACTTGTTAAGCCAGAACGAGTGGAAAAGAATAAAAAAACAGGTATAATAGAATAAAGAGTTTTGGCAAAACACGTTTTTTGCAACCTGTCGTGAACGTGGCTTTAACAATAATTAAAAATATTTTTTAAGATGCAAATAATTATAATAGGACAGTTTTTTCTAAAAATATTCCAGTAGTAAAAAAAAAAAACTTTTGTTTTTCTGCTGCACAATATGACTATGAAAACTGTTGATAATTAAATTGGTAATTAATTTATATTTTATTGTTTTAATATATTTTGTTTTAAATTGTAATTATAATGAATTGTAATTTAATTTTATATATTTAAATTTTTTTTTGTTTTGTTTTGAAAAAGACAAAGTAAAAGTCATCATAAGAAGATAGTTTCAATATTTTTTTTTTATTCTTAGAGAATTTTTTTATAGAAAAAAATAAGAACAATAACAATTAAAATAAAATAAAAACAAAATTGTTATTTTATTTTAAAATTAAACAACTTTATTAATAAAATTCTTAAAAATATGAAAAAAAAAAAATGTTTATAAATGAGAATAGAGAAGAAAGATAAAAAAAAATATTTAACAAAAAACCCAATAATTTATTTAAACAAAAAATATATTTAATATAGAATATGATACAATTTTAAGTATTTAAGATTTGTAAGGAAATTAAACCGTTTAAAATAATTATATTAGAGATTCTTTTAAGGAGGCCAAATTTGTTTTAAAAATAAGTATATTTACCTTAATCTTAATTTTAAGTTTGTTTTTTTTTTTTTTTTTTGTTTTTAGAGCTTAACATGTTTAAATTCTTTTTAAAAATAAAATGACTAACAATTGTTTAAAAAGTTTAAAAAAGATGGCACGTATAAAGACCACATTTGACTATGATCACTAGTAGAAGAGTGAACTTGAAGGAGTAAAGTGAAGGAAAGGAAACAATTTACCACAAAAATATGAAACTGTGAAATTCCTTTATTAAAGAAGAACATCCGTTTGTTAAATTGTTATAAAATATCTTAAGAAATATCTTATTTCTCGAATAATGTTTCAATAATTGGTTATATGAAAATAATATTGGCGCCCAACTTGGGGCCGCTTTAAAATTGATTTAGTGTATTTATTTTTTTTCAAAATCAATCAATCAATGTTTAATCTAAATTAAAAAAGTATTTAAAGTGTTAAAATAAAAAATTTAACAAACTGGAACTTTTACGTTATAATAGGCGTTTCCACATTTAACTGAAATGTTTTTGAAAATTGAGTTGTTGGTGGTAGTGGAATGGGTAACATTTTGTTTGTTTTATAAAATATAAAAGTAACCAATATTCTTTTTTTTTTTTTTTTTTTTTTTTCATTAAAAAAATATATTTTTAAAATAAAGGAATAAGAAAAAGTTATAGTTTGCTTTGTTTTTTTTAGGTTAAAGATTAGTTAAAGCTATCTAAAAAAGTTTTGAAAAAGACAGAGAGAGTGAGAGAGAGGATAGAGTTTAAGAAATATGTTTATTTATTTATTTATTTTATATGTACTTTGTTTTATTTTTAATAAATATTTTTTTTGTTGACTTTATATTTATTAGTTTTTTAATATTCTTTGATAACTTTTTTTTTTTAATTTCATAAATGTTTTAGGGACTTTTTGTATTTATTCCGTTATGATTTTGAAAAATTCAAAAAATGTTTAAATAAGTTTGTTTTTTTTTTTTTTTTTGTTTGATTTTTTTGATATATGCTAAAATTAAGTATTCCTTTTTATGCTGCTCTTTTTTCATAAATTACTCCTAAAAGATAGAAAAAATAAAATATTAATATGACGTCTTACAAATCTTAAAACTACACTCATAGAAAAAAGTTAGTAAAAAATTAATTGTAATGCGATGTTTGCGTTTCAGTATTTGTATATTCGTTTTTTATATTGTATCAGTATAAAATGGGCATGTGAAGTGACCACGTCGTATTAGAAAAATGTTTAGAAACATTTATGCAAATGGTTGTATTACACACCCTTGTTACGGCTTTTAAATCAGAGCGAAAGTGAAATTTTCGGTGTTCTTGCGATTAAATCAGAACGTTTTTCCCTATTTTTTTATTCGTTTTAATTCGTGTAAAAAAGCCTGGTCGAAAGTAAAACGAATGCCCTTTTTTCTAATAAATTACAATTTAGGGTCAAAATTGGAGCTTAATATTAAAAATTTAGAACTTTTTTTTTACTTATTTCTGATTTTGTTGTATTTTGGTTGTATTGTTTATACCCTAAAAAACTGTTAAAATTTTTTTTTTTTGTTTTGATATTCTAGAAAACACTCAAACAAGTTGACAACAATGTTAGAATCATTTCTTAAAAGCATTTTACTTCCCACATGTTTTTTATTTTCCATAAAACCATATGTTTTTGGCACTTCGATAATAATTTCGAAAAAATTCGAGTTTTCGAAAGCTTTTAGGATTTGAGAACACCAGAAATTCGTTCTAATTGCAAAACGTTCTAAAGTAGGGACATGGGGGATAAACTAATAAAAAATAAATCTAAAGGGTTCTCCATCTAAGGTTTTTTTTTCAACTAGTGCTTATTTCGTGAATGGTAACACTTAGCTCATGTCTGATTTGACAGATAATTAGTTTTATCCTTCCGCTGAATGAATATGGTTGTGTATACGCTTGAACAACGCTGGGAAATATTGCGACATTACTTTGAAAATCATGGTAATGTTGCAGAATGTGTTCGAAAATTGTGTACGGATTTTGGAAGAAGAGAAGCACCGTCAGCTCCGTATGTTCGTTATCTTGTGAAAAAAGTGAAAGAAACTGGCATCCTCATCGATAAACCAAAGCGTGAAAAGCCAAAAACAGTGCGTACACCCGAGAATATTGCTGCTGTTGCAGAAAGTGTGAGTGAAGCGCCATCAACATCAATTCACCGTCGTTCTCAACAATTGAACATTTCGGAGACATCATTGAGACGAATTTTGCATAAAGTCCTTGGTATGACGCCATACAAACATTTGGTTTCAACAGGACGGCGCTACGTGCCACACAGCCGAAGCTACACTCGATGTTTTGCGCCCTGTTTTTGAAGATCGCATTATCAGCCGCAGAGCTGATGTCGTTTGGCCCCCTCGGAGCTGCGATTTGACACCGTTGGACTATTATTTGTGGGGTGCCGTCAAAGATAAGTGTTACGCCAACATGCCAGAGACAATTGACGCTTTAAAGGACAATATTCGTGAAGCCATTGGTGAAATACAGCTGCACACAATCGATAATGTGCTTAAAAATTGGACCGATCGTGTAGGCAACTCATAGCCAGCCGAGGAAGCCATTTGAATGAAATTATTTTCCATTATTAACCGGAAGGATTGTACTTTCAAATAAAAAAAGAAAATTGAGAAAATATTCAGTAGTTTTTTTTTATAGCATTTTCAAAAAAAAAGTTATTTGGCGGACCCTTTATAAAAATATAAAAGAGTTTTTTAAAAAAAAAAAGTAAAAAGGATAAAATTTTTTTCTAAATTGAACGACTATTCAAAGTGGTTTTTGTATTTATAAAATAATTTATAATTATGCAACAATGAAAATGAAAATTATTCAAGTTCGAGGCCATACTCTATATTTCTTTATTAGGAAATAATAACAAATAATCTATTGAGTTTTTGTTTTCAAATTTATTAATTGACCACTTTCAGGAATGTGTTGATAGATCTATTTCGGGAATTTTCTAGGTTGCCATCTTCAGAACACGTTTTGAAAGAAGTGACAATCCCATGCAAATATCAAACATTCATATAATCTAGTTATTTGTTATTACAATATCCTAATAAAGAAATAAAGAGTATGGCCTCGAACTTGAATAATTTTCATTTTCATTGCATAATTTATAATGTTTTAAAAATTTTTAATTAGAAAAAATCGATTTGGTTTGAGCCGCGATATATATTTTTTAACAGATTTTGTCTTGCTGATTTCAAATCTGTTTTTCAAAATTTTCCATCACGTCACAATTTTATGTAAACCGATATAAACGCGAAAAATTGCATTTTTAACCAGGGGCATATATGTAAATAAGCCGAAGTTTTTTTGTATGACATTGCAACGTTTTCCGGGTTCAATAAACTATTTATTTTTGTAAATAAAAACTACATCATTATATTGCAAATAAAATTTTTATTAAAATAATTTATTTAACAAATAATACTTTTTTTAAATAAATATACTTTAAAAACGAATATTAAATACCATGATGTGTTTACGATGTTTAACGTCTTGAGAAGTTTCCAAATTCTGCGCCGTAATAAATCCAACTAATTGTGCCTGAAAAAAAAAAAATTACAATTAGTATTTCGATTTTTGTAATTATATATAAGATATTACTTACATTCTTTATAACTTTTCGTTTTTCACAGCCAGTTTTATAATCTTTTTATTTAATTAAATTGCATCACAAATACAATGTTTAAGAAACTCCACCTACGCCAAATTTCATCAATGTAAATTTTACATAGCATGTTTTGTATTAATGACCATCAATGTAAATTTTACATAACATAAACATGAATAAATTACCAAAAAAAAAACAACTTGTGGAGTTTAACAAAAACGCAGTTTAGCATATTACCCAAGCATTTTCGCCGTTATTTCAACACTAAGTAAATTTTGCAAAGAAAGGCTTTTATAAAAATTAATCAGTTTTTTTCTTCTTGTAGGTAAAAATTTCATTTGAGAAATACTCCAACAAAAAAATTATCAAATATTACATTAGCAGTAGCCTATACTTAGAGAATTAAACCTGTAAAAATAGCAAAAAAAAAAAAACTGCTAAAAATTAGTTGAATATGCACTTGCAGAAAAAACTACTAAAATTAGCAAATTAGTAAAAATACTAAATATTAGTAATAACAAAATAGCTAAAATAAATCTTTGGAATTTATTTAGTTATATTTGTGCTAAATCTTAGTTAATTGAAAGTAACAAAATAATATGCTAAAATCAGTAAAAACATTTACTAAATGTTAGTAGACAAAAAAAAATCATTAAAATCATTAAAATATTTGAAATTTTTAAAGTTCTTTTTTTTAGCAAAACTTTCTGTGTTAGCCAAATAAACAGTTCTTTGCATTCTACTAAATTTGAGGTAAATATAGCAAATATTTTGCTAATACTAAAATTTTTACAGTTATATTAGTTTTTTGTTTTTATATACATCGAGATTATTTTTATGTTATTTTCAATTTATAACGAGCTTTCAACCTCCGTATATTTACAAAAATAAAGCAAATCAAACATATTAGCTAGGTTGATACTAGTATTTCGATCTGGCTAAAGATCTCATCAGAACCCGAAGTTTTAGAAAAGCTAGAGCCTATATAATAGGCAGAACTTTAACAAAAAACCTATTAATAATCAATTTTGCTCCATTCTTGTCTTCTTAGTAATCAACCACGTGGTTAGGTCTTTTCCTAACAAACATCATGACGTTACTATTTTTAGTCTACAAATATTTAGTAAAACTTTTTGCTAGTTTTACAGCGTCAAATGCTATTTTCTATTAACTAAAATTCACATCGAATATAACTACAATTTTGTATTAATATTTAATTTATCAAAATTAAGCTGGTTGATTTTTAACAAATTTTTAGTAGCTTTTTCTGCTATTTTTACAGGTTTATTTCTTTGAGTGTAGGCCATGAATCCGACCATCTTTAATTTACTTTAGGGTCACGATATATACTTTGAAGTTTCCTTTTTTAATGTCAGCGAAAAGCGTTAATACTATTACACAAACTTTGTTTAAATGTCATTTTAAATATAAGATATCTATAAAATTGTACGAAATTATAATTCTTTTTTTCTCAATTTCATACAAAAAACTGTATTTATATTTTTTTGTAGATGGCATTTGATAAATGTATCTTGACGCTTTTTTAATAATCAGTTTTACACTTAGGAAATTATGTTGGTAAAGACGACAGCAATTGTAGTCAAAAACAAATGAAATTTCATTTAAAAAAAGGACGACTTACATTTCATTAAATTCAACTAACATTGTCATTTGTTTTTTAAAGTTCAAAAAATGACTAACAATTCTAGTAAAAATGAACCACATGGTAGTAAAAAATAAACCAAAATTTTTTTTTGTTTAATTTTTTAAATAGCAAAAAACAACTGTAAAAAATGAATGTAAAATCATAAAACAGTCATTTGATGTGGGTTGTTTTTTTAAATGAACTACAAGGTTAGTAAAAAATTTAATTTGTTCTACAAATGACTGACATTTACATTAAAAATAATGAAACTGTATTACAACCCAAACAACTACATATTTGTAAAGCAGAAGTTCCCTGAGTGTAGGAAATTTAATTGCTGTATCTTCAAGAGTAAAGTGTTTTCTAATTACTTATCTTTATTTTGAATCCTTAGAAAGCGTCAATCGTATGATAAAAGTTTTTCACAAAATTGTGAAGCGATGGAAAAATTTAAATGCCAGATTTTGAATCAGGGCATCAAATAGTATGTCAATAACATATCAGCATTCAAATCAATTAATCTTGTCGAGGTGTGTAATTTAAAAAATATTTTTATTTTAACAATGAAATTGAAATATTGAAAGCTTTGTAAAAATCAGTGCTTATTAAATTAAGTTTTTACTTATTTTTCTATTCTTTTAATTTTTTTAGATTACGCTTAGTTGTCTTATTTTTTATAAGAATTTTCCATGGAAACAACTAAAAATTTAACAAAAATTTTTAAGATTTAACAGTTTTTTTCTGCTGTTTTTATTTTACTAATATTTAGCAAAAAGATTCTGCTGATTTTACTGCTTTTTCCTGCAACGTAATTTTTAATTAATTTGTAGTAACTTTTTCTGCTATTTTTACAGACTTATTTGTATGAGTGTAACATTCGTGTAAATATATTTTCCTTCGTGCAGAACTAAATTCAAACTTTAAATGTATTACGTTTTATGCATTAAAGGTATAAATTAAAATTTTAAATTAATCATTAACAAATTTATATAAACTTTACATTTTAAACAAGTTTGATATAGTTTTTATTAAAAATAAAATAAAAATTATGTTTTTTCGACCTTTAATTGTGCAATGAAAATGAAAATTATTTAAGTTCGATGCCATACTCTATATTTCTGTATTAGGATATTGTCCTAACAAATAATCTATAGAGTTATTTTTTTTTGAATAATTTTCATTTTCATTGCACAATTAAAGGTCGAAAAAAAAACATAATTTATATTTTATTTTTAATAAAAATTATATCAAACTTGTATAAAAGACAAAGTACAGTCTAATTTACTCCCCCTGTTTTTGTTTATAGACAAAACAAAAAAAAATAAATAAAAAGGGGAAAAAACCAAAAAACGTGTATTGAATATCCACCATAGGTGGACCTTGCACATAACAAACAAGTTTTCAATTTATTTTTTGATCAATGGTGATAATCTTTTACTTCGAGCTCATATATATGTTAGTTCTCATGTAGTGAGTAAACTAGTTTATATGAATGTTTGACATGGGATTGTTACCTCTTTCAAAACGTGTTCTGATGATGGGAACCTAGAAAATTCCCGAAATAGATCTATCAACACATTCCTGAAAGGGTCAAATAATAAATTTGAAAACAAAAAACTCTATAGATTATTTGTTAGGACAATATCCTAATAAAGAAATATAGAGTATGGCCTCGAACTTGAATAATTTTCATTTAACTTTACATTTTATTAAACTTTAAATTTTCTACACTCAGAATATTCTTACAGTAATTACGTGTAGGTCATTCGTGTAGTGAACAGTAGTAGTTGTTTTAATTGCTATTGTAGTAATTTTTCTATGAGGAAATGAACAACGACTAATTTAGAAAGACATTCAGAAAGTACTTCAGTAACAGTTGTTTTAAATAGTTATTTTAGTATGTTAATGAAAAACTACCAAAACAGTATTTTTGAAGTAAACAGATAATTTTTGGTAGTTATTTAAAAATAAAAGATTATGTCAAGTTTTTGAAAATTCTCATTTAGTTTATACGAGGGCGGATCAATAAGTCCGTGACTTTTCGAACTTCCCTCGTAGTTATATGATATGCAACACTGCTCAAGTACCACCTGTTGATAGACTACTGTCAAATTTTGAGCAAGTTCTGTCATTTACTTTGCGTTTAACAGCTGTTCCAAACATACAACCTCGTGGATTTTTTTTTTAAATCAAAAAAGTGAATTTCGAGTGCTCAAGGAAAAGCTTGATAAATACTATGGGGACTCTGCACAATCGATTTCAATGGTGGTAAAAAGTGGTTTTGTGGTCTTGAAAGTTCTGGATGGCCAATTGAGGTCAATACACCCGAAAATGTCGAAAAAATCCACGATATGATGTTTGCCGATCGAAGAGAAAAGTGCGTGAGATTGTTGATGCCACAGGCATTTCATATGGCAGTGTGGTTTCGATTTTAAATGATCAGTTGAGTTTAAGAAAGCTGTCTGCAAAATGGGTCCGCGTTTGCCCTTAATTAACCATAAACTTAATCGTGGACAATAAGGTGATGGCAACAGTTTTTTGGATAACGCGGGATAATCCACATCGATTACCTTCAAAAGGGAAAAACAATAAACATCGAATATTATGCCAACTTATTGGACCGATTTTACCAGGATTTAGAAAAAAAAACTACCCAATATGACCAAGAAATGCCTATTTTATGGACCTCGAAAAATACTATTTTTTGAAAGGGATACAAAAATTAGAAAAACGTTGGACTAAGTGTATTGAGCTAAAAGGAGATTATGTTGAAAAATAAATTTTTTTTTTGCAACAAAAACTGTGTTTCATTCAATAAGTCACGGACTTATTCATCCGTCCTCGAGTTTGGTATTATTGTTATGTTCGTAGTTTGAAAATAATAATTAGAAAATTTCGTTATGTCTCCAAAGCGTAAAAACGGCATAAGTGGAATGCCGTTTGGAATTTTGACTTTGCATTTTAAATAGGAGGTAGGAAATACAAATTTTTATTGTAATTAAAAGAAAATAGTATTTTTTTTTATTAAAAAATATTTTCAAAATATCGAAAAAATAACTGTTAAAAACAGTAGTTTTTACAACTTATGCATTTGTTCATTGTTTTATTGCTCGTTTTTATGATTTATGCATTTATTTAAGGTTAGTTGTTTTTGACCGCTTCGATAGGCGTTTTTACTACCATTGTAGTTGTTTTATCAATAGTTAAAAAGTACTACGTGGTTAGTACTTTGTATTACAAATAGAGTCATCGGAATTTGACTACATTTGTAGTGATTTTAACTCTCATTTTTCCTTTTTAATATCCAGCGTGTAATATAAAATAAGCTATATAACAATTTTTAAAACAATTCAAAAGGTTTACAGTAGCACAGTAGTGTTGGCTAAAGTGGACCTAAATTAAAATCTCTAAAAGTAAATAAATTTGTTAGAAAATTATGCAACATCGACAAAAGTTTGTATTTAAATTAAAATTTATTTAAATTTTGTTTATTTAAGAATTCGTTTGTTATTCAATAGTGCGATTCAGTAACTTGTTTTAGCGATAATCGAATCATTTAAAAAACTAAACAACAAAATTATCTATTTTGGTGTTCAGTAACTTGTTGTAGCGATAATCGAATTGTTTAAAAAACTAAGCAACAGAATTAACGATTTGGCTTTCATTTATATTTTTAAACGATATTCGCTATTGAGAAAGTCATACGACTTTACAATTTTCCAAAACATTTAGAATACATAAGTTTTAAATCCCAGTATTCTCAAACAAAGTTTTGCGGGATTTTGTGAACAGAAACGGACTTAAAATTCTATAACCCAGAAAAAAGATACGGTAGTAGCAACCGAATGTGTTGCCAATCGAATGCTTCGGTTGTTGCGACCCAATTTTTCTGTAGTGACAACAATCATTCGTTGAAGAATCAGATATTATAACACGACAATGGAGTTTCGATTGTCCCAACAGAAATTATTTGATGACTACCAACTACCAAATTTGATAGCTGCAACCGAGACATTGGATGAGATACAAAAACGGTTGATACTACTGAGTTCGTTTTCTGGGTGTTGAAATTTATACATTTCCTTCTTTAGACATATTTTTCAAAAAAAAAACACAAATATCTATACGATTTAGTCCGACTTTTTGGGATATCAGTTGAACTTGTCTTAGTTAAACCGATAACGAATTGTGTCTGCTATTTCCAAGTTTATTAACACACATTTTTCGGAAACACTTCATCTTGTTGAGATATTTAGTTTTTATTATAAGATAACAAAATGAACAACAACAGTATTCCATTTAATAACTTATTTAATTAAAAAAACTCTACATTTTGAAAACTCGGTCTTAAAGAGACGCATAATTTTTAGGATGCTTTTAGTTTTTTATCACGTCTCTCTTAAATGGGTTTGTTACTTAAAGTTTGAAATTAGTTCTATACGAAAGGCTATTAACGATTAAAATTTTTATTGATACTTACCTTCGTATCCATTATCCATTATTTAATATATTCAACCAAAATTAAAGAAGAAAAATTAGAATTTAACAACAAAAACTCTGTAAACTTTCTGTTTTTTTTTTTGTTTCAACAATATTTGACTTAGAATTATCCATTGATTGAATTCGCATTGGCATTTGCAGCGGCAACTGCTTGCTGAGACAAGAGTTTCTGGCCTTCTTCGGCCGGCGAGGGTGTCGTGTCACGTCGTGGAGGCATGCGTTCATTAACAGCATCCAAACCTTTGGCTTCCGCAAAGGAGGCAATTTTGTGATTTGGCGAAAAGCCCTGCATAGCATTATTCAAAGACTGTTTGCCACCGGATAGAGCACCCAATGGTAGTGCCCCGGTAGGGGTCAAACCCTTTAATTGCAAAACCGATTCCGATTCTTCTCGCAAAACCGAGAAGACACGAGCCATTTTACCAATAGCACGAATCTTATTGCGTATAACTTCTTTGCGTAGCGCTGCCTCATCATCCGATATGGGCTCTTCGCCCTCGGTCATTAGTTCGTCGTCGGAGCAGATGTTCAAGACATTCACCAACATTTCGGTAACCTTCTCGCCCACAAACGGTAGAGACCAGGTAAAGACATCCATGAAATTGGGAAGCCAATAGGGATGAGGAGAACAATTAAATTGGCGTATATTCATAACATTATTTTCATATTTCAATACAGCCGCCTTATTATTGTAGACATCCAAATAGTTGGGTGCTGAGAATATGGTTATGAGCGAGGGAAAACCGGTTGTTTGGGATTTTCGATACATACGATAACCAGCGTCCTGCGCTTCGTGAGCTCGTATAATCGAGAGTAAATTGTTGTTTTGTAAGAAATCGCAGCAGGCGGCATAACTGTAAAAATATGAACAGCCTCTTACAGAATTGTGCGTATAAAAATCAGAGTTTTTCTCATTGCCAAAATCTTCCAATGGATCGGACCACAACAAATCACACATGGGTCCAAAGGCGGGCGGCTCTTTGAAACGATCCAACCTACGTATATCCTCAAGTTCATGTATTTCTGGCGATAGGCCACCATGGACACAAAGGAACTGTTGGTTCATTAATGCCGCCAGCGGCAAACAATCAAATGCCTCCATACACGCATCATATACCCTTTCGGAATATTTTATTTTGCACTCCTGCTTAAATGTAAAATATTCAGTTAGATGGCGACACTCATGATTGCCACGTAGCAGAAACAATGTCGTGGGATACGTTATCTTCAGTGACCACAAATAGAGCACACATTCAATACTAAAATAGCCTCGATCGACATAATCACCCAAGAATAGATATTTTGTTGTAGCCGGAGAACCGCCAATCTCAAAGAGTTTCATTAAATCATAAAATTGGCCATGTATATCACCGCACACAGTCACGGGCGCTTCAATATCGATCATAGTCTTCTCTTGTCTTAGTATGGAGGCACCATCGCGTATAATTTTCAAAGCAGCATCTTCCTCAATTCTCCCTTCCAATATGAAATGTTGCTTAAGTACATCATGATTGGGTTTGCCAGTTCGTGTATCGAAGACATCGGCTACATTTAATTTGCGACTGGGTGGAAAAGGAACACTATCGACGACACGATCTTTAGTATTTAATAATGGTGGTGGTTTCTTGGTTGGACTATTGTTGAGGCTATTGGTATCGCCGCCGCCACCACCACCGCCGCCGCCAGCTGATGCTGCTTGTGTTGTTGTTGTATTGTTGGATCCTTTAGTTGTATTTACAGCTGTTGGTTTCTCATGTATATTGTTGTTTGTAGCTGCTGCGGCTGACTTTTGCTGCTGCTGTTGTGTTGGTGGATGTTGTGTTGCTGGCGAAGACATGTTTTTTGCTGTTTCGGGTTTCGGGTTCTATTAAAGCTTTACCTTTTTTTTATTTTATTTAAATTTTTGTATCCTTTGTTGTTGTTGCTTTCCGTTTCACTTCTTTTATTTTGTAGGCCTCAAGGCTTTTTTTCTTCCTTCTTGTAACAAATTTCATACACAATATTTTTGTTGGTTGTTTTTTTTTTTTGTGGGGGAAGCAATTGTTTGGTGTTGTGTGTATGTTCCCTTTCCTTGTTTTTTTTCTATGCTAGTCTATGAATACACGACGTTATAGTGACCTGGAAATAATCAGAGGAAAATAAGGAAGTTTTAATAATGTATACGTATGTTTGTACAAATTTGGTAAATATAAATTACATTTTTTTAGATAAACCATCCTATTTGTAATTTAAAGTCTTAGTCTGATTATAAGTATGTACCGTTATATAGTTATAATCAGGTTAAGTTTACAAATTTTATTACAAACACTTTAATACAAATTCGGTGCGTTTTCAATAATCGATACTAATTGATATTTTTAATTTGGATACTCGGTAAAACTCAATAAATAGGTACCTATAGCCTATACTTTTGAAAAAAAAAACAACCAAAAAGAAGCTTTAAAAATCGACATTTTAAGCGCTTAAAAAACGTTAAAATTTAAAAAGTAACCGTTATATTTCATAACAATAAAGTATATAAGTTGTTCATTGAAACTTTCTAATTGAAATGGCGACCACGGTCTAAATATGCAATCGGGACTGCTCATTTTCAACCATGATCGATGTAGAGCTTCACAAAAAATTGGTATTGAAAATGAGCAAAATCGGTCCAGCAATTCAAAAGTTATGACTGAAAATGTGAAGGTACCTTTAAATTTTAAATACAAATTCGTGTATACATATACTTGGAATTTTTTCAGTAGCAATGAAATTTCATTAGCATTAGTGAAATCACCCTGTGACTGTTTTATAAAACTTGATCACTCGGGATCTCTCCAGGACCTAACCTATTTATAACATAAGGGTTTCAAAACCATATGCAGCAAAATTTTTGTCCGTTTTGATATACTGGCCATTTAAAAAAATGGCCAGTAATTCGAAAACTCAGCGAGATAACGCAAAACGGACGACATTTTTGCAACACATGACCTATGTAACACGTTCCGATAATACAAAAGTGTTATGTTTTTCAAGTCTACTCATTCCCCGTTTCATTCCATATCGTTCCATTTTGTACCAATGTTCGGTGTGATTAAATTCGTATTTTTACGTACGTATTTGAGTAAACAAATAATTAAGACACCCTGTGGCTGTTTCATAAAAAATGTATCTTTGTCAACAAACTACTCTTACCCTTTTATTTAGTTTTTTAATTTTTAAGAAATCGAGTGCTCCCCACCGTACGTTATTGGGGTAAACAAATAATTAATACAAATAGGGATAGGATCTTTCCCTATTTATATTATGAGGGTTTATTAATACTCCTTTGGAGCAAAAATTTTGCCCGTTTTCTCGCTTAGTCATTAAAAAAAATCTACATTTTATAAAAAGGCCACTATCTCAAAAACTAAGCGAGATATCGCTAAAAGGGTAACATTTTTGCAAAACTTGACCAGAGGAACCCACTCCGATTGCACAAATGAGATAGGTTCGGGAGGGATCCTAAGAATTAGTTTTTTATATCAAATAATGTGATAATTCAAACTAACACACTCCGATATTTAAAATGTTGCTTTCCGTTTCAGTCAATTTCGGTTTTAGTGTTTAGTGCTCCAAATCCACTCGTTCCCCATTCTATTCCATATCGCTTCAGGTTAAACCAATGTTCAATTCCATAATCGGAGTGTTTTAATCTGTATATTCATTAGGATGGGGCGATCTTAATGGGCGCTTCGCGTTTCTGATTCTTGGGATTGTACTGAGCAAAAAAGTCCACTAGACCATACGCCTACGGTGAAAATCGAGCTTCCAGATTTTGACTTGCAGCTTTTTCTCAGACTTTTGTCACGTTTTTTTGGATATTTTGGCCTGTAACAGCCAAACCATTGAGATTTTCGATCCAATACTAAGACAAAAATTGTAGCCAAGACAATAGTTAAGAACTCTCTAGTACATCGCAAAAGCATTGGAACGCTCCTTCAGGCAGTTTTGGCCTTGTAAAAGTGCAAAGGGACAGGGTTACTTTCACAAAATACGGCTAAAAAGGCCTATTTTGAAATTAAAAATTAAACCCTTAAATCCCACCCACAAATATGATTGATGCATTAATCTGCTAGAGAATCTTCCAAAGAAGAGATTGATACCATAATCTTTGATAAGCTCCTCCTACTTCCTGAGATATGTCCATCCCACACATTGTTACTTTCACAAAATACGGCAAAAAAGTCTATTTTGAAATTAAAAATTAACCCCTTAAAGTCCACCCACAAATATGATTGATGCATTAATCTGCTAGAGAATCTTCCAAAGAGATTGATACCATAATCTTGGATAAGCTCTTCCTACTTCCTGAGATATGTCCATCCCACACATTGTTACTTTCACAAAATACGGCAAAAAAGCCCTATTTTGAAATTAAAAATTAATCCCTTAAAACCCACCCACAAATATGATTGATGCATTAATCTGCTAGAGAATCTTCCAAAGAAGAGATTGATACCATAATCTTGGATAAGCTCCTCCTACTTCAGTACAATCGCAAGAATCAGAAACGTGAAGCGCCCATTAATATGTTCAAATCGACCCACCCTAATGTGTATAAAAACAAAAAACCAATGAAACTGAAAAAATAACTGTTATATTTTTTACCAAATAGTTGTTTAAATATTTGTAAATTAATATCATAAAGCTATTAAAAACAATTCAACAAAAGATTTCTTAAAATGTATCTGTTACATCTGTTACTGTACGTTATTAAAAAACTTTAAATTTTTTTAGTACATAAGCATAAATATACTGACACAAATTTATAAAATATGTCTTGTAAATTTAAAAATAAATACTTTAACGAACTGCAATCAGTCACATGACTTCAAAAATATGTATATCGTTGGCTTATATTCAATTTACGATATTTACGAAACCCCAACTTTGCAGAAGAACAAAACAAAAAAACTATTTATTTTCTTATTTTTAAAGTATTAATGAGTGAAAAAAAGTAAACTCAATAAAAAAATGGTATTTTCGGATTTACCATCTCCAATTTAAATAAAATTCACCACAGCTTTCGTACTCGACTAGAACTCGAAGAAACATTAATTTCAGGGTCCGAATGAAATTAATAAACCGTCGTAAATATATAGAAAACAGTACTGCACTTTGAATACTACGTAGGTAAAGACCACTGCAAATGTAGTTAAAAACAAATGAATTTTCACTTAAATTCAACTAACATTGTCATTTGTTTTTTTAATGTTCAAAAAAAAACACAATTGTAGTAAAAATTAACCACATGTTAGTAAAAAAAATAACAAAAAACTACTGTAAAAAAGTAATGTAAAATCATAAAACAGTCATTTGATGTGATTTTCAATTTATAACGAGCTTCCAACCTCCGTATATTTACAAAAATAAAGCAAATCAAACATATTAGCTAGGTTGATACTAGTATTTCGATCTGGCTAAAGATCTCATCAGAACCCGAAGTTTTAGAAAAGTGAGAGCCTAGGCAGAACTTTAACAAAAAACCTATTAATAATCAATTTTGCTCCATTCTTGTCTTCTTAGTAATCAAGCACGTGGTTAGGTCTTTTCCTACCAAGCATCATGACGTTACTAAACTTTGAAGACCAAAAATGTTCTATTTATATAAAAAATTTTTAGTTTGTACTCTGGCTCAAGTAATATTTTTTACAGTTATATTAGTTTTTTGTTTTTATATACATCGAGATTATTTTTATGTTATTTTCAATTTATAACGAGCTTTCAACCTCCGTATATTTACAAAAATAAAGCAAATCAAACATATTAGCTAGGTTGATACTAGTATTTCGATCTGGCTAAAGATCTCATCAGAACCCGAAGTTTTAGAAAAGCTAGAGCCTATATAATAGGCAGAACTTTAACAAAAAACCTATTAATAATCAATTTTGCTCCATTCTTGTCTTCTTAGTAATCAACCACGTGGTTAGGTCTTTTCCTAACAAGCATCATGACGTTACTAAACTTTGAAGACCAAAAATGTTCTATTTATATAAAAAATTTTTAGTTTGTACTCTGGCTCAAGTAATATTTTTTACAGTTATATTAGTTTTTTGTTTTTATATACATCGAGATTATTTTTATGTTATTTTCAATTTATAACGAGCTTTCAACCTCCGTATATTTACAAAAATAAAGCAAATCAAACATATTAGCTAGGTTGTTTTTTTAAATGAACTATCAAGGTTAGTAAAAAATTTAAATTGTTCTACAAACGACTGACATTTACATTAAAAATAAAGAAACTGTATTGCAACCCAAACAACTACATATTTTTAAAGCAGAAGTTAACTGAATGTGGTAACGCTCTTTTTAAGTGGTACTGTCATATGGATAAAAACAGCAGTGTCCCAGTACTATTTTATTTGTACCGTAGGCAATTTATACCTGTGTAAGATTATTCAAGTTTAAGTTCAATCGTTTTCATTTTCCATTGAAAATCAACATTTTTGTAGATTGCTCAATCTAATTTTGCAAAAATAATTATTTTTTATTTAAAATTAATACCTGCGAATATTTTGCCATTAAAAACTGATTTTCTTTAAATATGTAGACAGCTCAAATTGATTATAAGACAACCGATATACTACATATTTTTAATAACAACTAACTTTTTATTTTTTTATTTCTATGTTGATTTTATTTTTAAACTAATGACACAAAATATTTTTTAACACTCTTGATGAATTTAAAAAAAATACTAATAAGAATTTCAAAATTCAAATGTGGTGCTGAGGTACTAAAAATAATTAAAACATTTAATATAATATTAAACAAAAATAACAGAACAAGAAGATGAAGATGAAAAAAAAACTCAATCTAATGAATAATTGCAATAAAATTTTTGAAGTAATTACACAAAAATAATATTATAATACCATAAGAAAAATAAAATTATTAATAATATAAATACATATAAACAGAAACAAAAAATAAACTAAATTAATAAACAGACTATTTGTTGCAATAGTAGTACTTACACTCATAAAAATAAATCTGCAATATTTACAGATTTATTTTGAAGAAGCCACTAAAAAAAATTAGTTACAAATTAAGTTGCAGAAAAAATTGCTAAAATTAGCAGATTTTTTTGCTAAATATTAATAAAATAAGAACAGCAGAAATAGAACTGTTATCTTTACAAAATTTTAGTTACATGCGAGTTGAATTTTTTTTTTTTTTAATTTCAACCAATACTCAGGGGATGCCCCCTCCTCATGCAGTGCATTGTATTGATCAGGAAAATAGGGTATGGGAGGGAGGAAAGAGGGAGTAGTGTTTGTGGATATTTGATTTAAATTTTTCTAAATTGTAAGTAACAGGGAAGACTTCTGCGGGAAGTTTGTTCCACATACGAATCGTTTGACTAAAAAACGAATTTTCTCTGTAATACGTTGAGCGAAACAAAGGACAATCAACTACAAACGGATGTGCTCTACTAGATAAGCGAGTATTACGAATAAAAACTCGGGCTCTAGGAATAAGTTCACTTATCTCAAATGAGCACCTCCCATGGTAATATCGATAGAAAAGTGTCACACAACCCACATTCCGACGATGCTCCAATGAATCAATAGAGTTGGATACACTACTGTCATTGATAAGCTTCACCGCCCTCCCCTGAACACGGTCCAGAAGCTTCAGAATAGACACTGAAGCCCCTGCCCATATATGAGAGTTGCATTTCCATTTTCGGCCGGATATAGCTGGTATAAATAGTAAGGAGATCGGATGAAGTGAAGTAAGTCTTGTACCGTTTCAGAAAACCAAGAGAAGAAAGAACAGAACCTTGCGGTACCCCTGAATTTAGCTGAAACTCGTTTGATGAGACTCCATCTAAAACAACACGTATAGTGCGGTCTCTGAGAAAACTCGTTATAAATCGAGAGAATACATTACCGACACCAAAAGCAATTAGCTTAGTCACGAGTGCCCCGTGCCACACGCGATCGAACGCCTTGGAAATATCTAGAGCAACCTCTTTACTCTCACCAAAGCGGTGCTAAAAATAGCAAAACTTTTGCTAAAGATTTGTAGACTAAAAGCAGCAAAACAAAAACTTATATCAACAAAATGTTTGCCATATTTACCTTAAATTTAGAAGAATGCAAATAACAGTATACAGGAATTTTTGCTAAAATATTGTAAATTTCTGATTTCAGAAGGGTAGAATTTTATTCTACCCTTCTGAAATGTTTTAATGTTTTTTATTTATTTATCTATAAAAAAAAAAAACATTAAAAATTTCAAATTGTTTACGATTTTTTTTGTCTATTAACATTGAGCAAATGTTTTGATGATTTTAGCAGATTTATTTGTTATTTTCGATTAAACCTAAATTTAGCTCAAATATAAGTTAATATTATAATTCCTTTAAAATGTTAACGAAATATTAATTTATAGACTAATCAAAAAAAAAATTGTGTCAAACTTCAAAAAGGTTTACACGGAAACTTTTTGAAAACCGCGTAAAAAATAATCACAAGTTCTAACCCTAGTGTACATTCAAAAATATTTTGCAGTTGCACATGTTAGTTATTCTTACTTCAAATAGCTAACATGAACCATTGAACAGTAGTAAGTAAAACTATGTGTTTTATAATACACAGAAAAAACTAAAATCGCGTTTCAATTAAAATATTTGTTAATTCAATTAAAAGTTTAATTGAATACGGTCCTATTAAGGAAATTGTAGTATTAATTAAAATAATTTTGTAACTATTTAATTGATTTTATTTTCAATTAAGTTTTTAATCATATATATTTAAAAATTAATTGAATATTGTTGATAATTTCAAACAAATTTTTAGTAGATACTATTAAAACTTTAATTAAAAATTGCACAAAATCGCCAAAAATTGGGAAAAAATGTCTAAAATTTAAAAAAAAACGACAAAAATTCAAAATAAGTTGAGCAAAATTGGTTTTTTGTAAAGCTCTGCCTATTCTGGAGGCTCTAGCTTTTCTAAACTTCGAATTCTGATGAGATCTTTAGCCAGATCGAAATACTAGTATCAACCTAGCAAATATGTTTGATTTGCTATATTTTTGTAAATATAAGGAGGTTAAAAACTCGTTATAAATTAAAAATAACTTGAAAATAGTCTCGATGTATATAAAAACAAAAAACTAATAAATCTGTAAAAAATATTACTTGAGCCAAAGTAAAAACTAAAATATTTTTATATAAATAGAACATTTTTGGTCTACAAAGTTTAATAACGTCATGATGCTTGTTATGAAAAGACCCTATCCACGTGTTTGATAACTAAGAAGACAAGAATGGAGCAAAATTTAAGATGAATAGGTTTTTTATTAAAGCTCTGCCTATTCTGCAGGCTTTCTAAAATTTCGTTTTCAATCGTCAAAATCGCTAAAATTAGAAAAACGCCGCAATTAAAAAAAATATATATAAAAAAAATACTGCAAATTAAGAAAAAACGTTAAAATTACCAAAATTAAAAAAAATTCACCATAATTAAAAAAAAACATCAAAATTGGAAAAAAAAATTATCAACAATTTTATATTATAAATTTTGACGATTGTTTTTCGGTTGTCATTGACGATTGTAATTCGGTTGTCATTAGCGCTTATAAAAACTGGGAATTTTGTGTGCACAAAATTCATTTTAAATTAAACATTTAATAGATATTATTAAACTTTTAATTGAAAGCCAGTTTAAAATCAAACAATAGTTTAATTGAAATTTGTTGGACTATAATTTTTTCTGTGTATAGAATAAAAACAACTTTTACGACTGCTGTTTAAATGAATAACTTACAAAAACTACTGCTACATACATATTACGAAATCCTATACAACATTTAATATTGAGAATTTTGAGTGTTAATTCTCTTAATTTTTTCAACTTCGATAAATTGTCAGTTTGTATTCAAATGTATTAAAAGTGCTTCTAATCTTTTTTTTTCATATCCGTGTTAAGTGTGAGGAACAAAACAAAGCTATTATTTTGTATAAAATTTTACATAAAACTACACTCAGAATATTCTTATAGTAACTTCATGTAGGTCGTTAGGGTAGTAAACTGTAGTAGTTGTTTTAACTACTATTGTAGTCATTTATCTATGAGAAAATGAAAAATCACTAATTTAGACAGTCATTTCAAAAAATAACTAACCAAAAATACTGTACTTCAGTAACAGTTGTTTTAAAAAGTTTTTTTAATATTTTAATAAACAACTACCAAAACAGTAATTTTGCAGCAAACAGTTAATTATTGTTAGTTATTTAAAAATAGAAGATTATGTCCATTTTTTAAAAATTCTCGTTTAGTTTATATTTGTTATTATTTATATATTCATAGTTTGAAAATAATAATTAGAAAATTTCATTATGTCTCCAATGCATAAAAACGTCATAACTGGAATACCGTTTGGAATTTTGACTTTGCATTTTAAATAGGAGGTATTAAATACAAATTAGTATTGTAATTAAAAGAAAAAATACCGAAAAAATAACTCTTTAAACAGTAGTTTTTTACAACTTATGTAGTCGTTTTATGTTCATTATTCTTATTGTTTTGATTCTCGTTTTTATGGTTTATGCATTCATTTAAGGTTAGTTGTTTTTGACCGCTTCGATACACGTTTTCTTAACTACCATTGTAATTGTTTTATCATTTTTATAACAAATACAGTCATCGCCTTTTTGACTACATTTGTAGTCATTTTAACTGTTATTTGTAGCCATTTCTACCTTCTTAATTTTCTGAGTGATACTTTACAATTCTCTTATTCGTCTTAAAAAGAAAGTTTAAGTCGAAAAAGAAACTGAAGAACCTAAATGTTGGGAAATTCAATTCTAATTGTTTTTACAACTTTTGTCAGTTGTTTTTCTTGTAGAAAAAATAATCAAATATTTAGCCTAAATATTATTGAGTTAAAAATTACTTGAATTGTAGTTATGGTTAGTTAAATTTTAGCAGATAAAAAACAACGACAATATTAGCTAAAATACGGTAATACAAATAACCGCAATGTTCTAACTGTAACTTTTAACTGATTTTACCAACATAATGATCTGAGTTTGTGTACAAATCGAAAATCGGAAAACCAAGTGTGGTATGGCGGTGGCAAGAAAAACCAAACACCACCAACGCGCCACACAGTGGGGAATTTAAATTAAATAATGATGGTAGTTGTTATAGAATTTCTGAATTGCTAATCCGATCGGTATGAATCAAATTGGAAATTGTAAAAGAGGAGGTGATCTTTTGAAATACTTTGAAATACTACTGTTTTAGTACAAGGTATACTTATAGGTTGTCAAGATTGACTGCATCGTGTATAACAAATTGTTTGGTGCTTGTATCTTTTGTAAATGTGTACCGATATTTGGCTTGAACCTTCACCTGAAAAGTTTGAAGCTAATCTGATAATAATTGAATGGACCCAAAAATTTAATGAAAATTAAAACTGTGTTTATGTGGGAAAAATTACTTTTTTCTAATTTGTTTAATGTCGTAATAGTTTTGACTAAAGGCAGAATTAGTTTTTACGTTCTGTTCTGTTACGAATCAGCTGTTTTGTTTCTGTTCAATTGAAAGTCTGTATGTGTGGTTAGTTTTCACTTTTTCGTTCTGTTCTGTTGCGGACAAATCTATTGAAAATAGAATTCAACGTTAAGTGACAGCCTAAAGTGCGTATGTATTGGTTTGTTGTTAAATCTTTTTCTCAATATTTGAATCAGGGATGATAAAGTTGGTACTATAGTACTTTTTACCATGATTCTCCTATGACTCATTTAGTACGATTTACAAATTTTTCTATGTATGAATTTCTTGGTCCCTTTAAAATTCAATAATTATTAATTCGATTTGCAGTCCCATATAAACAATAAATTAATTTGGAACCAAACGCTGTGAATTCAATCACATGAATTCACTGAGTGCGACTGATTACAGATAATTATATTAGAGTTTTAGTAATCGATTAAACCAATTATTGAATTCAATCACTAAGGGTTATAATTATTATTAACTAATTTTGATTTTCAAAAAAGTAAATAATAAAAATCTTATAAAAATGTGAAATTGACTATTAGCTGCGTGTTTTTAAAATCGAATGAGTTCACGAACAAATTTGTTTGCAACCAATCACAAGGATTTAATTCGAAAAAAAACTGTGAGAAACGTAATTCAATACAGCAAGATATTAATTGCACATTCAAAAAATATTAAAAATTTGGTGAATTTAAGAAAAAATCTCAAAATTTTAATAATTTTTTAAATCAATATGTATCGTCAAATTTTCTTAGTACGCACTGCTCATTTTTACATAGCTTAATGTACATTTTTCCGAAAAGTTTGGTATTAAAAATGAGCAAAATCGGTCCAGCGGTTCAAAATTAATGAATGACAATGTGAA
Source organism: Delia radicum (assembly GCA_021234595.1). Lineage (NCBI taxonomy): Eukaryota > Metazoa > Arthropoda > Insecta > Diptera > Anthomyiidae > Delia > Delia radicum. Next base: position 156,733,791 of record CM037852.1, read on the forward strand.
AGTACCTCTAAATTTTCCATACAAATTGGTTATAAGAATTCATTGTAGTGTCTGGTGTATAAAATATAACGTCATATTTTTCCACCAGACGCTAAGAGGTGAATAATATTTAAAATTCAGCGCTAATTCTTTTTTCCCCACAAACAATTTTTTTTTTTTTACCTCAAAAATAGTTTTGTTACCTCAAAAATGGTTTTCATCACACAATTTATTTTTTTACATCCAAAAAAATGTTTTTACCTCAAAATTTTGTTTTCACCTCTTAACATATTTTTTTTTTAATATATTTTTGTTGTTTCATTTGTAGTTGTTCATTTTGGAGGGTACAAAGATAAAAATTGGTAAACCAAATTTATGCATGCACTTGTTGTTTGTTAAATTATATCTAACTTTTTTTATACTTTGGATGCCGAAAAAGTACTATTTTATATGCATGTTGGTACTATTTTAAAATCGCATTTATCATCCCTGATTTGAATGTTTTTGGTTGGATTTTCTTTTACTTTTTAAAACAGCTGATTCCTTTCACAGAAAAAGTAATTACAAAATACTACCTACAGAACAGAACGACACAGAACGGCAACAGAAAGTAACAAATAATGAGGCCTTAAAGATGATAAATTAATCAACATAAAGATGAATGTACATATGTTTCCAAAAAGGTATAAAAATCCAAATTAGGTCAAGAGCTAACCTAGTAATTAAAAATGCAACATTCCACTAATGGCCAAATACCGCTTGACCACGAATTTCGAGCACACATCTAAACGTTTTTGAAATTGATTACTGCAACATAATTTTTTTTATTTAATATACTCATAAATTGTGAGATATGAAATATGTTTGTTTTAGGATGTTGTTAACCTGTCCTAAAGTGTCGTAAAAAACAGACAATATTTTTGGAATATTTTTCAAATCTCCAATTTTGAAGGATTTTTTCAACAAAATCAAAAAAATTGAACGTCATGGAATTGTTAACTACATTTTACAGAATGAAAACAAAAAGCTTTAAAAATATCCACCGGTGTACTGGGGCAGTGCAACGATTTGACTTTTGCGTATTTCCAGGAAATTGTGTTTTTTGATAATAACAATGCTAATATGTTGTCATAAAATATTTAAAATCGAAAATAAGCTACTTTTGTATCGTTTGTTGTTTTATTTTATCATCATTACCCAAGGTAGAAAAAAAATTTTTTTTGGACATCATTAACACATGTGGACACAAAATGACCCCAGACTTATTTATTTCAATTTACAAAAAAAACGTCAAATTTTAAAAAAACAAATGCGCTGATGTTTTTGCTTACTACAGTAGAATCTCACAAATTAGAACTCTCACAAATTAGAACCGTCCAGAAATTAGAACTGGCCATTCCAATGTATTGTACGCTCTGAAATTAGAACCTGCGGTTCTAACTTCTGAAAGTTTTTTTTTTACTTTGTTTTGTATTTTCACTACAAATTATTTTTTTGCTCATTGAAGTAAAAATAAAACGGGGAATCCCCGAGTTATTCGTGGTGAGTACAATTCGGTCATATGCATGTTAAATTTGATATGCTTGCACAAAATTAAATACCTAGTAATAAAAAAAATTTTAAAGTTTTTCTATGAATTTAATATGTTCAATTAATTAAATATAATTAAATAAAAATTGTTTTGTGTTAAAATAAAGCTTACATAACTAGTTTTATTATAATTTTCTGTAAAACAAAACTGTCCAGAAATTAGAACTTTTCAGAAATTAGAACTGCCCGATATACAAAGTGGTTCTAATTTCTGAGATTCTACTGTATTACATAATACTTAGAAGCAGTAAAAGAAACGAATAATTTTCGTATAAACATAAACAAAAAAAAATGTTGAGCTTACTGTTTTCCCTTACAAGTATGCAGGTTGTAAGCAGCTTACCCTAATCCCTTATAACGATGCAGGTTGTAATGCAGAAAGTTACGTATCGTGGATTCTAAACGATCTGCACCAGTTTTCCCGAGTAATTTCCTGAATATCTAGAATTTTATGTAAAATAAAATATTATATTCACATTCATACTATTACTTTTAATCGTACTAATGTAGACATGAAATATGATTTTACTTTAAAAATTATATCAAACTTGTATAAAAGACAAAGTACGGTCTTGTTTACCCCTCCTTTGCATCTTGTTTTAAAACAAAACAAGTGTGTAAATAAAAAGGGGAAAAAATAAAAAGCGTGTATTATATATCTACCAAAGATTATTATTATTTATTTTTGATCAATGGTGATAATCTTTAACTTCGAGCTCATATATTAGCTCTCATTTAGTGAGAAAACTAGTTTATATGAATGTTTGATGTTTTGCATGGAATTGTCACTTCTTTCAAAACGTGTTCTAGAAGATTCCCGAAATAGAACTATCAACACATTCCCGAAAGTGGTCAATTAATAAAACAAAAACTCTATAGATTATTTGTTAGGAAAATATTCTAATAAAGAAATATAGAGTATGGTCTCGAACTTGCATAATTTTCATTTTCATTGCACAATTAAAGGTCGAAAAAACATATTTTTTTTTTTTTAATAAAAATTATATCAAACTTTCGTTAATAATTATACAATGCGAGTAGTATTTCTAGCATTTTTGAGCCTAAAATTTTTAAGAATATTGATTTAAGAAAAATAAATTTCTCCCCAAAAATAATATTTGAAGATTTATTTCATTTTGAAAATTTGGGGAATTATTTAATAATGAAATAAGTCCCCAGTTTTAAAATTAAACAAATCCCCAAAAACTGAAATAACTACCCAATTATCGTTGTTGTTGTTTTCCACACAAATTTTTGGCGACTTATTTCATTTTATTTTTTGGGATATATTTCGTAGGGTATTAAACAAAATAGAGCCGAATTTAACACTAAGAGCAATTTTTTCAATTTTGAAAGAAAATTTTTTTAAATTTCAAATTGGAGATTAGAGAAATATCATAAAAATTATTGTCCGACCGAACTCACTTTTCTGGCAGAAGCCGTAGCCGAACTTCGGCCAAATTTTCAATGTTCAACCAAAGCCGTGTACTTTTTGGCCGAACTCCAAAGCAGAAGCCGAATATTAGGTCGGACACTACTAACAATATTGTCCGTCTTTGACGTCACCGTAGAACAGTTTAACGACATCCTAAAAAAACATATTTCATGTCTCACAATTTATGAGTTATTAAATAAAAAGATTATGTTGCAGTAATCAATTTCAAAAACGTTTAGGATGTGTGCTCGAATTTCGTACACAAGTGGTATTTGGCACATTAGTGGCTTGGGGCATTTTTTATTACTATGCTAGACCTTAAACGATTTGAAAACAGAATTTCATCTTTACATCGATTAATTTATCATCTATAGTCAAAACTGCTACAACATAAAATTTTTTTTACTAAAATTAAAAAAAATTTAATTTTTCCCCATATAAACACAGTTTTAATTTTCAATAAATTTTTGGGTCCATTAATTATCAGCAGATTAGCTTTAAAACTTTTCAGCTGTTTTTTTTTAGATAAAAAATTATCTTTTTTTGCCCGGCGCTTATTGATATCAATCATGTGATGTTACAAAAACGGCCACGCTAATGTACGTTGTAAGATAAAGACAAAACATGAATATTTGGCCGGGTCGATTTGTATGGAGGCAAAAAAAATCGCTCAACGTTCAAGGAAAATCGTATTCTAGCGATCAAAATAAGAAACTTTGCCGAAGGAACCATACCTCTAAAACGAATTCTGATGTCCCGACTTTTGACCCGTAGGGTCAAATTTTGAAAAAGCCCACTTTGATATTTCAGAAAGTAGGAGAAATCTCTCCAAGATTATGGGAGATACTTCTTCTCCGGGAGACGCGCTAGCAGATTAATGCATAAATCATCATTCTAGGGGTTAAAATTTAAGTTAAAAGAGGGCCTTTTTAGCCGTGTTTTTTTAGCAAAATGTTCAAATCTCGGGATAGAGATATTTCAGAAAGTAGGAGGAGTCTTTTCAAGATTAGGGTCTCTATTTTTTCTGCGGAAGAAATAGAATATAAATATATTCGATTGGGTTGGATTCGATTGGGGCACTCTAAATGGGTCAAAGTGGGATTTTTCAAAATTTTCACCCTACGGGTCAAAAGTCGGGACATCAGAATTCGTTTTAGAGGTATGGTTCCTTTAACAAAGTTTCTTATTTTGATCCCTAGAATACGATTTTCCTTGAACGTTGAGCGATTTTTAAATCGACCCGCCCTAATGAATATAGTGATAGGAAAAAACAGGTTGATCCAATCAAATGTTTTCAGAAAATTAACTCCTCTTTTACAATTTCCAAATTTATTCATACCGATCGGATCAGTAGTTTAGAAATTCTATATTTATTACCAATATTTTTTTCAAATACCCCACTGTGCGCCAACTACTCTCGGCGGCCAAATAAATGTACAAACAACAACAAAACGGACTTAAAACAAACAACCAAACAAACAACAACAGCAAACGACAATTGTTTAAACAAAATTACAGGTGGTATTTATTTTGTTTTTGCGATTCGTCGAAAAAAAGAAAACAATTGGCTCACATTCAACAAAAAAAAAATATTTTTTGGGGAAACAAAAATTTATAAAGAAACCACACAAAAAATATTATAAATATTTTGAAAAAGTTTAAATATAATTAAAATTCAGTTTATGTACAAACACGACGAGTGCGAAAAGGCAAAACAGAATTTTAATTAAATTGTTTTTTTTTTTTTGTTTTGGTTAACGTATGTTTTGGTACGTAGTTCGAATTTCCTCATAAATGCAGCTCTTTTTTTAAAGAAAGATCTCAATATTGTATCACTATCAAAAAATATTTCTAATTCTGGCTTTTAAAGTCCAAACCAGATAGACGCAGTGGTTTGCGTAGTGAGACAGTTTGCCGGTACAACAGTTTTTTTCTTTGTCTTTATTTGTCACAGATTACATATGTATTTCTGCAGCTCTTCTATTTCTTTAACAACAAACACATTTTTCGATACACATGTGGCATCACTTACAACATATGGGAAAACAGTGGACATTAGAGTGAGATAAGTTTCTAAAAATAGAACTGTTGTGTTGTTGGAGTTGTACTTCTGAGATTATGTATGCAAGAACAAAAACCGTGTATTGAATAAAACTAGTTTTAATCACAACAAAACTCGACCTGACGATAGATCAGTGCGCTAAAGCGCTCTGTCTAACGTTTAGTGCGAGTTCATGTGTCATTAGAAATCAGTTATCTATACCACGGTCAGTGATTGCACAGAAAATTTCATATAGACGCAATCGAACAACTAAAAATATAACAAATATTACATTATTAAAAAAAAACAGGGTCACTGATGAAGGTTCAATACCAGAAACTGCGCAGTCTGATTCAGAAAATTAAAAATTTACAATGTAGTTATGATTTTTAGAAAATACACTCATTCTTCTCTACCACGCCTTTCACAATTAAAATTAAATAAAATTGCATATTAATTATAGTATTAATTGCAATTGTCTGAAAGAGACGTTAAAATTCAAACTCAATCAAATATTTTTTGTTTATGTATACGACGTGCTCTGACAGCAAATGTCAAAGACTAAGAGATGATATTTGTCATTTTCAAGAAATTAGAAAGTTTTCTAAATAAACAAGAGCAGCTTTCAAACAAAATTCAACAAAAATATCGCCAGTCAGAAACTGACCGTGGTACAAAAAATCAAGCACTGGCATAATTTGATCGGATGAAAAATGCATATTTGACGAATTTTTAAAAAATACCAATCATTTCGACTGATTTTGGCCAGAGTAGGTATAAAAATATTCCGGTAATTCTAGTGTTAACCATCTAACCGCCAAGCACGCCTCTCACAGCTCGTAAGTTTAGCTGTGAAAATAATGCTAAATTTTAGACATTTTTTTAGCATAGTGTAGTTAAGGGTTAACAATATTAAAAAAAAAACGATTGAAATTCGGTCCACCCGTTAAGGCTGCACAGTGGCACCCGATTTTCAATATCTTGTTTTGTGAAAAATGCATTTGAAGTAAATATTTTACATGTAAAATATAGGGCAAGGAGTATGCTTAACAAGCTGTAACTTTTTTATTTCTGGGACTTTTTCTCCAAAATTTTGCATAGCATATTTAAAAAAGTTCAAACTATTGAAATATGAAAAAAAAAAATATAAAGCTAGTAAACCCCTTAAGCATGTTCGCTTATGCACAAACTTTACAAAGTGGTACAAGATTTACATACAAGATACTCAGCAAGAAAAGAGTGTAAAGTGAGAATTCGATGCCAAAGAATATTTGGTATTTAAAGGGTGATTTTTTAAGAGCTTTTGGATTTGATTTAAAAAAAAAACACATAAAATTTAGAGAAATGTATAAAATCTTTTTTTAAGTCTATAGAACGATCTATATAATTCAATGTTTAAAGATGATTTCATGTAAATGTTGACCGCGGCTACGCCTCAAATGGTTCCTACTCTAGGTCCAATTTTGGCATACTCTCTGCAACATATCGGCCGGTATTTCACGAATAAATTCTTCAATATTGGCTTCCAGTGCGTCAACCGTTGCGGGCTTGTCCCTATAGACATGAACCTTAACATAGCCCCACAAACAATAGTCTAAAGGCGTTAAATCGCACGATCTAGGCGGCCAATTGACCGACCCCAAAGGTGAAATAAACTGTTCACCGAACTCGCCTCTCAATTGGGCCATTGTTTCGCGTGCTGTGTGGCATGTGACAACGTCTTGTTGCAACTACATGTCACCCAAGACAGCTCTTCCATTTTGGTTAAAAATAAAATAATCATTGCACGGTAACGTTCCTGCCTTCGTCATCTTTGAAAAAGTATGGTCCAATGATGCCACCGGCCCATAATCCACACCAAGCCGTGCATTTTTCGGGATGCATTGGCAGTTCTTGCAATGCTTCTGGCTGCTCTTCACACCAAATACGGCAATTTTGCTTTTTCACGTGTCTATTCAACCAGAAATAAGCTTCGTCGCTGAACAGAATTTGCACAATTGCACTTTCTTAACCGAGCATCAATATTGATAATAAAATGCAATAATCTGCAAGCGTTGTTCGTTTGTAAGTCGATTCATGGTTAAATTATAGACCAAACTGAACATGTTTAACAGTAACATGTTACACGAAAACAGCTGATATGCCAAAAACAGTGTTGCCAAAAAAGAATGTTGCTAAAAAATCACCCTTTACAATCAGCTCTTTAATATATTTTACTAATTCTTACAAGTTTTCCGTTCGCATACTTATTTCTAAATTTTTCTTTTGGAGAGTAAATTTGATCTTATTCTCTGTTATTTTGTTAATAACAATAAGTATTTTTTAATGGATCTCGAAAGTAGGAAAACAGACCTATTCTTTGATTTCAAAAAAATTTTCTTATAGAAATCTCTTAAAAATTCAAAAAGGTAAACATCAGACTCTGAGAAGATAAAATAATAAATTATTTTCAATTAAATGTGTAATTTCGAATTTGTTGTCTAATTTTGACCCCTATCATGTGTAATTTTGAATTTCTCTTGTGGCAACACTGGTACACCCCCTTAAAAACTTTTATAAAACAAAACAAATCGAAAATGAAATTTATGAGCAAGCACGAGTACTCTTTTTTAGTTATCGCATCGTTGTACGAGTACGAGTGTTATTGTATTATTAAATTTAAATAAATATGAAAAAAAACGGAATACTTAAATATAGATATTGGGTATGGATAAATAAAAATGTGCAAACAACAAAAAAAAAAAATAATTAAAAATCATTTGTTATCTTTTGTTGTTTGTATTTTCTTTAACTGTTAACTGGACGACAGACGGAAAAAAGCGAAAAAAAAAGACCCGGTATGCCGTGACATGACTTATTTTTAAAATATACACTACAATCTACACGTTCCATTAATGATATATATACATATAAAGCAGGGTTGTGCAATATGTAATGGGAAATATTTAGTAATTTGACACCAGTGATGTCCATCCACTCATATCCTATGCGCGCTGGTATAAATGTAATAGTGTTTGTTTTGGGCACCACTGTTTTAAACTAAAATACACTCGTAGAAAAAAGTTATTTCTGGAGCTAATTTTTTCTACTGTTATCATTTAAATCAGTTATTCAGCTAAAGTTATTAGTTATCTCATTTTACCTCAAGAACAAATTTTATCCGTATTTGAACTAATTTGTCTACCTAAAATTTAGTAATTTGTGATTTTCCAACTTACAAATTTTACCAGTTAATTTACACTACAGTTGTTTAAAACGATTATTTTTTTTTTTCTTTTGTATCTCTGCTATCAGTCTCACTTAGATGGCGTTATTTTCTCATATTTTTTATTTTATAATCATAAAATATGCTATATCTCAGAAACTAAGAGAGATGGATCAAAATGTACCAAACCCGTTACTGCGTACATTTTAAGTACACTCAATTAAAAAAGCCCGTACAAATAGTTGAAACTTCAGCTAAATATGGCAACAGCAAATAAAGGGTCCACCATCTAACGATTTTTTTTTTAACTAGTGCTTATTTCGTGAATGGTAACACTTAGCTCATGTCTGATTTGACAGATAATTAGTTTTATCTTCCGCTGAACGAATTTGGTTGTGTATACGCTTGAACAACGCTGGGAAATATTGCGACATTACTTTGAAAATCATGGTAATGTTGCAGAATGTGTGCGAAATATCAAATCAGCCGCAGAGCTGATGTCGATTGGCCACCTCGGAGCTGCGATTTGACACCGTTGGACTATTATTTGTGGGGTGCCGTCAAAGCAAAGTGTTACGCCAACAAGCCAGAGACAATTGACGCTTTAAAGGACAATATTCGTGAAGCCATTGGTGAAATACAGCTGCACACAATCGATAATTCGATAATGTGCTTAAAAATTGGACCGATCGTGTAGGCTACTGCATGGAAAGCCGAGGCAGCCATTTGAATGAAATTATTTTCCATTATTAACCGGAAGGATTGTACTTTCAAATAAAAAAAGAAATTTGAGAAAATATTCAGTAGTTTTTTTTTATAGCATTTTCAAAAAAAAAAGTTATTTGGCGGACCCTTTAGTACATGAATTTGCGCCAGTAGAATTTTCAATGAAGTTGAGAATCACAGTCTGCTAAATTTGGGTGACCTAAATTTTAGAAGAACTAAATTTGAGTTGACAGTTATAGTAAAATTATGAACAGAGAATTTATGCCCAAATAAACAAAATCGAAGCGCTTTCACAACGCCTAAGTGATAAAACCGTTTCAGAGTTGTGTCAGATCTTTACGTTACGTTGAGAAAGCACCCAGAAAAAAGTGCTTTCCCCGTAGTTTGAATTCTTTACAAATTTTTAAGAAAACACTCAAAACACAAGAAATCTTAAATTTTTTAATTTTTATTAAATAAAAATTAATTCGACTTACAAATATATAAAAAATACGGAAAAACGAAACTCAAATTAAAGAGCTGGGAAATCACCCTTTTCAGGAGTTGGCAAAGCGGTTTTTTTAAAACCCCGTATATATTGTTGTAATACAAGTGCTGAAAAAGCACGTTTTTGAATTGTTGGCAAGCATTTGAGTTACAAGTGCTTTGTCAGTGCTTAGGTTTTATTACTACCCATAATTTCTAAACTTTTTTTATATATCAAACAAAAATTTAGCCGATTTTTAGATAAATTGAGTTTTGTATGATTCTAAATATTCGGAACTAGTTCTGATGATTTGACGATGTTTGACCCCGAAATTACGATTTTTATGTTTAGAAATACCAACCAATATTTTACATTTTTATAAAAATTTATAAAGATATTTGTGTCTTTTTTAGCTGATTTTTTTTTTTAATTTTTAAATAAATTTTTAGTTTAACGTGTTATATTTAATTTTTAACCCTTTACTGCATGAAACTAGGAATAAAAAAAATTTATATATTTTGATAGAAAATGCAAAATAAAAATGTATACCTATTTCTGCGTTTTCATGTTTTCATTTTTAGGGATTTTACTGAAGAATAGCGATGCGTTGGCAAATAGCAACATTTTTCTCTATGTATATGTGTACACAGAGAAACATGTTGCAATTTGCCAACTGAAATGCGGTTACTACTACTCAAATTGGGTTATTACGAATTTCAGTCGGTTGGCACAACTTAACATTAGTCTTCAAAACCAAAGTTAGGTTATTTTCAATTTATAACGAGCTTTCAACCTCCGTATATTTACAAAAATAAAGCAAATCAAACATATTAGCTAGGTTGATACTAGTATTTCGATCTTGCTAAAGATCTCATCAGAACTCGAAGTTTTAGAAAAGCTAGAGCCTATATAATAGGTAGAACTTTAACAAAAAACCTATTAATAATCAATTTTGCTCCATTCTTGTCTTCTTAGTAATCAACCACGTGGTTAGGTCTTTTCCTAACAAGCATCATGACGTTACTAAACTTTGAAGACCAAAAATGTTCTATTTATATAAAAAATTTTTAGTGTGTACTCTGGCTCAAGTAATATTTTTTACAGTTATATTAGTTTTTTGTTTTTATATACATCGAGATTATTTTTATGTTATTTTCAATTTATAACGAGCTTTCAACCTCCGTATATTTACAAAAATAAAGCAAATCAAACATTTTAGCTAGGTTGATATTAGTATTTCGATCTGGCTAAAGATCTCATCAGAACCCGAAGTTTTAGAAAAGCTAGAGCCTATATAATAGGCAGAACTTTAACAAAAAACCTATTAATAATCAATTTTGCTCCATTCTTGTCTTCTTAGTAATCAACCACGTGGTTAGGTCTTTTCCTAACAAGCATCATGACGTTACTAAACTTTGAAGACCAAAAATGTTCTATTTATATAAAAAATTTTTAGTATGTATTTTATTTAACTGAATTTTAGTGGCAGCACCTAAAATATTCAGAAATCTAATGTAAATATCGTTGTGCTAGCTGAATTTATAAGTTGTTACTATTAAAATAGACTTTTCAATTCGGTTGGCACTTTATTTCTCTGTGTGAATGTAACAAACTAGTATAAAGGGATAAAATTTAGTTGTCTAACAATAATTGAGAAAAAAAATTGAATTTGACATTATTATCTTAAAGTCCCACATCGTATATCGAAAACAGATTTGGAATCAGCGAGGCAAATTCTATCAAAAATATATATCGCGGTTTAAACCAAATGAACTTTTTCTAATTTTTGTGACTGTGTTATTTATTTAAATTTATTTGAATAATTTTTTGATTGCCTTTAAAGTCACTTTTTTCCTGTGCCTTATAAAGGGTCCGCCATCTAACGTTTTTTTTTTCAACTAGTGCTTATTTCGTGAATGGTAACACTTAGCTCATGTCTGATTTGACAGATAACTATTTTTATCCTTCCGCTGAACGAATATGGTCCGTATGTTCGTTATCTTGTGAAAAAAGTGAAAGAAACTGGCATCCTCATCGATAAACCAAAGCGTGAAAAGCTAAAAACAGTGCGTGCACCCGAGAATATTGCTGCTGTGGCAGAAAGTGTGCGTGAAGCGCCACCAACATCAATTCACCGTCGTTCTCAACAATTGAACATTTCGGAGACATCATTGAGACGAATTTTGCATAAAAACCTTGGTATGACACCATACAAAGTCCAAATGGTTCAGGAGTTCAAAAAAAAAAAAGTTATTTGGCGGACCCTTTATTACTTCATAGAGCATTCACAGTATTTCCCGAGGTTGGTAATGATATTTATTGTAAATGAAAAGTAGCGTCAAGAACCAGGGACTAATTTGAAGCCATATTTCAATATTTTCGTCTGATATTAAATAAATAAAAATCTGTTTTCAAAATTTGTTCAAATATTTGATTACGAAACAGCGCATTTTTCTAGTATAAACTTAGATCAATTAGGTATTTAATTTTGAGCAGTGCTTTATATAATCAGCTGACCTTAACTTTAACTGACCTTAACTTTAAAGCAGAAACCAAAAATAACTATTACTTTTTTTAAAAAAACAATGATATTTTTACAAAAATTATCCATTATTGCAAACATTTATTATTTTTTAATTTTTTTTTTTTTGATTTTCTCTAAAATTGCAGTTATGTTTTTGATTTTTATTTAAAAATAATTTATAAAAGTTGTTTATTGGTTTCTTTTTTAAAAAAAATCAAGTAATAACTTTTTTTAATTGTAAATACAATTAAAACAGACCTGGGTTGTGCTCCATACGTTGATGAAATATGCGGAATAGTTTGGATTTAATTAATAGCGAATCCGATTTAATAACTAATTGACACTAGCAGTATTCTCGAATTGCTGCATTTGGTTGTTCCCGAGCTTAAGATTTTTGATTAAATTCGGTATTCACTTATATTTATATTTGTGAGCTGTTCACCTTTCCGAATGCCAAAAATTTAAGGCAAAAGGTATCAATAATGCCATACATAAGTTTAGACTAATTATACGTATTAAAATAATAATTGACATTTTATTAGAATAAAAGAAGTAAATGATTTATGAAGAAAATTTATGTAAAAATACTACATATGTAAATACAAAAAAACAACCTTTCAGCAATAAGTAAAAATAGCAACTAAAATAGTTTCCATGTATCTTCTGTCCTTAATGCAGTGAAACAGTTAAAATAGGGGAATCCCAAAACTTAGAAATAATTTAATTCTTAACGTATTTACGCATTTCCAACTAACACATTGACTTTTTTTCTGTTCACATTATAGGGCTTTCGTACTTGGTTCATTTAGTCAATGTAAAATAAAATGTGTTCACATTTAACGGTGTTCACGTAATACAGTGTTCACATTATCGCGAGTGCACTGTATTGTAAAAAAAAAAATCACAAAAATTTTTTTATTATTATTGAAAAAAATGAAAGTTATGTTTTTGTTTGATTTGAAAATATAAATCATACAGGGCCAACAAAAAAAATTAAAAAAATATTTAATAATGAAATATTCGACAAACAATTTTCTGAATAAAAGTTATAACTGTTACGTGCCTGCTTTGAAGTACGTCAATGATTAAATACCTTACAAATTAATTAAAATTTAAAATTTCATTTATAATCACATTTATTATCAATGTTTTATTAGGAATTAAATTATGTCAGCAAACAAGCTCAAAAATGGTTTTACATTTTTTTTACAAAACCGTTTTTGCTTAAAAATAAATTATAAGAAGATTTTTAGAATTATATAGGCTCAAAACTGAATCTTATTCTGATGAAGTCTTTTTTAAATAGCTAGTTCGCAAAATATTTAAAATAATTTACTTTTATAATTTCTGAACAATTTTTCGGATTTAGTATTTTTCCATACAAATTTGTATTGTCCGACCGAACAGTTCGGCCAAAAAAACTATATTTTGTCGGTTTTTTTATATCTAGAGGCAATGATGACAAATTTTGGTATTGGAAACATGTTTCGATTTTGTGTATAAAATTTAAGAGAAAAGCCGAAGTTTAGCTATAAAGTTAAAAGTTCGGCCGCCGAACTATTTTCAATTTGGCCGAACTTTCTGAGGCCGAACAGTGAATTCATTGCTTAACTACAGACTTTTATTCAAATTTGACACTCAAAATAGCATCTAATCAGCCCAATAAACATTTTTCCATCCGCCAAATTTGTCCATAATTAGAGATGGGCAAAGGGTAAATACCCAAATGGTAAATACCCGGTAAAATAGGTAAATTGGGTAAAAATTGGTAAATACCCGGGTATTTACCAAAAAGGTGGGTATAAACTATGTTGTAGAAAATTTGGTGAACAAAAACATTTTGCAACAAAATTTTATAAATTTTATTAATAAAAATAAAAATGATTACAGAACAGTTGGAAAACAAGAACTTAAGTCAATAACTATATTATATATACATATTTATTTTTGCAACATTACATTATCGAATCGAAATCACTGTCGCTGTCGCTGAATGTTTCATTGTCACTTTCACTCCGAAAATAATTAAACGAACAATGAGGTGTAGAATGGGTGATACCAAAATTGGTTTCATCCTCAGCCGGTACAATTTTTGGGGAAGTATCCTTTTGTTGTATGTCTTTATTGGCGAGATTCCAGTTATGTGCTATAAAACATACTTTTCCGGCATTATATGCAGTTAATCTGTTTCCTTTTTTTTTTTTGAGTGGATGAAACTTTGAGTACTGAATGAGCGTTTCACCAAAATGGGACATTTTAGACATTTCATTAAATATTTTGTCATTTTATTAACATTTCCCTGTTTATAAACCGTGTCACAATATCTGCAAGCAACCGTGTTTGAGTTGCTTCCGCTTGATGCAAAATGCTTCCATATTTTTTCATTTTTAGGTCTTCCCATGACTGAACATATTAATATAATCCACTTTAATATAGGTTTAATTCGATTTTATAAGCTTTTGATATTTAACAACACACGTGCTATTGAAAACATTAAATCAAATTACTCATTTCAAATGAAGTTTCGGCTGATTGGCAACTAGAGCTTGCTAGATGTTGCATTTCAAATAATTTTTATAAATACCCAAATAAATTCCCAAAAATGGTATTTATCTTTTATTTACCCGGTATTTACCCATGCATCCGGTAAATACCGGGTAGAATCCCATCTCTATCCATAATGCTTTAAAATACCGAATACAGACCAAAAGCATTATCTGGCCGTACTATTCGGTCGAACACTACAAATTTGTGCTTTTATATATTTTCCTCCAAAAAATTAATAGTTCTTGACAAACAAACTTAAAAATCTTCAAAATATGTGTTTTATTTGAGTCTTTTTCTTCTCATAGAATAAGATCTCTCAGAAAAGCTTAATTATGATTCTTACAAAGGTCGAAAAGACTTGACGTTTTTTTTTTAGAATTGATTTGATGAGTTTTATAAAAACTACAGTGGAGTCGGCCGTTTTTTCCAAAAAATCATCTTCAGCACTGATTCAATGTAAGATAAAAACGTCAAGACTGACTCGCAACAATCTCTAGATTTCCTGCTAATATCTAAATCATGTTTTATCCCATTAAATTCGTTTATAAATTTCCTAGATTTGGCGAGAAAATAGCTAAATTGGCA
This sequence comes from Delia radicum, assembly GCA_021234595.1. NCBI lineage: Eukaryota > Metazoa > Arthropoda > Insecta > Diptera > Anthomyiidae > Delia > Delia radicum. The sequence goes on from CM037852.1 coordinate 156,748,889, forward strand.
ACAGTGGTTCTTAAATATGATTTGCATTGATGGCCCAAAAATCTACCTACACGGGTTTTGGTTGGACATGTCTTATTTCAATATAAATTTCTATGTTGTTTATGTACCATGTCGACTTATTTTGAACAACATAAAAGTACTCTAACGCCAAATTCTTTAATAAAATGTAAAATATTTTGAAAACAAAAAAAATTGTGAAATATTCTAAATATAAATGTACTATATTTAAATAATTATTAAACAGTTTATTACCTTTGAAGCCATAGAGTCAAAAACATTAAATCAAAATAAATATAAGAATAATTGTTGATAATTAAATCATTTATACAAGAAAAATCGATTACTACACCCAAAAAAAGTCTGTAAAATCAGCAACATTTTAGGTGGGAGGTTCATTGCAGAAAAATTGCTCATATCAGCAAAATATTAGTAAAAAAAAATTTGCTGAATTTAGCAACTTTTTTCCTGATATTAGCCATTTTTCTACAAGGATCTTCTTAGAAAAAATGTTGCTGACTTTACTGACATTTTTTTTTAAGTGTATGTGTTGTATACCGTAGTACAAACTTAAATCATACGATATTTATTGATGTTTTACTATTAAAAAAAAAAATCGTTAAAAATTATAGGAATCTGTAGCACACTTGGGACTAGTTAAATGAATGCAGCAATTGCTTGATTGATTGATTGATTGATTTAATTGGCATTGCTTGATGTTAATGGTAATTAAATTTGTTGGCATTACAATTGCTTAAAACAATGAAAATAAAATTTTGTTTTAATTGGCATTGATCAGTGCCAATGCCTTTAACAGACAATTCTAATTGATTATTATAATTGTTCGTTACAATTGTTTACAAAAAGAATTATTTCCAAATTTTGAAAAAAATATTTGCGTAATAATTTTATAAATATTTGGTATTTTATCAAGTATATATTATTAAAAGCTGATACATTATGACTAATCCATTACCAAACAAGAATAAATAGTGTATAGATAACAAAACTTGCATAAAATAGCGAATACTTTTAAAGTTTGAACTTAAGCTTAAAAATTTTATCGTTTTTTCCCAAACAACATTTTTTAAAAACAATAATTTTTTCGTCAACTACAATTGGTGCCATTTCATTACAATTGGTCTAATCAATGACAATTAAAAAAAATTATTGGCATTCAAATTTTAATGAAATTTTTTATCATTGGCATTGGCATTGTAATGCACAAGTAATGCCAATTAAATTTCAATGAAAAATTCCCAAGTATGAACTGTAGTTATTAAACTACATTGCACCATTTACAATTTAATCCGATACCCCATAGACATTTCTTTTGTTGAATTTTGAAAAGATATTTTGATATGCTTTAGTAAAAAAAAAACTGCAATCCGTTTTTTGATCCTGCCTCCAGGACATTCAGAATGCCTCTTTACCACATGGTAACTATGCGCTAGGGGACTGGTTTTTTGTACATATAGGAAAATGATTTTTTTTTTTGGAACAAAACGTATTATACTATTATCAAATTAATATTTATTGATACGTTAATATGAATTATGTTTTAAAATGCAAAACTAAATGAATTTTATAAGTGGACCAGGTTAAGTCAAAATTCATTCTGATTTCGTATTATGAAAAAATTTGATTTATATACAAAAAATTACCACATCATTAAAAAAATTGCCACAGAATACAATATTGGACCTGTAAGTAGTACCCTATGGGGAATGGGACCTGTTCTGCGTGTGCCACAGGATCGGTCCCTTCGTGCCAGAGACCGGTCCTCTGCTAAACCCTACCCTATGTTAACAACTGGCAACTTTAACATTGGCTTGTCATAGGAGGGGGTAATTTGTCCTGCTTTAAACCACATAGTTGCATGCCACAGGACTAACCAAGGATGGGCATACCACAAGACTGTCACAAAAGGGCCATGTCGTATATAATAAACGAAAACTAAACAGCTTCCAATGGGTAAAATTCTGACCAACTGGCTTTTTCTTGTTAATAAACATTCTGGTTAAGTGGTATGTCCTCCCTTTACCAGTCACAGGATTGGTAATTTTGGGACAATTGACACTGCTTAACCCACTTCAGTATTAAATTATACCAGTCCTGTGATAAGTCCTTCTTTAACCAGTCACTTTTAGGTTAATTGACTCCTCATTCCCCATAGGGTAGTTCTTATTACAATTATTCTTGACTAATTTGGACCTATTTCGTTACATTATTCAAACAATATAATGAAATATGTGGAATAAAATACATGGTTTTTATTAAATAGGCAAACTCCAAACCACTCAAAATTTTCGCTAATGAACAAATTTTGAAAACAAAATATTTTCATATAAAATCGGTAGATAACACACAAAATTGCAACTATATTCTAATTTTTTATTCATTGATGAAACAAAAATTTACTAAGTTTGAGGTTATGTAACTTTTATAATCGATGAACTACTGTCCTCAAAATTATTTTAGTGGAAATTTATAAGTCTACTTTATAAAATCTGTGGTCACATGTAACGGTATTTTCATTACATTAAACACAGTCACCTTAAACGTACATGCATATATTTTGTGTTACCATATGGTAACTACAGGGTGTTATGGGTTAATAACAGATACAATTTAATTTAACCCCAGAGATTTGTAAATTTCTCTCTTATTTTTTATTTTTTTTGCCTCAAAACAAATTTCAATGGAACTTAAAAATCTTTAAATTGTAATTTAAATTGTAAAACTTAATTTTTTTAATTTTATTAGAATGCCACAATTCTGAATTTGCACTAGCAGAATTTGTAATGAAGTTGAGAATCATAGTCTGATATATTTACCTGACTTAGTCCGAGTTTTTGGGATGTCAGTCAAACTCGGTTTAGTTAATCCGACAACGCATTTTGTCTGAAATTTCCAAATTTATTAATATAAAAATTTTCGGAACAAATTCATTGTGTTTAAAATTTTCGCCATTATTATAACAAAATAAAATAAATAATACTTTAGTTAGTCTCTTTTCAGGAAGAAGAAGAAGAAAACATTTTTATTGAAAAATTTTACGGACACAAGGGATACACCAGACTGCCGCAGTTTCGTCCCCCTCCTGGGACTCGTCAGTGGTTAATTTATGTGTCAATTGAACAAAGTATTTTATATTGTTAATTTTGCTCTATATGAAAAACTTTTTATTTTTTGGTGTCGTACTGTGATTTGAACTCACGGTCTTAGCATCAAGCTATGCATCGTAATCTCACCTATTAACCAGTTGAGCCACGATCGACACAGCGTGGACTGCGACTAAATTGGAGTTTGGTCACACTACGTACACACAAGTATTGTTTTGATCAGAAGAGACAGAAACCAATGCACAATTCATTTCTCAACTAGAATGCTTTTTCTTCTTAATCCTATCTCTTTTTCACAAGTAATTATAACGTTTTTTTTTTATTTCAGAAGCACACTCAGAAAAGTTCAATAGATACTACATGACAGTTAGCTCTGTATTTCATAACATCGATTCGATAGTCTTCTGCTTCAGATTCATATTTGAGAGGCCTAATACTTTGAAAAGCATACTATGAGTCTGTGCCAAACTTTTATATGCGTAAAATATAAAAAATCCTTTATTTTCCATAGACTTCTAATAAAACTTTTTCAGTAAAATTCGTAACATTTTCTGTAAAACAAATTTGGTTCAATATTTTGAGATTTTGTGTGCAAGTTTTTCCCCGAGATTTATTTATTAATGTGTCTATTATGAATACAAATGTTATGTGAAAACAAATTTAAACATATTAATGTTTTAAAAGGCCAAATTAAAAAAAAATCATTTTTAAGATCCTTACGGGGTCTTTTAAGCACGCTTCAACGTTTTCCTATATGATAATTTTATGTGGATTTTATATCTATAAAAATATAAAAGATGTTGAGGAACTCCTATAAAAAACCGAACTATAAAATATTTTCCCTAGGTCGAAAGGCTAAAAAAGAAAGACTTTGTTTCATTTATAACCAACTAAAAAAATTTTGAATTTCGGACAATACTCCTTCCAAATTCGTTCAAATTTGGTACAAGTATTGTGTTTTATGCAACTAAGACTGACACTAATTTTTAGCTCACATATATTTCACACATATTTCGCGAATCAAGGGGTCTACATGCAGTGGCGTACCCAGGGGGGGCCCTGGGGGCCAAAGCCCCCCCAGAAATATTTTCGATTTTTTATTTTATTTTTGTTTTGGTTAGTATGTAATAAATGAATTTATAATATTTTTTTGAGACTATAATTTTTCAAACTAAAGATATATTAACTGAAATTGATCTATGGAAACACTACCATAAAGACCATCAAATCCGCTAGATGCTATTCAAGATTGCAACAAGGAACTTTTTCCAAACGTTTACATGTTTTTACATTTACTGATAGTAATTCCTGTTACAACTGCATCCGCGGAGAGAAGTTTTTCCACCCTAAAAAGAGTGAAAACATATTTAAGGAATTCTATGGGTGAAGCTAGACTTGGTGCTCTAGCTCTTGCATCAGTGTATCGAGAAAAGCAGGGACCGAAAATAACAGTTATTTCCAAATTTTTAAACAAAAAAAGCAATTAGAAGTAAATGTCGGAAAACTGTTTCAAGCATACCATTTTGATCCTTATGAACTAGTCTATAATAAAATGCATTGCTTTTTTATTTTTATTTTTTGATTTTTATTTTTTCGAGCAAAAATAAAAGTTATTTTTGATTTTTATTTTTTCGGGCAAAAATAAAAGTTATATTATGATTTTTATTTTTTCGAGCAAAAATAAAAGTTATTTTTTGGTTTTTATTTTTTCGGGCAAAATTAAAAGTTATTTTTTGATTTTTATTTTTTCGGGCAAAAGTTAACATTTGATTTTTATGTTTTCGAGCAAAAATAAAAGTTATTTTTGATATTTATTTCAATTTCTTGAGTTGAAATTCCATGTTATAAATTTTTATTTTTATAACGAATAAATAACAAATAACGCAGTTATATTATATATATATAATATATAAATATATACATATAATATATAAATTTTATGGTTGCCTATTGTAATATTTTCGAGTTTTATAATCAGTAAAACTTATTTTTAATATGACGATTTTTTGAAGAATTCTTGTTTTAAAAATGACGAATTTAATTTCCAAAAATTGGCGCACTGCTCGTACAAATAGAGATGTTTGTCTTGTAGTTAGATACTTAAAAAATGTATAATAATATATATTAATACAGTTATCACAAAAAATAACATTGCAAAATATTTGCTGTATATCTATCATCACTGAAAAATCATAATTACAAAGCTAATAACTTTTATTTTTGGTAAAAAAAAAATTAAAACCAAAAAATGACTTTTATACTTGCTCGAAAAAATAAAAACCAAAAAAAACCTTTTATTTTTGCTCGAAAAAATAAAAATCAAAAAATAACTTTTATTTTTGCTCGAAAAAATAAAAATCAGAAAACAACTTTTATTTTTGCTCGAAAAAATAGAAATCAAAAAATAATTTTAACTTTTGCTCGAAAAAATAGAAATCAAAAAATAATTATAACTTTTGCTCGAAAAAATAAAACTCAAAAAATAACTTTTATTTTTGCTCGAAAAAATAAAAATCAAAAAATAACTTTTATCATCTGACTTTTATGAAAAAAGGAATAATTTTTACGGTCCCTGGAGAAAAGGTTGAACCTGACATTGACATTGACATTGACACTTTTGACATTGACACTTTTATGAAAAAAAAATCGTTGAATTAAATTTTAAGAGCTTTGTTAATAGTATGCTTTTCAAACAAAAAAAAATTTAAAAAACAAAAATTGGGCCCCCCCCCGAAACAAAATCCTGGGTACGCCGCTGTCTACATGATTCGCGAAATATGGCATCTTACCAATTGAAAAAATCGTAAAAAATTACTTTACAAAATTAAACATATAATGAAAAGTGTTCATGCTACTTTAATGACTAAAGTCTCAAATTAAAGATGAGAAAATTACATTTAAAATTATATGTCACATGATTAATTTTTCAAAAGTTCAAAGGTCTACATTTCAAGACATAAAGTTCGCGGGCAAATATTTAAAAAAATAATGTTATTAAAAATTTCAAAAAAATGTATGTTAATGATAAAACTGTTCTTCATATATTATTCTAAAAGATTAACTCTTAAATCATCTTTTCTCGCTAATCTGTCGTATACAATTTTTGTACATTTCACGTTTTTCCATGAAACGGACTTTTTGTATTTTGCCTTTTTACAGAAAACAATTGTTCAGATTTGTCTTTTTGCTTATGCACAAAATTTTGTCGACCAATTGCAAAGTGGAATGACAAATTGTGCAAAAATAGTAAAATATAGTAAAAGCTGAGAAATACCGCGGATTTACCAGTTAAAGCTATACATTATTTACCATAAAAAAGTATTTTTGTATTTACCATAAAAACCCTTGTTAAATCCCGCGAAACTTTAATCCAATTTTTTACAAAAGCTTGGCCATTAGTGAAGAAACGGAGTACATCATTAAAATTAGATGCCCGAAATATATAGGATCAATGATAGCTACTCTTCTTATATTTCCCAAGACACAGCACAGCGTAAATATATTTAATTGTTTTCTCAATAAAACAGAAACCAATACGTTCTCCACCGTGCAACATATATTGACACATATTTTTAACAATTTTGGAAGGGTAGAGGGAAATCAGTTGGTTGATTTCATTTATTTTAACTCAAGAGCCACAATTGAAAAAGCAAATACGTTAAAACTTGTTTGACTTTAAATTTGGGTTTAACATACAAAAAAATAAAAAACCATTTCAATCACGAAAACCACCGATTTTATAACTTTAATTGCTAAAATACCATCAATAACGAAAATTGCTAATTCAATTAGAAATAGATAGCTTTTTAATTAAATTATTTTTCATAACTCATTTGATTAAAAAGTGATCAATATTGTATACCTTCCCAAAAACCAAAAGAAATATTTTCCAAAAATGTGGCAAAAATGCAGAAAAGTTGCGCCACCATTAATAAATGTTTGATATGGCTCAAATTTGGGTCACATAACTTTTAGATCTAGTAGAAAAAAGGTTGTTTTTTATATAAAGTATTTGCCACTCTAGCTATCATATACATTTAAGGCACATTTCGCGTTTTTCCCATGAACAGATTTTTCTTTTTTAAACGAAATAATTGGCCAGATATTTTCCTTTTGCTTATGCACAAAAATGCTTTGATCGATTGCGAAATGGGATGATAAATTGTGCAAAAATAATAAAATATAATAAAAATTGAGAAAAATCGCGGATTTACTTGTCAATACTGCATTTGATACATTAATGTTAATGGAGGTCTGTATTTAAAATATAAATATAATAAAAAAAATAAGATAGAATATTTGCTTTTTAAAACTTTATGTATAAAAAACTGAGTTAAAACATGCAAAACTTTAATGCAAACTTGGTAAAAATCTGGCTCATAAGTGAAAAAAACTGGGTATGCCAATCAAATCAGCATGGAATAAATATTTAGGATCAATGATCGGTACTCTTGTTTTATTTTTCGAGTTGCGTTTTTGTAATCGAGAGAACATTTTTCTAATAATACTATGTTTCCACTGAAAGTGCTTTGGGACATGTTTTAAAATAAAACATGTTTTGTACATGTTTTCCCATACATTTTTCCCCCCAAAACACGTGTTTTGCTCAAAACATGTAAGAGGAAACATAGTATAAATGCTTAATTGGTATTGCCGTTCCGTGCCGTAACAAATCAGCTGTTTTGTTCAGAGTTTATGCGGCGTGTTTTTTTTTTAACGCACCATCCATACACCAAAATCATAACATCTGATTCGTTACGGCACTGAACGGCAAGACTTAAAAGCTCCATTAGTCTTGCCGTTCCGTGCCGTGACGAATCAGCTGTTTCGTTCATTGTTTATGTGAGGTGCTTTTTTGAAAAACGCATTATCCATAAACCAAAAACAAAACAGCTGATTCGTTACGGCACGGAACGGCAAGACTAATTGAGCCTTTAAGTGTACCAGGTACTGCCATGCCATGGTGAAAGAAAACTATTTCAAATAAAATGTGTTATTTTAATTTCTCCAATTTAATTGGAAATGGTGTAGTCTTAACAAGCACTACTTTATTAATTTATTTCAGTTTTGCGTATACCTAACATTTGTTAATGTAAATGTACATGAGCAGAATAATGATGATGATAATGATTTTAGCGTCTGAGATGATGATATTGTTGTCAGTGGCATTTGGAGGTGTTTTACTATATTGTGTTGAAAGAATTGTTTTTAAATTATTTAAATGTCGATTGTAGACAGACGGCAAGCAAGCAACAAACAACCATGTGCTCTAGTCGCGTTGACGTTATTGGTTATTACTAGGGCTAGGAAGTTAATTATTTATATTCGTGTTTTATGTACATAAAATATGTATTTAAAATCGTAAAATACTTCAAATTTAAAAATATGCATTATTATTGATTTCTTTTTTTACGTTTTCAATATTATTTCCACATTTTAGCAATTTTTGTTTTAAAAAGTGATTTAAAAACTGAAAATTACTATAAAACATCAGTATACAGAGAAAAATGTTGCTATGCAAACTGAAATTTGTTTACTACGACTCAAATTCGGTTATTACGAACTTCAGACGGTTGTCACAACTTAACATTAGTTTTCACAACAAAGTTTGGGTAACTCAACTGAATATTAGTTGCAACACCAAAAATATTCAGAAATATAATGTAAATATCATTGTACTAACTGACTTTATAAGTTCTTACTATTAATATACACTTTTCAATTCGGTTAGTACTTAATTTTTCTGTGTGCAGTAATTGCATTTTTTTTGTTATTTTTCTTTTCGTGATAAAAAAAAATATATGTATAAATTAGAAAAATATTTTTTTTATAAAATTTATAAACTTTGTAAAATTTATTTTTAGTAAAACATCAAAAATGAATTCTTAAAAAAGATACATTTTAATGCAAAATATGCAGAAATATGCATTTATAGGAAAATATGCAACAAAAAGTGCCAAAATATGCATTTATAGCAAAATATGCATTTATATCAAAATATGAAAAAATATGCATTAATTAACATATCGATACCATTTTGTTGCAAATTTGTTGATTCGCAAAGATATTTGGTAAAAATTGTTTTGCAGCTAACGCCTATAAACATGTATTTACATGAAGTTCCGAGCCCTAGTTATTACAACAGTTGCCTTTATTCTGTCTATTCTATCGTATGCAAAGTGAAACTATTAAATGAATTCTTAAAAAAGATACATTTTAATGCAAAATATGCAGAAATATGCATTTATAGAAAAATATGCAACAAAAAGTGCCAAAATATGCATTTATAGCAAAATATGCATTAACATATCGATACCATTTTGTTGCAAATTTGTTGATTCGCAAAGATATTAGTTAAAAAATAGTTTTGCAGCTAACGCCAACAAACATGTATTTACATGAAGTTCCGCGCCCTAGTTATTACAACAGTTGCCTTTATTCTGTCTATTCTATCGTATGCAAAGTGAAACTATTAAATGAATTCTTAAAAAGATACATTTTAATGCAAAATATGCAGAAATATGCATTTATAGGAAAATATGCAACAAAAAGTGCCAAAATATGCATTTATAGCAAAATATGCATTAACATATCGATACCATTTTGTTGCAAATTTGTTGATTCGCAAAGATATTAGGTAAAAAATAGTTTTGCAGCTAACGCCAACAAACATGTATTTACATGAAGTTCCGCGCCCTAGTTATTACAACAGTTGCCTTTATTCTGTCTATTCTATCGTATGCAAAGTGAAACTATTAATTATAATAATAATTAAGTCATTTTAATCAAGTCAACAAACTATTCATTAAGAGGTGCTGCTCACTTTGTTGTGTCTTAAATTCAGGCATGAGTTACGTTAAACTTTTAATTTAAAATGCAAATTACTATTTATAAATAATTACGATTTAATTAACGTTAATGTTTAAACAAGAGGTTAACTGAAAACCATGATTATATGAACTATTCTCAAAAATATTTAAAATTAAGGTTAAACTTTTTTTTAACTTTAAGCCACATATAAACAGGATTTTTCACGATAATAAACAACTATTTAGGTACTTCAAATCTGTTTGCGTAAATCACTTTCTGTAAGAGGCGCAAAAGTTATGGCGGTTCAAATTTGAAAATTTATTGAATTTAAAAAAAATTCGGACATGTACACCATTGTTCAATATTTATTGTCGTTTTCATGACCCCTCTTATTTTGTGCTTTCCAAAAACTCTTTGTCAATTTCTGTGGTGTTTCAAAAAATTCAATTTTTGGCTTAAAATCGCGGTTAACGCGATATTTAAAAATTATAATTTGTTTTGGAGATTATATTTGAATATAACGTAATCCGTTGAAGAGAAAATGTATGCTCTACAAGTTAATTCCAACAATGTGAAGTTTTTTAACATGATGCTTTTTAATACTTACTAAATTTAATTTGGTCCATAAAATATTTATTTCTTAAAATTTATTAATGCTCTCCTGGTTTTGTGTTAAAGCAAATCGTACAAATAAGGTTTTGACGAAGTCCGCTCAACAACGTTGATGTGCCGGAGCAAAATGTGTTTAGAATAAAAAAATTTAATAGCGATCAATTATATGCATTGACACTATTATTTTTAGGTTTTTTAAAATCTGTCATCATTGTTTGCTATATAAAAAAGTAAAAACTACACACAGAGAAATAAAGTGCCAACCAAATTAAAAAGTGTATTTTTTACACTTCACTTAGTACAAATATATTTACATAAGATTTCTGAATATTTTAGGTGTTGCAACTAAAATTTAGTTGAATTAACCGAACTTTGTTGTGAAAACTAATGATAAGTTCTGCCAGCCGACTGAAATTCGCAATAACCGAATGTGAGTCGTAGTAACCTAATTTCAGTTGACAAATGGCTAAATTTGTCTCTGTGTATAATTATGCAGTTTTTGCACAATTTTAAATATTTGAAACTAAACAACAAATGTGCCTCGGGAAAAACTGCTTTTTGAACAAAATTCACGCTCATGTTTTTTAACTTTTTTATGACTTTCGTACTCTATCTGTTAAGGTTACATTAACATGACATACCTCCAACTGTGCAGAATTACAACATTAACGAACCATTGTTTTCAAATTTGTTTTATATAAAGTGGCGTCAGTGCGCGGTACAAAAAAACCCAAAAATTTAATAACTGAAAAAAATTTTTTTTTAACTTTTCGACTACCATGTATTTATTTGTTAGTTGATGGCAAGCGTGCTACGTGTGGAAATTATCCCTCAGTTGTTGGGAGATTTTTGTATTACCAAATGGAATCCAGAAGTTGAAAGCCCCGAACAAAATATAAGAACAACAAAAAAAAGTGAGTTTGTTTAAAATTTTTTTTTAAACCTCTTCTAAATCATAAAAATTACGAAAGTAATTGCGAAATAATATCAGTTTCAATGGATTAAAAATATTTGACATACTCCCATATATGTCGGTACTGGTAGTATTAATCGTAATTTATGAATGAAAAACAAAAAGTTATTAAAACTATGTTAAATAGACACACAGATTTAAAGGGTTTTATAACGCATAGTCAAAGTTTTAGAAAAAAAGTTTTATAAAACTTAAATAAACTTTGGAACAGATGCTGTCATTTGTAGAAAAACTAATATTTTATTTGAACATTTTTTTTTCAAGAATTAAAATTTGTACATCGGACATATTTTTTTTTTTTTTGTTAAAGATAAAGATATTAAAACAAATTAGCTGGAAACATATTTTTTATATTCAAATGTCTATTTGACAGAAAATATTTTTGTAAATGATAGGCGATCCCACGGGATATTTAAAACTGACTATAAATACGCCAAATTTAACAAAAATTTTAAAAATTCACCCATTTTGGCAGAAAACCAAATTTACCAAATTTTTTGTGAAGAAATTTTTCGTGTGTAGTGAACGATTAAAAGCGAGAAAGTTTTATAATAAAAAATTAACCTCTTTTGACAGAAAACTAAATTTTCTAAATTTTTTGTGGAGAAAATTTTTCGTTTATAGTGAACGGTTTGAAAGCGAGAAAGTGTAAAAATTTGTTCTGTTTTCTTAGTTTATTTAACTTACAGTATTCTTTATTATTTAAAATATAAAAGTGTAAATCTTTTGTCACATTCAAAACATAACATTTAATTTTCGACTAATGGTGGGAGTAGGGGGCATATTCAAGAATGTTTTTAATTTAGCTATTAAGCATTCCTTTAAAATATGTTTAAAAATATAAAAAATTTCAAATAAAAGTTTTAAGTTTTAATAAAATGTTCACTCCTAAATGGCTTGAGATAATTAAGAAAATGTATCATTCATGGTTTGCACACAAAATGTTAAACATTTACCTATCATAATTAAAAACTTATTGGCAAAGGTAAAGATTTAAACTATAAGTAGCTAGATTACAAAAAGTCTTAAATCAGCTAAATCTCTCCACATTTGTAAAAGTTATACGATCATACAATTTTATATGCCCCAGACGTCAACTTTGACACCCTGCTACCGAAATTTTGGATTTTTGGAAATTTTTCTTAAATTGCTTTAATAAAAATAGTTCTTGCGACACATCATACTTTCCACATACTGTGTGTGATGAGGGCATGTATCATTTTGTCATTCCGTTTGTAACGCATCGAAATATAGGTCTCAGGCCCATAAAGTATATATAGTCTTGAACCTTATTGAATTTTAAGACGATTTAGAGATGTCCGTCTGTTAAAATGGCGGACTGCTCAGTTTTACATAGATTGATGTATATTTTCCCGAAAAGTGTATTATTGAAAATGAGCAAAATCGGTTGAGCGGTTCAAAAGTTATGAGCAGTGTTGCCAGGTATGTTGAGCATAAAATCGTCAAATTTTCCAATAAAAATCGTCAAAATCGTCATTATATTTTCAAAAATCGTCAAAACAAAAAATATTTGTTACAAGTGGGATAAAGTTTTAATAAAAAAAAAGAATAATAATATAGTTCACATTTAAAGTGCTCATGTACTATCGGTGTAATATAATACGATTTTTTACACTTTTCTGTAATTTAAACTTCGAAAATCATGATATTTTATAACGATAGCACTTTACCACTTTAACTGTTAATTCCTTCTACATAATTCTGTAAACACCACTTCAGTAGCACAATTTTTAAATCTTAAATTCTTTTACATAGTTTAGAAATTCTTTAACAATATTATTTTCTTTAATTATTAAATTTGGACTTCCATTAACGAGTTAAAGTTTCAAATTGCATTACATGTTTAATACAATAAATAGTGAAATTTTTCATTATTTCATATTTTTCATTTTGGGTTGGTTTTTAATATTGCTAAAAATAATTTTTTATTTTATTTATTATTTATATTATTATTTATTTTTATTTAAATATGGTTTATTACAGCATGTTTTTACATTTTCAAATATAAATTGTGAATATCTGAAGTTTCACTTTGGAACACTTTATTTATATTATTATTAGGCCTGTTTTGTAAGCACCGGATTTATTTTTGGATTTATAAATGAGAATATTCGAACTCGATGTTTGTTTCGCAAAACTTGGATGTTTTTTTTTTTAATTTAAAAAATATTTTGTTTTTATCTCAATCTTACACTAATTCAACTTTATAAAAATATAAATATTAAAAAAAGCAGGGTTGGCATTCAATAATTTTCATAATAATTTAGTTTTCTATTTAACCTGTTTGATTTTGAAATATCTTGAACTAGTTAAAGTCAAAATAACGCTAAAATACCGAAACGACGATTTATAACGTTATTTTGTTGATGTAACAAAATTTAATGGGTAGAATTTTGAAATAAACCCTGTAAAGACACATGCCACTATTGGAATCGTAGCTTTAAAACGTTCATAACGGCATTGGTGTGGTCGTGGCAGGCAACTGCCATTGTAATGAAAAGGTAGTGTTTGCCAACCATGAAAAATGTAAGCACATACTCAGGGAACTTCCGCTGTAAATATTTGTCGTTGTTTCAGTTGTAATACAGTATCTTTATTTTTAAGTGAAAAAAAACAGTCATTTGTTGAAGAAATTTAATTTTTGACTACAATTGTAGTTCATTTAAAAAACAAACCACATTAAATTACAGTATTATGATTTTACATTAATTTTATACAGTATTTTTTTTTTATTTAAAAAAATTGATTACTAAGAAGACAAGAATGGAGCAAAATTGATTATTAATAGGTTTTTTGTTAAAGTTCTGCCTATTATGGAGGCTCTAACTTTTCTAAAACTTCGGGTTCTGATGAGATCTTTAGCCAGATCGAAATACTGGTATCAACCTAGCTAATATGTTTGATTTGCTTTATTTTTGTAAATATACGGAGGTTGAAAGCTCGTTATAAATTGAAAATAACATAAAAATAATCTCGATGTATATAAAAACAAAAAACTAATATAACTATAGAAAACAAATTAATGTTTGTTAATATTTTACTGCACTGACTGAACCACATTAATAATACAATTGTAGTTAATTTTTTGAACAGTAAAAATCAAATGACTATGTTAGTTGAATTTACTAAAATGTAAGTCGTTCTTTTTTCGAGTGAAATTTCATTTGTTTTAGCTACATTTGCAGTGGTCATTACCGTCATTAAGTGCAGAAAATAAATTAAAATAAACCTAACATGAATCCATAAAATAACTTTTTTGCTAAACTTTCAATAAAAAATAGTTTTTAATTTTAACGAAATAATAAAATCCCAAAAATAGATCCGGTGATATTTTAATAATAACAAATAAACACGTTTTGCTGACATATTAAACGTTTGTCAAAAAATCGTCATTTTGGAAGCAAAAATCGTCATTTAGTAATTTAGGTACTAAAAATCGTCAAAATTACGATAAATCGTCAAACCTGGCAACAGTGGTTATGAGTGAAAATGTGAAGGTACCTCTAAATTTTCCATACAAATTGGTGTACAAAGAATTGTATATTAGTACAATTCAAAGTAGTGTCTGGTGTACAGTGGCGTACCCAGGGGTGCCAAAGGGCTTGCTTGATTTTTATTCGCAAAAAAAATGTAACCAAAAATTTTTAAAATTTTAATTTTTTTTGTCTTCTAATTACTTGTAATTAACTAAAATTTAGCTCAAATATAAAAAATTTTGTAGATTTAACAGTTTTTTCTAGTTCCTATTCTTAATTAAATAAAAAAAAAATCTGAGTTTAGCAAGTTTTTCCTGCAATGTCATATTGAACTAATTTTTAGTAGATTTAGCAAAAAATGTTACTGGCTTTCTACTGTTCGTGCAAGTACTAACAAAATACTAAAAAATTTGTAAAATTCAATAAATATTACAGCATAAAAAAATACGAATTTAAATTGTGTTTTTTCGAAATAAAAATCAAATTATTTTGCCAAATTTTGTTAACGACAATCGTTATAACTTTCTTGCTACAAATGATTTTGTTAAACTAACACGTTTTTAGTTGTTTGTAAACTCAAAGAAATAAGTTAGCAGAAAAGTTAGTAAAACGTCTTGTAAATCAAGTATACTATTTTTCAGCAAAACTTTTTGCTAAAATTATGTTATCAGCTAAAACTTCAGTTAAACTTATTCAGCACTTAACTGTTTTCAACTGATGTTTTATTAATATTTTTCTAATGTTTTACTAATTAATTTTGGTTAAAAAACAGTGTGCTGATAAGCACATTAATAGTGTGGACGACAACCAGATTGAAGATATACGCTGAATGGAGTAGATGATGTCACGGCATGTCAAGTTGTCCAAGTGACGAGGGAAATGATACTAAAAAGTAAAACTCTTGTAAGACATAAAACAAAATTGTGGATTGAAACAACTTAAATTTTGTGGTGTCACCGGCTGGTGAAAGTAATTGTCTATTAATTAAAGTAAAAACAAAATAAAATATTTCAATTTGATAATGATTAAATGAGTATTTGTAACCAAATGTTTATAGCGATTATTAATGTAGTGTTGATCAATTTGAAAACAAATATACTTTCAGTTAGAGTAAAGCAAAAGACGAGGACACACATCTTCGGTAATTTTTCATATTTCCTTTTTGTTATTGCAAAAAAGGGTTGTACGACATATATATTTTTTATTCCGTTTCTAGAATTATCTACTGCATGTATCTTCCTTTAAAAGATGCCATCATGTATACAAACATTGATGTAAGTAGTTGAAAGATAATTTTGTTTATGTTATATATAATTATTTCTATATATTTTCAGATATTACACTAATTCATTTCGTCAATGTGGGAGTAGGAACATTTTCATATTTTGTAACAAATTGTAAATTATTTTTAAAAGAATCACAAAAAATTGTTTCCGATTTGTAGCAAATAAATTAACTAAAGTATAAAATGAAATATATGTCGCTACATGTCAAGATGTCTAAGAGACGAGGGAAATGATACTAAAAAGTACAACTCTTGTAAGACATATAAAAAAATCAAACCACAAAATTAACCATGGAAGATTTTTGTATCTGTTTTTCTTACATAAAACAAAATTGTAGATTGAAACAACTTAAATATTGTGTTGTCACCAGCTTGTCAAAGTAATTGTCTATTAATTAAAGTAAAGACAAAATAAAATATTTAAATCTAATAAGGATTAAATGTGTATTTGTAAACTAAATTTTTATAGCGATTATTAACGTAGTGTTGTTCAAATTGCAAAGAAATATACGTTCAGTTAGTCAGAGTAAAGCAAAAGACAAGGACACACATTTTCGGTAATATTTTATTTTTCCTTTTTCTTATTGCAAAAAGGGTTGTACGACATATATATTTTTTCGTTCCGTTTCTAGAATTATCTGTGGCATGTGTCTTCCTTTAAAAGATGCCATTATGTATACAACCATTGGTGTAAGTAGTTGAAAGATACGTTTGTTTATGTTATATATAATTATTTATATATATTGTCAGATACACTAATTCATGTCGTCAATGTGGGAATATGAACAGTTCCACGGCTAATGAAAAAGTGGTTTACTTTTAAATGAAAAAGTGTTTTAAATTTTAAAAAATTAAAACCAAAAGTTTATTTTTCGATCTTTTATCATAAATTATGATATGCGCAAGATTATTCAAGTTCAAGATCATTTGTTTTTTATTAAACAAAAAACCGTGCAATGTTTATTTATTATTTAAAAAATTTCATCATCCGCTAATTTAAAGCAGACTGACAGGTCCTTACATGTTTCATTTCGCATTACCGAAAATCTTCAGAGGGCCAATGTAGAAGGGGTAGAAGATTTACCCAAATTTTGAAGGAAAAACATCAACGCTTTACCCGTATTGTTTTATTTACCCGATAAGAAGCAAAAAAAAAAAAACAAAATCGGAAGAATTGAACTAATTCAAATCAAAAATAAAACATTTTTAACTAATAAACATTGCTCGTGTACTGGCTAGAATCTCTGGTTATAATACACTGTGTTGTTATTGTTTATTAAATAAACAACAACACTATCTGACTATAGCATTAGGGTCATAAGTAGGGTTTTTCACGGGAATTCCCGGGACGGAAATTCCCGGGAATTCCCGCCAATTTTCCAATCCCGAAATCCCGGGAATTACTGCGGGAATTCCCGGGAAATTTTTTTTTTTGTGATATCAACTCATGGTGATTGACTAGTGTTATTATATTACGGTGGCAACACCTTTTTTTAGTTTTAACAACAGCCGTTTGTGTTTTGACGGCCAAAAAACTGAAAATATTCAGAAATTGTTTGACGCTTTACTAACAATACGGCCCACTTCTGTTGAAAGTGAAAGAGTATTTTCTCTTACAGGACTATTGGTAACTAAAATTAGAAATAGACTTTCTGATGAGACCATAAATGCTCTAACAGTATTGAAAACTTATTTTAAGAATCAAAAAGAATAAGTTTTTATTTTTATTAAATTTTTTATTTTTTATTTAATTTTTTATTTTTAAATGTACACATACATTTTTTATGTATATGAAAGAACTGAATTAATTTTTTTGGTTGTTTTTAATTTATTTTGTTGTTTTTAACATAAAAACTTTTAAAAAGTTTGAACTTAATGTGATTTTTTTTTAAATAAAATATAATTAATAAATTAAAAAACCAAAATTTTTTATTTTATTATAGAGCGGGAATTCCCGGGATCCCGGGAAATGAGAAAATGAATCCCGCTTTCCCGGGAAATGTTAAAGTCCGGGAAATGAAAAACCCTAGTCATAAGTCAGTTTTGCCGTACTCTGCAATGTTCAAATGTTTTACTTTTAAATTTAAAAAAATTAAAACCAAAAATTTGTTTTTCGATCTTTTATCATAAATTATGAAGTGAGCAAGATTATTCAAGTTCAAGATAATAAAAAAAAAAAGTGCAATGTTTATTTATTAATTAAAAAATGTAATCATTTGATGAACTTGAATAATCTTGCTCATATAAACTAATGAAAAAGTTTCGTTAAAATACTTGCATTAAAACTATGAAGATTTGCATTAAAACTATGAAGCTTTAAGAAATTGTTCATTCAAATTCATTAAAACTCTGTGTGTTGTTGTTTTTCACACACACACACACACACACACACACACACAAAATGTTAAAAAGGACAATCGTTAACCCTAAAATACCACTAACAAAAGTTAAAACCCTTAAATACCAAAAACCTTAAATACCAAAATTTCACTGCTCCACCAAGAAACACAATAAATCTGAAGTCAAAAAAGTAAAAATCAATTGCCAGTTGTTGGTTCAAAATTCTGACCAGTTGTTTGCAAGTTTGTCTCTGAGATTTATTAATTGATGTATGTGTGTCTATTATGAATACAGATTTCTTATGTCTAAATGTTTAGCAAATTTATGTTTGAATAGAACAAAGCCGAAAAATTAATTTTTGAAGATCGCAACGGACGTTTTCCGATGTGGTAGTTTTATTTGGAATTTATATCCATTAAAATATAAAAGATGCCGATGTACTTCTGCAAAAAACTGACCCATAAAATATTTTCTTTTGGATTAGGAACTAACAAAAAGACCCACAACTGTAAAAGTAAATACGCTTAAACTTAAGCTTAAAATTCTTAAAAAAAAACTTTTTTTTCTATGCTTTTCAATTCGTATTTCTGTTGACTAAATTAATATAGTGCTGCGTAACATTGTAAATTCCCAAATTTGGCCCTTCAAGCCATTTACGTGTCCACTAGGGTGTCCTTCGTTGTATGGGCGAAAAATAAAAATGAGATTTTGACATTTGTTAGGGTGACAACCAAATGTCAAAATCTCATTTGTTAGGGTGTCAAAATACGCCACGCAAAAAATTATAGTTCTAGCATAACGGTAAGATATCCCGCATCGCCCTTGAAAATCAGGCACCTTGAAAAAATGGGCATAATTTAAAAAAAAATTACAAATTTTTTTTTCTTCAAAATTAAAAAAATATAAAATAATTTTTGTGTTGTGTTTAATCATAACTACTCAGATAAAAAATATTACTTTCCCAGAAAATCGCTAACTTACCCTAACTTTGTGTCAAAAAAATTAATAAATATTTTGGGGGTAGCTCAATGTGACTTTTTGACATTTTTGAAAATTTTATTCAACAAAAATCAAAAACTACTTCTAAAAATTTTCGTCAACCGTTTCTAGTCTTCGATATTAGCTGTGTATCTCTACTTAAGTCTTGTAACCACTTATGGTATTTAGCACCAGAAACGGCAGCACTGGCTTTTTTCGATCCACAGATTTCTAGTGAATCGAAAAAGCTCATGGTAGTCGCTTTGGATTTACCTAATGACAGTGACGCCAAAAAATTAACAATCAACCCTCATAATATATCCCAGTACATCGATAAAAATATAGAATATTTTATTTCGCAAAAAAAAAAAAAAAAAAAATTTTAAAGATTTTCTATTCCCTTGGATTTTTTAAAGAAAGATCCAGAAGAATGGTCAAACGAACCTAGTTACAATGTTGGTCTGGCTATTGTTAACAAATTAAAGGTTGTTAATGACACTGCAGAACTGGCAGTGAAGCTCGTGGAGGACTACAATAAAGTATTGTTACGAAACGAGGAGGAAAAACAAGTAATAATGCAAATTGTAGCCGATTATCGGAAGCACTACCCGGATGCAAAAAAATTTACACTATTAAATTAAAAATACGTTTTTCAAAAATACTCCTGAATATGTACAAAAAAATCAATTTAAATATGAATACAAATATCTGAATTTATACTAAATAATTAAATTTAAAATGTAAATAAATTACAATTAGAAAAATAAAAAAAAAAGTCTACACAAATTTAAAAAAACGCTGAAATCCGCTAGAATCAAAATGCTCTAACAAAAATTTTTGCCAACGGATATCCGTAATACTTATGTTATTTAATATTTGGGATGTGTTTAATAAAACATTTGACAGCAAGAACTAGTTTTTTGATTTTTGTTGAATAAAATTTTTAAAAATGTAAAAAATTAACTTTTAGGTACACCCCAAATATATGTGCATTTTTTTTGACTCCAAATTAGAATAAGTTAGCGATTTTCTGGGAAGGTAATATTTTTTATCGGAGTAGTTGTTATTGAACCCAACACAAAAATTATATTACATTTGGTAAAATTTTCCAAGGAGGCCTGATATTCAAGAGCGATGCGGGACACATTCCAGTTATACTAGCACTCTAATTTTTTGCATGGTGAATTTTTGTACCCAAACAAATATTTTAAGAGGGGGGCAGCCCCAAAAATCGCAAGTTGAAAAATAAGGACCACCCCAGTGTCCACCCGTTGTATAACAATAGTTTTTTTATTGTTCGAAAGTGTCAAGCTTTAAAAAAAATCTGTCATTTTGGTCCAATGACATACATGACTACAATAAGATATCTCTAAAGGACATAATCTTAGCTTCAAACCAAAAAGGCGAATTTTAATGAAATTTGCAGAAAGGATATTATTGGTATTAAGTGCGTTAAATTTGAACAATACATATTGAACTCAAGGTACGTTTTCGATCAATTTAGCTTTTTTTCGAAAAACGATAATAACCATAGTTTCTTTAGTAACAAAAAATTTAAATTAGCACAAATAAATTTAAATTTTGGTTTGTGGTTATATCTTGATAAGAAGAATAATTTATGCCTTAATTTACAATTCTATGAAAACTTGCATTAGTTTAAAGAACACGATTTCCAGTGCAACTTCATTGCTTATATGCAAAAAGTTTTTTCATGACGCGTACTTCATACTATTATTAGGGTGTATTAAAACCCAGTGTGAGGATGGAAGGTTAATATGTACTTGCAGCATTATAGCATTTTCATTGCATTGACACTGATGTCGACAAAGCCACCGTTCTGGTTATTGACATTTGATGATCTATCTACTAGTTTGGGCTTTCAAACACTTTCGGAATTAAACTGTATATCTCCGCTTACTTCAAAAATTTCACAAAACTTTGATTTTTTTATCTTTATTATGTTTATCAATATTTTATTAACAATTTAAAGTTTGCTTTATAAAAAAACTTTAAAGGTTCCAACAATGTGGCAACCATATCATGATTAAATTGTGTCACTGTATTATTTACCATGTTTTTATTTTTCTCGCAAATGAAAATAGTTTTTAATAGAAAAACTATAAATTGTATTAAATTGAACACTTGATTAAATAAAATTTATTATATAAAAATTCTAAGTGTGTAATAGTTTTTTATGCTTTTTTATACGTTTTTATTTTTTTATTTTTACACTTTGCACAACACTTTAATATTTAGGAGAAGTTCAACTAAAGCATAAATAACGGTAAAAGAAAATTGTTAAACAAAAGCAAAAATACAATTTAAAAAATATACAGAAAGGAGAATATAAAAAAAAATATACGATGACCAACTTAAATTCAGTGTTTTTATATATATTTTTATTTTTTATTGAGATGAGATGAGAAGAGTCACTCTAGAATAGCAATGCAGAGTTGCAAACAGGTTGACTTAAGTTATTGGGTCGATGAATTTGGGTACGGTAAAAATAGAGATATAAAAGAAAGAAGGACGTTAACGCTGTTTGTGTGTAAGCTTTATTTAAGTGTTGCTAATTTGGCTGTTTTAACTCATTAATGGCACGTCATAGATCCGCTGGAAAATTTTCGGCCAAACTTTCCAGATATAAAACCATGCTTCATTAAGACATTTTTGTTGCCTTAAAACGTCCTCTCGTGGAAATATTGTCAACCAACATTAAACCTTTGACAGCATATAAATCCTAGACTGTTCAAGATATTTTTAAAATTTAAATTTTATATAATTTTTACATTTTTTTAGTAAAAAATCGTGGTTTTTGACGATTTTTTAAAATTGCCATATGGCAACCCTAACGATATAAATTTTACCAGTTTAGTATTTCTTTTAATAAAAACCATCCATTATTTATGTATTGAGTGAAAACGGATTAAAGTTTGGAACATATTAGACTTTGTGTATTTGAAAAGTTCATTGTTCGATCGGTGAGAACTTCAAAAATTATATACATACACTCATAAAAAAAGCCCATACAAATAGTTGAAAATTCAGCTACGGCAACAGAAAATAGTATCTGAATTTGCGCCAGCAGAATTTTCAATGAAGTTGAGAATCACAGTCTGCTAAATTTAGTTGGCAGTTATAGTTCAATTGACTAAGATTTAGGCTAAATCAAGAGAAAATGTCTGCTAAAATTGTATCTGCAGATCTAACCACAGGAGTCAAGTATATATTTATTATCGCGAATATAAGTGGTTAATAAAGACTATTAATTTTTGGTCCATTTTACTCTATCTCGCTTAGTTTCCGAGATACATTTTAATGATTATAAAAAAATTATGAGAAAATAACGCCATTTATAAGTGAGACTGATAGCGAAAACACAAAAAAACATTTTTTTTAAAAACAATTGTGATTTAAATTAACTAGCAAATTTGTAAATTAGAGAATAACGAATTACTAAATTTTAAGTTAAAAAAATGGCGAAATAAGATAACTAAGAACTTTAACAAAATAACTGATTTATACTTATTTAAACTCCAGAAAAAACAGACCTTTGAACTATTTTTTTTTGGTGTAAGTATACAATCGATGAATTAATCTCTAGCAGAGAAATACATTTTCATATTTTTTCATCAACATACCAATCAAAAATACAAAAGATTAGCCATTTTATATTTTAAAAAAAAAGGTCGATCAAAAACGGTAAAAAATTTATTTTTTCAAATAATTGTTTGGCAAATCTGGATAACAATTTTTAACAATGTTTTTATTTACGATTCTAGCCAATATGTTGAAAAAAGTTTTTAAATCACTTTATCTTTTTCCTGCAAAAAAAATAGAGCCGTTTAAAAGTAGTGGGTCGAAAAGGAACACTGTGTCAAAAATGAGTTAATGATAAAACTAAAGATATTTCGATACACGCAATCAAATTTGAAAGTAGAATCTACTAATAATGACAATAAAAATAATTGTGGATTCGGTTTATTAGCGACAAAGTTAATTACCGTTAAAATAACTAATAATTTTGCTATTTTTAACTGTTGAAAAACAACTAACAAATGCAGTCAATAACTAACAAAGTCGTAAAAATAACTGAAAATTTTGAAACTGAAAAAATTGGTAAAAACTACTGTTTTTAGCTATTTTACAAATATATTTTAATAAAAAAAAATGTCTTTTAAAACAACAAAAATATAATTTCCTACATCGTTCTTAAAATGTACCGAGGCAGAAAAATACAATAGGCACAGTACCGGCAAAGCGTCAATAAACGTCGTTTACGTGTTGGCAAAACGTGGGATGAACAATTTTGACAGTATTGTCCTCTTGCCCGATTATTTACAGCGGCCAACTGTTGGTTGGAACAAACTTGACACCGTTGGCATTAAAAAACCAGAGTCCCAATTCGGTCTTATACCCCATTCACATGAAGCAGGTTTTAGTAATTTTCAAAATAATTTCATTATCGCTTTCTTATCACGAGATTTTCCATAAATTTTTTATTTTTTCAATAATCACTTTAATTTGAACACCGTCAATTATCTCTTTAAAGTCAGGGTTTGCCAGTGATTTTAGCTGTGTTTAGTGATTCTTTGACATATTTGCCAGAATAATACTTTACTAAACATACTCAACATGGTGGAAATGCAAAAAAAAAAAATAATTAAATTTAAAAGAATTTTTTAAAATATAATGAATAATAAAATTAAAAAACAAAAATATAACTATTTCGGATTTTTAAAAGTGTATTTTAAAGTAATCGTAAAAAACCTTACTTCTTGAAATGTTGTGATTGCAATGCCCCATACCCTTAATGTAAGCTAGGCAATAAGCAATTTTATACCGTTATTCTGCCGACGTATTTTTCTTATTTCCACATATTTAAGAAAATAGTACACGCAGAGATTGCAATGATTGCAATGCCTAACAATCATATTATGGTTTGTAGTAATTATATTATGATTCTCAATGACGGTAAAATCGCTCCCGATAATTATAATATGAACAGCCGGAATCATATATATGGTAATTATATGGTTGTAATAATATGATAATTTCGTGTCCCCAATCATATTCAATCATTCTCTGCGTGCAATATCTACTGCCTTCCTCTCACCAAAAACATAAAAAAAATCATCTAGTCATCCCTATTTAAAACGGTTTTCTATCTCAATATTAGTTTTGTATCTTATCCAAAGATAATAAATATTGTATTCTGGCAGTGAAGAATATGTTTTTTGAAATATTTTGTTAAATGAAAACGAAATAGATCTATCAACACATTCCTGAAAGGGTCAAATAATAAATTTGAAAACAAAAAACTCTATAGATTATTTGTTAGGACAATATCCTAATGAAGAAATATAGAGTATGTCCTCGAACTTGAATAATTTTCATTTTCATTGCACAATTAAAGGTCGAAAAAAACATAATTTTTATTTTTAATAAAAATTATATCAAACTTGTATAAAAGACAAAGTACAGTCTAGTTTACTCCCCCTGTTTTTGTTTATAGACAAAACCAAAAAAATAAAAAGGAGGAAAAACAATAAACGTGTATTGAATATCCACCAAAGGTGGACCGTGCACATAACAAACAAGTTTTCAATTTATTTTTTGATCAATGGTGATAATCTTTAACTTCGAGCTCATATATTAATTCTCATGTAGTGAGTAAACTAGTTTATATAAATGTTTGATGTTTGGCATGGTATTGTTACCTCTTTCAAAACGTGTTCTGATGATGGGAACCTAGAAAATTCCCGAAATAGATATATCAACACATTCCTGAAAGGGTCAAATAATAAATTTGAAAACAAAAAAAAAACTATACATTATTTGTTAGGACAATATCCTAATAAAGAAATATATGGTATGGCCTCGAACTTGAATAATTTTCATTTTCATTGCATAATATTGGTAAAACCAATAAAGGCCAAGAAGGTTGCTTTGCAAACAAAATAGTGTTTTTCTATTACAATATTAGTTATAATTTAGGTAGATTCTAAGAGTGGGTTTTACAAAAATAATAGCGGTTTGCCAGTACAATTTTTTTTTGTACAGTTAGCAATTTCTACCTGGGTAAAGTAAAAATTCCAAACAGAACTTCGGTTCTTACCTTTTTTTTATCATGGATGGTAACCGATTCGATGCGAGTATCGGTAAAGATAACGCTATTTTATTTCTAACGGTATTTAAGGGATAACGATATTTAAGTTATTTCGGTAACGGGTTTTAAGCGATAGCGGTATTTTAGTTATTACGGTAACGGCATTTTAGCGGTGACGTTATTTTAAAGATAACGGTGTTTCAGTTATTTCGGTATTTTAAGGATAACATTATTTTAGTTATACAATCGGTATTTTAAGTAACGATAATATCAATGCACACCAATATTTTTAACCCCATCATGAACGAATTATAATGACTGAATATTTTATGACTAGTTAGTTTTGAGAAAATGTATCTATATACAGCGTTTTTTCTAATCTCGACTTAAATTAATAAAAAAAATAAAGTTTTAGATATTTTAAGTGTGACGCAATTTTAAATAATTTTGCTAACGTTATTTTAAGGATAACGCTATTTCAAATATTTCGGTAAGGTTATTTTAGGGATAACGCTATTCTATCAATCAATCAAAAGCGGTATTGCCTGCCATCCCTAGTTTTTATGCATTGGAGAATAAACAAAACAAAGTCAAGCATACGATGAATATCATAAATGATCTGATTTTCAATGGTCAATATTTTACGGTTTATATTATACAATTTATAATTATAAAATGGATAAAAAAGTGAGTACAATTTTATTTTGAAAAAAAAACTAAATGTTTTAGACAGAAAACTGATCGTTTCCGTTTTAGATTTACATCACACCCCTGATTCTCACTTTTGTATATAATTGTATATGGCATCCCATATAAGTCAAATTGAAATCAATTCTAATTTTAATTGAAACAAAATATTAGTGCGGATTTCCAAAGAATTTTATGAAGTTATATCAAATTATATATGTGGCTTCATATGATTAAAGCTATATCTGAACATTTTTCATCGGGTTGTTTCTACCTAATGTTTAAATAATTTATGTGAAAAACTTTATTAGTTGAAATGCTCCTAATTACTTGGCAACGATTTTTTTTTTTGTGTATGAATACTTTATGTTTGGAAAGAATATATTTATCTATCTGGAGGTAAAAAAACTGTTGGTGAGGGAAAATTCGCAAAAAATTTTGTTTTTTTTTTTTCATTTTTACTTTAAACGAATGTAGTTGTTGAGTGGAACAATATATTGCATTTATTTATTTTTTTTTATTTAATAGAGAATTTATTTGGTTTAAATAGCCAATATTTTTCAAAACATATGTTCCTTTATTTGGTCCTGCTATTCGGAAAAAACTAGACCTGCATCCGTCCAAATTTTCAATTTCACAAATTTGAGGTGAGCACTCAAAACTTTGTACACAAAAAGTGAACTACTTTAGGCAGTCTTAACCTTAACCTCGATATTACGTCACTTATGCCTGTTTGCAAATTTCATTGCAATCGGACCACCAAGAAATGGTTGAATTAATTCCAAAAAAAAATTAATATATTCCACTGTGTGATGTAACGTGAATTAGAAATCTATTTTCAATAAAATTTATTTAAGTCCTGTTTTATCGTCAATAAAACTGTGTCGATCTACATTGAGCTTAAACGGTAAAAAAAAAGATTTTTACTGTTTTATGATATTGGCAACACTAATTTAAGTTGAGGGTTGCTGCCACTACTATTGTTGCTGCAAATTTTTTCTTTTTGTTTTATAGCTAATGTATAGGAATTTTTAATTTCATTCTTGTGTAAAAAAGGGGGTGAATTTGATTATATGAAACGACAAAGGAAATAAGCAACAGAGTGGCAACAAATTACCTGCAACACCTTTTTGAACCTATTAACAGCGCTGCGACCCAGAACAGAATTGAGTAGTTAGTTCAACTACAAATACGAACAAAAAAATAAAATAAAAAAATATGTAACCAAAAACTTGCGCATAATTTTTACAACACACAAAAATACACTGTGTCATATTCTCCTTTTACACGCATTCGAGTGACATACATACACAATTATGCATTGTTTTTCTTTTTTTTCACTTTTTCCCACAAATAGAGAAGATAAAAGAAAAACGAACTTACTTTTTTCTTTCTGATTAGAATTTTTGTTTAATTTAAAATTAGTTTAAAGAATTTTTTGCACAAACAAATCACACTATTTGTGTTTTTCTTTTTTTAATGATGTTTTTGGGTGAGTAACCACGAAAAAATCGGAACAATTATTTTTAAATTTAATGAAAACAACTCGCGCACTTGCGTTTGCAGTACGTTTTGTGTTTCTACTTCTAATGTATCGACCCGCCAGCCACGATTTTTAGGTTCCTTTTACTAATGAAATCTCGTTGCCAGTGCTTTTCCAACTAAAAGCAACACACAGAAAATAATTCGACTACAGTCGGCGACTATTTTTAGCGCCGTCGTAGACGATGGCGATGATATGTGTCAAATGTTGCCAGATTTAAATTCAATCAACTTTATGGGAATGTGGAATTATTGTGGAGTTTTTATATAAATTAGGGTGGATCGATTTTAGTGTGTGGAGGAATAAGTCTAGGTGTCGGCCCAGAATACGATCATAGGCACAGCGATTGTTGCTGCAAAATGACGACGTTAGACAGTAACTGCAAAAGCTGACATATTTACTTTCCTTCTCCAGTATCTCTTTTGCTTATTAACAGTACAATATTTTTTAATTTTTACATACACTCACAGGAACTTTTCCATAAAAGTTCACGGTTATTTAAAAGTTTAATGTAAAGTTGTTTCAATGGAATATACAATTAAATCACCAAAGAAATATATTTTTTAACTTTCTGTCTGTTATTCAATAAACAAAATAAACAAAAAACGGACTTTCGGTAATAGTTAAAATATTCAGTTAAAATTTTCAATTTAAAACAAAAAGTTGTTATGTTTTATTGAGTATTGAAATAAACAAAAACAATCTATTGTTTTTATCGATTTTGTCAATTAATTTTTTAACAGTTAAAAATAAACTAAAAAATACAATTGTTTTAAACGAAAAGTAAGTAGTCCTTTTATTAACTGATTTTCCATTAATTTAATGTGTCTTTACGGAAAAAATATTGTGAGTGTATAAATCTTATAAAAACAATAAAAAAATAATATATTTGAAAGAAAATTTAGGATTTGAACATATTAAGTTGGTTTATATTACATTGTACATAATATAGACCAGAAAATCTATTTTTTTTTTTTTTTGTGTTTCTCATTCTCTTAGCAGTGTTGCAGCGTTTTATCTATATTTTGTAAACAACCAACATATGATGAGTAAAACTAACAAAGAAATTCTACCCAAGAGACATTTTTACGGACTCTACGGCACGTAGGGAATCAATAATTGTGTTGTTAAGCGAAAGAGATACATGAGAAGGAATAAACCTCTACGGTAGTCTTTACACTAAAATAACTATGACAGCTTTTGCAGTCACTGTAGAACGTCGTTATTTTGGGCGCATTTTCTCTCTCAGCGACAATCATTATCGGAAGAGAGAGACCAAATATTTTATTTAAGCGGCCCAATCTCATGTCTTGAGGAATAAAAAACGAGAGAAAACAAACACTGAGTGAATTGTCTGCATGCTATCAATGAATTTTTGCATTAGATCTATTCAATGTCACTGGAACTCGTCCATTGAAACTGTTCGTTAAAGTAATGCGTTACCAATTTCTTTAACGTGTGAGT
Organism: Delia radicum; assembly: GCA_021234595.1. Lineage (NCBI taxonomy): Eukaryota > Metazoa > Arthropoda > Insecta > Diptera > Anthomyiidae > Delia > Delia radicum. Next base: position 156,778,309 of record CM037852.1, read on the forward strand.
TAAATAGAAGATATTTACGATTAACACAAAATGGCACCAAGAATGTTGATGAAGGCCGTAGTGGGTCAGAAAATGCATTCCATTCATGCTAGTGTCTAATAACTTTTTCTGTTTTTTTTTCTAATAGTCAAAGTAAATTATCATATAAAAATTATAATTTTTCTGTTAATTTAGAGAAAAATTTGTCATGATCTAAATCCGAACAAATAAAATCTCACACATAAATTTATAGATCAACGATAAAATTCACTATTAAACCACTCACCAGATACAGTGTAAAAATCGTTTAATGTATATGCTCGACATATCGTCGGCTTATTATTGGGTTGACCCACCGACCATTTTTGAAAAAAATGAGTTAGGAATGTATTGTATATAATGTAAACATCCTCTTTTTGATTTCGAAACCCGTTTCGCGTTATTTCGTATCATATCAGAGATATCAAGTAACAGATTTTGCATACAAAAATTGAAATAACTGCAACTTCTTTATCGCTTTTCTTGATAACAACTTTTTGGCGTATGGGTCAAACCAATAATAAGCCGACGATATGTATTAACAAAAAAATCTTTAATGTTTGTTGATATGCTTTGCTTATGTAGAAGGATAGTATATGATGACATTAGAGAAAAGAACTGCCATTTAAAAGTTTTAACTGATAGTTAGACTGGCAACTATGATAATGACTAGAGAAAAAACAAACACACTATAAATAGAAATCGTTCGTGGTAAATTTCATTCTAACTCAACACACAGAGTAATGTGGGATTTAACGTTACCCAATTTCTTTAACGTGTGAGTTAAATAGAAGATATTTACGATTAACACTAAATGGCACCAAGAATGTTGATGAAGACCGTAGTGGGTCAGAAAATGCATTCCATTCATGCTAGTGTCTAGTAACTTTTTCTGTGTTTTTTTCTAATAGTCAAAGTAAATTATCATATAAAAATTATAATTTTTCTGTTAATTTAGAGAAAAATTTGTCATGATCTAAAACCGAACAAATAAAATCTAACAGTAATGCAGTTTTTCATAAAAATTGTATGAACAATTTCATTTTAGCTATTGAAAATTGAAGTTTCATTAAAACTATAAAGCTTTTTTATATAGTTAAAGAAATTTTCATTTATATTGTGAAGAAAACTTCATTAGATTAGTGAAAAAATTCGTTAAAAATCGTCCGAGAAATTCTCTCTGTGTAGAAAAATAACGATTTTTACCTTTTTTTTATATTGTTGGAACTTGAATACCATTTCTCAGTCTGCCTTGTCCAATTTACACTTTAAATAAATTCTGTGATTTAATACTTATCTAAAATTCCAAAAATCATAATGAAAAATCGTCATGAATAAAAAGATCTGTCAAAATGGTTATTTTTTAAATCAAAGGATCATATTTTTGGCTGTTATTTAAGAAGTACATTATAAAGGAAACGCTATATTTGAAAAAGTAGGAGACACATTTCCAAGATTTTATTACCATTTTTTTCAACGGCAAACATATTAGCTGAATCATGTATAAATTATAACTATTTCAATCGTAAAAGTAGTTATTTTTAAGCCAACGGAAGAATTTTTTTTTTCAAAGGGGAAAACGCCAATTTGGAAAAAGTAGAAGGCACCTTTCAAGAATTTTATTATCAATTTGTTGTCCGGAAGACTTACTAGCTGATTCATGTATAATTTATAATTATTCGGGCCGTAAAAGTGGTTATTTATAAAATTAGCGGATACAATTTTTTGGCTTTTGTTGAAAAGTCCCATTTCGACGGAAAACGCCACACTAAAAACAGTCAGTAAAGTTAGCAACAATTTTCCTGGGAGGATTCTTGCAGAAAAATTGCCATAGCAAAAACTTTGCTGATATAAATAATTTGCTGATTTTTTTTGTTATATTAGCATATTTTCTGCAAGAATGCTCCCAGAAAAAATGTTTCTAACTTTACTGACTTTTTGTTGCGTGCAAGATTTTGCTACCAATTTTTTATCCGGAAGACGTACTAGCTGACTCATGTACTTCTAGTCGCGATGTTAACTAATTATGTTAGAAATGTGATTTATTGACACAAAGTTAAATTAATCTTATTATACTCTAAAGCGACTTACAAACATGTGTCGCTTTAGAGTAATTTCTTCTAAAACTTTTCTCAAATTTAAATGTGATTAAAACAATTCAGACATAAATAAAGCGCAATTAGTTGCAAGGAACCTTGACCGTCATTCGGACTGTCAAGGAAGAAAAAGGAGATAATGTCTTATTATAAAAGTAGTTCGATTATTCTTAATGTATGCATGCTAAAAAAAAGACGAGTTTGGCAGCTATTTGGATTTACATTTTTTTTGTTGGTTGGCCGATTTTTATGATTTTGGGCATTTTGCTCAGGTAATAAATCAAAGAAAGTACTTTAAAGGTGAATTGGGCTGATAAATGGTATTCAGGTTAAAACAGAATAAAAAAGGTAAAAATATTAATTTTTTCAGATTTTATACGCTTTTAGCCACCTCTAAATATATTTTGAATGGCCCAAAACTTTTTAGTTCTCAGTTTTTTTGCTATTCGCATATTTCTAGGGAGTGCGACCTTAAATTTAAACAATTTTAAAGGCCCATCCTAATACTCATATTTCCTGTGGCTTGGATTCAGAGATGCTACAGTGTAGCATTGCTACACATTTGAAATATTAGAAATACAGTTGAGAATTACGCTTCAGGAAAAGTAGGCTAAAACCCAAATCAGCAGGAATCTCCTAATTTGAGCGAAAACGGTAGGTCACCCCTTAGATACTTTGCTTGGTAGTTATTCCATCAAAACGTATTTCGGAAAAGCCAAAAAAACAAGTGCTGAAACATTGCTGTCAGATCCAAAGAGGAAGCGTTTAGACATAGCTGTAATAATTTGGATCTCTTACGCAAAGAATTTTTCTTTGATTTAAGAAACTTCGTTATAAACAACGTATTCTAGTAAATCGTTAATATTTCAAAACACTTTGCACTGTGTTTAGAAATATCAAAGAGTGAAAAGAGTTTGAAATCTTTTTAACTCATCGTACTGTGCGGCAGTGTTCCCGAATGCCGAAAAACTTTTAATGTTTAGCAAATTCTTAAAAATTGCGATATGCTATGAAGTCTTGAGCACTTTACCATTTAACTAGTTAACAATCTGAAGATTAATTAACTCGCTTATAGTTATCGTCAGGATATCTTTCGTAGGTAGAAATTATACGAGACCGGTTGGATTTTTTCGAAGCGTTTAAAAGGTGTTCAATGGTGTGGCGCAATTGTAATGGTTTTGGTCGGTAATTACTTTTGTCTACCAAACAATTATTAAATTAGGATTATTATGAGTGTATAAAAAGGTTGATACATGAAATATTTTTCGTTTGCGTTATACCAGGGTAGCAAGACTCTTTGCGTGCCACAAAGACATATCTGTCTGAAAACATATGTCGCATGCCACCTTTTAAGGTCATATTTTCCCTTTAACGTTTTTTTTTTTCTTCATTGATTTAATGAATAATTTTCATTAAATTAATGAAAAACTGATTCCCTGAGTAAAAAAAATTATATATGGTCTTATGTTTTTTCATCTTAAAATATATTATAATATGTATACGATTGTATATGGTGTCTTGCATATCCATATATTATTATATATTTTCTATGTGGTAACATATATAACGATATATTGTTAAATATTAACATTTAGATATTAAGCATATATGCTATACATAATAAGATATGATAGATCTATTGTCATATATAATAATACATTCTCATATTTAACACAACATGTAATCATATATGGTGACATATAAGTTATATGATTTAAAATATAATAATATATGCTGTCTTATACAAAATATTTTTGTTTTTTATATAAGAAATTAATATTAACAATTTAGTTTGAGATATGATTATATATGGTCCAACATCATTAATATTTTCCATGCTTACAATACATAATTATATATTGTAATATATAATCCCATATGTACTTATATATGCGCAGAAGTCCGAATTATTTTTCTTTAATTTTTTTACATATTTTTACTAAAAATAATATATGTCATGGGATACAAGTAAATCCAATTTAAGCCGCCAAAAATTACTTATCCTTTTGGAGATCTAAATTCATCCCACGGGATATTTTGGGATCCATCATGATCTTAATTTAGAAATTTTTCGATCCCCCAATTTTGAGATTAATTTTGATCTAACTTAATTCGGTAATATATTTGACAGATCTAATCGGATATTACTGGATACCCAAATTTTGATATAAACTTGGAAAAGAATAAATATCGATCTATATCAAATGAGATCTGATTTTGTATTTGAGATGTAACTTTTTTTTGATCGGGTCATAAAATATTTTTGGTTGATCCTCAAAATATGCAATTATTTTTATAAAATTTTTTTATACATTTAGTTTCATCAGATTTCCACAGCAGACACTTTAACTATTGGAAAAAAAACTATTTTACTATATAAGTCCAAATAAGCACATCATTTTGTTTTGGTTATTTAGGTCAATCGGTAACGCGGTACTGTTTACATGTTGGTGGTTGCGGGTTCAAGTCGCGTTCAGGGAGATGTCAAAAAAAAAACAAAAAAGTAAAATAAATAAATAAAAATGAACAAAATTATATCTAAATAAATATGAAACAGAAAAAAATAGTTTTTTCCATTATAATTCATTTAATGACGATATTCCTCGAGGACTTTCTAATGAACAAATTTGTTGTTTTAATGATGGATTTCTTTAATACAACGCACAAAATTCTATCATTCTAGCACAAAAATTAATCTTTTGTTAAACCCATTTGTAAAAAAAATGGGTTTGATATACTCTTATTTATAAAAAAAATTTGAAAGGTATTCACAATATTTTTGAAAATATTTGTAACTTCAAACCGAGGTTGGTTTAAAGTCATATTTTTGAAGCAAAAGTTAATATTTTACGATTTTTTTTTTTAAATTATTTAACAAAACCTCCCGTGCTAACGAAAATTCAATCGCGTGCCATAGTTGTGCCAGCCTTGTTTTTAGTAAAAAAAAATATTTAAAAATATTCGTTAATAAACAGAGATCATTAGATTTAAATTTATTTGACATTTTCATAAGAAAAAAAGCTTTTTCTATCAAATAAATATATTTTTTTAAATTCACGGGAACTCCCAAGAATGTTCAAAAAACTTTCCGATTCCCGGAAGATTCAAAAGGATGTCTTAACTAGGGTGACAATCGTTTGTATGGAAAAAATTTTGCTCGAATTTTGAGGGTAACTGGTCGGAATATTGTGACATTAGGTCTAAAACTTCAGTGCTGAAAATTTAAGTCAAATCGGAAATCGCTTTCGAGTCGCGCATCGAGGTCAAAGTTCAGATAAATACAAATTTTACTATTTATATGAAATAAATTTGTCTTAATATTCATAATTATTTGTTGGAAATTAATAGATACTTTTATTTAAATATATGAATTGCAATACAAAAAAAAAAAAAAAAATACATTAACCATATGAAATATTTTGGGTCAAAGTGACCCTCACAAGTTTGATTTGAAAAATTTTTAAATTTTTTTGTTTTAAAAATAAATATATCTGACCTTTGACATCGATGTGCGTCCCGAAAACATGGCCCCATTTGGATCAAACTTTCAGCACTGAAGTTTTAGACCTAGTGTCACAATATTCCAATCCGCACACACTGTAATTAAAAAAAATCGCCTGTCACCCTAATGCGAATACAATATATCTGACGTTTGACCTCGATACGCGTTCAGAAATCATTGTCCGATTTGGCTGAAATTTTCAGCACTGAAGTTTTAGACCTTGAAATAAAAATTTTGAAAATCGGCTGTCACCCAACATTACACTAATTGAAAAATATTAGTAAACATTTACCAATTTTTATTTATTTTTTTTTTGCTAAACATTTGTCAGCTAAGATTTGCAAAAAATAAATCTGTTAAATCTACAAAATGTAGTTATATTTAAGCTATATTGTAGCTAACTGAAAGTAACAAATTATTTGCTAAATTCAGTAATAAAATTTGCTAAAAAGTTAAAAAAAAAATCACAAAAAAACTGCGAAATTTTCGAAGTTTATGCTTAGATTTTTTTAAGCAATAAAAATGTTACTGTTATTTGCACTAAATTTAAGTTAAATTAGCAAACATTTTGTAGATATTGACGATTTCGTTTGCTGTTTTTTGACTACAAATATTCATCAAAAATGTTTACTGATTTCAACACAGTAAATTGACATCTTCAATTGCCTAAATTCAACTAGAACATTTTTTGTCTTTTGTACATTTACATCCAGAAAAAATATTGGTTGGAACTCGTTTAAACCCATTAAAATGATTTGATAAGACGTAATTTCATTAGAAATTACCTATAATCGATTAATAACGCAAAAAGACTGCACTGGCAATTAAAAAAAGGGAAAAGGAACTAAAAAACAATCCTATTATACAGTTATTGGTATTTCAAATCATCTTTTTTAAATAAAATTCGGTTAGTAATTGTGTACGGTAGAAGAAACCTTTTATTTGGTGACAATACAAAAATTTGGTACAATCTATAAAATTAATTAAGAAATTGTCGATAATTCGCAGGTCGTAACAGCAAATTTGGATTTCCCAATAGAAGCAACCGAATTGTGGATTGCATTATTTATAGAAGCAACTAATGATTGGTATTAGTAAACGAATTTTAGACTATGTTTTACTGACAAAATATTTAAATTCTAATTTACTACTCAAAATTTTTAAGTGTTTGAGGTGGACACACAAAAAAGTAAAAACCTATTTCAATCACGAAAACCATCGATTCAATAACTTTAATTGTTGAAATTCCGCCAACAACGAAAATGGATAAATCAATTAAAAATTTATAGCTATTTAATTGAATTATTTTTCTATTAAATAATAACTCATTTTATTTAAGTGATCAATATTGTATACCTTCTTAAAAAGCAAAAAACAATTGGATAGTGTTGGTGCATACCAAATGTTTTTATATGTTGAACTTTATAACATTGAATTTAAACGGGCATGTAATTCTCATTTAGTTAGCATATTTATTTATATTTATGTGAACAAATTCACACAGAAATTATTTTTTTTTTTTCTATTGAAACGTAGGGAGTATGGCAAAAAAAATAATTTTTTTTTTTAGAAATTATCTCTTTTGTTACCAGTGTATTTTTTTGTAATAATTTTGAATTTATTTTTAGAAATTTTTTATTTAAAAAAAATTGTTACATTTTTATTAAATAAAATGTAACTTCAAAGATTACATTATCAATTTTATGATAATGTTTTAGAATAAATTAATATTTAGATTAAACCATTGAAAAAAAAAAATAGTTAAATTAATACAGTAATAATCCTAATGAGAATTGATAAAATGTAATTAATATGAATCTAAAATATTTATTACTAATTCATAAGCATTTATAAAAAAATTAAAAAAGTTTTTAAGTTTCAATAAAATTTTGTGGAACGTAATTATATTTAAGTGGAATATAATATTGACTAAGACAACTGAATTTTAGCTTTTACGACTAAACATTGAATTTACTATGAAGATATTTGTCGTAACCGTCAGAGTTCGATTGGCACCAAATTCACATGCTACAACTGAGACTTTTTTCTGGGTGTAGCTGTTTTAATATCAGCTAATTTTAACAGTTTTTTTTTGTAACGTCAGGTTTATTTCTATGAGTGTAATAACAATAACACTGTGCAACAAGAAAAAACATCCCGCACCATTCCAACGTAAAATGAAAGTAGACCATTAGTAGACTAAAAACCCCAAAGGGTTTTGAAATCTTTGCTCTTGTGTTGTTTTTATAGGCCCTTGAAGTTGACTCTTTTTTAACATATTTTTGCTCTTTTTTTACTATGGAGGAAAATATAATGTTGAAATGTTTAAAAATAAAATACAATAACGACGAAAGCGAGGATGCTCATTTTCACACAGACTGTTTGGTAGCTTCTTTAGAAGTGTGGTGTTCAAAATGAGCTAAATCGGTCCAGCGCTTCAAAAGCTATGAGTGAAAATGTATGTGCCTCAAAATTTTTCATACAAATGTACGAATTTTACTAAATTACGTGACTTGTCCATTTTGTAACCAGACATATAGAGGTGAATAGTGTTGAATATTCACCTCAAGTACTTTTTTCAACAAATTTTTTTTTACCTGAAACTTTTTTCACCTCGAAATTTTTTTTCACCTCAAACTTTATTCACCTCGAAATTTTTTTTCACCTCCATTTTTGTTTACTACAATAAAAGTTGGACATTTTGTAACCAGACACATAGAGGTGAATAGTATTGAATATTTCACCTCGAATACTTTTTCATCAAAATTATTTTTCACCTCAAACGTTTTACACCTTGACATTTTTTACCTCAAAATTTGTCATGGAAATTTGTCAATTCTACTACAAGTACGTAATCGCGAGTAATGACAATTACGTAATTGCGTGTACTGAGTTTGTCAAAGACGTCTAAAAATTAATAATAATTATTATTCTTCCTTTATTTCTTTCGAAAATGTATTACGGTTTTTAAAATAAAAGTGAATTTTGTGTAATTTTTAAAAGAAACTAAAATTTGTCGTTTCAAATTTGGAAATCAATGTGAATTATGTCAATGGGTTTAAAAAAAAAATAAATGAGAGAAAAAATTATCGAGGTGACAAAACAATCAGAGGATTAAAAACATTTTGAAATGTGAAAACATTTATTGTAGTAAAAAAATATCGAGGTGAAGAATAATTTTGGTGAAAAAGTATTCGAGGTGAAATATTCAATACTATTCACCTCTATGTCTCTGGTTACAAAATGTCGAACTTTTCTTGTAGTAAACAAAAATTTAGGTGAAAAAAAATTTCGAGGTGAAAAAAAAATTGCGAGGTGAAAAAAGTTTGAGGTGAAAAAAAAATTTGTTGAAAAAAGTACTTGAGGCGAATATTCAACACTATTCACCTCTATATGTCTGGTTACAAAATGGACAAGTCACGTAATTTAGTAAAATTCGCACATTTGTATGAAAACTTTTAAGGCAGCCTTACATTTTCACTCATAACTTTTGAAGAGCTGGACCGATTTAGCTCATTTTGAACACCACACTTCTAAAGAAGCTACCAAACAGTCTGTGTGAAAATGAGCATCCTCGCTTTCGTCGTTATTGCATTTTATTTTTAACCATTTCAACATTTTATTTTTATCCATAGTAAAAAAAAATACCAAAAATATCCTAAAAAAGAGTCAACTTCAAAAGCCTATAAAAACGAAACAAGAGCAAAGATTTCATAACCCATTGGGGGTTTTAGTCTACTAATGGTCTACTTTCATTTTCCGTTGGAATGGTCCGGGATGTCTGCCATGACCCAATATTTGTTGCACAGTGTAATAACTGACAAACAATTTTTTTTAGAACTTTGAATCCTTTAAAATGGACAAAAAATTATAAAATAAAAAACTGAGAATTAGTATCCTACCGAAGTTTTTCGGCGATTTTTTCCAATTTTTGAAATTTTGTTAATGTTAACAATTTTTTTTTTTGTTTCTTTTTTTATTTTGGCTACTTTTTTAGTTTTGGTGATTTTTTTAAAATTTTTGAATTCTAGCGATTTTATTCAATTTTGGCGATTTTTTAACTATTTTTGGAGATTTAATAATATCTACTAAAATTTCTTTGAAATTGAAAACAATTTTCAATTAAATTTTTAAACCTTTGACGTCGAATGGTTGATATATGTCCCATTTTTTGTTTTTGTTGTATTAGCTACATTTGCCAACCGATTTCTTCGAGTGCGGTGTGTATCGAAAAAGGATATATGTATGTATGTAACTTTCAGATCATACCAACCAAATCCGAATAGGGTGAACCCAAAGTTAAAAAATATGAATATTTTTTCATACCTGTTTTCTCGAAAGGTATTGGACATATGGACAATATGTGGGGTTTTTATTCGGTTGTTTTATTTTTTGTTCGTATAGAAATTTATGCAATTTTTGTGCGATTTGATTTATAAATAGTAATATTTCTAGATTTTTATCTCCTGATTCCAAATCTGTTATCGAAAATTGTCTATACCTCCCTTCACAATTTGAAAATATAGTATACAAAAGATATTTTAAAATTTTTTACATATTCTTGTTTAGCATAGCAAAATAAATATAAAACATGTGCCATATAAAGTAAGCAAAATAATAGAAATAAACACGACACGCTTTTCGCTATTACTTGGGTAAGGTGTTTGTTCACTAATTTTGACCGTTGACAAACAATGGAGTTGCAAAAACATATTTTTCACTATACTTTTCTTTTAAAATGTTGGGTCGATAAACACGAATCCGCAGAAAAAATTTAAAATGTTCCCGCAGTTTAAGTTCGGTCGTAAAAGGATTAATAGATATGATTCGAATCTTAATTGAAACTAAATAAATTAAATAGTTACAAAATATTTAATTCATACTACAATTTCCTTAATTAAACTTTTAACTGAATTAAGAAATATTTGAATTGAAAATCGATTTTAGTATTTTCTGGCAAACTTCAATCATTATTTTACCGCTGTTACAAAAACAGAAACAGACCGAAAGCGCTTTCGAGCTTTGCAAAGTGTTTTTTACCTGTTTCAGCTTGTTTCTGTTTTAAGTTTGTGTGTTTGACCATTTAACGATTATTGGCCGAACACCACTCAGTACCAACGTAGTTTTATTAAAAATTGTCTTCAATTTCTCGTGTATACAAATTTTTACATATTTCAAAAATGCTGTTGCATAGTGTAACTTGTTAGTAAATATGTGGAGATTTCCTTCCTCAATTTAGAAACATATAACAAAGATCTGGCAACACCAAACCCCAGTATTTTTTCCATGATTATTATTTGCACACCCATACACACACAAACTATACGACTACAAGTAATTTTTCAACCAAAACATTGTACATTTTAACAAAAAAAAAACATTAAAAACTTAAATTGTTTTCCTAAAATTTGCTGTGCAAATAGTTTTTCAATTTTTCACTTGTACATATAAAATTTCTATTTCTAATGCCTTAGAGCGTATAGTTCTCGGCTATATTGAAATATTTTTTTTTACCACCACAGAAAAATTATAAAAATAATATGCACTTGTTGTTTGTTTTATTCATGATTATTTGTTTAAAAAAAAAAATGAAGGCAAAAAATTATCTGATATTAAAAAAAAAAAAACTCGTTTTTAATTAATTTATACAAAACAACAAACTCAAAGTTCTTAAGTCAATATATTTTCTAATTAAAAATTCACTTTACGCACTTGGTTTCTTCTTGTTAGAAAGAATGAAAAAAAAGGTTTTTTTTATCTTTTTGATGTCGTTGTTGTTGTTGCTGCGTTATTAAGAAGTTCGAAATTTTTGTGAGCCTCTGCTGACTGCAGCTGACTTTATAATCCCTTATTATTAGCTTTGCTTTAACTTTTCTTTTTTTTTTTCTTTTGCAGTTTCTGTTGCTGCTGGTATTCGTTGTCTGCCCTAAAAACTCTTTTTATGAATTTTTCGATTTTACCATTTTTTTCTTGTTGCTTTTGCTACTCTTCGGTAAGTTTTTTTTCAGTATTTTTTCTTAATAGATTTTTTTCACTTATTTTATTTGCAAATTTTAATTTACTCACATTTATCACTAAACGTACATATGTTTTGCGTTTTTTAATTTTGTTTAGAGTTTATTTATTAAATTATCATGATTTTGCACAATAAAAACACTTTTTTTTAACTAGAAAACATTATCCGAAAAAAACTGTTCTACCTTCCTCCGACTTACGATGACTAATTTTTTATTCGACTATTTTTTAGCAAAATTGACAAATAGCCGAAAGCAGAAAAAAATAGATTGCCAGATATGAAAAGCAATAATATTGTTAATCTACTTCTATAGCACTTCTCTCTTATTTTATTAAAATCTCAATATGGCATCCCCGTGACAGCTGTCACCCTAGTTAGAAATATTATGTTCTCTCTAATAAGAAATATGTGCAAATTTCGTATTTACTGTAGTTTGTTACAGTGTTGCCATAAGCTAATTGTTAAAAAGTGCTAGATAAATAAAAAAAAACTATAGAGCACTTGTAATTTCGCTTTGTAAATAGATCTTAAAGACAACCGTTTCCTTATATTAAATATATAAGATATTTGTTTTTAATGGGCAACTGAAAATTCAGTGTGTCAGCGATTTATGGATTCAAATTCAGCAGTTTTTAATATAATTATTAGAAATCGTCACGAAAATTTGATTTTGGAATATCATCACTTTTATACTGTTATTGCATCAATAAAAAAAATGCGTAATTTTTTTTTTTTCTAAATTTCAGCTCCTTCCACATGCGCTCGGTGGATTTTGTTGAAATCAACAAAATCTTTTGCTGGAGAGAGAGTTTTAGTGAACAAAAACTAAAGAAAATTTTCATTAAACTAATGAAACTTTTCTTCACAAATAGAACGAAAAATTTATTAAAATTAATAAAAAGCTTCATACTTTTTCTGAAACTAGTTTTTTAATGCAACTTCTTCATTGAGTGAATGCACTTTTAATAAATAAAATGATATATTTCATAAAATTTAATGAAAACTTTCAATAGTTGAATGACAAGTTTCAATGGATGAGTTCTAGTGCAATTTTATTGCTTTTATGCAAAAATTCATTAATATGATGCAGATAATTCTCTCAGTGTAGTAGATTAAAACTCGTTTTTTAATGCAAGTTCTTCATAAAGTGAATGCACTTTTAATAAATAAAATGATATTTTTCATAAAATTTAATGAAAACTTTCAATAGTTGAATGAAAAGTTTGAATGAATGAGTTCCAGTGCAACTTTATTGCTTTTATGCAAAAAATCATTAATATGATGCAGATAATTCTCTCAGTGTAGTAGATAAAAACTAGTTTTTTAATGCAACTTCTTCATTGAGTGAATGCACTTTTAATAAATAAAATTATATATTTCATAAAATTTAATGAAAACTTGCAATAGTTGAATGAAAAGTTTCAATGGATGAGTTCCAGTGCAACTGTATTGCTTTTATGCAAAAATTGATTAATATGATGCAGATAATTCTCTCAGTGTAGTAGATTAAAAAAAAACTTAGTATACAAATTTTTACTTTATTTAATTTATTTTGCTGAAATTTAAATCTAGTTGTTTGTAATTGCTTTAAATATATATAAAAATGTCAGGACTTCACATCGTTCACATAATGCAATAAAATAAAAAATTTGGAAATAAACAAAATATTTTATTAATAACATTAATAACGAAACATAATAATTCCCAATTACTTGTACACTCAAAAAAAAAGTTTGTAAAGTCAGCAAAGAAATTTTAGTCAGGAGGATGCTTGCAAAAAAGTTGCTAATGTCAGCAAAAACTTTTGCTGAAAATCAGCGAGCTGATTTTTAGCAACAAAATTTGTAGATTCAGCAAAAGTTTTGCTAACACTTAGTAGATTAGAAATAAAAAAGCCTTGCTAAAAATTAATAAATTTTTGCTGAATTTTAGTAGACTGTAAAAACGCAAAAAATTTGTAGAAAAATTATAATTTAGTTAATTTATTTGCTGAAAATCATAAAACATATTTTTGTGATTCTTTTAAAAATAATTTACAATAATTACGAAATATAAAAATTTTCATTTTCCCACATTGACGACATGAGTTAATTTAATATCTGAAAATATATAGAAATAAATATATATAACATAACATACTTACATCAATGGTTGTCTAAATGATGCTATCTTTTAAAGGACGCAACTGCCGAAGATAATTATAGAAACGAAAAAATAAACAAAAACAAACGAAACGAATAAACAACCCTTTTTTTGCAATAAGAAAAAGGAACCATAAAAATCTACCTAAGATGTGTGTCTTTGTCTTTCGCTTTACTCTGTCTACATGTCTGTATATGTTTGTTTGCAATTTAGTTTAGAAATAGCACCGAACATGGTGCTGTGGATGTACATGGCTATTGTGCGTCCAATACTTACATATGGCTCTATAGTGTGGTGGACTGCGACCGCTAAGAGGGTGGTTACGGATCGTCTGTATAGGGTGCAGCGCTCTGCTTGCATTGGGATCACGGGCGCGATAAGAACTTGTCCCTCGGAGGCTCTCAATGCAATGCTTCACATTATTCCTGTTGATTTGTATATAATGGCGGTTTTCTTCTAGCGGCGCAGCGCGGCTTGCTGCAACAGGTTCCTGGAAGTCCAGGACCTATGGACATGCTAGGCTTCTTGATGGACTTCAACCCACGTATGGGATTTGAGTCCGACTATGTTACTCCTAGATTGGATTTCTGCCGACCTTTTCGGGTTAGCTTTCCCTCCAGGCGGGAGTGGGATATGGGGGATCCAACATGTGGTTTTGACATCAGGGTATACACCGACGGCTCAAAGATGAGTTGTGGTGTAGGCTTCGGGGTCTTCTCGGGTGAGTGTAACTTGCGGTGTTCTTTCAGGCTACCTGATCATGCTACTGTTTTCCAGGCGGAAATTCTGGCTATCAGGGAAGCCTGCAGACTCCTGTCTGAAAGGGGGCTCGAGGGACAGTGGGCATCTTCGCCGATAGCCAAGCGGCTTTAATGTCCCTGAGCTCGTACGTCACATCCTCTGTTCTTGTTGGTCAGTGCAGGGAGGAACTGTCCAGGCTAAGCTGTCTATCCCAAGTTACTCTAGTTTGGGGTCCCCGGCCACAGAGACCTCTACGGTAATGAAAGGGCAGACGAATTGGCAAGGGCAGGATCTGCCTTAAACGTCTCCACATCGGTGTCAGTCGCTGCACCGCTGGGGACTGTTAAGGGGGAAATTTTCCGGCACTATCTTCGCAGGGCGGGGGACAGGTGGCATAATTTGGATACCTGTAGGACCGCGAGACTTACGTGGCCCAACTACGACCTAGGGCGTACAAACTCTCTCCTGAGCAGGAGCAGGAGGGATGTCTCGAGGCTGACGGCTGTTCTGACCGGTCACTGGCTGATTGGTAGGCATGGCATTAGACTTGGGATTGTACGCGGTTCGCATTGTCGCAGCTGCGGCATACCGGGTGAGGAGGAGACTGTGGAGCATCTTCTCTGCGATTGTCCGGCGCTGCAGAATATTCGACTCCGGATCTTGGGTGACCATATACTGGACGGCCTCTCGGTAATATCACGTGTGGGATTCGGCGATCTCATACGTTATATTAACCGAACGGGGTGGGTCTAGTACTCCGGATATTAGTTCCTTACGGGTAGTGTGGTCTCTTCAAAACGGAGTCGCTTTTTGACTCTACTTGATGCTCACGAGTAGCGTGAGCTGCCACTTAACCAACCAACCAACCATATTAAATTTAAATATTTTATTTTGTCTTTTATTTAATTAATAGACAATTATTTCCACAAGCCGGTGACAACGCAAAATTTAAGTTGTTTTAGTCCTCAATTTTGTTTTATGTATGAAAAACAGATACAAAAATCTTCCATGGTTGATTTTTTTATATGTCTTATTAGAGTTGTACTTTTTAGTATCATTTTCCTCTTCTCTACTACATCTTGACATGCCGCGACATCTACTTCATTCTGCGTATATCTTTCAATCTGGTTGTCGTCCACGCTATTAATGTGCTTATCAGCACAATTTTTTTTAGCAAAATTAATTAGTAAAACATTAGTATAATATTAGTAAAGCATTAGTATAAAACAGTTAAGTGCTGAATAAGTATAACAAAAATTTTAGCTGAAAACACGATTTTAGCAAAAAATTTTGCTAAAAAATAGTATACCTGATTTACAAGACGTTTTACTAACTTTTCTACTAACTTATTTTTTTGAGTGTATGTATGTATATTAGGGTGGCAATCGTTTGTATGGAAAAAAAATTTTTGAGGTCAGCTGTTCGGAATATTGTGACACGTGGTCTAAAACTTCGGTGCTGAAAATTTGAGCCAAATCGCATAACATTTTTGGGACGCGCATCGAGTTCAAAGGTGAGGGTTCAAAGTTGAAATTTTTTCAAAGTTGTTCTTCGATTTTAGCCAAAAGTTGTGAACGGATCGGAACGATTTAATAATTATCTGAAAGGTAATTGAAATACCTTTCTAACTAGGTGTAAAATGTCCACAATGTTAATTAACACATTACGAACCATATTAAAATTTAGTATTTTTTTCGTTTTTTTTCATGCTTTTTATGAAAAAGCCTATTTATTTTAAAAATTACCCTTTCCAGCAAAAACACATCTTACTAAATAATGAGGCTAGTAATCTAAGCTCGCTGGTTTGGACGCACTACCCTTTATATTATTATTCCAACTTTTTTTACATGAAATGTCCCAAAAGTAATGAGTTATGCATTACTAACAGCCTTACGTAAATATGAATTATAATTGGTTACCTATATGCATATAATGGTATGAATAATAAGCCATTACCAAAAGTAAAAAAATAATGGGTAAAAAAAAAAAGATTTTGAAAATAAATACAAATTAAAAAAAATATATTGTTAACTTTTTTTTAAACATGGGCGAGCTGAGAATCGATCACGGGTCGTCAGATTAACAGGCAACTGCTCTATACCCTAAACCACCGAGGCATATAATATTTGATAGTCTAAAACATAACATAATTTTTCTTCTATGTAAAATCGTTCAAGATATACCAAAACTGACACCTCACCCTATAGCTCACTTAAATACGAATTTTAATGAATCTAAAAATAGATTTCCAGAAAACTTGTTGTAGCATTATATTTTTGCCTGGAAGTAATCAGATGAATAACCTATTAGTGTTGAAAAATTATGCTAAGTATGAATTCATTATAAATTTCTTATCGGTAACCCATTATTGTATTATGTAAAATAACGCAGAAAGTATTAGGTAGTCATTATAAAGAAATGCATAAATAATAAGTAGTCATTACCATGTTTTTGCTGGGTTATTAAGGGTTAGTTAAGTGGCCAATTAGTTATGGACAAGATATTAAGCCTTCATATTAGGTATAATACGATTCCATAGCTGTATAAATATCATAGTCATTACAGATTAAGTTTTATAGGTTGTATTTTAATTGCCTTTCCGATCTTGTTTAAATCGTACCCATCCGTTTACAACTTTTGGCTAAAAGTGAAAAACAAAATTTCAACTTTGAACCCTAACCTTTGACCTCGATGAGCGTCCCGAAAACATTCTAAGATTTGGCTCAAATTTTCAGACCAAAAGTTCTAGAGTAAAAGTGGCGTAATATCATAAAAATTTTGTATCTTTTAAAAACAACTACCTGGGACTGCAATCTGAAAAAAACGTCTTGCTGGAAATATAAATGCTGGTAATATGTGTTTGGAAAACATTTCCGTTTCCCCATATTTTTTCGTATTAGGAACCTCGCTCTTTTCTTTCATTCGGATCTATATTTAACTTAACCACATAAATTAAAAATTTATGTGATTTTTACTTTATATCATTCCAAGGCATAGACTGCTAGGCCATATTATTTTTGATAGTTGCAAAAAATGCTAAAAGTTATATCCCTAACGTTTTCTTGAAGTCGAACTTCATCAAAATGAAAGAAAGTAATGTAAAACACCTTAATTGTATATTATTTTTGAAGATCTATTTAAAAATGTATTTTAAAGAGAAGCAACAATCAGGAAATTGTTTATATTAATTAATGTGTTGCTTTCTTTGGAAAGGGGATAGTAGATAGGTGGAAGGTGGAAGGTGGTAAAATAAAGGGCTTTAAACTTGGCAACTCCGGAACTCGTGATTTGCATTTATTTTGTGTTTTATTATTAATTTTGAGAAAAAATTAATGAATTAAACTATTGAAATTATTCGAGTTACTCGATACATTTTAAAATCTTACTCGATTAATCAAGGAAGCTAAAACCATAAAAATCCATTTACTCGTCTACTCGAACAAAATCAAACCCAAATAATTGAATGCCCTATTAAACAACAAAATCAGATTAAGAATATTTAGAAAAAAAAAAAAATTTTTTTTTAATTAATGTTTTTTTAAATGCTGGTATAGTTGTTTAACTGAATTTATAGTTGTTTTTACTACATTCGACAGTTAATTTTTAACAGTTTAAATAACTACACATTGCAGCTGATTTAAATGCAAATGTAGGGCAAACCTTTTCAACTACAAATGTAGTTATTTTAACTTCCATTTGCAGTTGATTCTATCGACATCATTTTCTTAGTGACAATTTAGCATTTTTTGTTGGATATTTTAATTTTGATTGCATATATTGTAAAAATAAAAGTGATGCTTTAATTAAAAATAAACCCTGAACATAGGCATCTAGTTATCATTTGTTAGACATTTATATTCTATTTAATTTTTAAACCAAAATTCGATTTTTAAAAATTCACAAATTTTAAGTGCAGTGCATATTTTTTTTTTTGATTTTTAGTGCATATTTTTGGATTTTTATCTTATATTTTTTTAGCGCATGTTTTGGATTTCTTTACTGCATATTATCAACGCATGTATTTATGCATGAAAGTCGCTGCCCAGTTCATGTTATACAAAGGCTTTTAAATTATAAATAAATTTATAATTTAAAGCTGTGAAAAAATAGTAAAACATACATTTGTAGCAAAAATCAAATAACTTAAAAACACGTGATATCTAGCACTTATTTTATGCATAGAAAAAGTGCTAGATCTAGCAATAGCATCCATAGATCATAGAAAAAGTGCTAGATCTAGCATCCATTATTTAAAATTGGCAAGCCTGGCTCTCTCCAATAAGAAGTATCTGCAAATTTCGAATTTACCGTAGTTTGTTGACAGTGCTGCCATATTTGTGAATAGTTTTTCATATAACGGTTCTCTATTAATAAAATTATACTCAAAATGGGGGTTTAAAGAAAAACTAGGACAATTCGAAAAGAGTGCCAACTTTTATTGATTCCTAATTGTCCTTTATATCTCCTTTTCGTTCACAACATTGCAGCCAACAAGAGGGTCCTTCTATATGTATGTATATTAGGTTGTCCCAAAAAAAAAAAAAATTTGAATTTTCTCGGAAGATCTTTCCTAATTTGGATACTCATAAGGTAAATTATTTATGAGAATTTTATCAGATTTTTCGGAAGTGGTTTAGAGGTCGCGCAAACCGATTTTGTACCAAAAATCGAGCTTTTGGGCTTTTATTGAATTATTCTTGAAAATTGCTAAAAAATCGGTAATTTTTTCGGCTTCTGAGTAAATATTCTTAAAGAAAATTTTCCGATCTTTAATTTGATGTGCATAATTAATAAGTTTCGTCACGGATTTTGCACATTTTGATACATTATATAACAGTTTTTGTAAATTTTCAACAAATATGAAAAAGAATGCTTTATAACTTTTAAAATTTATATGAAGACTAAAAAAACTAATGATGCAGTTTAAAAGATTATGAAGTTTTAAATAAATTACCAGAAAAAAAATTTAATTTTCCCTTACCGTTCTCGAGTTATGCCCTTTAAAACTTTGCACCCATTGTATGAAATTTTTAGTACTATAAGATTTGGGCATCCGATTTGTTGTAAACTTTAGATTATGAGATTTGAAAATTTATTTATTGTATGTCAAAGCTTAGTTTTAAGTGTTGTCAAGTTGTGGACAGCAAAAAAAGTAGCCAAAAAGCCGTTATCACTAGGTGGCACTGATATGGCTCGAACTAAAATTCATGATTTATTGGATTTAGGGGAACTACAACCCTATTTTTGGCAGATATTCTATAGGTTTAGAGATAACAGGTCACAATACAATTAAAATTTTTGTAAACTGATAAGTGGAAGACGCTTGCTTGAGATTTAAATAAATTTTATGGCTTGAGATAAAAGCTTTTATGCTAGAGCCCTCTTCCGGTAATTAGCAATCTCTATATATATAAAATCTCTTTATAATATAAAATATATATAAAGAAATGTTGCAACTGAGCCTTATTTTTTTGTGTGATAGACCTGAGCCCCATTCAACAATAAAATCTCCTGGAGCCATTGACCGAGCTCGATGGATGATGAAAATTATATACTCTCTAAAAATATGTATTTTTCGAAACCAGCTACAACCTTTCATTCAAATTCAAAAATTGATGCCTTGCTGGAGTTTATCTCATTTATTTTAAGAGTATATATTAAAAATTTGTACCTATGCTAGTGTCCCCGATACGCTCCTCTCAATGACCTTTTGAAACAATTGTATGATTACAAACGCTTTAATGAAAAAGTTGCACGCGAGACTCTGAAAGCATTTCTGGGTCATCAGTGGTACCTTTCCGAGAATTTGGCTGCCTTATCGTTTTTTGATGAACGTAAAGATACCAAAACTTTGCTTTTAATGCTTGGAAACCTACATGAACCAAGTAATAACAACGAATTAGTGAAAGGAAGTTTAACAGAAGACATGATTGAAAATAAACAAATTCAGTGTTTTATTACAAAAGCCAGCCTAACTTTTTTTGAAGCCTGCAACATTTCTACTGATTTTTTACAAACGGATCCAGAAAAATGGGAAAACAACAAATCATTTCAGGAAGCAAAACACAACAATTGCAAGTTGTAAATGATGTCGCAGAACGTGGTGTGGCCTTGGCTAATAGTTATATCAATATCACAACTTCTGAAACAGACTTTCAGAGTTTACTTCAGGGGGTAGAGCAGCATCGCAAGAACTCTAATAAATGATTTATAACAAATCTATTTTTCTTTGTTTTTAATATAATTGTTATGTATGAGTGGTAAGTAACTATTATTTTATTTGTAAAAACATTTTCTAAACATTTAAAGCTTAAACCAATGCAAACCTAGTTCACACCTTATAGTATTATACATTTCATACAATGTGTACAAAGGTTTAAAAGGGTATAACTCAAGAACGGTGAGAGAAAATTCATTTTTTTTTCTGCTAATTAATTTAAAACTTAATAGTCTATTAAACTGCATCATTAGTTTTTTTAGTCTTTATACAAATTTTAAAAGTTATAAAGCATTCTTTTCCATATTTGTTGAAAATTTACGAAAAAAACCGTTATTAAATTGTCAAAATCTGCAAAATCATTGCCGAAACTTATTATTTATACACATATAATTAAAGATCGGAAAATTTTCTTTAAGAATATTGACTCAGAAGCTGAAGAAATATCGATTTTTTACCATTTTTCAAGCAAAATTCAAAAAAAGCCCAAAAAGCTCATTTTTTGGTAAAAAATCGATTTGCGCGACCTCTAAACCATCTCCGAAAAATCTGAAAAAATTCTCAAAAATTCTTAGCCTTATGAGTATTCAAATTAAGAATGATCCCCAAAATTTTTTTTTGAATGGGACACCCTAATGTATATGCCCGAATACAAATGGGCTGTTGATTGTTTACAACCATACAATGGTGGTAGTTTATGTGTAAATGCCGTTATAAAGGCATTATTCGTTGTTGTTTTTTTTTTTTCCTTTTTATTACATTTTCCACATGAAATCAACAGGAAACAGATGACATGTTCAATGTTAAAGGATTTAAAAATGTGGTTTATTCAAAAAACATAATAAACTTCATATAGTTAATTATATTTTATGATAAGGATGTAACAAAATTTGGTTTAGCTTCTTTATACTATATGAGTTTTCATATTGGATTATAATAAAACTCTTTTTGTTAAATGTATGTGCCAAAAATGTTTATACATTTTTAATCATAATGTCAGAATGTACATCAGGGTTATGACTTTTTTGTTGCGAAAAAATAACAGGGCACCCACTTTATGGACAATATTAAACTGATAATAAATATCGTTTTCTTTTAAGTCAATTCGGAACAAAGACCTTTTATTTAAATATTTATTTTAAATAGTGTTCCGACGAAAAAATGTATATATAGCTTGATATAATTATATATGTGGCCATATGTAACGATAAGTATTTACATTTCATACTTATTTTTACGAAAATTTCTAATAAAGCGCTATATATCATCATATATCATTACACCTTACGTTACATATAAGTTGATATTTTTTATTTCTTCATATACATATGTATACTTAATATATAATTATATATAGGTATATATGAAATCAAACAAATTGTATCACTTTTATATATAATTATATAAAGGGTCCGCCAAAAAACTTTTTTTTTTGAAAATGCTATAAAAAAAACTACTGAATATTTTCTCAAATTTCTTTTTTTATTTGAAAGTATAATCCTTCCGGTTAATAATGGAAAATAATTTCATTCAAATGGCTGCCTCGGCTGGCCATGCAGTAGCCTACACGATCGGTCCAATTTTTAAGCACATTATCGGTGAATTGATGTTGATGGCGCTTCACGCACACTTTCTGCCACAGCAGCAATATTCTCGGGTGTACGCACTGTTTTTGGCTTTTCACGCTTTGGTTTATCGATGAGGATGCCAGTTTCTTTCACTTTTTTTCACAAGATAACGAACATACGGAGCTGACGGTGCTTCTCTTCTTCCATCCATACGCAATTTTCGCATACATTCTGCAACATTACCATGATTTTCAAAGTAATGCCGCAATATTTCCCAGCGTTGTTCTAGCGTATACACAACCATATTCGTTCAGCGGAAGGATAAAACTAATTATCTGTCAATCAGACATGAGCTAAGTGTTACTATTCACGAAATAAGCACTAGTAAGCACTTTTGCTTCCATATGTAATTATCAGAAAGTCAAAAAATTTAATGTATTCAAAGCAAAAAAAATGTTGTAAAAAAATATATTGCAAAAGTAAAAACTTTTAAAAGCTGCAATTAAAACTAAGTTAATAGATTAAATAATATGATAGACTAAATATTGAGTAAACAAATCATTTTAAATCAGAAAATTAAAAAAAAAAAGCAATTATAATCACAAAATCTTAAGAACACGCTTACTTGATATGTGAAACAAAATATTAGTGCCGATTTCCAAACACTTTTAAAGGATTTTATGAAGTTGTATCAAATTAAACTTGATCAAATTAGATAAACCCATTTTTCTGATCAAATTATATCAGATGAGATCCCATGTTATCTCATGAGATTAAGTTATGTGTGCCAGTTTTCGAATCAACTAAGATATGATGTCATATGAAATTATATATATAGTATGTCTCATAATTATAAGGTCACTTAATTTTTTGATTTTCTCTTAAAATATTGTTCTGATCGATTTGGTTTCTTTTGAAGAATTACTTACCTTTTCAGGTACTGTTAGTTCACTCTACGTTAACATACTTTTTTACTGTTGTTGCTTTAGTTTTTTTACGTAACCCATTTTTTAGTGTTTCATAATTATAAGGTCAATTTATTATAAAACAAAATAAATAATATTTAATTATAATTTTTGGCTAACATGGCCACCTTTATTTATCGATTTTTCATACTACTGACTAAATTATTAATTACATTTTCATCAATTTTTTTCCATTCTTCTAAAATGGCCGTTTTTAGAGAAGATATATCATCAAATTGGCGGTTTTCGGCACAAACACGCCGAGATAAAATTCCCCATACATTTTCCATAGGATTTACGTCTGGGGAACGTGCTGGCCAATTCATTACATCTATATTTTTGATAGAAACCAGTTTTTTCGTATAGGCACTGTTATGAATTGCGGCGTTGTCCTGCTGAAATATAAATTTTTTTGGGGGGTTTTGAGCTAGAAAAGGCACTAAACTCATTTCCAGAGTTGATACATTGTCAGTGCTTTTCATTCGACATGAAACGAACTGAATCTCCAGCAATCCATCAGCCCAAAATACTCCCCAGACCATTAGAGCGCCACCGCCAAAATTTCTTCTAGAGAAATTAAGGGGTGACTTCCTTAAATCTCTCCAATATCCTCGATATCCATCTGGACCATCCAAGTTCCATTTTTTTTCATCGGAAAATAAAGGGTGGTTAAATTGTAAGGGCCGATGTTGAATGTGAACCACACCTAAACGCCAAGTTTTTTTCCGAATTTTATTTGACATTTCTCTATTTCAGACTTACTCAATTTGAACCATGGAGAGATACACAATCCAACAACGTGTTAAAGTTATCCAGACTTATTATGAAAATGGGCGTTCAAATCAAAATGCATATCGTGCACTTTGTGATTTTTTTGGTCAATTTGATCGTCCAAATGTGCGTACAATCGCAAAAATCGTGGAAAAATTCGAGCAAACCGGGTCTGTAGAAGATGTGAGAACACCAGTGCATGCTCGTACAGCTCGTACTGCAGAAAATATTGCTGCTGTTCGCGATAGTGTGGCTGAAGAGCCGTCCACCTCAACTCGTCGTCGTGCCCAACAATTGCATCTCTCACGCTCGTCGTTGATGAACATTATGCATAAAGACTTGCATTTACACGCTTACAAGGTGCAATTGGCTCAAGAACTAAAGCCTCTTGACCATTCCAAACGTCGTGAATGGGCAGAATGGTGGCAAGAAATGGCAACAGTGGATGATCAATTTTCGAAGAAAATCATCTTCAGTGATGAGGCACATTTTCACCTCAGTGGATTCGTCAATAAACAGAATTGCCACATTTGGGCGAATGAGAATTCAAGAGTGATTGTCGAAAAAACCAATGCACCCACAAAGAGTGACTGTTTGGTGCGGTTTATGGGCTGGCGGCATCATCGGGCCGTATTTTTTCCAAAATGAGGCCGGTCAGGCAGTTACTGTGAATGGTGTTCGCTATCGTGAGATGATAACGAACTTTTTATGGCCCGAATTGGAAGATATGGATGTGGACGATATGTGATTTCAGCAGGATGGTGCCACTTGCCACACAGCTAACGAAACAATGGCTCTTTTGCGCAACAAATTCAATGGCCGTGTTATCTCACGTAATGGCGATGTCAATTGGATTGGTCAAGATCATGTGATTTGACACCGTTGGACTTTTTTCTTTGAGGTTATTTGAAAGAAAAGGTGTACGTCGATAAGCCAGCAACAATTCAAGAGCTAAAGGATGAGATAATTCGGCACATTAACGGCATAGAACCTCCATTATGCCTCAGCGTCATCGAAAATTTGGACCATCGGATGGAGGTGTGCCGCCGTGGTCGCGGCGCCCATTTGGCCGATATTTTGTTCCATACATAATTGAGTAATACCAATATATCATAATAAAATAAAATTACAATAATTTCCTAAATAGTTTGTGTTTTATTCAAAATCAACATCGGCCCCTGAAATTTAAACACCCTTTATAACCTTAGACAAATTTTTTTTCTATTACTACATTTTGAAAGAAAGAAATTAAATGGCTTACCTGTTCCCAATTATTATCCATATTTTTTCTCGCAAATTCGAGTCCGGTCGTTTTATGCCGGGACAATAGTCTTGGAACTTGTTTCATTTTGGAGTAAACAATGTTTTTATTACTTAATACAACACGATGTATAGTTGATTTTGAAACATTTGTTCCACTTTTTTGCTGAATAGTCCTAAGGCTAAAGGAGGAATTACTCGCCAAATGCGTAATGTGCCTTATGTCTCGTTCCGAAAGTTTATTTTTTCGACCAGATCTCCTTATTTTGCCATAATTGTCCTGATCATTTAAAAAATTTGGACCACACAAAGACTTCTAGCTATTTTTCTAGAAATTTCTCGTAAAGAAAGGTTTTCGTCTTTGTACGCCACAGTTTGACCTTTTTCAATGTCAGTTAATCCACATCCGCGCGGCATTTGAAAATAGAGAACAAATCCATTCTAATGACACCAAACACTTTAATAATTATTATACTACTGATCTATTTTGTTATAGTTTTCTTAAAATGACCTTATAATTATGAAACTTTAATTAACGGTATATTTCCAAAAACATAACAACAACAAATTATTACATTTTCCATTATACTTCAGTTAAGAGTACATGCCAAGATGAATTACTCTTTCAAAGATTTCAAAATGATCGGAGCAATATTTTATGAGAAAATCAAAAAAAATAAAGTGACCTTATAATTATGAGACATACTATATGACTATATATTCTTATCGGAACTTTTTTCATCGGGATATTACGATGTGTATGTGTATTGGAATGGCGGGAACATTTTTTTATTAATAATAGCATAAAACATAACAAAAAAACTATGTAATTTTAAGCAAAATGCTAAATTTTTTAAAAATTTCAATTAATCCAAACTTCATTGCGAAAAAGTAAGATCATGTTACTTAATCCCCGTTCATACAAGTGTGTTATATATGTCAGAAATGTGTTGTATAAAGCAAATGTATAATGTGTATGTGAACACAATTCGTGCCACATATGTCAAAAATATTAACACACGTTTGAAAATACCGACACACATTTTTTGACAAGCTTTATTTTTTTAAATATATCATAAAGTTACATGTCTTAACACAAGTGTTGCGCTATACACGAATAAAAGTGTACAAAGCTTAAAATCAACAAATGGTGGAAAAAATAAATATTTTGTAGAAAAATTTGCTTTTTAAATGTATTTTTTGTGTGTGTCGATAACAATCTAATCAATCAAACGATTTTTCTTTTATACTTTTTTGACAGAGAGAGAATTTAATCACACTTAAAACTTGTGTGAAGAAAAGTATAAACACATGTGTGATAATGTAAACGGGGATTTAATATTTTGTCAAGGTCTACAATGCTAGGCTATGTAATTTTTTAAATTTGCATAAAATGCAAAAAGTCATAACCCTAATGTACATCTATATTATATTTTAAAGCATTAAAAAATAAAAATGCGGTATGTACTCCTATAAAGAAAATCCTTCATAGTTCAAGGCTGTTTAGGCAGCACAACACAATTAAAAGCAAAAGCTGATTAAAGTTCAAAGCAAACTATTTATGTGTGGAAAATCTTTTGTGGGAAGATGGTTTTTATTAATTCAAGGCTATTAACATTTAAAATAACTCTTTGTGTCAAACATTTCAAACATAGACCTTTTGTATAGCATCACATTTAAAACAAAACTGTTAAACTTTACACTCAAAAAAAAAAGGTCAGCACTTTACTGACTAAGCAAAAAAGTTAGTTGATCTAGCAAAATTTTTGCTGGGACAGCAACAGTGAGTTTTAGCAAACAATTAGTAAATTTAGGAAATAGTGTTGTATCATCAACACTTTTTTTTTAAATTAGCTGAATGCAAATGAAAATCGACTAGTTGATATTAACATTTTTTTTTGCTGGATTTTAGTAGATTGATAAAAACTAAAAAACCTTAGTTGAACATTTTAAATTTAGATAGTTTATTTTGCTGAAATTTAAATAAAATATTGTTTGTGTAATTCTTTTAAATGTATATAAAGGGTGTTTTTTATAGAGGTATATAACTTTGAAATGGAATAAAACAGAAATTAATTTTTTAAATTGTCATTAAATTTACTTTATTCGAAAGATAATCTTCCGACATCGTAATTTAAGTATGACTTCTGGCATATGACTGCCACGGTTGGATCGGACGTAGTCAAATATGGAGGTCTAATTTTCGATGACTTTTTCCAACATTTGTGGCCGTATATTGGCAATAACGCGGCGAATGTTGTTCTCCAAGTGGTCAATCGTTTCATGCTCATCGTGAAAATAGTCCAGAGGCGCTAAATCGCACGATTCACTGTTCCGAAACGTGAAACTATGCGGTTACCAAACGTTCCTTTCAATAAATCAATTGTGGCACAAGCTGTGTGAAATGTTGCGCGGTATTGTTGAAACCACAGCTCCTGCACATCATGGTTGTGCAATTGATGAACGAAAAAGTCAGTAATCATGGCTCTATAGAGGTCACCATTGACGGATAGACTGATTGGGGTCTTCCTATACGCTACGCTCTACAGCAGCAATGACTTCTTCTGTACGCACTGTACGACGTCTCTGTGGATGCATATTATCATTTAGAGTAAACGTGGTGCGAAAACGTTCCATAGTTAATCGAATTAATTAATTGCTCTGATGGACGATTATGTTGACCGTAAAATGGACTCGGTTGCATGTCTTATAATGGTTGTGTTTGTTTGTATCTTTTCTTTTTTCTCTACTTCGTCTATACATATAAATCTCGTCTTTTTATTTGTTCTCCATGTTCCATGTTTATCAGCACAATTTTGGTAGCAACAAAAATTAGTTAAACATTAGTACAAAATTATTTTTTTTTTTTTTTTGGTAAAAGCGTTTAACTTAATTTTTTGCTGAAAATGAGATGTCACCAACAAATTTGCTGAAAGTTAGTTAAACATTTCAAATAGACGGTTAACAACATTTTCCACTAACTTTTTTTTAGTGCATGTATAAAAAAAAAAAAAAAAAATTGTAAAATTGTTTAACAGCGTTTAAAATATACATTTTTCTAGAACTATCTTATCTTAAAAATAACCAGAAGTAAAAGTGAAGCACAGATATTCCATATAAATTTGTCATTCTCAAAAAAAGTCAGTAAAGTTATCAAAAAAGTAAGTTCAGTCAAAAAAATCAGAGATCAAATTTTTAGCAAAAGAGTTAATTTCGCAAAAAGTGTTGCTGAAAATAAGTCGACAAATTTTTTTTGTTAAAATGAACAAAATTGTTTGCTAGATCTTAGTACATTAATAAAAAAACTTAGTTGAAACTTTTTACTTTAGTTAATTTATTTTGATGAAATTTAATTTCTTGTGATTCTTTTAAATATTTTACATTTCTTTAAATACGAAAATATTTATTTTAACTAGAATCATATTTACTCTAATAAAATTCATGCTTAATTTCAAAATTGTCGTTAAAAAATCAGATAGTGATTTAATAATTGATTTAAATTTGATTTGTTTTCTCTGTGAAGACATTCCAATGAACAAATTTTTGTATTAAAATTGGAAATCCATTGAAAATGTCCTGAAATATTTGGAAAAGAACTACAAATTTTAACTAATTTTCTACATGTTTCAAATAGCAAAGTAAAAAAAAATGTTTCTTATAAATATATATTATATATAGTACTACTGAAGATTTTGCAACTTATTGTAGAACATTTCTTTGTAATACATATCGCTCGGTTACTAAACAACTGTCATAAGTCAATAACGCGATTATTGAGTTAGTGAGGCAGATTTATTAGTTATATCGTGCTTCATATTGTGTAAACATTTCATATTGATATCTTTGATACTTTTCGAGTTAAAAGAGAATATATATTGAAGAGTATATACTTTATAGAGAAACTATGCAACTCAGGGGTCTCTCGATAATTAGCGAACTCGCAACCAACTCTCACTAAGAGAATAATGCATTAAAAAACCTAATAAATAGAAAGAGCAAATAAACAGAGAGGGAGGATCAAGCGAGGCATAAATGGATTTTAAACTTTAAACGCGTAGTCTGCTTTGTCGTGTTTTTGAGTTTTGTCAGTCTTTTAGTAAATGTGCAATATATTCTAATAGATTTATTTGAGCTGAGTCTAAGTCTAACACATTTTTTTCTCATTTGTAGTTTTTTAGATATCGCGGTTTTTATATTTACGTTACTGTACTTCAGAGAGAGGGTCAAGCGAGGCATAAATGGATTTTAAACTTTAAACGCGTGCTCTGCTAAGTCGTGTTTTTGAGTTATGTCAATCTTTTAGTAAATGTGCGATATATTCTAATAGATTTATTTGAGCTGAGTCTGAGTCTAACACATTTTTTTTCTCATTTCTAGTTTTTTATATTTACGTTACTGTACTCCATTTTTTATATAAAAAATTTTTTATTTTCTAAATATTTCACAATATTTTCAATGGATTTGGAATTTTAATATAAAAATGTGTTTAGTGAAACGCATAGTGCTAAAATTTTAAATTGCAAAATTTTCAATTTCCTTGCAATACCGGTAACGTATCCTGAAACAAACAAAAAGATAATTTTATGTAGATCAGACATGGGCAGTGTCAATTACATTTCACAATCATTCACTTATGAAATTTGTCATATAATTAGTAATTTCAGACCTACGCTCACACTTATTAGCTTAAAAGCTTGCTTGGAAAATTTTAAATTTTGTCATTACCAGACATGGGACATAATAACAATATGTGAGTATTTAATTACAGGCCAATTACATTTGTACGTCTAATTACATGCAATTGGGTGTAATTGAGTAATTGTCCTATAATTAAATACCCAGATGTTGTTAATAATCCGCATGTTTCGGATTACAAGTTTTACAAATTTTCTAAGGAATCGTTTTAGCCAACAAGTGTGAGCGTAGGTCTGAAATTATTAATGATTTCCAATAGTGAATGATTGTGAAATGTAATTGACGCCGCCCATGTCTGGTGTAGATTTATATTCTAAATAAATTTGGAAAAATTAAGCAAAATATACTAAAAAAAAATTGGGTAAATGATGTAAATATAAAAATCGCAATATTTCAAAAACTGCAAATGAAAAAAAAAAAAAAATTTTATTTCTCTACCCAGTAAAAAACGCCACTTACATGCAAGCAGGTTTGTAAGGGAGTAAACCAAAAAGAATCCCTTACAAACCTGTTTACATATGCTATGATTTTTATATGGCGAATTCCCACTTGAAAGCCTTACTTTTGGGCGAAATAAGCGCTGATTTTAGCGCTTATGAAAAGCTGTGATTTCATGGCTTGCAGTAAAATCATATTTTATGTCTATATTAATATTATTACGATTAAAAGTAATAACATGAATAAACCATACATAATTTATTTTACTTAAAATTCTACAGACATTAATTTTTGTTGTTAAAATTTTTGACATATGCTAGCTCTTCAGAAACATTTAAATGACTAATTATTTCTTATAACATACTCGAAAACAGCAAACACAATCAGAAATCACTCGATAAAATTGGTACAGATCGTTTATTATACACGATATGAAACTTTCCGCATTACAACCTGCATCCTTATAAGGGATTAGGGTAAGCTGCTTACAACCTGCATTCTTGTTATACGAAAATTTGTCGTTTCTTTTGCTGCTTCTCAATATTATGTTATAGTAAGCACTTACATCAGCGCGTTTGTTTTATCCTGCTTCTAAAAACACGAAAATTTTTTACTGGGATATTTCAAACATGTAAAAAAGGGAAATCAATAAATTTGTTGTTTGTTAACCAGCTAAAACAGAGACTCAACTCATTACCAGACTATTTACTCGCAACATTACTTTTGTTCGCAATGTCCCATGTCGCTTCACAGAAAAAACTAAAAACGGGTTTCAATTAAAAATTTTATTGAATCAATTAATATTTTAATTGATTTTGCACCTACCACTGAAATGATAGTATTAACGAAAAAAATTTGCAGACAGTTTATTGAAACTCTTTCAATTAAAATAATAATAATATCAATTAAAAGAGTTATTGCTTTTCTTTACAACCTCAATTAAAAAGTTTAGTTAAATTGATTAAAACTTTAATTGAAACTTGAGAAGAAAACAATGCTAGTTTTAATTGAAAACTAGTATTTTTTTATTTTTGTTATATGCCCCCCATTAAATAAAAAAAAGAAATGTAGGTTTGTAAATTAAATTGATATTTTATTTATAATAAAATTAAAGCTTTTCAATATAAAAATGTATTATAAGAAAACAAATATAAGTAAAGACAAAATTTTTGTTTTGCTTGTCTTGCCTTGAACTTTTTCTTGTAATTGAATTGCTTTCTTAAAAAAATCACACACAACTTTAAAATGATAGTGTAATGACACTTATACTTATTAAAAATTTAATTATTTACAAAAATAATAGTTTAATTGTCCTTTTTCGATAAGGTTTATTTAAATCCACATGTGCACTTTTATTACCACAGATAAAACACGAAACTAAATAAGTTTTCGTGCGTACACGAATATCTCAACAATTCTTGTGAAATAACTACGATTTTGCGTGTATTTGAAATCGGTAAACTATTCAACTTATTAAAAGTTAATCATTTGCTATTTTTTTCTTTTTATTTACAAATTAAATAATATATTGATATAATTAAACCTTTGTTTGATTATTTTTTTTTTTTTTTTTTTTTTTTTTAAAAAGAGAGGCAACACTCAGGAAATACTTCCTATATTTAGTGTGTTGCTTTCTTTGGAAAGGGATAGTATAGAGATGAAAGGTGGGGAAAGATGAAGGGCTTCAGACATGGCAACACTGTAATTGCGCGAGATGATAAGTCTTAGAACAGTTGTTGCTCGCCACCTGATGGAGAGTTGGCGAACTTATTGAAGCTTTTAAAAATGTTGTTTACATGTTGTCAACACTGTATGGATATATTAGAAAATTCAATAAATTTTTTAATTGAATCAATTAAAAAAGTTGTTTAAATTGCTATTGATATTCAAACAATCGATTAATGAGATATTTTTGGCCCATAATTTTTTCTGTGTAAAAGGTTTACGTTTTCACTTTTCACCAAAAAGACCCACTATGAAATTTACAGAATAAAATTTTTAGATTTTTATAAAATTCGGATATGTGATAGAGTGTACAAAACTAAAGAACAAGTCCAATTCTTTATAGTCGCAATATTTATAGCTTAATAATTAAGGGTTACTTTTGACCCCACCTTTTTAACCATTTAAAATAAAATTTGGACTGTAAAGAATTGCTCTTGTGCTTTTGTTTAGTACCTTCCACCACGTATCCAAGTTTAAGAAAAATATGAAAAATGTTACTATATTATGGTGAAAGGTGAAAACATTAGCCCTATATTGATCAAGTTACACAAAATAATAGATTTAATCAAGTGGATATTTATTTTATCCAATTTAAGGTTTTATATTCTTTTCTTTTTTGTCCCCGGCCACTAAGGGTTAAAGATTTTTATAATAAAAGTAAAGATAGCAATATGTAGAGTAATAAAACTTAAGTGATATTTTTCCGAAAAGTATGAAAGCTGTTATTCTGTAAATTTCCTAGTGGGTATTTTTTTGGCCAAAAGTGTAAAAATTAACCCTAAATGGATGAAGTTACATAGTTTAAATAATTACTTTTATAAAGTGCAGACTTTTTTGATCAATTTAAATGCTTTACCATCTTGTAGTCATAATTAAAATTAAGTTCCATGGGTATTTTTTGTTCCCAGGCCACTAAGGGTTAAAGATTTTTTAAATAAAAGTAAAGATAATAATTGTCTAATCAAATTTAAGTGATATTTTTCCGTAAAGTATGCAAAATTTAATAAAAACATTAAAATTTAGTTTTTTTGACAAATAAGAAATTTCCCTAAAATGTTCTGCAAAAGAGTCCCTCTAAACACAAACTCCAATTATAATTTTTCCAATTTATGTTTTTCTTTAATAACAACTATTATATTATAAAAAAAAGAAATAGACATTTCCAAAGAAAAAACTCAAAGAAAATTCAACAAATGGTTGAATCATATAATTACAAATTATATAATATTACCCTAACCGAGCACTAGCTACTATGGCCTTCGGCGCGTTGTAGCGAAAACAGACCAGTGCCTCTGGTGGGAATCGAACCCACGACCCCCGCACTGATAAGCCAGCACGCTACCAACTACACTGATAGAATTTTCCTTTCATTAATACTAATGAAACGATTTCATTAAAATCGATTCATTGGTTTAATGAAAAATTTCATTAACTGAATGAAAATTCATTAATATTGGTATTTTTTGTCATTAACAATTTTTATGATTTTTACATAATTTCATAAAAAAAAAAAATCATTAAATCAATGAAAAATTTTAAAAATTTTTTCAATAAAAATTTTGACTTGTAATAAGAAAAAAATGTTTGTTTTTTGTACCATCATTTTGAAATAAAAAAAAAAACTGAAAATTTTCTTTTAAACAGAATTAACCAAAACTTTGATATAAATAATTTTTTTTTTATTAAATTTTCCTAGAGCTAACAGTTTTTGACGAATTTGAATAGTTGGTCACTAAATTCCAGGAAACAGATTCTCTAAGAAAAACGATATAGTTTTGTTCAAAACGAGACCTAAATTGTTATCGTTTTGACGATATTACACAAAAACGTTATGCCAAACGATAATAAATTTTTGTTTTAACAACATTGTTAGCTATATTTAACATTTTTTTCTAATATGGTCTTAATTTAACTACAAAAAGTTGACTATAACCGTGGATCGTTCCACAGAATTCCAAGCCAGATCGATAAAAAATTACATATTTTGTACCGAGATATAAGAAAATATGTCATCTTTTAACACAAATTATAAAAAATGTAAAGAAAGATGAAACAATTTTGTAAAAATAAAACAATAAAAACAGAAATATTTTTAAAATTTGTTTTTTTAGTTCAGCTTTTAATATTTTAATGCCTGTTAATTATATTTAAACGGTTTTTTCAATCATTAAAGTTCTTAATATACATAATTTAAGAAAAGTACAATAATAAAAATATTTCTTTTCTATGGATTTGTATGCTAAAATAATCATAAAAAGTGCAAATTATTAAATATCAACGAAAATATTTCATACAAACTATGAATTTTATTCATTAAACACATGAAACTTTCAGGATTAATGAAAAAAATGTCATATACTTTATGAAATTTTCATTGGGTCAATGAAACCATTCATTAAAATTGATTTAATGACACACCTTCATTCACTCAATGAAACGTTTCTTTGGGGACTTTTTTATGAAAAAATTCATTGGATTAATGAAGGAATTCATTAATACTACGCACAAATTTCTATCAGTGTAGCCTACCGGGGCGCACATACATTTAATATTTGTGTGTGTCGTTAACAGTCTGAACACTTAAAATATTTTCTTTTATACTTTTTTTTGCCAGACAAAGAGTTGTATCACACTTTTCATTATACTTGTGTGAATTTAAGTATAAACACATGTGTGATAATGTTAACGGGCCTTAATTACCATGCATCTATTTTTTTTAAAATTTAGTTTTACACAAATTATAATACGGTAACCTTATTCAATGATAATACTGTTTCTCACCGATAAAACAGTGCCCTTAAATAAATGGTTGGCAACTCAATATTTAAATGTACATTTAAACCGAACAACGTTGCTAATCATGTACTTTATTTAAATTAGCACACGGTTATTAATAAAATAAACACATTTTATACAAAAAAAAAAAAAGAGTGATGAGGTTTAATTAAATAATCATTTAATTAATATTAAATAGTTTTTTGTACAGTTTTTTCTGTTTTATTTTGTATACTACTAAACTCCTACTAAATACAACTATGTTTATTTAGCACAACACTAAAGTGACACTAACAATTTCTTGTCAGTTTGACATGACTATTTAACGCGT
Source organism: Delia radicum (assembly GCA_021234595.1). Lineage (NCBI taxonomy): Eukaryota > Metazoa > Arthropoda > Insecta > Diptera > Anthomyiidae > Delia > Delia radicum. The sequence continues at coordinate 156,813,569 of CM037852.1, forward strand.
GTGGTTGTTTAAAGCGCTTGTTAACGTTAACGGAGTGTACGAGATTATCTTTTTTTTTTTTTTGTTATTAATAACAGCCCGGCATTTTTTTGTTCTTACGTTTTGTGGGTTTGGTGCCTTTTAAATATAATTTTTGTTTTGCTAATTAAATTTAATTAAAACTTAAGTGTTCAACTGTTCATAAAGTCGTAAATAGAAGTTGTGTGTTCACAGTTAAATTAAGTTTGCAATCATTTTAATTTATAATAAAAAAAAAGTTTTTTCTCAATAAAAAAATAATCAACCGGTTCCTTTTAAATAAAAAAAGAAAACAACAAAAAAAATCCAAGAAATGTTAATTGAAATCATTTTCGATGTGCAAAATTTTGTTTTTGTAGCAGAAGCATGAATTGAAAATTCAAATAAAAAGAAAATTATCAGTTTGCAAAGGCACAGAGCAATAAAATAAAATAAATATATAAAAATAAGTTCTACCGTGTATTTTGTTCTTTCTTTTATTTTTGTTGATTAAACAACAAAAAAGTGATGGTGTCGGTAAAAAAATAATATAGTATTGTGAATAAAAAAAAAAAAAATAAATATAAAAAAAGTATATTGTGCAAATAATTAATGTTGCTTTAGTATCTGCAAAAAAACAATTTTAAAATTGTTCTTGTTGTTTAGCTATTTAGTGATATTTTAATTGAGCCTATTTAAAATTGCAACAATAGCAAGAATTCTTAACAAAAAAAGAATAAAAATTTAATAAAATAACATCAACAACAACAATATATATTACTCTAGAAAAGAATAAAACAAAAAAAACGAGTGCCAAGATCAGTGTCAACATATGCGTTAAACTAGAATCGTACACACAAACGTCATTGAAGCAGCAACAACACAATTAACACCAACAAAAACATCAGCAGCAGCTGCAGAAACAACAACAAATTATCCAACCATAAAAAACCACATTGCGTGCGCAAAATGCAGTGTTGGTACTGTTGAGTGCGTGCGTGTGTATGTGTGTTTTTGCTCTTGCATTTTCTCACCTCCATATGTTCTTCAATGCTTCCTTATACCACCGCAACCAAAGTCATCTTCCCCACCACCACTACAAAAATGCGTCGTTCTACTTTGAGTCGTAATCATTATTTTGTTATTGGACTCTTTTTGGGTTTGGTTTTATCATTTTATGTCCCCCAAGATATTTGGGAGTTAGTACAGCAAGAGGAGTGCCCTCAACAGGCAGCTGAAAATAGTTTAATTGAAAAATTTGGCCAAGAATTTGAGCCACACTTGAATTTGATAAACAAGCCGTTGGCAGCTAAAAAACAGGTAAGTCGTTAAAAAACAATTTTCTGTTAAAAGTTTGCAAGGATACTTTTCTATATCCTTGCAAACTACCGTCGACAAAAAAAAAAAAGAATCTATAAAATTAACCATATAAATATTTAAGGTTATGGGGCTAAATTGTAAAAAATTGATTTTGAATCGAAATATTGAGCGACATTTTAAAAATGTATTCAGTTTATAGTCGACGAAATCGTCTTCCGTAATCATAATACGATCAGCCAGAATCATATGTATGATAATTAGAATCATAATATGATAATTTTGTGACCTAAATTATGGTCAATCATAATTTTTCTCAGCGTGTGCCCAAGAAAAAATGGACTTAATACCCATAATTGGACAAAAATATTTTAGAGCATCATGTTATGGTTACAATGTCTAATAATCATAATATGATCGTAGTAATGATATTATGATTTACGACGAAATCGTCTTCCGTAATCATAATATGATCATTTAGAATCATATGTATGATAATTAGGATCATAATATGATAATTTCGTGTCCTCAATTATATTCAATCATATTTTTTCTTAGCGTGTGTCTAAGAAAAAATGGGTTTAATAATTGTGCAAAAATATTTGCACGTGAATAATGTGCCTTTGGCAGGGTTAGCGATTCTAATCTGGAGTACTTTTAACGACGCATTCGTGTAAACAACTACCTTCATGCTTTGCCGACCTTCGGCCTGGACTCTGAAAAACGGTAATAACCCCCATTCTTTTCATGGAGATTAAGTCCGAATATTCTTCGGTCATAATCCTCATACCTAGTTTGGGCATTCAATTCAGTTAATAGAACTGAATTTGATGCTCACGAATCACATTTAGATATGTTTGTTCTAACAGAATTTATTGGTATAGGCCACAAAAATGCACTTTTCAATTCAGTTGGCACTTTATTTTTCTGTGTGTTTGTAAAATGTAAAAGCTTTGGACGGAGAGATACTTCCAGATTCAGAAACATCAATTGTCGTTGAGAAGTTTGGTTCCATTACTATAAGAATACACCCAGAAAACAGACTTGTATTTCTTGCCAATCTAATGATTCGGTTGTAGCTAACGAATATTTTGGTAGTTATCACTGAGTTTCTATTAAGACAATCGGTATTCTATAGCCATGTCAGAACTTCAGTTGTTTTAATCGAGTGATCGTTATCACAATAGAAAAATTCGGTCTCAGTAACCGAAACACTCGTTTGACAACAAATACGGTAGCACAGACCGAGTCTGTTTTCTGGGTGTAGGAACTATAAATGCAGATGTGAGTCCCCTCAAGTAAGGCCTGATTTAGCTTCTGCTCACTACACTACAACTTGAAAATTTCCGAAGGAAAATAACATTGATATATGGATACTAAACTTTTGTATACCCTTTGTTCCTAATAGGAACCACAGGACATAATATATATATATATATATATATATATATATATATATATATATATATATATATATATATTCGTATATTTATTCGTTCCCCCGCATAGTTTAGAGACATTTGCTTACTTTGGGGACTGTCCCCAAAGTTTTCGCGCCTTTTCATACATCTAGCGTTTAAGATGAGGACAATTTTTTCGATACACCGCATATTTCGGGTACAATTTTGGCCATGTCCCTAAAGTATGCGCTACGCATACATATATATATATATATATATATATATATATATATATATGTATGCGTAGCGCATACTTTAGGGACATGGCCAAAATTGTCGCCGAAATATGCGGTCTATAGAAAAAATTGTCCTCATCTTAAACGCTAGATGTATGAAAAGGCGCGAAAAATTTGGGGACAGTCCCCAAAGTAAGCAAATGTCCCTAAACTATGCGGGGGAACGAATAAATGTCTCTAAACTATGCGCTGTGCATACATATATATATATATATATATATATATATATATATATATATATATATATATATATATGTATATACTTTTATGATATCTCTTAACAAAACTAAATCTAAATAATAGCAAAAACAAAATGTTATTTTGGAAAATACCGATTTGAAACGATACACCCTTTAAAGTTTCTGCTATAAAATAAACATCTGTTTTGGATCCGCTAGAACTTTATGAATATTTGTAAAATAAATTAGGAACCGAAAAAATTCTTAAATTGTCTGGAATTTGTTAGCTTTTAAAGAGAAAATTTCTTCCTAATAGATCAATTACAAGATCCAAATTATAAATGAAGGTCTCTACACTCGAAAAAAGTCCGTAAAGTTAGAAAAAAAATTTAGTAGAGTCAGCAAATTTTTTTCCTTGCAGTAAATTGCTAATATTTTTAGCAAACAATTAGTATATTTAGCAACATGTTTTGCTGACACGTATTTCAATGCAAATTAAAATTAACAATTCAATTTGAAATTAACAAAATTTTTGGCTTGATCTTAGTAGATTGAAAACAAAAAACTTAGGATAAAATTTTTACTTCATTTAATTTATTTTGTTAAAATTTAAATCTATTTTTTTGTTATTATTTTAAAAATATATATAGAAATGTCAGTACTTCCACATCGTTAACATAATGCAATGAAATGAAAAAATTGGAAATAAACAAAATATTTTATTAATAACATTGAGAACAAAACATATTAATTCCCAATTACTTACATGCATTTATGTATATGTATGTATGACGCAATTTTACATTTTTCTAATGAAGATAATTCTAAAATACAATATTGAATTATTCAAAATATCGCTAAATATCATAAATATCCTTAATATTTTAAAAACAACTACCTGAGACTGGCATTTATTGTTTTGTACAGTCGCACCCAAGCGTATTTTATATTTTATTTTTGCCTGCATCCTCAATTTATCAAAATATTGCTTTGTACTGCAGCACCAAATCGTATTTTATTTTTGCCAGAATCTTCTATTTTCAAATTTATCAAAATACAATTTATTTAATAATTTTTTAAAATTAGTTTATTTAATTTATATATTGTCTTATGCATATTTTTTAATATTCACAATTTGTATGTGTATATGCGTGCCTTTGTTTGATGCGTAGTATACAAAAGAAAAAATAAAATGAACCGCGGTTGCATTTTGTGGAAGTTTTATAATGGTTGCTCATATCTTTTCTTTTTTCTCTACTTCGTCCCTACAACCTGCGAAATCTACATTTACTTGTTCTCCATGCTATTAATGTTTTATCAGCACAATTTTGGTTGAAACGTAAATTAGTTAAATATTAGTTTTTTGGTAAAAGCGTTTAACTAACATTTTGGCAGAAAACGCGATGTCAGCAAAAAAAAATTGATGAAAGTTAGTTATATATTTTAAATACGCGTAAAACCCTATAGATTTTCCAAAGAAAGATTATAAATTATGGGACTCCATTAAATTTTAACTGCGATAAGCTTTACTTATTTTAATTGGACAAACACTTCACTATAGAATGATATTTCCAAATGTGCAAAGCCAGCTTATATATTTTTGTTTAAAAAGTGAATTTTATAAAAATTTCAGTTAATTTTTTCGGCTTTTAACTTCATAACAGCAGTTTCACTTTTATTTTATTTCTTAAGTACCTACATACTCGTATTTACATAGTAGTTAAATAATAATTTCAAGTTGTATAAAATTCAGCACTTTATTTAGTTATAGTAGACCAACGGTTCCCAAATGGTGGTTCGCGGACCCCCAGTGGTCCGTAGGGATATTCCAGGGGGTCCGCGAAAAAATTTGAAAAAATTTCATAATGTTTTTTTTTTTTATCAAAAACTCTCTATTTATAAAATCAAATGAAAGGATTTCACAATATTTGAAACTTTTTATAAAATTTTTAAATACTTTGTGGACAATAAAAAAAAATTAAAACAAATGAAAATGAAAATTATTCAAGTTCGAGGACATATTCTATATTTCTAAATTAGGATATTGTCCTAACAAATAATCTATAGAGTTTTTGTTTTCAAATTTATTAATTGCAAACTTTCAGGAATGTGTTGATAGATCTATTTCGGGAATTTTCTAGGTTCCCATCATCAGAACACGTTTTGAAAGAAGTGACAATCCCATGCAAACATCAAACATTCATATAAACTACTTCACCCACTAAATGAGAACTAATATATGAGTTCGAAGTTAAAGATTATCACCATAGATGAAAAATAAATTGAAAACTTGTTAAAGGTCGAAAAAAACATAATTTTTATAGTTATATTAGTTTTTGTTTTTATATACATCGAAATTGTTTTCAATTTATAACGAGCTTTCAACCTCCGTATATTTACAAAAATAAAGCAAATCAAACATATTAGCTAGGTTGATACTAGTATTTCGATCTGGCTAAAGATCTCATCAGAACCCGAAGTTTTAGAAAAGTTAGAGCCTCCCTAATAGGCAGAACTTTAACAAAAAACTTATTAATAATCAATTTTGCTCCATTCTTGTCTTCTTAGTAATCAAGCACGTGGTTAGGTCTTTTCCTAACAAGCATCATGACGTTACTAAACTTTGAAGACCAAAAATGTTCTATTTATATAAAAAATTTTTAGTTTGTACTCTGGCTCAAGTAATATTTTTTAAAAATAAAATATAATAAAAATTATATCAAACTAATTAAAACAAATTTTACTTTAGTAAATACGAACCTCGCTTATAACAAGTTAATTATGTTGGTCCCCTGGAGTTCTTCTTAATTTGGATTTGAAAAATAAATTCATTTGGATTTAAAAAATAAATTTTTTTTACATCTGCATTTAAAAAAAACGTTTTTTTTGGGTCCGTGAACCAATAGAAATGCGTCCAGGGACCCGTGAATTAAAAGTAGGTGGGAACCGCTGTAGTAGACTCTTAAACGAAGCAAAAAAAACTTAAAAAGCTAAAAATATACAACAAAAATGTATAATCCAAATAAATTTTTTTTATTAACTTAAATTAACTTGAAGTATGACTTGTATGACATTTGTCTGTATGTCTGAATATTTCTCTGATTGTCGGTCTGCCTGTCTGTCTGGAAATTTACTTAAGACAGAGTAAATTACGAGAGTAGTAGTAGTAGGTACATTTTGAAGATGATTACGGTCAAGTGAAGTAATCAAACCAAAAATATTTTATGCGCACATGAAATATTTTTAAAAACCACTAACCCATACAAAATGTTGGAAAATGATAGTTAAATTAACTCACAACAGCAAAAAAAAAAAAAAAAAAACACGAAAAAAGATCATAGTTTGAAGTATCATATAACATGATGCAATTTACGTGTGTTTTTTTAAACAGAAAACTGGAAAACATTAATGGGACACATAAAACACCTCGTATATTTTGTATAAGTACTAGGGTATTCAATCGGATAACCGTTACTCGATTAATGAAGTTTGATCAAACAATTATTCGAGCAATTTAAAACGGCCAATTTCGAGTAACGAATAACTCGAACTATTTTGGTCGATTAATCGAGTAAATCAGAAAAATGTATTATTTCAGTTTGCATTTGTGTTTTATAGGTTGTTTCGTATTTTTTTTAATGTTTATTTTTTATAAAACATTAAAGTAATGTGTCCGTTACCGTTTTAATTTCTTATTATATATATTTAGTAGGGGTATAACTTTTTTAAATGGTACCGCGATATGGGTAATACTGTACTGATAAAAAATATTTTTCTTGGATCAGTTTATAGAAAAAACGTTGCACACCCAGATCAATTCCTAAAATATCTAATTTTTAGCAATTACACAGTGCAACAGTGAAAAAATGCACGGACTCGACAGTATAGGTTCGATTGTACTACCAAAGGTTAGTAAAACCCTGTACTCGGTTTGGCCAGTTTGACTACCAATTTTTTTTTATGGACCTCAAAAGGTTTTGAAAATCAGTGCACCACTCAAAAAAGGCGTCCTCAGTTTTTGGCCAACAGCTAATTCAGACTTGATGATATTGCTTAACTTTATTTGGCAATAATGTAGTGAAGAGTCTACTGAACAAATTTATAATCATTTTATTCGCATAAAATCATTCTGCACTTTTTTGAAAAAATATAGGAGAAACTTATTTTTTTTTTGTTTCTGAATCTGAACAACTTTTATTGCATTTTTATTGCATTTTTGTTCACTTTTTTTATTATTGAAGAAAGTAAACAAAAATGCAATAAAAGTGTAGTCTAGTCAAAAACGACTATTTATAAGGTACAAAGTATTCTTTGTAAGCTATTTCGGATGCTTAGACACATTCAGATTGTATTGATATGTTCACAAAAGTTGTTCAGATTTACAATGGCTACAATTTTCTCATATATTGTTTGAAAAATTATGAGTCCCTGTAAGTTATACTGAAAAAAGCAAAAAAAAAAAAAATCATTTTCTACTATATTTTTCCAAAAAAATGATTTTTTGCACATAAAATGTTTATAAAATTTGTTCAGTAGACTCTTCACTACATTATTATTGTCAAATATAGTTAAGCAATATCATCAAGTCTGAATTAGCTGTAGGCCAAAAACTGAGGACACCTTTTTTTGAATGGTGCACTGAATTTCAAAATCTTTTGAGGTCCATAAAAAAAAATTGGCAGTCAAACTGGCCAAACCGAGTACAGGGTTTTACTAACCTTTGGTAGTACAACCGAACCTATACTGTCGAGTCCGTGCATTTTTCCAAAAGTCTTCATTTGTTAAGATATTTTCTAAATGCCTTTAAACAGTTACCGACATTGTACTCAAATAAAAGGTTACTTTATGCAGATATCAATCAACACTACAAAGTTAAGAGCAAAAGGTCTAGAAACTGAGCAAAATTGTTAAAAACTTAAATACTCAACAAAAGCAAAAATTACAACAATCGCATAACTAAATATAAGATTATGTTTAAATTTTTATTACAAAATTCGGATTCAACAAAATTCAGCGCCATTTGCTGTTATAGTCCGTATTTGAGCTTTAATTTGTTTCTTCTAATTGGATCTATGTATATTTAACTTAAAGACAAATAATTTAAAAGTTTAATTATTAAAAAAAAAAATTAAAAATAACGATCGTTAAAAAGTAATATAAGCTTTCATTATATTTTTGCAAAGCATGGATATTTATTTTGATATTTGCTAAAAATGCTAAAAGTTATATTCCTATTTTTCTTAAAGTCAAAGTTTATAAAAGAAAACTCTTTTTAAAGTAAAACATCACAATTAAAAACTATTTTAATTTTTTTTTTTTTAATTTTAAATTAATATTAAATAACGCATTTTTTTTATTTTGATAAAAAAAAACATTTCGGAACTGTGTAATAATATAAATTTATTGAATTTATTCGAGTTATTCGGGGTAAAAAGTGCAAAACCCGAGTAATTTGAATGCCCTAATGAGTACACAACGCCTTGTTGCAAACCCGAGTAATTTGAATGCCCTAATAAGTACACTACGCGTTGCTGCAGGAACATACCTAAATAATTGTTGCAACATTTTAAAAAATCTTTCACTTCTTTTTAAATACCTCGATTATTTTTTTTAGAAAAACTTTATTCCTGTTCTCACTTTCATCATTAACCTCAGTTTTTAAACCTCATTTTTTCACCAACAATAAATGTATTGGAAATACGTCTTTACAATCAACAAATTTTCAAAAATCTGAAATCAAAATGACATCAAAAAATATTTATAAAGTTCTGACCATTAATTCTATATTTTTCGGGCATGCTGATTTCAATGACGTACTTTATTTTGCGATCTATGTTACAGTTTTTCCGCAAAATGACTTTAAAGTTTGACATATCTTTATGATGTTTTTTAAATTTGCGAATTCAATAAATCTGATTTGTTTCTATTGAAATCTAAGGTACAATAAAAGTAGTAACATTTATGGTACATATTTGATTCCCAAAGCTTAAAATAAAACTCGCTGTTTAGCATTTTTTCTAATTTTTTCGATTTTCGCAAATTCTATCGCTAAATAATTAATCAAGCTAATCAAATGATCACGCAGTGGAAAGAGTAATTTAAGAGAAGAAAGAAAGCGTTTTTTATGAAAAATTTGCAAAAATTCGACATGCCAGCTTTCCAGGATGACCGCAAGGTCCATCTTTTAGTATGATATGTAAATACCGTTCAAAAGTATGTTTCCAAATTTGTAGCTAAAAAATTTATATTTACAAAAGTTTTCCTAACAAAAACATCCGTGTTTTACATATTGGCCACAAATATGAAAATTTTTCTATGATTTTTTCACATACTTTTCAGAGGTACATATCATACTAAAAGTTGGACTCTAGGTATATCTCGGAAAGCTATGCTGCCATATGCTTCATACGCACATTATTAAAAATGTGTTTTCTTGCTTAGATGCCTCCTCCTAATAGGCTCTTTCTACTGCATAGCCATTTGTAAAGGTCAATAGCTAGCTTAGCGATACAATTCACTGAAACTGTAAAAATTGATAAAAAAAATTTAAAAACCACTAAATATCGGAATTAACAATAATGAAATATACAGAATTGGCGGTCATAACCTTATACATTTTTAAAAGTTATGATTTTGTAATCCTGTATTATTAACACTCGGGAAATAATGAAATTTAAAAATTGAGCGGTAAAAATAGCTGAAGAAGCTACTAAAAATAGTTGAAAATTACGTTAAAGAGAAACTGCTAAAATGATCAGATTTTTTTGCTAAATATTATAAAATAAGAATAGCAAGAATAAATCTGTTACAAAATTTTAGTTAAATTCGAGTTGAATTTTAGTTACTCGATTAAAAAAAACTAATATGGAATTTTCTTTAATTTTATCTAATTTAGTAGGACCTCATTTATATAAAATTTCATCCGAAAAATGGCCCTATTAAATTCTATCAAATTGAATCTAATTGTATCTTATTAGATTAATTTAGATTCAATTAGAAGTGATCTGATAGAGTTTTGTCCGAATTTTGTCCTTCAATTTTATTAAATTATACGTTATACTATAAGATTATATGTAATTTAATATAATAGGATTTTAAATAAATTTAATTTATAGTTTTTACAATGTTGTAATGGAAAATTTCAATTATGAAATTTTAAATAGAAAAAATAAAAATTTAAAATATCATTTAGAAATTTAGTTTAACTCAGTTACATTTGAAATTGTCTAAATTTTAAATGGCAAACCACTATTTTATTTGTAATTTTTAACATATCCAAAGCGAAATTTAAGTTTCAATTTAAAATTGACATTTGTAACTGATACTAGAGGTTTATTGAAGTATATTTATATCGTTAGCTTATGTGTAAAGGGCTAAATTCAAATTTCCATTTTTTTTAAAGAGAAGCAAAAAAAAACTGTTAGACATTTCAACAAGTTTGTTATTAAACCTGATAGTGGTGAAATGAAGTTTAATGCAGACCTAGATTTATAATCAATAAACCCACACTTCACTTTTGATTGGGATTAGCATTTATTGTAATGAAATGTGCTTAATTCACAAAACTTATTCAGCAAATTGTGAAAAATGATTTTTGTCTTGATTTGATTTTTGTCCAAGGAAATCGTAAGGAACAATGTTTTCAGACTTTATAGAGATATTTGTTTGGCTAAATCACAAACTCAATGAGAATTTATTTTTCTCGCCTAGAAGCGTGATTTAACATTTAAAATATCAAAGAAAAATCATTTTAAAATTTTTTTACAAAATTCAACACTTCAAATCTGATTTAAAATAAATTTTTATATAATCCCATGAAAAAAACGATTAGATTCAAACAAATGCAATTTGATTTAATTATATCTGTATAAATTTTGGTCGCGGAATTCTGATTTCATTTTTTTATATTCGGTGCCATATATTATCATATCCAAAGATATGTTTTCTTTTATATTATTTTATGTGGCACATACAATAGGGTGTCCCGAATAAAAAAATAATTTGGGAATACTACGCAATCGATGCGTATTAAAGAGCCTATTATGGGAAAAATAAGTAAAAATTGTTTGAAAGGGATCTTCAGTTCCCTACCAGCGATTGAAGTTACCGGTTGTAGTGCATTTTGACCAAAAAAAGTTTCGAGGTTTTTTTTTCGAAATAAAACTCAAAAATTTCGTAATTTTTGGCTTATTACTGACAAAATATTTTTTAATTTTCTGTAGAGTAATTTTTGTCCACCAGAGGACTTTTTAGTTTTAAACAAGTAGAATAGTTTTACTTGTTAAATAAAATCACGACGTTATTTTATTTTTATACAAAATATTCAACCATTTATTCCAAATATCAAAAAACGAATACACCAAATTCTGTTTTTTACGCGACCTTTTTTACGCGAATTTGATTTAACGCGATTTCAAAAAAATATTGTTTCTGTTTTTACGCGGTTTTATTTGATTTAACGCGGTCTAATTCTAGTGATGAAAGTGATGTTGAAGTCTATCGTAAACGATTGCGAATACTATCAGAAATTGATGCTGATTAAAAATTTATTTTTATTCTAGTTTTTAAGTTTTATGATTTTTATAATGTGTTTTTTTTTTTAAATGAACTGTTTTTTTCTACTATTTTTGGTTAATTTTTGTTAAAATAAAATATGTGAATTTGAATTATACATACTTTATTCGTCTTATTTTAGCTGAAATTTAACATGTGGAACCTAAAAAATTAAAAAAAAATTAATCTAATTATAAACAAAATAAAATTTACAAATTATATGACAAACTCAAAATTTTAAATTTAACAAATTACAACATTTAAAATGATTCTGATTAAGTAAACACTTAGTTAATATATCTGCAACATTTTGGTCAGTTGAAACATAGTTCAATGATATTTCGTTCGCATTGTATTTATATTTTATGTAATGATACCTTATATCAATGTGCTTGCTTCTCTTCATTGTCATATGGTTTTTTGTCAAATATTGTGCTCCTTGGTTGTCGCAGCACAAAACAGTTGGTTCCTTTAACAAATTGGCAAACCCCAATTCATTTAACAAACTTCGATAAAAACTTATTTCTTTTGCAGCTTGGCACATTGCGATATACTCCGCTTCCATAGAACTTAGTGCCACGATATTCTGTTTTTTCGATTCCCATGACACAGGTCCCCCTGCGAAAAATAGAACATAGCCACTATATGATTTGCGATCAAATACGTCTGACCCCCAATCAGCATCAGAGTAGCACAACAACCCTTGATCTTTTCTGTAAATCAAAGAAACGTCCTTTGATTTCAGATACCGAAGTACATGTTTCGCTGCTACAAAATGTTCATTATGAGGATGGGAGTTAAACTGTGCCAATCTTGAAACCGTATGTGCAATATCAGGTCTTGAAATTGTAGCTAAGTACATTAAACTTCCTATTAACGACTGGTATTTTTTCACATCCATCATGTCCTTACAATCATCAACATCACATTTTAATAAAATATTACCTGCTGCAAATGGAGTCTTTGCCGGCTTACAATCTTGCATATTCCATTGTTTAAGTAATTCTTCCACGAACCTTTTCTGATGTAATTCAACTTCTCCTCTCAGACTATTTCTAATAATTTCCATTCCGAGATAGTAACTAACTAAACCGCGATCAATGATATCGATTTGTTGTTTTAAATCATCTAAAATGTTTTCCATAATTTCTCTAGAAGAACATGCTAACAAAATATCATCTACATAAAGAGCGATTATGTTTATTTCATTACAATTACGTTTAACAAATACACAACTATCAGTCTTACATTGGGTAAACCCCATATTAGCCAAAATTTCATTTATTTTATGATTCCAGTTTTGTACAAGAAAGTATTTTCCAACATTACTCGTATGTAGAAATTTTAAAATACATAAAGTATAGCAATTGTACTTGGTCTAAATTAAATAATCATCTGGTTTACTCCCTATTTGAAAAAAAAAAATCGAAACTTTTTTTTGGTCAAAATGCACTAAAACTGGCAACTTCAATCGCTATTAGGGAACTGAAGATAAACTTAAAAATTTGTTGAAATATTTTTACCATATTCAGCTCTTTAACATGCATCGATTGAGTTGTATTCATTTAACCAATTCGAAAATATGCCATATTCGGGACACCCTAATATACAAACAGATATTCCTGACTAAATACAAAACGATGTAAAAAAAAACATATGTTCCATTTTAGATATTATATATTGAACATGCAAATCTGAACTATTAGTTTTTTTTTTTTTTTGATAAATTTAAAACTCAAAACCTAATAAATTTGATTTGTTTTTTAATTTTTATTAGATCTTTTTTACAAAACAGATTTCAAATAATTAGGTTTCTTACAAAAATATTTTCCTATCCTTATTAATTGTCATCTGCACTTAACCTTTTTAGATATACAGTGGAGCACGGTTATAACGAACTCGTAGGGACCGAACAATTTAGTTCGTTATAAGCGAAGTTTGCTATAAACGTCTTAAAACATTTTAACAAAATGTATTAAATGTCAGAATTTTTCTTAAATTCTCTTAATTTTTAAAAAAAAAAAATTTTTCCATTGCAGTTTTGTGTAATAGATTTTGTCCTATTAATTGATTTTGCCAATATGCCATTCTGCGACGCAAAAGAAAAGGCTGATGTTGCTCACAATGGTCACCAGCGCACAATTCATAAACTGGCGTGCATGAAGATTGTAGAAAATTTCTCCTTCTCTATACACTGAACCAAAAGTCGTAAATGAAATCAACATGAAATTTTTGTTAACTTTTGACAAATTTTATTGTTTAAACAACAATCATTTCATTCAAATTGATGTGAATTTTTGTAAAACCAACTAATTTTATCGCTTTACGAAGCAATTGTCGTTTTGACAAGCTTTTGTTATTTAAATAACAAAATTAGGTTTGTTAAGTCCCGCAAAAGGCAGTGAAGTTAATTTGATCAAAATATGTAAATTTGATGAAGTTTTATAGCTGTAGAAAATAATTTTTGGCGTCATTACTCGTGTTAGCGTGTGAAAGCCATTTGCAAAATTTGTAAAAATTACGTTAAATGTTTCTTTACAGAAGAATTGTGAATTACTAAACTCAGTGAATTATAGTGTATAGTTAAGTTTGTGTTTCTTAATTATTTTTAAATAAATTTATGTAAATTCATACTGTTTTATGTAAATTTAAAACTTTTATTACTGTCATTACTTTATTTTTTTATTTAAATTGAGCATCTGTAATAGTGAAACTATTTATATAAATATAAAAATGTAATTAATTACACGGTGTTACAGTCAAAATGCACTTTTAAAGAGACCTAGTGTAGGTTGTAGGCCTTGTTGAGTAGATCACTTTTCCATTTTTAGAATTTTGAATACACTCTTAAAATCTGAAGTTATGGCCGCAAAACTTTTTTTGAGGACTTTATGGACTTAAATATTTTTAACTTTTTTAGTTATGGGCCGATTTTAAATGGTTTTGGAAAAATAATTAACTCAGCTTTCCAAATATAAAGGGTCCGCCAATTAACTTTTTTTTTTGAAAATGCTATAAAAAAAAAACTACTGAATATTTTCTCAAATTTCTTTTTTTATTTGAAAATACAATCCTTCCGGTTAATAATGGAAAATAATTTCATTCAAATGGCTGCCTCGGCTGGCCATGCTGAGGCAGCCATTTGAATGATCCAATCGGTTCATTTGAATGATCCAATCGGTCCAATTTTTAAGCACATTATCGATTGTGTGCAGCTGTATTTCACCAATGGCTTCACGAATATTGTCCGTTAAAGCGTCAATTGTCTCTGGCTTGTTGGCGTAACACTTATCTTTGACGGCAACCCACAAATAATAGTCCAACGGTGTCAAATCGCAGCTTCGAGGTGGCCAAACGACATCAGCTCTGCGGCTGATAATGCGATCTTCAAAAACAGGGCGCAAAACATCGAGTGTAGCTTCGGCTGTGTGGCACGTAGCGCCGTCCTGTTGAAACCAAATGTTGCCAATATCCTCCTCTTCAATTTTTGTGAACAAAAATTCGTTCAACATGGCCCGATAACGATCGCCATTGACTGTAACGGCCACTCCTTGCTCATTACCATGATTTTCAAAGTAATGTCGCAATATTTCCCAGCGTTGTTCAAGCGTATACACAACCATATTCGTTCAGCGGAAGGATAAAACTAATTATCTGTCAAATCAGACATGAGCTAAGTGTAACCATTCACGAAATAAGCACTAGTTGAAAAAAAAAACGTTATGTGGCGGACCCTTTATATATATGTTTATACTTTTAACAAACCAATGTGGAAATAATACCCCAAATATTTCAAACTTCCATTTTTTGGTGAGCTTTTTCAACTTAGGCGCCTTTTTTTTCCTATACATTGTTTGGGAAAATATTTTTTTACTAGCTGACCAGGCAAACGTTGTTTTGCCTTCAAATTTTAATTGTAATTAATTCTTTAAATGAAGAAATTTCTTTTACGCAAATAAATAATTAAAAAAATAAATTCACATTAAAAATTTCTTTTACGCAAATAAATAATTAAAAAAATAAATTCACATTAGTAAATCTTTTTAAAATTTGTAATTTCATGGGAAGCCCAACGCCTCTTTGTCCTTCTATCGCCTTTATTTGCTGAAGTATATAAAATAAATAGCTGAAAACAACTGCCATAACAACTGCGACGTCACCTATTACCGGTGCATTAAAGCGCCGCTCATGCTCACCAGCCGCTGTCTGGTCAGCTCTTATCACAACCGTAAATTCAGCTGTCGGCATCTGGTCTAGGGCTGTTTTGAATAGACGGATGAGGCTGTTGTGTTCGTGTAACATAGCTTGAAGATTAACATAGGTTTTTTGTAAATATTAACATACACTTAGGAAATTATGTTGGTAAAGACGACAGCAATTGTAGTCAAAAACAAATGAAATTTCATTTAAAAAAAGGACGACTTACATTTCATTAAATTCAACTAACATTGTCATTTGTTTTTTAATGTTCAAAGAATGACTAACATTGTAGTAAAAATGAACCACATGGTAGTAAAAAATAAAACAAAAAAATTTTTTTTATTTTTTTAAATAACAAAAAACAACTGTAAAAAATGAATGTAAAAAATGAATGTAAAATCATAAAACAGTCATTTGATGTGAGTTGTTTTTTTTAAATGAACTACAATGTTAGTTAAAAATTTTATTTGTTCTACAAATGACTTACATTTACATTAAAAATAAAGAAACTGTATTACAACCCGAACAACTACATATTTTTAAAGCAGAAATTCCCTGAGTGTAGGTTTTTTGTGAATATCTTCGGAACTACATAACCGATTTAAGAGTTTGATATCTCGTTTTGAAAAACATGACAACGGCTTTCAAAAAAAAAATAAAATAAAAAAAGCAAAAAAAAATAAATATATGTATGTCATTGGTGGTACAATATGAAAATTGGATTTTGCCACGCCCCTCCACCCACAGACAGAAAATCAAAAATCAGACTTCACAGTGTCACCCGACTGAATATTCTGAAGATTCCCTAAAAATTTCATCAAAACCGGCCCAGCCGTTTTGGAGTCCATACGTTACATACATACACACATCCTGTTTTATATATATATTCCGGAACGATATATAGCCTATGTCCATTCTGGAGGACCAAATTAAATATTGGTAAAAAAAATTTAGAAATCGTATGATTAGTTACGGAGATTACTTTCTATAAACAAACAAACAAAAAAAACATACAAACATTACCTCTTTATAATATTATTATATATTATATTATTATTATAGTATAGATATAGATTATTTTTATTTGAAAGCTAATTTAGTAGTGAGTAAATTGACACTTTATTTTTATACCAATTTATCATATACCAATTGAAACATAAAGAAAGACATAACTTTTTTTTTAGCAAGAGTTAACAACAACAAAATACACTGATCTTTTTTTATAGCTAAAAAAGTGTATTGTGCATAGTTTAAGCATATAAACCCGAAAAATTAAAATTTTGAGTTGAGTCACTTTTGAACTAGGTGTGCGATATGTGACATTAGGCTATATAAAGCTACGTGTTTTTTATAATATTATATTAAACAAGACATTATTGTATATGAACGTTTTTACTCGGGTAATTGAAATTAGCAATTTACTTTGCAAAAATTAACCAAAAGTTTTACGAAATATTTCTAGACTAAAAACAACTAAACTAAAAACTGTATTATTAATAAAAACTTTGCTATATTTACCAAGGGCATAACTATTATAAGTTTTATGCTAAAAAAAAAAGATTATTTTTTAACTATTATGTGCAATTTTAATTTTTTTTCCTAACGCGTAATTATTACTGATCAAATAATGTTTTTTTTTATTCAATAATATTACGGTTTTACTCAAGAAATTATGCATGCGTTGGTTGGTATTAATTTAAATAGAAAAATTTTATTTTAGGTGAATTGTTGTGTTCAAAAAAACTTTGTTGTTTCCAAAAAAAACTTTGCTACAAAATTGAAGATTGGTGATTTCAGAACGGCAGATTTTTATTCGCATTAAAAAAAATTCAAAAAAAATTTAAAAATTTTACATTTATGTTTTTTTGTCTACTAATTTTTAGAAAATTTTTTGCTGATTTTAGAAAATTAATTTGTTACTTTTAGTTAAGTAAAATTTAGTTCAAATATAACTAAATATATGTAGATTTCTTTTTGATATTCTTATCTTACTAATATTTACTGCAACTTGATTTAGTAGTAGGTTTAGCAAACATTTTTAATAATTTTTTTCTTTCAGTGTAAGAATACAATAATATTTTATGATAAACAATTAAATTAATTATTCATTTTAATTTTTTGAATGTTTATAACAAAGAAATTAAAATACAGAAAAAAATTATACTACAAGCTAAAACTAGTAGTTTTTAGAGTTGTGTCGTTCATTAACGAATTAGTTCAATTGAACGACTCACTCAATTGAACGATATGATTCCTTCACCAATATTCGATCTTTTCGTTCAATTGTTCATTTCGTTCTTTTTATTATATTCAATTAAATTTAGTTGCAAAAAAAAAAATTTTACATTAAGAAAAAAAATCTGTAATGTCTACTGAAAATTTTGCTGTTATTGTGGTAAATTGAACTATTTTGAGCCTTGCGGTATTTTTTTCTAAATTTAGCAACACATGTCTGCTGAACTGCAGTATAATGAAATTAGTATTAAAACTTAATAAGCGCTTCTAAATTTTAGTAAAATTCCAGTAAACTGCAATTTAAAATTAATTTGCTAAAATCAGCTTCAAATTTTTCAAAAATTTTAGCATATCTAATATAACTTCACAGAATAAAAATTAAAGCAAAATTTTTGCTAATTTTAACATCAGGTTTTCAAAAAGTAGTAAAATATTTAGTTAAATTTAACAACAAAAAAATAGTACAAAATTCAGTAATTTGTAAAATGAGAATAGCAAAAAATTTTACTAAAAATTAATACAAAAATAGTAAAGTGCGATTGAACATTTTTTCAACTAACTTTTTTTTCTGAGTGTAGAAAATAGTAATAATATTAATATATAATAATAATGTCCAAATTGGGAAAAACTGAACCTCATAAAAAGAAAATGTATTTTCAGAAAAGCTACAATTTTACAACACTTTTTGTCTGTTTTACTACCCATATGTGCAAAAGTTTTATTTTAACCGCTCCTCACGCATTTTCCGGTACATTGTGGATACAAATTAATTTCCGTTAACAAATTTTTCCTCTGGGATGCAAATGTACTAAAATTAGTTCAACTCTTTTCAACTTTTTTGCGTTATAACTCTTATGGTAAATCTGCCACGTAATAAACCTTATATTTTTCAAATGTTATTGGTTTATTAAAACTAGTTGCAATACCATACAATTTGGCGAAAACTAAACTGAAAAAAATTTATAAATCAATATACAGGAGTCGTTTGAAAAACTTGCTTACTAATGTCAGCAAAATCTTTTTTAGCAACAAAATTAGTAGATTCAGCAAAAGTTTTGCTAACACATAGTGGTTTAGCAATTAAAAAACCCTTGCTAAAAATTAATAAAATTTCTGCTGAATATTAGTAGACTGAAAAAACTCAAAAATTTTTTAGAAAAATTATACTTTAGTTAATTTATTTGCTTTGTTATTCTTTTTAAAATAATTTACAATACGTTACAAAGTATAAAAATGTTCATACTCCCAAATTAATAACATGAATTAATGTAATATCTAAAAACAATATAAATAATAATAACATAAACGAAATTATCTTTGTACTACTTACAACAATGATTGTCTAAATGATGCGATCATTTAAAGGAAGGCAAATGCCGCAGAAAATTATAGAAACGAAAAAAATAACAACCCTTTTTTTGCATTAAGAAAAAGGAACCATAAAAATCTACCTAAGATGTGTGTCTTTGCTTTAGTCTGTCTACCTTAGGTATATTTGTTTGCAATTTGACCACACAAGATTATTATTATCTATAAACATTTAGTTTACAAATACACATTTAATCTTTATTAAATTTAAATATTTTATTTTGTATTTTATTTAATTAATAGACAATTACTTTCTCAAGCCGGTGACTACGCAAAATTTAAGTTGTTTTAATCCACAATTTTGTTTTATGTATGAAAAACAGATACAAAAATCTTCCATGGTTATTTTTTTATATTATGTCTTACTATGTTTGTACTTTTTAGTATAATTTTCCTCGTCACTACTACATGGTGGCATGCCGCGACATCTAATTCATTCTGCGCATATCTTTCAATATGGTTGTCGTTCAGACTATTGTTGTGCTTATCAGCACAATTTGTTTAGCAAAATAAATTAGTAAAACATTAGTAAAATATTAGTAAAACATTAGTTCAAAACAGTTAAGTGCTGAATAAGTATAACTACAATTTTAGTTTAAAACATAATTTTATCAAAAAATTTGCTGAAAAATAGTGTACCTGATTTACAAGATGTTTTACTAACTTTTCTACTAACTTATTTTTTGAGTGCACATTCCTTATACTTTATGGATGCTCTAATGTACAGTAAAGTTTGTGAAAAAAACTCGTAAAAAATTTTAAAAGATTGTCAAACGAACTACACAGTTCACAACATGCAGTTCAGTCAAAGTTAATAGAAAAAATTTTCAATCGCACTTTACCATTTTTGTACTAATTTTTAGAACAATTTTTTATTTTATTAAATTTTTTTCCTATTCTCATTTTACAAATCACTGAATTTTGTACTAATTTTTGTTGCTGATTTTAACAAGATATTTTACTAATTTTTGGAAACAAGTTGCTAAATTTAGCAAAAATTTTGCATATCACAAAAAAATATTTATTTTAAACAAATAAAATTTTTGATTACGAGTTAAAATTAAAATAATGTTCATCAAAAAGGGATTGAAAAACAAAGTCGTTTTATTTTACTTTTTATTCTGTGAAATTCTATTAGATGAAATTCTATTAACAAATTTTTAAGTGATTTTATTAAATTTATTTTAAATTGTAGTTAACTAAAATTTAATAATAATTTTTTCTACTAATTTCATTTTACTACAGTTTTAGCAGACATGTATTGCTAAATTTAGCAAAAAAAAAACCGCAAGCCTCAAAATAGTTAAATTTCCCGTAACATTTTCAGTAGCCATTACAGATTTTTTTTTCTTAGTGTAGTCGTTTTTGAAAACAGCTTGTAGATAGTTACTTGTCAAATTCCATACAAACTTTTAATCAAAAACTAGTAGTTTTAAAAAACTACCAGTTTTTAGGTGCAGTTTTAAATGAGGTATTAGAATAAACTTTCCAGTGTTGACACTAATGTGGTGCAAGTATGATTTTTACACCAGTGATGCAAAATGTGGCACAATAGCGCCATTTGTGGCACTTTGAATTCTTAAAGGCACTGTGGTACTTTCTTATCTACTTTGGCCCTTCCAGTTCAAAATTCAACTAACTACGTTAAACCGTTCAGTTTAGCTTCTCAGTTCGAGATAATAATATTTTCATGGAATGTTGTGAATGACTTTTTTGCGATTTTTATAAAAAATTAAACGTTTTTCATTTTATTACATCTTTGAAATAGTTCAGGAAATACTCAACGGTTTTGCAATTTTTATACAAGGTATTATTTGTCAAAGTGTCTATTTTACTCGTTACGGTAAAAAACTCTAGACACTAGAATTTTCGAGTTCTTTGGAGAATCTAGAAAACATTATTATTGAATCATAATGCATATCAAAACCTTTCTAAAGATCAGAACGGGTATTTTTTTTTATAAAAATCGTATTAAAAATAACATACAAATATTTTTATCTCGAACCGATAAGCCGGGTTTAAAATTTTTTTAAGGCAGAACAATAGAATTTTTTAATATTTTTTTATATATGACCAAATTTTTTACAAGAAGTGTCGTAACTAATTTTTAATTCACAAACAATAGTGGTTTTGGAGGATTTATATCACATGATGTTATCGTAGCAGCGGAAATAATTGAGGAGTTTGCATAAAACATTTTGCTCTTTATTTCCAGAGGGGTTTATCTTGCATTTTTATATGGCCTTTAGATGATGCACTCTTAAGTACTATATTACTAATATTTTTATTAAAATAAAAAGCCAATGATGAAATTTTTTCCAACATTTTTTTTTGGCCCTGTCAAAGATAGTTTGGCCCTTTTAAATTGTCAATTTGGCCCTAAACAAAAAAAAAAAGAAAATACATCACTGATTTACACTTTATAAGACATTACATGAAACCGCCAAATATACGAGTATTATAAGTGTGTTGTAGTTGATCTGTTTTGAGATTCACGTGATGTTAAAATAACTTGTACTTCGTGTGTTTTTTGGTTGTTGCAAACAAAAGGGTATTGTTTTGAAAGTCGATACTTCCACATGGTGTTGGCAGTTTTTTGTTTTATATGATGCTAATTGATTTGGAAACTGTTGAGTTGTTTGTTGAAAGCATTTACATTTTAAGTATATAAATTGAAATTGAAATGAAAATAAATATAAAATATAACAATATGTGTTAAAATATATTGTTTAGTTTTGGATAAAAGTGTAGTATAGCTTAGAAGACAGGTTTTTTAGACATAATCCATTGACTACCAAACTTAAAATTCTGAAAAATTTTCAAAGTTTTTTTTTGCTGATTCGTGACCCAACATTTCTTAAAAAAAGTGTCGTCAAAACTATTATTTCAACTCCCGTTATGAAAATATCCATAGGACATTAGAGCTGCATATTTTTGTAAGAAGAAAAACTTTACTCCTTCCATCTATTTTCATTTATTGTTCGGATTACTCAGAAATTTGCATCATTTCTGTTTAATTTTCGCATTATGAACACAAATATTTTACAATTTTTGAAATTGAAATTTTTCTACACACTACACATTACTTTTTTTTTACAAAAATAAAATATTTAACCTATTTAAAACCCGGTTTTCGAATACTCAAAAACCCGGTTCGAATAACTGGTTTTTATAAATTTCTTTTTATTGCTTATGCACTGATAGAAATTTCTGCGTTGTATTAATGAACTCCATCATTATACAATGAATTTTTTCATAAAAAAGTCCCCAACAAAGTTGCATTGGATTATAATTGTGAAAGGCGTGGTAGAGAAGAATGAGTGTATTTTCTAAAAATCATAACTACATTGCAAATTTTAAATTTTTCTGAATCAGACTGCGCAGTTTCTGGTATTGAACCTTCGTCAGTGACCAAGTTTTTTTTTAATAATATAATATTTGTTGTTTTTATTTGTTCGATTGCGTCTTTATGAAATTTTCTGTGCAATCACTGATCGTGGTATAGATAAACTGATTTCTAATGCCACATGCACTTGCACTACACGTTAGACAGAGCGCTTTAGCGCACTGATCTATCGTCAGGTCGAGTTTTGTTGTGATTAAAACTAGTTTTATTCAATACACGGTGTTTTTGTTCTTGTATACATAATCTCAAAAGTACAACTCCAACAACACAACAGTTCTATTTTTAGAAACTTACCTCACTCTAATGTCCACTGTTTACCCATATGTTGTAAGTGATGGATTAATGATATATTTTTAATTTTTTTCCTGTTTCACATTTACTGATTTTGATTTTATATTTTTTGTTAATTTTTATTTATATGTATTTATTTTACTTTTCTGTTTAATTTTTACATCTTCCTGAACACGACTTGAACTCGCATTTGTCAACATGTAAACCGTACCATGTTACCGATTGACCTAAATATCAAAAACATAATTATGTGATTATTTAGACTTTTGTATTAAAATATTTTTTTCCAACATTGGAAAAAATATATATTTTATGAAAATATTATATATTTTATGAAAATATAATTTAATTAATAAATTGTTCATTAATTTAATGAAAATTATTCATTAAACCAATGAATCAAACTTAATGAAAGACACTCATTAATAGAATCCATCATTAATACAATGAAACGAACCTTTCTAAATAGTCTTTTTACTGTACACTGAAAGAATTGTGTGCGTTGTATTACTGAAATCCATAATAATACAATGATTTCTTTTATTAAAAAGTCCCCAAAGAAACTTTCATTAAATTAATGAAATATTTTCATTAAGAAACTTAAAATCTTAGTTAAAAAAATTTAAATTTACAACATAACGATAGTATATTTAAACAAATTAAAAAAGTCTACAGAGAAACCGATTTGGATTAAATTAATAATTGTGAAATTAAAAACTAACTTGAGTGAATCACTAAAAAAAGTTAAAAATTTTTACTTCCTTCGATTAAAATTAGTGTTAAAGCTACATCTTTTAGGTTGCGATTACATTATGCTCGGAATCCAGTTTAATCTTGATTTCGAAATACATTTCGTACATTATTTAATAAACTACATTATGTTCGAAATCTAGTTTAACCCTCTAACCGGCAAGCCCGCCTTCAGACGGTGTATTTTAAATTCGCCATAAATATGCCGAATGAGTAATTTATAATAAGAAATTAAGCATTTGCGATAGAAACCCAATTCGACAAATTATTTTGTGAAGTAATTTTTTCTCTGCAGTGCACGGTTTGAAAGCGAGAAAGTGTTCAAGATAAAATTTGGTATATTTTCAAAAAATAAATATTGTGAAATAAACACAATTTTCAAAAGTTCTAAAAACATATTTATGTTAAATAGAAACCGTTGATAGCAAACACAAAGTAAGATTGAAGCTTAAGCTTTTAAAAAATTCTTTATTTTGGTCCAATAACATACAGGATTCTCATAGCATGCCTCTAAAAAAACATCGTCTTGAAAACGTAAGGAGATTTTTATGAAATTTGGCAAAGATTATATTTAGTAGTTGCGGGCGGTCCTAAAATTAGCCGACCTAACAAACAAAAACCCCAAATTTGGGAAAAATTTTCTTTATTTCTCAGTAAATCTTCTTTTAGCTCGATACACTTTTCCAGCGATATTCAATAGCTTAGATACCCTGTTAGTAAGAACTGTGTAGCTCCACCTCTTCGTTGCTGGCAAATCTTTTTCCACCGAGCCATTTTTTCGATTTTAGAAATAGAAAATAATCCGCGCGAGCTAAATCTGGGGCATAAGGTGCGTTATGAAGCAATTCAAACTTTAATTCATTGATGTTGACCATCGCAACAGTATAAGTGTGAACTGTTGCATTGTCTTGATGAAACACCACTTTCTCGCCAAATGCGGCCCTTTTTCCTTAATTTCCTTAATTTCCTCACTTAAACGCTGCAATAAGTTAGCATAATACTCGCCGTTGATTGTTTTTCATTTTTGAAGATAATCAATAAAAATTATCCCACTGAAATTCCAAAAACAGGCGCCATGACCTTGCCTGCAGATGGAACTGTCAGCCAGCTCACTCAAATTCAGGGAACGATTATTCAATACAATTTTGTGGATTTTCTTAACCGTTTCTGGCGTGAAGACCTCAATTTTCCGACCATTACTGTGTTCGTCTTGGCACCCGTACGGCCTCGTTTAAACTCTGCCACCCAATATTTTATAGTCGTAAACAAGGGAGAAGACTCCCCTAGAGTAGAATCTGGCTCGGCTTTAATATTGGTTAGACTGAGACCTTTCCAATGAAAGTATTGAATTACATAACGGTGACAAATTTTTACCATGTTTACAAATTCAATGAGATCGTTTATTTTTGATAGCTCCAAAAAAATACTAAACCAAGTGGCGCTTTTAATCTTAAAACATATGTTTTATAAGGTTGCTAATTTTCACAAAAGTAATATTTATAAACTACTGCCGCCATCCATACGTCAGGTCGACTATTTTTGGGACCGCCCTCGTATATTTAAGTTAAAAAATGTGTTGGAAGATCATATTGTTTATTTTTCGTGCAGCGCACGTTGTATAATTTTCATTGATAAAAAGCTTAGGCCGGTTTGAGGGTTAAATGGAAATTCAGCTTTGACTGTCATTATCAGAGAAGGCATCAAAATCAAAATTCAATGTATTTAAAGCTAAAAAATATTCTAAAAATAAATATTAAAAACTTGGAAAAATTCCCCTTAAAAAAAAGTTAAATGAAAAACTAATGTTTTATTAGTAAAAAACATTTTAAGTTACAAACTCTTTACAAAATCGACTAAAAGCTCAAAAATCGGAAGAACATTTTCTTTAAGCTCAAAATAGGAAAGTCGAAAACAAAAGCGCAAAAGGGTAAAAAGCAAAAAGACATAACAAAGCAAATTTGTCTCACAGCATTTTATACTTGCCAGCATTTAAAATTAACAGGCTCAGGGCATGGAGAGAGAGTCTGAATTCTCTAGTTACTGGGAAAACTCTCCTGGTCAGCGCCAGGCTAAAAGATTGATCTCTTTTTCCAGTAGGGGGTCGAGGCGACTCCTGTCGCTTGAAAGGGGGGGTTTGAGGACCCTGGCGTCGTACTTAACTGGACACTGTAATCTCAGATACCATCTGCACAAGAAGGGTCAATCGGACACGGATTTGTGTAGGTTTTGCGAGATGGTGTCTGAGACCTCGGAGCATGTTCTCTGCGAATGTCCCAGGCTTTGTGATAGGAGACTTAGGTTTCTGGGTGATCGCTTCATTTCGCCTTCCGACATCACGAACATTTTGCCTAATAGGATAATTGGCTTTATAGGTAGCTTGAATCTGTAGGTAATCTTAGGCAGCACAAAAGACCTACATTGGTCGCGGTGCATAGTGCCTTCTGATCTAATCTAATCTAATCTAAATTAACAGAATTTATGCAAAGTATTCCAATAAATTCATATTTCGCTGAAATTTTCAGATTGCTAAATAATCGAAAATGCCGAATAATTCGATACGAATAAACTGGTTTCTCAAATAACTCGAAACCGCCCTTTTTGAAAAACCGGAAAAATAGAAAAAACAGTTTATCGAATAATTCGAAACCGGTGTTGACAACTCTACTTAAGTTCATTAATTTTCGTTTATGATTTTAAGATTTAATTCTCAAGTGTTCCACATATGTTGTAAAGTGTTCTAATCTGCAATATCCTGTGTTTGCTTACTTTTTGAATACAAATTAATTTTATAAACACATGAAATTGAAATTTATTGTTTTCTTATTGCCATAAATGTATAAAATTTCAAACTATTATTGAAAATATTTTCGAAATCATATGTTTTCAATTTATACTACATTTATAGTACAACCAAAAACTGTTAGTTTTCGAAAACTACTTGTATTTACTTGTCAAACTCCATACAAATTTTTAACCAAAAACCAGGAATTTTTAAAAAGCCATTAGTTTTTGCTTCTAGTATAAATGAGGTATTAAAATGCTTAATTTTAATTCAGCAGTCTTATGATTTTCAAAAAAATGTTATAAAGAAAAAATGGCTTTTGTTTTATTTTTTAGAGGAAATGATATTTTATAATCTTTATCGCTCTTTTTTTATCGCATATTCGTTCACTAGAAATATTTAAACAAGCGCCAAATTGTTTCTGTGTGCAAAATATTTGATCGATAGGAACACACCTGCAAAATTAATTCACAATGGACCGTATTGGTCTCCGAGTGGAGATGTGCCCTTGGGCACATAACCCTTCCTAACACACTTGCAAATCATTGTTTGTTGTTGGTTGATGAAAAAAATTCGATACAATTGAATACATAAAATAAATGTAACTAAAATGCAGTTGGTTTTAAGGTTGGTAAAAAAAAACAACTGCTAAATACATTATAAAGGAGTTTTTTAAGTAAAACAACTGCATTACTACACAATTAGCTGGCATGTACTAACTGCAGAACTTTTCTGACAATGGGTGAATAAGTTAATTTTTCCTCGAACACATTCGTTTTACTTCACTTATATCTCCAGATTCACACTTTTAGATACTAAATTAAAGCTTAATAAAGGTTATTTTTATACAGGTATAGAACTTTAAGTTGGCAACATTTTTTTCACTGGCCGCATTTTGTCAGCTGTCAAGTGATTTATGTTTAGTTTGGTTTGGCATTTCAACATGAATAGACTGACGCCTCAACAACGCTTCCAAATTGTGCAAATTTATTTTGAAAATCATGGTTCTGTTCGACATACGTATCGAGCACTATGTCCATTTTACGGTCAACATAATCGTCCATCAGAGCAATTAATTCGATTAACTATAGAACGTTTTCACACCACGTTTGCTCTAAATGATAATATGCATTCACAGAGACGTCGTACAGTGCGTACAGAAGAAGTCATTACTGCTGTAGAGCGTAGCGTAGAGGAAGACCCCAATCAGTCTATCCGTCAATGGTGACCGCTATAGAGCCATGATTACTGACTTTTTCGTTCATCAATTGAACAATCATAATGTGCAGGAGCTGTGGTTTTAACAAGACGGCGCAACATGTCACACAGCTCGTGCCACAATTGATTTATTGAAGGAAACGTTGGTAACCGCTGGACTATTTTCTGTGGGGATATGTGAAGTCGCTGGTCTACGCCGATAAGCCTGAAACGATTAACCACTTGGAGCACAACATTCGCCGCGTTATTGCCAATATACGGCCACAAATATTGGAAAAAGGCATCGAAAGTTGGATCTCCAGATTAGATTACGTCCGAGCCAGCCGTGGGGGTCATATGCCAGAAGTCATATTTAAATTATAATGCCAGAAGATTATCTTTCGAATAAAGTAAATTTCAAGTCAATTTCAAAAATTCATCTTTGTTTTATTCCATTTCAAAGTTCTATATCTCTATAAAAACACCCTTTATTTTGATATTTTACAAATTTCTGTATATCCAAAAGTAAAACCATATGCCGAATAAAAGGGGGATTAATATATTCTTAATTTAAAATCAAGAAATTTAAATAAATTACTTTTAGACTTAACTATCTCAAAGAACCATTGTTTATGTATCTACATAACGAAAACAATTAACAAATAAATAAATGAAAATTATTTTAAATAAACCTACTCATCCAATAATATACATATTAAAAATACTACGCGCAATGTGACGTGTTTTTGCGAATATGATAAGAGAAAAAAGGTCATTAAATTCATATCAGCAAAAAATATATTTGTAGGTATGTACTACAGAAACTATAAATATTTGGAAATTTATAATTATTATAGTATATTATACACAGAAAGAAATATTTCCCTACTTTTTTCAATTAAATCGATTTGTTGAAAATTTTAAAAGCTGTCAATTAAAAATTAATTGAATCAATTAAATATTTGCTTCGGAACTTTCTTGACATTTTTTTATACTATCGCTAAAAATATATTGTTGTTGTTTTTTTTTGTAATATTTATATTTGTAGTTGTTTTTTTTATAAATGTTTATGTATTAGTAATAAATATTTTAAACCCATTTAAATTAGATTTTTATTAATCCTCATTCGGTTTATTACTTCATAAAGTTAAATGATTCCATTTCAGTTGTTTAAATGTGAATATTAATTTATTCTAATAAAAACGTATAGCAACAACAATTTTTTTGTTTTTTTTGGATGATGTACGATATTGATCACTTTTTAATCAAACGATCTATTATTTAATTGAAAAATAATTCAATTAAAGAGCAATCAATTTCTAATAGAATTAGCAATTTTCGTTGTTGGCGGAATTTCAGCAATGAAAGTTATTAAATCGGTGGTTTTCGTGATTGAAGTGGGTTTTTATTTTTTTTTGTGTGAACCTACAATAGAATTTAAATAAGGAAAATTTAAAGCACAGACATTTTTGTAAAAATCTGAATCGAAAATTCATTGAAACTTAATACCTACACTCAGAGAAAAAAACTTCAACATATTTATGAAAAAGCTTCATTGGACGAAAATCTGTGAAAAATTGTTATATTTATGAAGTTTTCACAAATATAATGAAACACTTTATACATTTTTATGAAAAATGCTTCATATCTTCTTCGTCATCAGATACAGGAACTTCATGCACCAGTTTTAGGCGACTATAATATGCGTGGAAAATCTTATGGTGTAAACAAGAAGGCACTAAGAACTATAAAAATATGCACTTATAATTTTTTTTTATGTTAATTTTCTTCAAAAGATTTTGGTAGTTTCGAAGAAATTTAACAAAAACTGTGAAAAGAAAGGCCCTTTAAATTAATTATTTTTCATGTTTTAAATTAAATTTGTAATGTTTAATATACACTCAGGGAAAACGTTTCATTACATTGATGAAACTGTTTTATAAATCGTTTGTCATCAATTATTCATCATATTTATTAAGTTTTCATAGATATGATGAAGAGTTTGATTAAAAATTTATGACAAATGTTTTATAAATCTTGATATTTTCATAAACAAGTTGCATAAACCGTGTGAACATTTTTTTTTTCTATCAGTTGAAATTCAGAATTTCCATTTGAAATTTAGAAAACATCAATAGAAATTAAGAATTTTCATTTAAAATTAAGAAAATGTAATTTATAATAAAAATTTTCTATTTTAAATTCAGAAACTATCATAACATCAATTGAAAGTCAAAAATTATAATCAGTTGAGGTGTTCAAAATTTTGCATGGAATTTTGTGAATATAAATTTAATTTTTTATAAATTTTTTAGAAATGGAAATTCTTAACCTAAATTAATGTTTTTAAATGTCAAATGAAAATTCTTAAATTAATTTTTTTTTCTGAATATTAATAAAAATTAATATCTATTAATATTTTCTGAATTTCAATTTGAAATTCTGAGTTTTAATTGATTAAAAATAAATTTTCGTCATTGGCTGCAGCCGTTATTGTGTTTGTAAGCTACTAAATAAATTTTCTCATTTCATAAAAATTTATGAATTTGCTTTATCATATTTATAAGCTGAATTTACATTTACCATCGAAATCCTGTTTAAACTACATTTTGTTCATATGGAAATGTATAAAATGATACACGAACTAGATTTCGAAATCTAGTTTAAACTGGATTTCGACGGTAATGTAAATGCAGCTTTATAACATTTATGAAACATTTCAAGAAAAGTTTGATATAATTTTTATTAAAAATAAAAATTATGTTTTTTCTACCTTTAATTGTGCAATGAAAATTATTCAAGTTCGAGGTCATACTCTATATTTCTTTATTAGGATATTGTCCTAACAAATAATCTATAGAGTTTTTAGTTTTCAAATTTATTATTTGACCCTTTCATTAATGTGTTGATAGATCTATTTCGGGAATTTTCTAGGTTCCCATCATCAGAACACGTTTTGAAAGCGGTAACAATCCCATGCCAAACATCAAACATTCATATAAACTAGTTTACTCACTACATGAGAATTGATCAAAAAATAAATTGAAAACTTGTTTGCTATGTGCATAATAAAGAAATATAGAGTATGGCCTCGAACTTGATTAATTTTCATTTCAAGAAAAGCTATAAAACTTCTTTATATTTATGAAACATTTCATAAATATGATGAAGCTTTTTCTTTGAGTGTATTCTCTGCATATATTGTCAAAATCGCTTTAAAATAGTTGTATTAAATTAAAAGTGGCATATTTACGAAATACAATAAAAATATGCATTTAATGCAAAATAAGTAAAAATATGCTATAAAAATATTCATTCAAAGCAAAAAATGCAAAAATATGCGCTAACAAATCGATGCCATTTTAACACAAATTCTATGAGAACAGGGTAAACAAAGTTTTAGTCTAGTAGAGTAGTATAGTAACAAAATTAGTCTGCTAACTAACTGTATATCTATAATTACCAGGGCAAGTTTAAAATGGCACAAAAAAAGTTCAAAGTGGAACGAAAAACAACAAAAATGGCATGCCAATTTCAAATATTTCAAAAAAATATCCGTTGATTCAAGTTTTTTTTTAAATATTTTTAGTAAAAAAAAAAAAAAATTAACGAAGGAATTTACAGTTAAACTGCTAAATGTAATCGTAGTTAGTATGATTATAATAGTTTGGTTGCTGTGAAACAAAATATACATACCGACATTTTAATTCTGAATTTTTTTTAAGAACTATGTACAAAGTTTGGGTTTCGACTAAATTTTATAGCATTTTTAACAAGTCAAAAAAAAAAAAAACTAGCAAAAATAGCATTTTATGGCATGGATACCTAAAAATGTAATTTTTACAAAATAGTTGCAAAAATTACAAAAGTAGCAAGAAACTAGACAAGAAATTTCAAAAAGTCACCCAAATTATTTATTTTATTTATTTTAAATATCTGGCAAAAAAATAGCTGCAAAAATACAGTTTTGGTAGTTGTTTATTACAATGTTTATAATAAAAATAGCTATAAACAGCTGTTAGAAAATACAGTATTTTTCTTTAGTTGTTTTTTTTAAATAACTCTTATTTTTAAGCATATCATAGAAAAACAAGTGTAATTACAGTTAATAACAACAACTACATATTACTACAGAAATAACTGTTATGTAGTAACTGTTAAACTCTTTTGAGTGTACACGTTCTTTAAACGTGGTCAAAATAAAATCGATATTGTTTGCTTTACATTTAGGTTCATATTTATGTGGAATAAACAAAAATACTAAATCAACAAGTTGTAGTATTTTTGTAATTTACTTATGTACAGTAAATCTTCCCAATAGCGACGTTGGCATAGAATTTGTCTGTTGCTATTTGCAGTGTCTGTTATAGGGAAGTTTCACTGCATTAAACAAACAAGCATAATTTGTTATTTGTATTAAAAGTGTGTACTTTGTGTAAATAAACAAATATCAAAAGATGGCACTTTGTATATTTAACCACTCAACTGCGTAAGACGAGTATAGTACTTCTAGGGGTGTTCTAAGTGGACATTTTTCAAAAAGCGTTTTTGGGGAGTTTTTCCTTGGAGTAATTTCGGGGTAATTTCCAATATGTTCGACACCTGTTGAAACTGACTTTAGATGCCTTATATTTCTTAAGGTTTTTTGAATTGAGAGAAATGATAAACAGGTTTAGGTAGAATGTACTCAAAAACCAGGATAAACTAGGACAATTATTTTAAACTTAAAAAAGTTTTTAACTTTCAAATCTAAAATATAGTCACTAGACCAGGATAGATACATCCACTAAAAATTTATTTCCCAAATCGCTGATTGGTTAAAATTTGTATAATGGTTTCAAAGTGAAACCGAAATTTTCTGATTTTTAAATTTTAACAGTTTTTTTTTTCATAGGGGGTTTTCACCGTCTGACATTCACAATTATATTTAAACCTGGCTAGCGTATTACGTGAACTGAGTTTCTTAGTAACATGCATCTCCGAGTCAAAAGGCATTTTAAAATCTTTAAGCGCAAAAATTTTATAAACTTTTTAAATATTTTGCGAAATCTAATAATTTTTTTAAAAAACATTACTTAACTAAGTGAACAAATAAGGTTTTTGTTTCATTCCTAACGAGTACAGCAGCAGTTGTTTCCAAACAGATTTCGCGTTGTGACAACTAAACCGCTGCATCAATTCCGCCAAAATGAATATCAAATAAATTATTTTAATAACCTAAATACTAAAACCAATAAGGCATCAAAGCATTTTAAGGACTTTAAATATAATTATTGGAGTATATTAAAAAACATGGCTTGAGAACATAATTAGGTATCTTTTTCATTCCTAGCGGGTACAACGGCAGTTTTTCCAAACGCATTTCGCTTTGTGACAACTAATGCTATAAACACATAGACGACTGCAGCTACACGACTACAGCCTGTCAAAAATAAAATACATACGTTTATATGAAAACGATTATTTTGGCACCAACACAGCTACACGGCTACCCGACTACTTTTGCCGCTGTAGTCAACTTAGGATAATTTCTATTTTTGTTGGCTACAAAACAAAAATAGTGTTGACAATAAAACAAAATATGTAGCAAATTAGTGCTTAAAAATATTTTATATTGTTAAACACAAAAAACGTTGCAACATTAAATGCTATAATTGCATTAATATTCAAGAGGGGCTAGATAAATTTATTTTTACGTTATAATAATGTATTATAAATAAGTAATTGTATTTTTAAGTCAACTTTATATACGTGTCTGCAACCATGCATGTTGTTCTATTTTAATAAAGCAAAAAAACAGATGTAATTGGCACTACTGAAATAAAAATTCATTTGTATAAAAAACAGCTGTTTACTATGTTGCTGTCGTTTCCAAAATAATAAGTAGCTGACCACACGGTGACGATTGCAGTGAACGGCATTTGTAGTCGTGTAGCTCTGTAGTCTATGTGTTTATAGCATAAAGCTAAAATTTTTTAAAATTCGTATACGGTCTTGTTCAAAAACTATCGACACCTAATGAAACCGACATTATATGGCTCTTATTTCTCAAGGTTTCTTGAATTGAGAAAAACTTTGAACAGGTTTTGGAAGAATATACTTGAAAGATATGACATACAAAGTTTCATGTTGAAAAGTCTGCACCTAAAGAATTGATGGCCATTTAAAAGTCGAAAAATTAGAAAACGTCTTGAAACTTACAGGAGTTTTTTCTTTCGTTCTTTCTTTTATTTTTTTTCATAGTTTTTAACTTTCAGATCCAACCGGATACAAAATGGGGTCACTAGACTTGGAAGATACATTCACTAAAAAAGAATTTCCCATATCGCTGCTTGGTGAAAAGTTGTGTGGTGGTTCACAAGTGAAACCAAAATTACGGAATTTTAAACTTTTGCAGTTTTTCCCATAGGGTTTTTGCGCCGTTTTATGGAATTGAGCTTTGACAACAGTATTTAAAAAAAGGTGTAATTTTATAAAGTTTGATGTATATCAAGTTGACGTCATCGCACCAATAACGGGATACGAACATCATAGACTTATAAGGATTTTTAATAAATTTTTCGAAAATGAATGTTTTTAACATTATTATGAACTTTTTCAAAATTTTGCGAAATGAAATTTTTTTTTATATAAAAAAAAAAATGGTTTGAGAACATGGTTAGGTATCTAGAGTGAATCTTTACTTCGGACTAAATTGATAAAGTGCAAAAAAGTTTATTTTTTTTTATTTCTAGCAGGTACAACGAAAGTTTTTTCAAACGCATTTCGCTTTGTGACGACTAAAGCTAAAATTTTTGAAATTCGTATATATAAATTGTAAAGAAGAGAAATAATTTGTGCATAAACAAGAATAGGTTAATCATCTTTATGTTTTAGTTTTCGATCTAAACCTATTTTGACCAATATCGCCTAAAATACGCAATGAAAAAAGTTTATAGAGGCTTTAATACTTATTTTTCGTACGGAATACGTGGTATAATAAATATCATTACAGAAATTGAGATTTTCCATATGAAATTTAGAAAAAAAATTAAATTTAGATTTTTCAACGTAAACGGGTGTAGATTAGGTTTATAAAGTTAGTCTCTGAGCTTTTATTGTGGGATTCTATAATTAACCAAATTTAAATTAAACAAATGTTTCTGGTTTAGCTAAAACGAAAAATTGAATCGATAAAAATTAAAATATTTTTTAACTTTAAAATCTAAAGCACATGCGCGTCAATAAATTTAAACAAATTATGTTATCTGGAACAAGGAGTGACGAATGTTTAATTTGACGTAATATTGATATAGTCAGCTCTTCACATACAATATCTATCTAATGCCATTTGATATACATTTATCATTAAATTTCATATATTGAACAGGGGTGGCAAAACTGTTTTAGATGCGTGCCAAAAAAATGACAAATCCTTTTGAAAAAATTTGACGCATGCCACCTTAAGATTATTTATCTTTTGAAAGCACTTTATGAAAATTCGTTGAATGTGATCTTTATAATAAGTTTTTCAGATTTATTAATTGCATTTCAGAAATAACGAATTGGTTTTCAGATGTATAAATTGTATTTTAGAAAATATTAATTGAATTTCATATTTATTTACAGTATTTGAGAAATTATCAATTTATATTCATATTTATCAATTGAATTTTAAAAATTAACATTTGATTTTCATATTTAACAATTGAAGGGCTTATTGATGAAAACTTGATAAGCAACATTTAATTTGTTGCTGGTTTTTTCCTTTAAAGTTTTGATTTAATGTAGGAAGTGGAACTTTTGAAGCACTTTTGTACTATAGATACCTGTTATAAATGTGTAAGCAAGACTTTTATAAAACATTCATCAAAATATGACCAGAAACAGCTAAAACCAGCAATCAAAAAAATGTGTCTTATCATGTTTTTACAATAAGCCATTCAATTGTATTTTAGAAATTATTAATTGTATTTTAGAGGTTATTCATAATTTCTGAAAAAATTATTGATAATTCCTGCAAAGCAATTGACAACTTTTTAAATACAATTAATAATAATGGAAATACAATTGATAATTTTTTTTAATACAATTCATCATTTCTAAAACACAATTGTAACTTCTTGAAAAAATTCATTCATTATTTTCAAATGCAATTGATAAATTTTTAAATACAATTGTTAAATCTGAAATACAATTGATGATTTTAGAAATTTAATTAATTTTTTCTGAAATACAATTGATAAAATAGAAGTGCAATTGATAGTTTCTGAAATTCAATTGATAATTTCCGAAATGTAATTAATAAATCTGAAATACAATGGATAATTCATGAAATAATATTATAACTTCTGAAAAACAATTGAAAATAGTCAATTTATTTTTCGAAATACCTTGATATCTGAAAAACTTTTTTTGTTTATTAACCCAACTGGCAAACTTGGTACGCATATAAAGGTTAATATTTTTTTTTTTATTTTTATGCATTAGCAAGTCAGAAATCTGTCAAAAAAAAGACCTTACAATTTTGATTGTTGTTTTCGCACTATTTTTAAGATTTTTTTAAAAATGTTGGCTTTTTTAGACAGTTTTTGAAAATTGTTATTTGGCAACTCTAATCGCTCAAATCTATATGTTTCTTTGCTGGTTGAGAAAAAATAGCACATTTTTGATATTAAAAACAAAAACAGATTAATTTTCCAGTCTTCTTTATATTTTAAAATATTTTTTGAAAAAAAGTGCTTTTAAAAAAAGCTTAAAATAATTGTTTTTTTTTTTAAATCATAAAATGACCAACCTGGAATTTCATAATTTAAAAAAACTTTAAACGGCTTTTGTTGACAAGAATGCAAATTTTAATATGCTTTTTACCGCGTTGGTATATCGCCTTCCTATTAAAAGTTATAGGATCTAAAAAATTGGTGTGTTTTAAGGACATGTTGGTAAAAATGGGTTAATGATAATTCTGTTTATACTTAGAAGAGTTATTTTTACACTTTTAATCCATAATCGGTTTAAACCACACAGTTTTTTAACGATGACAAATATTTAAAACTTACATAATTACCCAGGTAGGAATTGCCAACCGTACGAAAACAATAGGGCTGGCAAACCACTGCTATTTTTGTATAACACACCGAGGTAAAAATTACAAAAGGTATAACTAATATTGTACTAGGAAAGCACTATTTTGTTTGCAAAGAATGTGTTTTACCAATAACAACCGCAACATTATTTGCCAATTTTGTTTTTACCAATATTACAACCAAATTAGAAGCATTTTTTAATATTTCATTAAATTCACACATTTTAATATGATAGAGATAGATTGAGGCCGAACTGAGTTGCTACTTTGATTGATTTATTACACATACTCCATAAAATTAATTTAATTTAAACTATTTTAAAAGCACAACATTTTTTGAATTACACTGTGTGTAATTTTTTAAGTCATGGCAAAATAACCATATACGGACACCACTACGTGATGAAAGACTAAAAAAAAAGACCCGTGTCTCCCAATTTTTCCCAAAGTCATCTCCTTTTTTGTTTATGGGCCGCCAAAGATTTGGGGCCTCGGTATCATTTTCGCAAAAAAGTGATCATTTTCTCAGGCTCATATCTTGCAAACCGTTCAGAATTTCGATTTACTCTCTATGGCAAAGTTGTAGCTCTTGTCATAAAGAACAAAAATTGCGCACATATAAAATCAAAAAAACTTCACCTTCCAGATCAAAATCGCAAAAATCTTAAAAAAATTCGATTTTTTTTTACCTTTTTTCCCGTGTTCAGGTCCATAGGTAGCAAACCGTTCAAAATTCAAGGAAACAATCAACTACAAAAAATTTACCTAAGATCTCAATAAACAAATTTCTAGAACATATAAACTTCCTAGAGATGATTCTTAACACTGTTTAGGTAGCGCGCAAAAGTGAAAACATTTTTAATTTCATTTTTTTTCCTTTTTTCTCCTGTTCAGGTGCATAGGTAGCAAACCCAATTCCCAGGAAGTTTATATGTTCTAGAAATTTGTTTATTGAGATCTTAGGTAAATTTTTGTAGTTGATTGTTTCCTTGAATTTTGAACGGTTTGCTACCTATGGAAATTCTGAACGATTTGCAAGATATGAGCCTGAGAAAATGATCACTTTTTTGCGAAAATGATACCGAGGCCCCAAATCTTTGGCGGCCCATAAACAAAAAAGGAGATGATTTTGGGAAAAATTGGGAGACACGGGTCTTTTTTTTTTTTAGTCTTTTATCACGTAGTGGTGTCCGTATATGGTTATTTTTTTCGTGTTGCACTTTGTTACCAACGTTATGCCAACGGTGGTAAGTTCGCTCAAACCAACGGTTGGCCACTGTTATCAATCGGGTAGTAGAACAATACTGTCAATATAGTTAATCCCACGTTCTGCCAACGCATATCCGACACTGTGACGAATGTATTTTTCTGCCTCTGTACTTTAACAGGATTTGTGTTGGTTTTCGAATAAAATAGAATTTTTTTAAACAATCAAGAAAACTCCCCGTGCCACCCAAAATGACGCTAGTGGCACGCGTGTCATAGTTTTCCCAGCCCTGGGATAGAGAAAGATAAGAAGAAAAAAAATATGGAAATTTGTTTATTAGAAATTTCTTTTTTTTTTTTTTTTAATGAAAACTATATAAATACCAAACACAACTATGTTGTGTTAGTTATAATCTCTAACGAATGTGAGATTTTTCGTATTTATATCTCTATTTACACATTAAACCGCAAACCAACAAAATAATTAAAATAAACACTTTTAAATTGAAAAATCCAAGAAACATCCGCTAAAAAAACGTAATAACATTCTACTATCTTCAAACATTTACTTTCATACTCGTACATTAAATCAACATTGCCATTGACGACAGATGTGAAATGAACAAAAAAAAAAAAAAAAAACTAAAAAGTTTTCAATTGTCTTGTGGGCTGAAAATACGAATATTTTATACAACCTACAGTTAAAAAAGTATATCAAGTGGATTTTTTGTCACCCTACATCACACCTTTACGAGTGCAAAATAAGCGGGTTTAGCAGGCACTACCTCTTGGATTTATTTTGATAATGTGCCATTAGCTACTAACTGGGACTTTAACTGGCACATTTGTTTGTTGTTTCCCATATAAATTTTCAATTTAACTGTTTGTTAAATTTTAATTGGACATTAAGTAATCGGGCCTTAGTAGTAATGCTTAAACTTCAGTGCATTACTGCTTATACCAAATATATTCTTTCTGCCAGATTTTATAAAAATGATTCGATTCGTTTTCAAGTTAAGACGGTGTCCTTAGAGGTATCATATTGGAATCCTGTACATCATTGTACTAAACTCAGCGCACTTTTTTAAATCTTAGGCCTCAATATTACTTTGTGTTTACTACCAATGGGTTTCAGTCAAAATAAATATATTTTTAAGATTTTTAAAAATTGTGTTAATTTCAAAATATTTGAGCTTGAATATTAGATGGGTAGATTGTAAATTGCCCCTTATTTTCTGAAATTGTAATATATATTAATTTTATACCACATTTATACTACGACCAAAAGCTAGTAGTTTTCGAAAACATTTAATTTTTGATTCAAAATTTGTATGGAATTTGACAATTAAATAAATGAGGTAGAAATAAGTTATAAATAGTCCGCCAAATAACTTTTTTTTTTTTTTTTTAAATGCTATAAAAAAAAGCTACTGAATATTTTCTCAAATTTCTTTTTTTATTTGAAAGTACAATCCTTCCGGTTAATAATGGAAAATAATTTCATTCAAATGGCTGCTTCGGCTGGCATGCAGTAGCCTACACGATCGGTCCAATTTTTAAGCACATTATCGATTGTGTGCAGCTGTATTTCACCAATGGCTTCACGAATATTGTCCTTTAAAGCGTCAATTGTCTCTGGCTTGATGGCGTAACACTTATCTTTGACGGCACCCCACAACTAATAGTCCAACGGTGTCAAATCGCAGCTCCGAGGTGGCCAAACGACATCAGCTATGCGGCTGATAATGCGATCTTTAAAAACAGTGCAATTTTCGCACACATTCTGCAACATTACCATGATTTTCAAAGTAATGTCGCAATATTTCCCAGCGTTGTTCAAGCGTATACACAACATATTCGTTCAGCGGAAGGATAAAACTAATTATCTGTCAAATCAGACATGAGCTTAGTGTTACCATTCACGAAATAAGCACTAGTTGAAAAAAAAAAAACGTTAGATGGCGGATCGCTCATTTACTGCAAGAACGTCACAACTTAAAAAACATGCTTTTTGAGTTAATGACGCAGAATTATTCCTTATAGCACGTGTCACATTGTGTAAAAAATTCGTATTAATATCTTGTATACTCACCTCTTGAGAGAAATTATGTCATTATTTTTTCTTCAAGGTGGGAGTTAATTGAAAACTAAACTAACTAAAATCATGGTTAAAGGTTTAAAATGCTCACAGGTAGAAAAACCGTTCCAAGCTGATTGAAAAACATGAAAAATTAAGAAATCTTGTATTTGTTCTTTTATTATTACATAAAACGTTATTCGACTTCAAAATATATAAAAAACGGCAAAAGCGAAAGAATGCTTTTCATAAGGTAAAGGTGTGTACTAGATGCTAAACACTCGTCTAAAGTTACGAATACCGCTGTTAATAAATTCCTAGTGAATTTTTAACAAACCGTAGATATTTTTTCAAATAAGTGCTAGAAAAACTTCTTTTTCAATCATTGGCAAAAATTTTGTGTTTTGTACTTTGCCAATGATTATTTTTGTAAGACCACTGTCATCTAGTGCTTGGCCAGTTCTTTGGTTGTATTACCACCAACAATTTCTACTTGGGCTGTTACCTAAATACCGTTACCTAAACAAACAAAATACTGTTATCCTTAAAATATCGCTACGAAACAAATAAAAAATCAATAGTCCTAAAACACAATTACTGAAATTATTAAACTACCGTTACCTCTTTTTTTTAACAAGAGTAACATCTGGAAATTCTTTCTATTAATTAACGTGTTGCTTTCTTTGAAAGGGAATAGAGAAGAGATGAAAGGTGGTAAAAGATGAAGAGCCTCAAGTGGGCAACGGTTGTTGCGCCCCCCCCCCCCCCCCCCCTGATGGAGATGTGTCGAAGTTGTTGAAGTCTTTTGGATCATAACCCTGATTCGTTATTTTACTTCGATGAGGTAAATTGTTATTGGAACACAGAAGGAGGGTGCTGCGATACGCCAAAAATTGCTCATCATCATCATCAAAATCAAATCAAGTGCAAAATCCCTTTTTCGATTTTTTCGTCGGGATGGTCAAAAGGGTTAATATTAATGCTTATGATTTTTTACTTTGAAAATTTTTAATTAATTAAGAACAAAAATTATTTTCAGTTAGTTATTTTAACCAAAATAAGTTATAACCATCAATTTTATTTTGTACAACAATTTTGAACTACGCTTAACATGGATTAACGATGCGCCAAATATTTAATATTTTGGAACTGAGTAATTTTAATCTAATTAAACAATTTACAATATAAAATTAGTTTCTTTCACAAAAATATATTTCAATTTGTTTTATTAAAAATATAAATTCGCCAAAATTAAATTCGTCCACAGGCTAAGTGGATTGGGGGATACCTTCAGTATTATATTTTTTAATTCCTATGATGTGTTCTAAGAAAAACGTCCAAAATTGTTTTATTATTTGCAATTTTCAATTTTTTCATTTTCTATTCATAATTGGAACTTTGAAAATAATTAAACATTTTAGACATTTTTTTTTTTTTTTAATTATACGAGTAATACAAAAAAAAAAATACAAAATTTTTCAAATAAAATATACTCATTTATAAAATATGTTCTTTTTGAAAATCGCAAAAATTTTCAAAGTCTTTTTGTGAGCACTAATTTGTGTTCAATAATCTAACCCAGGGTTGTGCCGTAAAAAATTCGTCAAATTGTTTTTTTTAGATGCAGCCTAATACCAGTATATATCTTCAAAAAAACCTTTCACCGGATACCCAATTTTCCTATGGCTTATTTCAAATAGAATAACTCCTAAATATGAGATAAAGCAGGTTTTTTTTAAGCGATAAAAAGACAACACGTGTATCTTACTCGTAGACCTCCTCACCTCCTCTTAGACCTGTATGTGAATCGGAATACCTACCTTGTAAGTTAAAACTAAGAACAAGGTGGCGGTGACACGTCCGGGATCGAACTTTTTATATGAAAGGGACATATCACTTTTACATGGCGTTGTCATTGGAGGTGACGTATTTGCACATTTCAGACACCTGGTGCCTGTTAGGTGATTTGTCAAAATATAGATTTTTAAATTAATACAAAAAAAGTTATGAATTAAAAACATCTTTTATGAATTGCCGCCTGCGGGGCTCGATCCCACAACCTCCTGCTTACAATGCATGCGCGCTACCGCGCTTGCGTAGTTGCTGGCAAACAAGCAAGTAATCGTCTATGTGTGAATGTTTTAATACAAACGAAAAACAAATCAAACAATACAACAACATAAAAAATTTAAGGCAAAAAACAAACTACAACAACAAAATATAGTAGAAGTGCAGTGCTGCCAGTAAATACAAAACTTAAAAATGAAGAAGTAAAAAAAAACAGTTCTACAGAAGGTCCTAGTTTAACCAGTCCCGAGATATGTCCTTTAAGGAGATTTGAAAAGTAAATACAAATAATTTTCAAAAAATGCTAGTTTTAGCTGTAGTATAAATGTGCTTTAAAAGTTAGATTGAAACCGTTTATAAAAAGAATGCGAATATAAAATATGACAGTGCTTGTTAAGTGGTATATCTCCTTTTCATCGGTCAGGGGACCAGTTCATTAAATATAATTGACATCATTTAACCCATATCAATGTCAAATTATACTAGTCCCATTATATGTCCTACTTTAACCAGTCCCGGGATATGTTCTTGCCCGTAGGGAGGTTATCATATCGTCGTTTATGATCTCCTATTATTATTTTTGTATTTTATTATTACATAAATTTATTTCTTTCTTTTTTGTGTTTAGCGAAAATCTTAAAAATACATTTTCTAGTTATTTAATTCGTCAGTGAGTCAATTGTTCAGATTTATAGGAGGGATTTTTATTTCAATTGTTATTGTAGCTTATGTTGTTGTTACTAATATTACACTGGAGAACACTGGTGTTGGTATCTCGTATTTTATTTCGGATCTTGAGTAGTTTTGGGTATGAAAAGCTGAAAAGACTGAGATCGAAAAAAGGGCGTGTTTTTTTACTTGTAAGTTTTTTTTATGTAAAAATTTAAAGTTTTTATAATCAAGTTAGCTTTGAAAACCGTGTCAAAAATCGTGTACCCCAAATTAGCATTATCGGAAGTTTATGCATCCTGTAATTGGCCCCTAAACAAAAAAAAGGCACAGTTGTAAAAATTTTAACCGGACTTTGAAAACTAGTGGTAAATGGTCATAACTGTCAAAAAATATGTTATTTGGGGTTTTTTATTAGCACATTACCAACACTTTATAGATGAGTGGCAAAAAACGAAACCAAAATAAGTCGTGGAATTATAATAAGACATTTAGTGTACTCGTGTGAAAAAAGGAGCACAAAATAGAATTGCAAAATATGACATTTCCAAATCGTTAGACGTCCAAAACCGGTATTGAAATGCTCTCATGAAAAACATGATTTTGGGGTTGGGAAAATGCTCTACTTTGGAACAATTAAACCAGCAATTAAACCTGAAAACAATTAAAAAAAAAAAAAATCAATGCGTTCATTGAATTTCACATGCTTTAAAATTGGCAAAATTGGCAGATTCTTAAATCTTTTTAATAGAAAAACAGTATAACTCTAGATTTCACTTCCCCTGAATATTTCGGATAACAATTATTTTTAAAGAGCCCCTACACTTAGAATACTATGTTGGTAGAGACCACTGCAAATGTAGTTAAAAACTAATGAAATATCACTTTAAGAAAGGACGACTTACATTTCAGTAAATCCAACTAACATTGTTATTTGAACCACTATTATAGTAAAAATTAAATAACATATGCAGTTAAAAATCAACAAACATTTATTTGTTTTTTTTTTGTTAATAAAAAAAAATACTGTATAAAATGAACGTAAAATCATAATACAGTAATTAGATGTGGTCTGTTTTTTTTTAATGAACTACAATTGTAAGCAAAACTGAAATTTCTTCTACAAATGATTGTTGTTCACTTACAAATAAAGATACATAGTTTATTACAACTCAAACAACTACACATATTTACAGCATAAGTTCCCTGGTGGAGATTTCTCCAAAATAAAACACAACGAATTTAAGGAATGTTTCTTTAAAAAAATCTCTGGATGTTCTAAGTCATTTATGCCGAGTTTATGAAATGTCAGTGGCTGTGTTAAATGTCAGTGGCTGTGTTAATAGATAACAAATTTTGTCTCTCATTTCAAAGTTTGTGAATAAAAATTTGTCGGAACCACTCTATATTGTTAAAAATTTTGATTTTTATTATAATAAAACAAAATAAACAACACTTTAGAAACAGTACTCCATTTACAATCTTCATGAACCGAAGTTTAAAAATAATATATTTCCCAAAAACTCGGCCTTAATAAACCAATGCAGTCAACTTTTGTTTTTGCTTTTATTGATAAAATACCAAAAAAGTAAATTTATTTTGAATTAAACGATTAATTTCCAAGTTTGCCGATTAAACGACCCGAATAACCGGTTAATCAATTTCTGCGATTTTTCAAATAATACTAAACCTGTTAAACACTAGGTCGAATTATTGGAAAAA
Organism: Delia radicum; assembly: GCA_021234595.1. Taxonomy (NCBI): domain Eukaryota; kingdom Metazoa; phylum Arthropoda; class Insecta; order Diptera; family Anthomyiidae; genus Delia; species Delia radicum. The sequence goes on from CM037852.1 coordinate 156,858,345, forward strand.
TAAACTTTAAAAAAATTATTTTTCGATTTTATGAGACGAATTTTTTTGATAAATTACATTAGAAATAATTACATAGCAAAATTTTTTAGAGCAGATTACTTTTGAACCTGTTCTAGAACATCTTCTTTTACCACCGGTTACATAGAACCGGTTCTATAACAGGTTCCTGGGAGTCAAATGTAATGTTTCACTGGCCGAGAACCAGTTTTATACCTGGTTCTAGAATCGGTCTTAAATCAGCCTGTTCTATTTTAGAGGTAAAGAACTTATTGCAAATAGGACAAACTCCATATAAAAAAATCTGTTGTAGAACAGAAATTAGAACTTGTTACAATACAGTATAAGTTGTTATATAACCTGTTATTTGGATTTTACTATTTTACTGGGTAGGGCAACCAAAAAACAGCTCTAGAAAAAAGTTATAAAAAGCAATGTTTAAGCGCTTTAAAAAAGCTTGAAAACAGGAAAATAAGCCGTTAAAATAAAAAATGCCTTAAATTTAAAAAGCAAACCGTAAAATTTATTTTTTATTCACACCGTTACTACAAATAGAATTTGCTCCTTGAAACTTAATTATTCAAACAAAGCAAAAATTGTTTTCCTTAGGCTTTAAATTGGTTTATCAAAACTTTTTTCATAAAATAATTTATTGTCCCCTTTATCACATGTAATATCCCTATGGGGAATGGGACCGGTTCTGCGTGTGCCACAGGATCGGTCCCTTCGTGCCAGAGACCAGCCCTCTGCTAAACCCTACCCTATGTTAACAACTGGCAACTTTAACATTAACTTGTCATAGGAGGGGGTCATTTGTCCTGCTTTAAACCACATAGTGGCATGCCACAAGACTAACCAAAGATGGACATACCACAAGACTGTCGCAAAAGGGGCATGTCGTATAAAATAAACGAAAACTAAACAGCTTCCAATGGGTAAAATTCTGGTCAACTGGCTTTTTCTTGTTAATAAGCATTCTGGTTAAGTGGTATGTCCTCCCTTTACCAGTAACAGGATTGGTAAGTTTAGGACAATTGACACTGCTTAACCCACTTCAGTATTAAATTATACCAGTCCTGTGATAAGTCCTTCTTTAACCTGTCACTTTTAGGACAATTGACTCCTCATTCCCCATAGGGTATTAAATGTTCAATTTCCAATTAAAAAAAAACTTTAATATACCGATTGCTAGAAAAAATCAAAACAGCCCTATTTAAAAAAAAGCTAAAATAAACTTAATTTTTAGAGAAAAAAGTCAAAAGTTAGTTGATATTTACAAAATAAGCTAAAAAAAACAAATTAAAAAAAGCTATAACCAATATAGCTTAAAATGTTCGTAATTTCAAGATTAGAACTTCTGTTCAATCTAAACAGTCCTATCCTTTCAAATAAAAACAACCTCTGGCTTACTTTTGGTTGCCACAGTAATAATCCGTGCCTAAAAGTACAAATTTTTTTTTTCGAAAATTTGTTACTTTTACGAAAGTTTTTGTTGTTTTAACACTAATTTCGTATTTTGATGCATGTATTATTATGAGTGTAGATACTTGAATTATATAATATCCCAGCGCAGAAATATTTTACCATATAAGTGCGCAGTTAAAAAAAGTTATACTTAAATAAATTATATCATATTTAAATTAATACCTTAATTATTTTATAAAAATGTTTAAATTTAGTATGAATTATATTAAAGTAAATATGACTTTAGTTAAAATAAACATTTTCGTATTTAAATTAGTTTCAACATTATTTCCACATTTTCAAAATAAGTAGAGACATATTTAAATTAAATAGAATACAAACTTTGTTTCTATTTAATTTAATGTTGTTTCTAATTGATTTTCTAATGTTTTTTTTCAGTGTGTGGTAAATATTTGGCAATGGCAAGCACTTACATTTCTCATTTAAAATCTCATTACTTTTATATGAGGATTTCGCGCAAAATAATGACATACCATTTACTAACCACCTTACAAAATATCGCAAAAATATCTGGTAACCTATATGCTTACCAGAATGGAGAAAAATAATGGGTATAAAAATAAATTTACAAAAAAGGAAAATTTAATAAAAAAAAATTGTTTTTTTTATTGAACATGGAACTCAAGGTTGTCAATTAATCGCTCTACCATTTATGCTATCTCTACATGTTAAACTTGATAGAAACATAAATGACTTGATTCCACAAATTTTCATTTCTGACCAGCTTACAAAAAAATCACAAATTTGTAGTTATATATGTACTTAATAGAGTTGCAAAAATAATGAGTCTAAAAATAGATTTTAAAAAAATTTTCTTTTCTTGCAAAATTCGGAAAATTTTATTTATTATTGCAAATTGCATTTGGCGAATATTTATCTTATAAACTACGCCAGGTTTAAAAAAAGCAAAATCAATTTTGAGCTTATCAAACCATACATTATTTGATATATGTTCTAAAATGTCTCAAAGAAGCGATTTTTATGTGATAACATGAAATCTAGAACAAAATGAAAGCATTTTTACAATATGTGCATTTTAATCTCGATTTTATCGCGAAATCTATAACAAACATCTATTATGTTTCCGACAACAAACTAAAACAAATATTTTTTGTACCCCTGTGTTAAATTTTGTCTACACTATTCTGTTCTGATTTCTAAAACGCATGATAATAAATTAATATATTTGAAATTTGTACCATTTATTTATTGTTCTCGTAATTGCTTTAGAATATTTTAGCATGTTTTAAGAGATCAGCGCGTGCTCTTAAATTAATAACACCTTGCAACTGATATACAGATATACACTAAGGAAAAAAGTCTGTAATGGCTACGGGAAATTTTGCTGTTACTACGGGAAATTTAACTATTTTGAGCCCTAGGGTACTTTGAACTGTAGTTCTGATGAGATCTTTAGCCAGATCGAAATTCTAGTATCAACCCAGCTAATATGTTTGATTTTCTTTATTTTTTTTAAATAGACGGAGATTGAAAACAATTTATGAATTAAAAATAACATAAAAAAAAACAAAAATACTAATAAAACTGTAAAAAATATTACTTGAGATAAATATAACATTTTGGGTCTTCTAAGTTTAGTAACGTCATGATGCTTGTTGGGAAAAGACCCTAGCCATGTGTTTGATTACAAAAAAGACAGGAATGGAGCAAAATCTTCGGGTTCTGATGAGATCTTTAGCCAGATCGAAATACTAGTATCAACCTATCTAATAAGTTTTATTTGCTCTATTTTTATAAGTAAACGGTTGAAAGCACGTTATAAATTAAAAATAACGTAAAAATAATCTCAATGAATATAAAATAAAAATAACTAATAAAACTATAGTACAATGAAATTAGTAGCCACTACTAAATTTTAGTAAAACTGTTGTAAAATGCAATTCAAAACCGATTTTATAAATTTTAATGAAATCAGTGCAATCCAATTAGTAGAAAACATTCGTAGCAACTACAAAATTTTAGTAGAATTGTTGTAAATTAATTAAAAAATTAGTATAAAAAATTAGTAAGCGCTGCTAAATTTTAGTAAAACTAGCACTTTTAACAACTATTTTTATAATAAACTATAATTTTAACAACTATTTTATAATAAACACAAATTATAGATAGGGGATAGGGACACGCCTACATCAGATTGATTTTCACAATTTGTTAAATAAGTTTTGGGACTTTAGCACATTTAATTACTAAAATGCAATTAATGTTTATCCCGATGAAAATAAATTTAAATAACAAATATGCAGGTGCTTGTGCAAATTTAAATGTAACTGACACTAATAGAAAACATATGATTTTCTATTGTTGATTTACTTGAATAAACGTCACTACATTGCTAGGTCTGTCAAAAAACAGAGTAGTATTTGGAAGATGACAAAGCCAATTGTGACAATTTTTTGTTGTTGTTTTGGTTTTTCTTTGATATTTACAAATATCTCTAGAAATTCTAATAACAAAGTCCCCTGAAGATTTCCTTGGCAGGAATGAAATCCGGATAGGGACACGCCTACATCAGATTGATTTTCACAATTTGTTAAATAAGTTTTGGGACTTTAGCACATTTAATTACTAAAATGCAATTAATGTTTATCCCGATGAAAATAAATTTAAATAACAAATATGCAGGTGCTTGTGCAAATTTAAATGTAACTGACACTAATAGAAAACATATGATTTTCTATTGTTGATTTACTTGAATAAACGTCACTACATTGCTAGGTCTGTCAAAAAAACAGAGTAGTATTTGGAAGATGACAAAGCCAATTGTGACAATTTTTTGTTGTTGTTTTGGTTTTTCTTTGATATTTTACAAATATCTCTAGAAATTCTAATAACAAAGTCCCCTGAAGATTTCCTTGGCAGGAATGAAATCCGGATAGGGACACGCCTACATCAGATTGATTTTCACAATTTGTTAAATAAGTTTTGGGACTTTAGCACATTTAATTACTAAAATGCAATTAATGTTTATCCCGATGAAAATAAATTTAAATAACAAATATGCAGGTGCTTGTGCAAATTTAAATGTAACTGACACTAATAGAAAACATATGATTTTCTATTGTTGATTTACTTGAATAAACGTCACTACATTGCTAGGTCTGTCAAAAAAACAGAGTAGTATTTGGAAGATGACAAAGCCAATTGTGACAATTTTTTGTTGTTGTTTTGGTTTTTCTTTGATATTTTACAAATATCTCTAGAAATTCTAATAACAAAGTCCCCTGAAGATTTCCTTGGCAGGAATGAAATCCGGATAGGGACACGCCTACATCAGATTGATTTTCACAATTTGTTAAATAAGTTTTGGGACTTTAGCACATTTAATTACTAAAATGCAATTAATGTTTATCCCGATGAAAATAAATTTAAATAACAAATATGCAGGTGCTTGTGCAAATTTAAATGTAACTGACACTAATAGAAAACATATGATTTTCTATTGTTGATTTACTTGAATAAACGTCACTACATTGCTAGGTCTGTCAAAAAAACAGAGTAGTATTTGGAAGATGACAAAGCCAATTGTGACAATTTTTTGTTGTTGTTTTGGTTTTTCTTTGATATTTTACAAATATCTCTAGAAATTCTAATAACAAAGTCCCCTGAAGATTTCCTTGGCAGGAATGAAATCCGGATAGGGACACGCCTACATCAGATTGATTTTCACAATTTGTTAAATAAGTTTTGGGACTTTAGCACATTTAATTACTAAAATGCAATTAATGTTTATCCCGATGAAAATAAATTTAAATAACAAATATGCAGGTGCTTGTGCAAATTTAAATGTAACTGACACTAATAGAAACATATGATTTTCTATTGTTGATTTACTTGAATAAACGTCACTACATTGCTAGGTCTGTCAAAAAAACAGAGTAGTATTTGGAAGATGACAAAGCCAATTGTGACAATTTTTTGTTGTTGTTTTGGTTTTTCTTTGATATTTTACAAATATCTCTAGAAATTCTAATAACAAAGTCCCCTGAAGATTTCCTTGGCAGGAATGAAATCCGGATAGGGACACGCCTACATCAGATTGATTTTCACAATTTGTTAAATAAGTTTTGGGACTTTAGCACATTTAATTACTAAAATGCAATTAATGTTTATCCCGATGAAAATAAATTTAAATAACAAATATGCAGGTGCTTGTGCAAATTTAAATGTAACTGACACTAATAGAAAACATATGATTTTCTATTGTTGATTTACTTGAATAAACGTCACTACATTGCTAGGTCTGTCAAAAAACAGAGTAGTATTTGGAAGATGACAAAGCCAATTTTGACAATTTTTTGTTGTTGTTTTGGTTTTTCTTTGATATTTTACAAATATCTCTAGAAATTCTAATAACAAAGTCCCCTGAAGATTTCCTTGGCAGGAATGAAATCCGGATAGGGACACGCCTACATCAGATTGATTTTCACAATTTGTTAAATAAGTTTTGGGACTTTAGCACATTTAATTACTAAAATGCAATTAATGTTTATCCCGATGAAAATAAATTTAAATAACAAATATGCAGGTGCTTGTGCAAATTTAAATGTAACTGACACTAATAGAAAACATATGATTTTCTATTGTTGATTTACTTGAATAAACGTCACTACATTGCTAGGTCTGTCAAAAAAACAGAGTAGTATTTGGAAGATGACAAAGCCAATTGTGACAATTTTTTGTTGTTGTTTTGGTTTTTCTTTGATATTTTACAAATATCTCTAGAAATTCTAATAACAAAGTCCCCTGAAGATTTCCTTGGCAGGAATGAAATCCGGATAGGGACACGCCTACATCAGATTGATTTTCACAATTTGTTAAATAAGTTTTGGGACTTTAGCACATTTAATTACTAAAATGCAATTAATGTTTATCCCGATGAAAATAAATTTAAATAAATATTTTTCATTTAATTTTATTCTTGTAGTATTTATACACATTTGGGGAACAATATTAAAATACACCTAATATAATTTTAGTTTTTCTGGAACATTGTTGTCTGTGTGTACGATACATGTATTATTGTTTGTTTCGTTTAATTATTTATTAATGAAATGCAGAAAATATTAAAAAGCTGAAAGAAGTGAAGAAACAATATTTAATTACGGCGGATCAATAAGTCTGTGAGGTTTTGAATGAAACATAGTTTTTTTTTTGCAAAAAAAAAATACTTTGATTTCAACAGAAGGGCTAATTTCTACAAAGAAAATCAAAAAAAAAAAAAAATGTTGCCATAGTCGCTACGTTTCAATAGAAAGAAAAAACTAATTTCTGTGTTTTTTCAAGCTATAAAAAAAAAAAATTGGTATGGCAATAACACTTTTATAAAAATACAAATGAGTTATTATTTAATTGAAAAATAATTCAATTAAAGAGCTATCAATATAAGCAATTATCGTTGTTGGTGGAATTCCAGCAATTAAAGTTATTTAATCGGTGATTTTCGTGATTGAAATGGATTTTTTTTTGTGTGAAAGAATATATTGCATGCAGAAGAGACGGACATAATATTAGTCAAGGCCGAATTAGTTTGTACGTAACGTTCGGTGACGAATCAGCTGATTTGTTTTTGATGTAATGTAACGTTGCGTGCCGGACGAACTTGTAAAAAACAGAATTTCTATATTACGTTTTATAAAACTTTTGTCGTATTTATGAAACTTCATAAATATGTTTAATAACTGATGACAAAATATTTATAAAACATTTTCGTCAATATGATGAAACTTTCTTCCCTGAGTGTAGATAGGCTTTATTATTATAGGTTTAGGCCAATTTGTTTTGTAAGCATATGTTTTAATTATTCCAAATAAAATTTTGTTAAATATAAAATTTGTTTAAATTAGCAAATTTTTTTTTGTAAAATGAGAACAGCAAAAATTGTTACTAAAAAATATATTGTACTAAAAATTAGTAAAAAAAAAATAGTAAAATGGAATTGAAAACCTTCTACATATTTTTCTACTAACTTTTTTGCCTGAGTGTACTACTAAATTGAATGTTTGTAAAGCAAAAATCTTTATTTAAAATAATGATTATTTGTTTTACGATGTGGTGGTTTGGTTTTATAAATTATAAATCTTAATTATTTGAGGTCAAGTAGTAATTTCTTTAATTACTTAAGATCATTGTAATAAATAGCGCTTGGCAAGTGTTTTGCGAATTGTGATTGTTTTATAATTAATTGTTTGAAACTGGTATGGAATATTTTTAAAAAACCTAGAAAGGGTTTGTAAATTCAGTTAAAAAGGCAACAAAGGTAATTGCCTTTAAAGGATTTAGTTATTTTTAACTGTTGAAAAAAATACTAACAAATAAAATAAAAACAACCAACAATGCGACATTGTATCTGACAATTTTTTACTACAAACAACTAAAAAATAAGTAAAAACTACTGTTATTTTTTCGATATTTAAAAAATATGTTTTAATAATTTGTTTAGTAATCAGTTATTCAATAAAAAAAAACGAGTAAAGGAAAGTACTGCATTATTGCAACAGTTGTTTAAAGCATTCATTTGAATATTTTATTTATCAAATGAAAAATATTAATTATAATTTTACATGATAAAAAATTTTAAAAATGTCCTTAAAAATTGAATACCAGCAAAAACGTGGTAATGTCAGGTCATTACCGTATAGATTATCAAGTACTGATAGGTTATTACATCTTACATTTCTTTGAAATATAGAATAATGAATTACTGATACTGGGTAATGCAAGTATTTATATGTAATTTCAAAATGAAATAATGAGTTACTGGTAATTGGTTATATAAGTAACGATTTCGTTTTTTTATTTTAATATATTTATTAATTTGATTTGAAAATCTTTAAACATTTCTTGTTGAAAAATTACCTTACCACTAATTTTGTAACTCCTAGGTAACCAGTTATTCTATTATTGTGTTACTTATTCCTCATCTTAAAGTAACTACTTATTATTTCATTATGAGTAACCAATCAGATAACGCAGTATTCTCACTTTTTTTGGAAGCGAGAGAGTTTCTGGACATCGCGAACAAAAGTAATTAAGCGAGTAAATAGCCTGGTAACTAGTAAAACCTAATGTCTGATTATGCTGGGATCCTTCGTGATTTTTAATAAACTTTTTTTTTTTTTTAATGAGAAGCAACACTTAGGAATTTTTTCCTATTAATTAATGTGCTGCTTTCTTTGGAAAGGGGATAGTGGATAGCTGAAAAGTGGTGAAAAATGAAGGGCTTCAAACATTGCAACACTGCAATTGCACGAGTAGATAAGTCTTAGAACAGTTGTTGCTCGCCACCTGATGTAGAGTTGGCAAATTTATTGAAGCTTTTTGTTTCATAGCCCTGATTAATTATTTTACCTCGGTGGGGTTAAGTGATATGGGAACACCGAAGGTGGTCGCAGCGATACATATAAGTGATAGAAAACTCATACATACTATTTTTCTAAATTTATGTAGTCGTCACCGGGAATCGAACCCGGGACCATCTGTGTAACAGTCCAACTCGCGAACCATTACACCACAACGCATACTTGTTCCAAATAAAATCATTCTAAAGGCTTGGATATCAGTGTTGCTAACTTTTTGAGAATAAAAAGCCTAACAAAAATCTTAAAACGCGTAAGTGTATTTTTCGGTTTAAAAAATGCGTAAACAAGCACATTGCATTTTTTTCATCGTTAGAAGAAAATTTTCTTTACACATAATCAATTTTATAAATATGAAAAATCGTTGAGAGTAAACTTGTAATAACCATTCAAATTAAGCAATAAATTTAGTTTTAGATTGGAAACTGTCACAATTGACACATATGTCGACCAAAATACACGCTTTTGGGTAATTTTTTATTCTTTAAAATTTTTTTTCACTACAATTGCTAAAAATCAGTAAATGCTTCAACGAAATATTGCAAAAGCACCAATTTTTTATTTTATTTTTGTATTCCATTCGCAAAACTAAAAGCCTTATATTGCAGTACAGAACTGAGTATTTGAAAAAAAAAAGATTTTAATGTAATTAAATAATAACTTAAAAACTAATCAGATGAAAAAGAAAAAAAAAAACAATTATACTACTCATTTAATTGTTTAACAAAAGTATAAGTAAAGAATATGACAAAATTAATCATGTACTAAATTTTAACATAAAAAATCAAATTAAGTTTAAAATAATTTAATTAAGATTTTCTTGAAATGAAGTGCGTTAATTAAAGTTGACAACCATAAGGCATTGAGTTCTAGAGTTGGATGCTGTGGATACAAAATTGCCACGTTGATATGAAGCTTTTGCATCTAAATGATTTTATTCTTTATCCTCTGCAAATATCATTAGAGAAAATCAGTTTATCATAGAGGTGGCCCGGCTGATGCGTATAAATTATTTTGTACAGAAAAATTAATGTTCGCATTTTAAGAAGATTATCACAGCTAATGCAATATAGTTTTATTGAAAATGTTGAAAACTCGTGCACGTCTTTTATGTCATATACATTTTTTAGGATGTTCCAAATTCAGCGATTTTTGGAATTCAGCTTCGCGTGAGGTCTCAAACGACGTGTAATTAAAAATTAAATACAGGAAAATTTTTTTTTTTGATGGCATCTGACTTTGGCGATCGAGGTGTATTTTGTCAAAAATAAAGCTTTCGAATATTTTCGCAAAATTGATGTCAAAAGTTGCGCAATGTGGAGTAGATTAAGGAAAGATAACTACTTAAATTTTTGTACAGTAATTTTGGTCAAACAACAGCATTTCAAAATTTGAACCAAATATTCTTTTTTTATGAAAATCCTTTACACGTTCTAATGTATTTCCTATAATTCAAGAAAAATAATTTAAAAAATGTTTAAAAATTTCAAAAAATAGATTGAAGATTGAAGCTTAAACTGTTCAAAATATCTCATATTTTGGCCCAAGGACACACTGGATTCCAATAGCATACCTGTAAAGGACATCGTCTTAACTTGAAAACGTATTGATGGATTTTATAATTTGTGGTATTAGCAAAGTCTACACTCACAAGAACTTTTCCATAAAAAATCAACAGTTATTTAAAAATTCAATCGGTAAAGTTGTTTCAAAGGAATATACAGTTAAATTACCAAGAAATATTTTTTTTAAATTTCTGCCTGTTATGCAATAAACAAAATAAACAAAAAACGGACTTTCGGTAATAGTTAAAATATTCAGTTAAAATTTTCTATTTAAAACAGGAAGTTGGTTTATTATATTGAGTATTGAAAGAGAACTAATATACATATGAGTTTGAAGTTAAAGATTATAACCATTGATCAAAAAATAAATTGAAAACTTGTTTGATGTGCAAGATCCACCTCTGGTGGATATTCAATACACGTTTTTTTTGTTTTTCTCTCCTTTTTATATTTTGTTTAGTTTGTAAACAAAACAGGGGAAGTTTTCAATTTATTTTTTGATCAATGGTTATAATCTTTAACTTCAAACTCATATGTATATTAGTTCTCATGTAGTGAGTAAACTAGTTCATATGAATGTTTGATGTTTGGCATGGGATTGTTACCGCTTTCAAAACGTGTTCTGATGATGGGAACCTAGAAAATTCCCGAAATAGATCTATCAACACATTCCTGAAAGGGTCAAATAATAAATTTGAAAACAAAAAACTCTATAGATTATTTGTTAGGACAATATCCTAACGAAGAAATATAGAGTATGGCCTCGAACTTGAATAATTTTCATTTTCATTGCACAATTAAAGGTCGAAAAAAAACATAATTTTTATTTTTAATAAAAATTATAACAAACTTGTAAAAAGTTTATCGCGAAAAAAGTTATGCCGCGAAAAAACCTCTTGTTTTTCAACAGTTAAAAACTAATAAATATAATTTTAACAGTAATGTAATTTGTTTTAACTGTAATTTTCAGTTGATTCAACTGTTAAATTTTCAGTAGGTTCAACTAACTGCAAGTTTAAAGGACCAATAAGGAAGTCAAAATAGAAATATATACACAAACAAAAAGTCGGTTATAAAAGGGTTAAATAAAAAAAAAATTAATAATAACAATTCGTTTTTTGTGGACATTTTATAAAAATTGATTATGTTATTAAAAGTTGAGCAATATTTTATTGTTTTTATCAAAGTTTGCGTAAATGCAAAAAAAATATCTTTTCAATTTCGTTAGTTATCTTTATTTTTAATTAAAAAAATAATTAACCCTTACGAGCCGGGGACAAAAAAAAAAAACTATGAAAATGTATTTAACCCATTTATGCCTGACCCCCGATTCCATTGTCCAATATCGATGAAATTTCACACATTCTTTACTTAAGGTTTTGGAAATTATTTGATATAATTTTCTTTTCGATTTCCCATACTTATGAATTAACCACTGAAGTTTTTTAATTCAATTATTTTGTTATGCTCTTTCATGTAAAACTCTTAATTTTTACTTGAAAATAATCGATATTTCAAGCAAGGGTACTTCATAAAACTGTAAAATACGTATTTTAATGGTCATGTCATGGAATCATACCTGTAGCCCAAGTGAGTGGCCCTACCCAGCTACAAATTTTTTGCACTTTAGAGAATACCTAACACTATTAGCCAACAACAAAGTTTTCTGATGTGTCGCTTCTCCAATTTTTCAGAGGCAATTTCAATTCTTTCTTTCAATTTTTCAGAATATGTAAATTTGCAAACAATTGAACAGATAATTACCAACCCCCCAATTTTACACCAACATTTTCCTAAAGTATTTTTATCCTTTCTCCACCTACCTGTAAAAATCAATTTGATGCAACTCTTACCTGTCTTTAGCTATAATTTTTTTTAAGATGGCTCCTTTTTGGGTACTTAAATACCCAATAGGCAGGAATGTGTTAAATTATGTCTAAAAGATTGCAAAAGCTTTTAAGTTGCTCGAAACAAGTTGTCCACTTTATACAAATTATTATGTGACGTAAATTGACCCATATAGGGTTGGCCCGAATTAAAAACTACTATCTTAACTTTCGCAAAAAATATTCTAAAGATATTAATTACATTTTTCAATATGGATTTTGCAAGTAATAACGAACTTGATATGGTTAAACTCTCAATTATTTAATGCCCAAGCAAAACTTTTGTAATGGGTAGGACTTATTTCAGACCTTCCAAAGTAATGACTATCCATTCCAGTTTTTGTTATTTGAAGGTCCGAAATAATACCTTACTAATATGAATATATGCAACTGCTTATTTGTAAGATAAAAAACAACGCCTTACTAATATTGTGTTAAATATCTGCTTATTTGGAATAGCAAAAATAATAAGTTACTTATTATCACTTATTTCAGACCTTTCGTAGTAATGACTATCCATTACATTTGTTGTTATTTTGAAGGTCTGAAATAATACCTTACTGATATGAACATACATCACTACTTATTTTGGAAGCTAAACAATTATGTCTTACTAATATTGTGTTATATACCTGCTTATTAGGAAGGGCCAAAGAAATAAGGTACTTGTAAGGTAATAAGTAACTACTTTTTTGTAAGGTATATTTATAAAGATTCATAATATATCATAATTAATAATTTAAATGCAATTTATTTAAGCAAACAAATATATAGTTATACATAAACCTATTAATAACTAGTTATAATTGTCCTTATTATTAACTAGTTATTTTATTGCCTATTAATACCTTCTTATTTAGGTACATGTTAATACGTACTTATTTTTGCACCTATAAATAACTACTTATTAACATATTTACAAGTAATACGTCATATAATGGCTTTAAGCATTACTTTTGATGCTACAAATAAGAAATGAAATAAGTACTTATGTGTAACTGGTGATTTCACTACATATTTTGTAACGTCTTATTTTTGTCCCTATATGTAAGCACAAGGCAAGGCCTTGCCTCATATGACACCCCATGTTAAAATCAGGTGTTCTTGGCCTCAACTATAAGTACTTCTGATTCTTGTTTTCTTCTTCCATTTCCCATTCTATGGTAATAGCAAGTTTTCCTGGGGCGGTCCAGTACATCGTTAAAATTATCTTTATTTGCAAAATGAATTTCTTTTTCATGGAAAAAATTTATTTAAAACTATTTTGTTAACATTATATAAATTGCAATCTTATGTTTTACCTGAACACAAACTTACTTACCAAGGTCACAATAAATGAGAAAATCATACAGAAAACCACTTTGAACGCACATTAGTTATTAAAAATGTAAATATTTATACAAATATATTAAGAACAGAAATAGGTGATTTTTTGCTTTTTTTTTCTTTAAGAAGAAAAAATATTATTCAACTAAATTCATACAAAACAAATATTAGAAAAGTAAATAATAAACTACAACATATGAGCCGGTTGTATTAGAAATTATTACGTCTAAAAAGATATGAATAAATATACTAACATACAAGTAAGTATACTAGGGTGTCCCTTAAAAATAGATTTGTCATTACACCCCCAGTTTTATTGCAGATGTTTGCAAATGGAAGAAATCAATTTTTATTTTGTTTGGAAAACGTTAACCCGTTCCGAATTTCGGACAAAAATGACCCATTTGTAAAAAAGTGTATTTTTATTAAGAATTCCCAAAATTCGCAATTTTGAAAAATCGAAATTTTAATTTCGTTTGTTCATTTAATATATGAGGGATTTCATCTCAAGTGACCGAACTTTTGAAAGCGATATACACTGTAAGATTTCACCATCTTAGGGAGACAGAATTCTATATCTTGAAAAATAATAAGCTGTAAAATTTGGTAGAAGATGTTACTGGACCAAAATGCAGCTTTGTGAATAAATGGGCGGAATTAGACATCTGCCACTCCCACCACCCATATAACTGAAACAATTTACATATGCTACGATTCTTGCTTAAAACCTTGATGATTAAATAAATTGGCGTGTTTACCTTCAGAAAAAATATTTCGTTTGAAAACTTAACCCTTTTCTACATGCTGTTACATATATGTAACGAATAATTTGAATCTGTCTATGAATCTAATTAAAAATTTGTTTCTCAATTATAATTATACAACAACTAAATTTTAATATTTAATAGCAAGCATTTCCAAAGTAACAGTAAATTTGGAAATTAATGATTTTTGATAGCAAAAATTGCAATTTTTCATTTGTCCGTAAACTAGAAAAGTTGTTTTTGTGGGTTGTTGAAAGTAAAAAAATGTAAAAAAAAACTGAATAATCATAAAATTTAGAATGCATTCTTAATTTTAAAAGTATATACATGTGTTTAAAAATCTGCGAAAATTTATTTTTTTAATTTTGAACTTTTTATATTAAAAAAATTTATCAAACTGTTTCATAAATTCTATAATCGCATCATTTTCGGAATGATTCAATAGTTTTATGAAGATTTTCATTTATTTTACAAACATTTCATAAACATTGACTTTAATGAAACCTGTTTCATAAATTCTATGAAAAGTTCCATTGGACGAGTTCCAGTGACAATCTTCATTAAAGCTATAAAGAAATTCATTACTGAAGTGACGATAATTCTCTCAGTGTATTTCTCTCAGTGTATCTCAATCCATATTGATTAGTAAAAACAGAGAACTTACAAATTTCTCCGTACCTAAGAAAAATGTTAAATTAGATAGCTGATAGCAGCCGAAAGATGATTTACAAGTAGGCTGAGGTTAGTATTTCATACCCAAAAGTTGATGCTTACTAATATCGATTTATTTCGATTTCGAAAAATTTCTGCAAAATAATCACCCTTAAAACTGACTTTAGTCATACGTTATGAAATGACTTTGAATTCGAGATTGCATTTTTATTGCTATTATTTGAGGCATTAAATTAATGCAGTTTTTCATAATTTTATTGGAAAAATTTCATTTTATTTATTAAAAAAAATTTGTTTAATAAAAATTGTGAAGTTTGTTTCTTAAAATTAAATAAATTTTTAACTCACTTTGTGTAGAACACTTCATTAGTTTAGTGAAAAATTTTATTAAAACTTTTCCAGTAAATTATTAATGAAATTATGAAAAAAATTCCCGGGAATTCGAGATTAAAAAATTTCGGCGATTCCTGGAAAATCCCGTCTATCTTTTTTTTAGAAAGCTTGAGAAAGCTTGGAATGTGACTTGTTTATCTTTCTTCTTTTTGCACCAAAATTTTTGAGTGCACGCAATTTTTAGTTTCCTATCCGATTTTCATAAAATTATCATACTGTGGGTTATCTCTAAAGGTTCCCGAGTTATTTATTTTTATTCATTTTTTATTATTTATTTATTATTCTTAAATTAAATTACCTAGGCCAAAGGACCATTTATGGCTAAGAAGATTCCCATTTGAAAATGTGAAATTCCAAATTTGGTCCGAATCAGGTCCAGTTTTTTGCGAATAATGGGACCAAATCAAGGCCAATTAAAAAATTAAAATACTGTTTGGTTATTTACCCAAGTAAATTTTCAATTAAATAAAGAAAACTAATTCAATTAATTAACTTAAAAACAACAAAAAAAATTTTGGAATTGTTTCCCCAAAAAGGGCCAACAGTGTTTTACCTCCAGATAAATACTTGATTTATAAACATATAAAGTATGCATAATATTTTTCAGTGACTTTTCTTGTAAAAGAAATTTGTGTTAAAAGAGTCTTTGATTTGTATACATATACTTTTCCCCCCAGCCGTTTCCAAAGTAACCACATTTCTTAAGCAAATATCAGCTTTAACCCACAGTTCCAAAGTTTTCACGCCTTAAATTAGGTAGCGGAAGCGGTTATAGATACTCCAACACATTAACATTGCATTACTTCGCAACTTTTGGTATTACTAGCTGTCCATTAAGTATGGGATAGTGGACGATTTTTCGATTGGCATGAGCCAAAAAATTTTGGAGGTGGATGGTGGCAAGTGACTCCTCATCGGGGTCAGAGATTTGGGTAAAGGGGAAAAAATCACAAACAGCCACACAATTGCCACGGAGTCGTCCCTAGAGGGGTAAATTGTAAGACCGACCCCCATTAATTTTTCCCTACCCAACATTTTTTCCGAACATACTTACCCCTATCTCTACTACCTAAGGGGGCTGCCATACAAATATTAAATTTTTTTAATTTGTTCCCTCTAACTGCCCCAAGAGTGCCCCTGTCGGAGTCAAAACAAAATATTTTTCAATCCCAAAAATTTGTGAGAACATACCTACCATATATCTCCACTCCCTAATGCAAAATGACATTTTGCAAAATTTGCCCCTAGACGAGTCAAATGAATGACTGAACCTTAATATTTTTTCAACCCCAACATTTTCTCAGAGCATACCTACCGCATATCTCCACTATGGGAGCCCCCTTAGGGAGTAGAGAAAGCTGGTAGGTATGTTCTGTAAAAAATTGAGGATTGAAAAAATATTGGAGTCAGTCACACTTTTGACTTCGCTAGGGGCACCCTGTGGACAGTTAGAGGAGTGGTAAAAAATTTTATAAAAATGTAATTTTGTTTGGGAGTCCCCTTAGCAAGTGGAGATACGGGGTATGTTCTAAAAAAAATGTTGGGGTTTGAAAAAATATTAGGGGTCGGTAAAGTGCAAGGGGTCGGTAAAAGTGTATATTAATGGTAACAACTTATAAATTCAGTCAGTTCAACGATATTTTCATTAGATTTCTTAATATTTTGGGTGTTACAAGTAAAATTCAGTTGAAATAACCGAACTTTGTTGTGAAAACGAATGTTAAGTTGTACCAACCGTCTGAAAATCGAAATAAACGAATTTCAGTTGGCAAATATCAACATTTTTCTCTGTGTGTATAGAAAATCTATGGGGTACATTGGTTCGTAAGGTTTACGCCAATGAGAGGCAACTTAACACTGTTGAAGAGCTAAAATCCGCCATTTTAACAGAGTCAAATAGTCAAATTTATACTTAAACTTATTACAAAACTTAATTGTGGTCAAATTGACTATTAAAAGTTAAAAATGAGCTTTAATCTTTACATGGGTTATAAATAAGAAACTTAGAGAATAATAGGGTTTTTACAAAAATCCTTTTTTACAACATAGTACATTTTATAATTTTGAGATTTTGTATAATATTTAACCAACAAAAAACAATGTAACCAACAAAACACACAATTCTTACCAGCTGTCAAAATTAAAATAACTTGATTAGTTTAAATTTTATAGAGTTCCAAAGTATAACTTCATACATGGGTTATAAATACGAAACAGACCTTATTACAAAAATAGCAATCGACATCATATCATCATTTAAAAAATCATTAAGGGTTTTACTCTCTTTCGATTTTTTTATTTCGCGATTTTTTTGTATTTCACATTTCGATAGTTTGAACTTTTCTCTATACACTGAAAATTTTGGCGAAAAATTCGCAGAAATAAAACAAACTCCTTGCACCATATTTAAACAAACTTTACTTTAAATGCCTTTTTCCCAAAACAAGATATTAAAAATCGGGTGACACTGTGATCACTTAAGGAGCATATACACGACATGTATTTGTCATCTGACATGTCAAATTTCCCACTGCAAAATACATACATGTCGTGTGTGACCTTTTTAACTTTGCTTCTGTAAAAGTCAGACGCAAAGTCATCTGACAAAATTTCAATTAGAGCGTGCTCTATTTTCTTCTGACAAACCATCTGACATCAGCTGTTTTAAATATGAAACAAAAAGTTGTCATAAATCCATGCCGTGAGAAAACAAACAGCGGCGGTCCCCTATTGACGGAATCATTAGCCGGCTAAAGTTAACATTTTACAATACCAATAAATGTATATACATTTTCCCATTTAATAAAATTATGTACATATATATGTTTATAAAAAGTTTTATAATTATATCCCAAATTGGTATGTCCGCATTTAAAGAAAAATTATTTAAGATGGCTGAACTATTTTGCGGTGCAAAAAAAAATTTTGCTGCGGCAGCATGCCATGTTGAAACCCAGATCGACTTGATTGTTGGCTCCACAGAGAACGGTTTCTTTTCCTCTTTTCTTTTTTTTTAATTTCGATTTCATTGCAGTTATAATTAAAATTACACTGCACACTGCAATTGCATTATCCTTTGATTCCATTTGACTATCACTTTTAAAAAAAAAATTATTTTAATGAAATTTTCGCACTGATCAGCTGTTGAAGAAAAAAAACAGAGAAGCAAAAAACATGTACGTTTGTGACCAAATATTATAAACCTTATGTAAAACAGCAATTTTGACAGACATGCACAATTACATGTGACTTGAAAATTTGACATGTCAGATGACAAATACATGTCGTCTATATGCACCTTTAGGAAATTCTTAGTATTAATTAATGTGTGGCTTTCTTTGGAAAGGCGATAGTGGATAGATGAAAGTTGGTGAAAGTTGGTTATTTTCTAAATTGATGTTGTCGTCACCGGGAATCGAACATGGGAACATCTGTGTAAAAGTCCAAATCGCTAACCATTACACCACAACGCCCACTAACAAAAAGCGTCTATAATGAAATGGCCACTAGGGTTGCCATATTGGGCCGAATTTTAAAATGTAATTTTTGGAATAATATCTAATATTGTTTTTTTCTATCACAATAATAATTTTTTTAATAGAAAATTTCTCTATTTTTTTAAAATTGTTTAAATATTGCTGTTTATATTGATTTCTAAAGAGGGTAATTTAAAAAAAAAACAAATATCTGAATAATTTTAAGTAAAAATGGGATATTTTCGGCAGAAATTCTGAACGGGTTAACATTTTCCAAGAAAAAAACATTTCTTCCATTTGAAACCCTTTTGCATTAAAACTAGGGGTGTAATTAATGAAAATCGACAAATAGTTTTTTTACGGGACATCCTAGTGTACATATACTTTATTGTATCGTTCATTATAAACTATTCTTTACTTCAATTTCTACTTTGTTGGCGGAAATGAATAAAACTATAATAAAAATGAATACATTCTAATACACTTATCGTTTTAAAAGTGTTTTATATGCCCATTCATAATTATATAATAATGACCATTTACGTTTGTGTATTGGATATTGAAAATACAGTTCGAGACATTCGTTTGCACACACAAAAAAATACTTTACAATTTTTTGTCTTTAACCAAAAATAACAATTTTTCTTTTGGGATTTTGTTTACATAATTAAATTGGCTTTCCAAAAACCAATTGTAAGTCTATCTGAATTTTTATGGAAAATATTTGTACTAGTGTACAATTAAAAAAGATTTTGTGAGGTTTAGTGAGACATTCGTTACTACGCAGTGACGAAAAAATCAATTTCGCTTGCTTCACAGACTATATATAAGTACGGTTTTTGGATCTTATAATTTACAACATTATGTTCTTTAGTGAATACAAGCACTGTTAAGATTGTAGGTCAAAGTTTTTTCTTATTAGGAAAAAAACATAATTTTTATTTTTAATTAAAATTATAACAAACTTGTATAAAAGGCAAAGTACCGCCTAGTTTACTTCCCCTGTTTTGTTTACAAACTAAACAAAATATAAAAAGGAGAGAAAAACAAAAAACGTGTATTAAATATCCACCAGAGGTGGATCTTGCACATCAAACAAGTTTTCAATTTGTTTTTTGATCAATGGTTATAATCTTTAACTTTTTGTTAGGACAATATCATAATGAAGAAATATAGAGTATGGCCTCGAACTTGAATAATTTTCATTTTCGTTTTTTCTTATTTTTAAGGAAGTTCCATCGGTTAACGCGAGAAATCAAATAATGATGAATTCCTCTAAATCGATAAAAAAAAAATGTTAACATAAATAAATTACATTTTTCTTAACCCGAGTAAAAAAAATTATATGGTGTCATATCTAATTAGATATTGTTCAATAACTAATCAGATACAATTAAATTCGAAAAAATGTTGAATACAATTGCATCTACGTGGATCAAATTTTATTTAATTGAATTGAAGTGGTTAAAATTGTATACAATTGAATCCAAATTTTGACCAGATATTATTGTACTTAATAATATTTTAATACATAAAATTTAACACAATTAGGTCCAATTTCTAATAAATGGTGTATTTAATTTTTCACAGAAGGTGAGATTTGCATATTGAAAGGCGTAAAATTTCAAATAAAATTTTAGTCTTTAAACCATTTATTTTTAAATAAAATAATGACAACACATTTGATTTGAAATTAATAAAGAAGAATGAAATAATGTATGAATGTTAATTTAAAAGTTTCAAACCGTATCGAACAAAGGTTCACCACAATTGACCTTTTGTTAATTTAGAACACGGTATGCCAAAATTACGATATAATATTTTCCACAAATGAATCCTTTCTTTCACTCAAGATGACGAAAAAAAGAAATGTAATTTGGATGGACCTAACGGAAATACCAACTATTGGCGCGACATACATAAACAAAAACGATACTTCTCATGTCGCCATTCAGGTAGCGGAAATTGCCAAATTTTGGAAAGATCGTATTAAAAATGTAAAATTATATGAAATTAAGTTTGTCGGACTGCCAGAAATAGTTCGTCTTAGCCGAGGGTTCGTATGCCAAAACGTATTCGGTTAGGCAGCTGAATATTAGTTTTCACGACTAAAAATGTAATTTAACATTACGAAAGTGGTCGTAACCGCCAGAATTCGATTTGCAACAAATTCTGTGGCCACAACTGAGGTTGTTTTCTGGGTGTGGCCATCTCTTTGTTTTTTTTTATAAGTTCGGCTGGCAACGCTATCAAAATATACAAACAAAGTCATGTAAAATTTAAACTTAAGAGGCGCTGTAGACAAACATTTTTGTTAACGCCGGCATTTTCCTTGTTCTTCTTATGCCCGATCACTATCGTCGACACCTTGGTATTTTAAACTGACAAAGTTAATCTTTAAGCTGTCAAGTTAAACAAAACGAGGAAGATTAAAAAGGTGGATTTATGTTAATTAAGAAGATTAACCCATTAATGCCCATTGGCAACTTAAGTTGCCAGCAGAGTTGTTACAATTTAGTATGCTCTGAAAAAAAGTGAGTGTTCAAAAATGTTGTCTCAAAATTAAAAAAAAAAACGTCTGGGCATTAATGGGTTAATTTCACAGTCTCAACTCCATATTAATTTAGTTCTATTGGAATAACAAATTTAATAGAAATTGGAAATGTTTGTTATTAATAAATATTTTAGATGTAAAATTTTGAAACCGTGCCAAAAAAGTATTTAAATTAGTATTAAATATCTATAATAAATGCACTTATATAATTCAAATATATTTATAACTTTCGATTGCTTTAAAACCTCGAGTATCAAATTTATGCAACGGTTTAATTTATATAAAAAAATATAATACATAAATACATTATAAAAGCCCCCAAAACCACCATAAGTTTCCACCAATATTTTTCTAAATTTTTTTCAAATTCGCACTGCCATTTTATTAATCGCTTAATACTGGGAATTGTTACAGAAAAGTAATCCCGTCTCTGGGAAATCCACTAGTGCAAAAGCGTACTAGGTACTGCTATTTTATTGTACGCAACTCTATATGTGTAAAATTTTTGATTATTTGACTTTTTCATATATTCCAATGATTGAGAAACATGCGTTTTCTATTTCGCAAAAATTGATCCTATCAGAAATATGTAAAACGTGGATATCTCTGAAACAGGAGCACCTAGGATTTCATTCCGAACTTATTTTTCAACTGTAATCATCAGAAAATACAACCCTGCTTTTAGTTTTTGTCAATATTTTTATGCAACCTATCGTTAGTTCCTGCCCACTGTGCGTAAGGGCTAGCTTTTGGGCCAGGAGAACCTCGCATAGCATCTCCACGTATAAATAAATTTCAACCTCTCGGTTTCTTTTCAAAACAATAAAAACATAGTGCGTACAAAAGGTGGTCTCAGACTGTACACTACAATTTTTAATTAAAAAGTTACGTGCTGCATATTTTTTTTTTTCATTTTATCGATAACAATTGTTAACTGAAGAAGCGTTCAGTTTTCGTATAATATATCAACGCAAGTACAAGGTCGTTTGGGGAAATCCATAGAAGAATATTTAACCCATTAACGGTTAGCTCTTCGATTCCTTTCTTCGATTTTGATGAAACTTTTTACGTTCAATATTTAAGATATTAATTTATTTATTTATATTTCTTTATTTTATGAAAGAAAATTATTTATTCTATTTATTCAAATAACACAGTTGTATTATGATTTCCCTTGAAAAAAAGTTCTGCCATGTTCTGTATTTCACTTTTGTGTGAAAGTAAAAATTTCTGACCTTTTTTTCAACATACAGTAAAACCCGGTTAAGACAAACTCCTAGGGACCAAAAAGATTAGTTCGTCTTAAGCGAGGTTCGTATTAAGCGGGTTTTTTTTTTAACGATAAAAAATATGTATTTATTAAAACAAAAACAAGATTTTTACATAAATAAAAAATAAAATTAGCATTTCATGCATTCCCATGTGAAAGTTGATTCGTATATGAACATATATGATCATATATGGGCTTGTATATGATCATATATGGGAATACCTGGCCATATATGTCCATATATAGTTCAATATATGACCATATATGGTCTCATATATGACCATATATGTTCGGATCCGAAATTTGAGGGTATATGGTCATATATGATCATATATTGTCATATATGATCATATATGTGCATATATGAACATATATTATCATATACGACCATATACCCTCAAATTTCGGATCCGAACATATATGGAAATATATGAGATCATATATGGTCATATATCGAACCATATATGAAAATATATGACCAGCTATACCCATATATGATCATATACAATCCCATATATGATCATTTATGTTCATATACGATCCCTTTTTCACCTGGGTTCACAATTAAAAATTCAATTAAAATTCTTCATTAAAAAAAAAAAAAAATCTGTTATTTTTTTCTGAATGACTGAATTAACGATTTCATTCGTTATAAGTTTTTCTATTACCAAAATATGATTGTCAGATTCTTCGGCACACGATTTTGTTCGAATATATCACTTGACAAATTTTCAACATCGGCAGGATAACAATTTCCAATATTTCTTCACCTGATAAAGTATGTGACGTCAAAACATTAGCATCTATATCTAGAAAGTCATCCACGGATATGAAATTCATATAAGGTCTATCCCATTAAACGGATAAAGAGTGTACTAAACATGGTAATTTGTATGAAAACGAGTTTTTGGGACTGCTTAAAACAGTTCGTAATAACCGAGGGTTCGTATTAACCGAGTTCGTATTAAAAAGATGTATTTTATATGAAAATTGTTGCCAAAACGTCGGGACTTTTAAATTAGTTCGTATTAACCGAGGGTTCGTCTTAACCGAGTTCGTCTTAAGCGAGTTTTACTGTAATTAAGTTTTGTTTGTAACACAAGTTTTGTGACTGGGTTTTTTGTGTCAGTTCTGCAAATAGTTCTTTTGCGTTTTTTCTCTGATATGTTTATTTTGAGTTACTTTCGTGACAAGATTTTTTGCGTTAGTCTTCTGATTCGTCATAGAGTGCAATTAACTCCCATCCAGGACAACCCAATTAACCATGAAAACAAAATCCCAAATACCTCTTACCTGTAAATTCATTGCTTTTTATTTGAAAATTGATTTATTTTTGGGTGTATTTTTACCTATCCGACCAGTGATGGGTTACGCCGATCGGATTGATGGGACGCCGGGATACGGGATTTGACAAATCCCGAAATCCAGAGATTTTTCGGGATTTCGGGATTGATTAAAATTTCGATTGTTTTCGGGACAAAGTCATTCAATTGACAAAAAATTCGATTATCAGCATGAATATGTTTTCTCTGTGCACCTTTCGGGTATTTTGTTGGTAAAAATGTTCTGAAAACAATACTATTTATGTTCGGAATCTAAAATTTATGTTAACTGATTTTTGAAAAACGATATTTTTGTGTTTAAAGTGCATATTTGTGAACTTCTGATACAATTTTTCAACTAATTTACTAATTTTATATGCCTATGTCTAAGGAATCATCAGCTACTCTCGAACGGAAATTACTTGTGATACGAAAATTTTAGTTTTTTGTCCTTAAATGTACCTTCCCAATGATATCGTTTTTTCATAATTTATGATACCGATTTCGGTATCGTAATGATATCATAACTTATGACAATAGTAATATCGGAATTTAAATTTAAACAACACCTAAAAACAAACCACAAAATATTTCACTATATTGTATATTTATGCACTCAGGGAGCTTCAGCTTAAAAAATATGTAGTTGCTTGAGTTGTAATACAGTTTCTTTATTTTTAATGTAAATGTCATTCATTTGTAAAACAAATTAAATTTTTTACTAACCTTGTAGCTCATCTAAAAACAAACCACATCAAATAAATGTTTTATGATTTTTCATTTATTTTTTACAGTAGTTTTTTGTTATTTAACAAAATAAAAAAAACAATTTTTACTACAAAAAACAAATGACAATGTCAGTTAAATTTACTGAAATGTAAGTCGTCCTTTTTTTGAGTGAAATTTCATTTGTTTTTAACTACATTTGCAATTACCTACATAGTTTTCTAAGTTGAAATTGTTGTTTTTTAATATAATATGTTTAAAATTTGTGTTTTTTAATATAATATTTTATATATAAAATATTATGAAAATGAAAATTATTCAAGTTCGAGGCCTTACTCTATATTTATTTATTAGGATATTGCCCTAACAAATAATCTATAGAGTTTTTGTTTTCAAATTAATAAATGACCACTTTCAGGAATGTGTTGATAGATCTATTTTGGGAATTTTATAGGTTCCCATCATCAGAACATGTTTTGGAAGAAGTGACAATCCCATGCAAACATCAAACATTCATATAACCTAGTTATCCCACTAAATGAGAACTAATATATGAGCTCGAAGTTAAAGATTACCACCATTGATGAAAAATAAATTGAAAACTTGTTCATTATGTGCAAGCTCTACCTTTGGTAGATATACAATACACGCTTTTTGTTTTTACACTTGTATTGTTTTATTTAATTTTTTTTTTTGTATTTGTTAGGACAATATCCTAATAAAGAAATATAGAGTATGGCCTCGGAATTGAATATTTGTCATTTTTATTGCCCAATTAAAGGACGAAAAAACATAATTTTTATAATTATATCATTATATGTATATTAGGGTGATAACTTTTTTTGGACAACGTTCTCCCCAGGGGTTTTCTAATGGCAAATATTGTATTAATGATAAAAAAACTATTTCAGTTCAATTTGGTAAAAAAAAACCTTACGCACCGACAGCGATTTCTAAAATGCCTTTAAAATATTTTTTTTAAATTTTTTTTAATAACAATTTTATTAAAATATGGTTTATACATATGTAAGTAAGCAAATTTGGAAGAAAACTATTCCATTGACTCGAAAACGGACTTTACTATTGAAATCAGCATGCCTTAATTATATAGATGTGATGGTCAGACGTTGAGTCATCAAAAAAAGTTTTTTTTTTAACTTTGTTTGATTCAAAACTTTAACGCGTTTGGTGCGTAACCTTTTTTAACGATAGCGAAAAACTAAAAACGCAGTTCTTAATATTTGTCCATGCCCTACACGATTTTGTCTGGGGAGATTTGATATTTGCAAAAAATGCAAAAAGTTATTACCCTAATGTATATATATTAAAAAACACATTTGATTATTACGAGTGTACTCGCAAAAAATATATGTATTGTTCATAATCGAAGACATCGAATATAATAAAATTTAAGAAAAAACATAATTTATCTTAAATTTTAGCAAAAAAGAAAAACAAATTCCGAAAAGTCTCAAAAAATCCCGAAGAGCACCGGGATTTAAAAAAGAAAATTCCGGGACATATGTACGTCTCAATTATATAAATTAAAATTTTGTAGAAGTTACAAAGTAAAAAAAACCAATTGCATTTGGTAATTCATACATTAACTTTTATCAATTGTCTGTGGAGAATGAGAAAAAATGCAAGAACGGTATCAGGGCAAAATAACATAGACATGGCAATGATAAGATTTCATGTGGCATAATATAAAATAGTTCATAGTAAAACTTTTTAAATTTTAATTATTGTTATGACACGTTTTTGCGATTGAAAAGAATGTTGTCTTTTGCATTCAAGTACACACCCACACACAAAAAAAAAGCTAAATAAACTTTTATCCAATAAAACAATTTCATATTAGTCATAAATAACTTTCAATTTAGGTGACCTAAATTTTAGCTAAAAAATTCAGTTGAAAATTAACTAAACTGCTGAATAAATTGACAAAATATGGTTTTTGGAATCTCATTCTAACTAGTCTTAGTTTCCGAGTTATGACCCATTTTATAACAACAATTAACAATATGAGGTTAAAACGCCACCCAGGCAGAAATTGCCAACCGTATAAAAAAAAGTGCTGTCAATTTTATTTTTAAAAACCAGAGGTATTCAATGCTACTCTTAGGTATTCAACCCGTCCTCTTTTTGGTCTTCACCAGATCTGCGCAACTCAGTAATAGCCAAAGAGTAAAAACTCGTTTTGTTTTTTCTTAAGAGAAACGGTATTTTATTTGAAACTACCAATAATCGATTAATAAAGCAAAAATACTGTACTGGGAATTAAAAAGAAGGAAAAAGGAACTAAAAAACAATACTTTTATCCAATTATTGGTATTTCCAATCAACTTTACGAATATAATTCGGTTAGTAATTGTGTACGGTAGAAGCAACCATTTATTTAGTTATGATAACACAAGAGAATCGGTACCATCTATCAAGTTGTTACTGCAAATACGGTTTTCCCAATCAAATATACTATTAAATTAGGGTTTCAGTAGTACCAACCGAACTGTGGATTGCATTGTTTATAGTTAGAAGCAACTAATGATTGGTATTCTTAAACGCATTATGGACTATGTTTATTTTCCTAACAATATATTTAAATTCAAATTTAGCACTCAACATTTACAAGTGTTTGTGGTGTATTGGGTAGAGAGTTTGCCTTGTACTCCGAACTTCGGAGTTCAAATCTCGGAAAAGACAAACACAAAACGTTTTTTTTAATTAAAATAAAATATTCAAATGTTTAAACAGCAAATAAGGCAAAGAAAATTAAAAGTGATTATGTTGCAATCAGTAGGACAGAGAACTATAAATATGTAAGCCCACTGTTCAATACCAGAAAAATGAAAAAGGTTTTTTAATTTCGATTAAATTTTGTGGAACGTAATAAGATTTATGTGTAATGTAATATTGGGTTTGGAAACTGAATGTAGCTTTCACGACTAAAAAAAAGTTATCGTAACCGCCAGAATTCCATTGGCAACATTAAGAATATTGTTGTTCTAAAAGAAGATTCGAAAAAAGAAAGATTCATCTGATATTCATATTGGCATCCTTTAATGAGTACAAATATTTAAATACTTGTAATTTGTTTAAAAATATAACTTTAAATGCCCTTTTAAAAGGATAACGAAAATCTGAGTAGGCAGTTCAACTACATGTGGTCTGCTGTTAAACATGCATATCAATTTTAACATTCGGGGTAAAAAATATTGAAATTTGTCGTAGGGTACTATGGGAATATAATAAATTTTATATTAAATATTAGAGATACTTTCGTTTTTTTTAGAACCCATCTGATTACCAACTAAAATTTTTACATATTGTAAGTGATGCTTTGAGTTAATTGTAAAAGTAATTTCATAAAAATTAGTTATGGGTTTTTTGAGATATTCGCTAATTAAGGACATTTTTTCAATTTCATCATCCTCTTCGCAAAAAAAATTTATTTTCGTTCAACACTGTTTACAGAAGAGGACTTAATCTTTAAAATGACAAAACGTTTTGAATTTTCTGTTGACGCGTTCAAAAGTTATGATAATTCAAACATTGTATATTTCTTACACATTTGTTTAAAACCCCCAACTTTGAGCAGCGATCTATAACGAATTTTGGAAAAAGAAAATATATGTAAACTCTGTTCTGTTCTGTAAAATTTAAAAGACCATTAGGTGTGTCGAAAGTTTTTAAAAGCTCCCAAACATAAATTCTAAGTTTTTTAAAAATATGAATCATATTCTGAGAAAAATAGAAAAAGCCATATGAGCAACCGTCACCGAAAAATTAAAAGTGTACAAATAATTCCTTCTGACTATTAAAGAAAAATACTTAATTTTTATTAAATTAAAAAGTCCAAAACATAGCTTTGTTGCCATGATGATAAACGGACTGCAAAGTTATGTTCATGTTTTTGGTAAATTTCTCTTAAATATTTAATTCTTTAAGAGTGATGATGGCAACTATACTCCTATCTCAAAATATTTGTTACAGCAACAATTAACTCCAAAAGATGCTAACGTAGTAAATAAAGATTAGTAAACTCAAAATTTTTGATTTGCTTTCATTGACGTTCTAACGTCACGTATGTCACCGCAAAACAACATTTATTCTCATTATTTCTGCATTGATGGTAGCTGTTGTTTAATATTTTTAATTTAAATCAAGTTTACTATTAATAATTTAATATAAAAAAAATCTGGGAGATATTAATCAGAGTTATTTTTGTATAAAATTTCAAACTTTGTCACGGCACCTGGCAAATATTTTACTTTTAAGTAGTAAAATGTTGATAATTAAAAATATATATAAAAAAAATTAAAAACCTACAAAAAACGTGAATCAGTGGTCTAAATATAAAGTTTTGTGCATTAAATATGAACCATAAATATAAACACAATCTTGTTATTACTTTCATCAACACAAAAGCAGATTGCTTTCGAAAAGATTTAATTGCAAAAAACTAAATTCAAATCCGCCAAACTTTAAGTACATTTTTCTCGAAACCTATACCATTCATAAAAAAATTAAGTACACCATTGAAATCAGCATGTCCGAAATATATATAATTATTGATAAGATCTTTATTAATTTTTTCTATGTCATGTCGTGTTACCCGAATTTTTAGTGTAATACAAAACTTAATTTATTTAAAAATATGCCAACATTTTTTTATTTTTTTTTTATTTCTAAAAAATGTTAAAATGAAAATGAAAATTTATTCAAGTTCCTTCTTTATTAGGATATTGTCCTAACAAGTAATCTATAGAGTTTTTTGTTTTCAATTTATTAATTGACCACTTTCAAGAATTTGTTGATGGATCCATTTTGGGGATTTTCTAGGTCCCCATCATCAGAACAAGTTTAGAAAGCAGTGGTAACCTCATTTACAAACTCAAACACTTATATATCCCAAATGTTAAAACAAATGAGAATTAAGTTGAAACTGAAAATAAAATTTCCACTAATAATTAAAAAATTGTTTGTGTTAGTTTTGGAGAAAATATTCGTTGAATAGTGTTCTTCACACATATATTAATATTTGCATGTTATAACAAAAGCTTTGTATAAATGGCGTATGAGCAATAAATAATACATATAATAAAATTTAGAGATGGGCACGTAAGTGAATTTTGACTCATATATTTTAAAAAATACATATTTGTATCTAATTGTATATAGCAAATGCTTTTTTAATTCTGTTTTTTTATTTGGTTCCACAATTCATCAAGAAAAATACATAATTACCAATTTGTCAATAAGTGGGCACTATCTTACCTTATAAGGGACTCTTTAATTTAGACATTTAATAATTATTTGATACAAAGTGCTTGTAAAATATGTTTTTGGCTTTTATCACGTTTATGTTTGTTAAATATTTATAATATTATATATCGTTGGAAAGCTTTTTGAAATTCACGTAATAAAATAGAATTTATAATATATAGCTACATATAAAAAAAACGATAAAAACACACGATTTTCACAAAATTTTGTATGGGAGCACGTCTCAAAACTGAGATATTTGAAAATATTTTTACATAGCAGTAATGTATTTTCAAAAATCTGAAGTTTGATACCAATATTGCCTTTGTTTTGGCCATAGAGTTGCCACCCTGCGTCAAAATATAATGCTTCGGAAAACTTCGTCTGAATTCCAAACAAGCACGAATATTTAAAAAATAAAAAATACGAATCCTGTAAAACTTAATGGAGAATAATATATGTAAATTTGGACCTGACCAGACTACATCTCCATTTATGATTTTTTTTTTAATACTACGGAAAGTTGAGCATGCTACTTTATACTGGTGATGGGCATTTCAAATACTTTTCATTAAATACCAAATTTTGTATATAGTTTCTTTGGAAGAAATATTAAAAAATCACAAAAAACAGAAAATGGTGTAATTTTTTACCCCACTTTTTAACCCCTAAATGTGAGATGGGGCAGCTAAAAAAATATATGGGTCTTTTAAATTTTGATTCTTTATTACATATCCAAATTTTAACGCAATCGGGGTGACTCTCCTTGTGGGTATTATTTCAAGTGTAGAAAGCGTCATTTATGTGCCATCAACAAAATTAATTTTTTTTTTACACCCAAATATTAAAGATTTTTGAAAAATGTCCATATTTTTCTATTGACCTTGTTGATTATCATCTGGGACATTTACAACTTCTCCTCAGTTGACAATTACAGTGTGAGGAGAAGTTGTAGCTCAAACAAATAATTTGATTTAAAATATATCCCTGATAATTGCTAACAAGATTGAAGCTTGATTCACACGCTATCCTCCTCTGTGCACCCATATCTATGGATAGCGTGCGAATTGCCCTTGATAGAAATATAGTTATTGGAAAAAATATTGTTATAAATATTAGGTTTGTATGAGTACATTTCTAAAAAAACTAGTAATTCAAAAAACGGGAAAAACATTCACGGACCCAGCAAAACCACACATTACCAAATCATGGGTAAAGTAATGTATCGACATAGGGTTGCACGCATTACATTACATCTTACTTCACTGATGAATTTTACAGGCGATGAGCCAAAAAGTAATGGATGGACTCATTACCTTGTAAGGGGTAAAGTAACTGGTTACTTATATGGTTACATGGTGGGAAAAAGTAATGTGCCTATAAATAGATTTTCATAAAAAAAATGTATAAAATTTTTTTTTACAGATATTTTTTTTAAAATTAATAACTTAAATTAATAAAATAACTTTTTTTTTTAATTAAATAAATAATGTGGTCATGCTGGGATTCGAACCTTGGGTCTCTGGTATTAAACAATTAGTTAGGCGAGAACTCTATCAACTGAGCTATCGATACATATAATATTTTATTGCTTAACATGTAGATGAGTTGTTGTGCTTCGTGTTTTCGTTCGTGATATCAAAAATATACACCTTACCCTCATGCTTACAAAAAATCACAAAGTAATGTGTCTATAAATAGATTTTCAAAAATATATATTATTAATTACTTTACTTTTATAATTCATGCATTATGTAATTGATGATCGGTAAGTTATTATTTTATGTTTTGAAGTAATGTAAAATGTAATGAGGTCTCATTACAAGGTAATCCATGAGTGTTCAATTATCGGTAACTCATTACTTCTTGTTGGATAATAATGATACATGTAAGGAGTACACATTACAAGGTAATGCATTACTTCATCGCACCCATTACCAAACTTTTGCTGGGGAGTTCAAACTTTAAAGTGAATCACTAAAAGTAATAAATTTAATAACGATTCGCATAAATATGTATTCAATTTTATAATTTGTTCAACTTTAAAAACATTATAAAGTGTGTTTTTTATACAGGTATAGAACTTTAAGTTGGCAACACTTTTTTAACTGGCGGCCATTTTGCCAGCTGTCAAGTGATTTATGATTAGTTTGGTGTGGCATTTCAACATAAATAGACTGACGCCTGAACAATTGTGCAAATTTATTTTGAAAATCATGGTTCTGTTCGAAATACGTATCGCGCACTTCGTCCATTTAACAGTCAACATAATCATCCATCAGAGCAATTAATTCGATTAACTATGGAACGTTTTCACACCACGTTTACTCTAAATGATAATATGCATCCACATCTGCATCCACGTACAGTGCGTACAGAAGAAGTTATTGCTGCTGTAGAGCGTAGCGTAGAGGAAGACCCTAATCGGTCTAATCGGAGCGTTACAGTCAATGGTGACCGCGAATATGTGAAGTCGCTAGTCTACGCCGATAAGCCCGAAAAGATTGACCTTTTGGAGAGCAACATTTGCCGCGTTATTGCCAATATACGGCCACAAATTTTGGAAAAGGTCATCGAAAATTTGACCTCCATATTAGACTACGTCCGAGTCAGCCGTGGGGATCATATGCCAGAAGTCATATTTAAATTATAATGCCAGAAGCTTATTTATCGAATAAAGTAAATTTCATGTCAATTTAAAAAATTCAACTTTGTTTTATTCCATTTGAAAGTTCTATACCTAAATAAAAAAACACCCTTTACTAGTGTTAGCTGGAAGAAATTTTTAGAGTAAAAACTAGTAAGGTTTCCACTTACAATTTTTACTAGTTTTCACTAGATTTTTTGTACTCGAACGGATGTTTGAGTGAAAATGGTAAAACTAGTAAAAAACATCATGTAAACAAACACACTGATTGTTTTAAAAATTAAAAAAATCCTTAAGCCGAACTACATATCGAGACCTTATATTCAATACCCCAACACATTTTTTTTTCAAGGAAAGGCAAAAAACTGATTTATGCTCAAACTCTTAAAGTACGAATCAATCTACGAGGCGGATCAATAAGTCCGTTTCTTTTCGAACTTCCCACGTAGTTATATGAAATCCAACACATCTCCCATTAAGTACAACCTGTTAATAGACTACTGTCAAATTTTGAGCAAGTTCCGTTATTTACTTTGCGTTTAACAGCTGTTCAAAACATACATCCTCGTGGATTTTTTTAGAAATGGAAAAAAGTGAACTTCGAGTGCTCAATAAACATTATTTTTTGTGAAAAAAAACCGTCAATCAAACCAAGGAAAGGCTTGATAAATACTATGGGGACTCTGCACAATCGATTTTAATGGTAAAAAAAGTGGTTTACTGACTTTCGTTGTGGTCGCTGAACGTTTTGGACGGCCAATTGAGGTCAATACACCCAAAAATGTCGAAAAAGTCCACGATATGGTGTTGGCCGATCGAAGAGTAAAAGTGCGTGAGATGCCATAGGCAGTTCATATGGCAGTGTGGTTTCGATTTTAAATGATCAGTTGGGTTTAAGAAATTGACCATAAACGTAATCGTGGAAAATAAGGTGATGGCAACAGTTTTTTGGGATGCACGCGGTTTACCTTCAAAAGGGAAAAACAATAAACAGCGAATATTATGCCAACTTATTGGACCGATTTAACGAGGATTTAAAAAAAACGAACCCATATCGCCAAGAAATGCCTATTTGATGGACCTCGAAAAATCCTATATTTTGGAAGGGATACAAAAATTTGAGAAACGTTGCACTAAGTGTATTGAGCTAAAAGGAGATTATGTTGAAAAATAATTTTTTTTTTTGCAGAAAAACTGTGTTTCATTCAAAAAGTCACGAACTTATTGATCTGCCCTCGTATCATCAACAATATTTGTTAAAAATGATTACTGAATCATACATATAGAAATGATATTATATTTTGCGTTATTCGCAGCGCTATGGTTGATAGAAAGTATAGCAATTGAAAAATTAAAATATATTTTGGCTGATAGAGGATATGGCACAGTAAAACAAACTATTTTATTTGCAATTAAATTCCAGTTTCAAAGTTTTCTTTAACGTGTTTTCAACATATAACAGCTAAATAACAATACAATAAAATAAGATAATTCGGCACTGCTACAAATAGTACTATTACTTTGACTTCATCTGAACTAAATTATCATAAAAGTAATAATATTCTGGTGGTTTAACCAAGGATTTAACATATAAGGATTGACAAAGCCCATCAAACAAGACATAATACCGGACGTCAAACAAAACATAATGTTCATAAAGCGAATAAGTTTGGCATCATTGTAGTTTTGTGTTGTGGTGTAATGGTTAGCGTGTTGGACTGTTACACAGATTGTCCCGGGTTCGAGTCCCGGTGACGACAATATCAATTTAGAAAAATAGTACATATGAGTTTTCTATCTCTTATATGTATCGCAGCGCCCACCTTCGGTGTTTCCATGGCAGATAACCCCGCCGAAATAAAATAATAAATAAGAGCTATGAACAAAAAGCTTTAATAGCTTAAGACTGTTCAAAGAACTATCATCTCCCGCAATTACAGTGTTGCTATATTTAAAGTCCTTCACCTTTACCCACCTTTCATCTCTCAACTATCCCCTTTCCAAAGAAAGGAACACATTAATAAATAGGAAGAATTTCCTGAGTTTTTCTTGCAGAGGTTTAAATTAGAATAACATTTGCCACAATTAAAAACTTATTCTACAAATAATTTACGTAAATTAAACAAAAAGGGTTTTTAGTCAGTTTCTAACGACAAGTTTTTCTTGCAGAGGTTTAAATTAGAATAACATTTGCCACAATTAAAAACTTATTCTACAAATAATTTACGTAAATTAAACAAAAAGGGTTTTTAGTCAGTTCACTATTGCAGGTGCACAGAAACTCAAATTATACCAAGGACCATTTTAAAGTAATAGGATAGCCAATATCCAAAACCCATATCCATTGCAATATTAAAAAATCGCACCGGTAATTAAAATTTATTCAATTCAATTCAATTCAATTTTTTATTTTACATAACATGAGAAAATATTTACATTAAACAAAATATAGTTTCATAAAGAGTTCAGGTAATATATAAACCTTTTCTACTTAGAAATTTTTACAAATAATAAAATTGTTATACTATATAGTTAAAATTTATACATTTTTAGGCAAAAAGTAACAAAAACCTAATGAAGCGAAAAAAAAAAAAAATTTTTTTTTTTTTTGTTAAGATAAAACTTAAGGCTACGTTTAGACCGTCAATTGGTTGATGTGATTATATTCAGACATTTGGCACCTGAGATCATAGTTATTTGTGAGTTTTGAAATTCTGTCTTTAACCATAGCAATATCGTTAATAGAATGCAATCGTCGTGTGGAATAGTAGCGTGGTAGGTTGTATATCATTTTTAGCAATTTATTCTGATTTATTTGAAGTTTTTGAATATGACAATTTGCTACATCATGCCACACTGGGGCTCCATAATATAATATGGCCATAAAAATAGCTTTAAAAATAATGAGTTTATTACGTTGGCTTAATGTAGACTTTCTGTTTATAAACGAGTACAATAGTCTTGTTACGTTATTTAACTTGTCTATTACGTAGGAAACATGACGACTGAAGTTGATTTTTGTATCTAGAACAATACCGAGATATTTAACTTTATTAACCCATGTAATAGTTGTGTTGTTGATGCAAAGATTTCTTTGTGGGAGAAAGCACGGCTTTCGCTTACGTGTAAAATAGATGGCTTGCGTTTTTTGTGAGTTTAAAAGAATTTTCCATTTTTTGAAGTATTCTTCTAAGAGGAGTAATGCATTTTGGAGATTAATGATGATATCCTCAGATAAAATTCCATGGCTAAAAACTGCAGTGTCATCTGCAAAGATTGATGAGGAACAATCGACCAAATCTGGGAAATCCGATGTAAATATATTGTACAAGATTGGCGATAAACAAGATCCCTGAGGGCAGCCAGCAGGTATTGCAATATTTGATGAAAATGTTTTGCCTATATATACTCTGTAGGTCCTGTTTTCTAAAAAACTTTGAATTAGTTTTATTAATTCCGGTGGAAAATTAAAATTAATCATTTTAAAAATTAATCCATCGTGCCATACTGAGTCAAAGGCAGATTTTATATCTAGTAATACCATGCCTGTTGACCTTCCAGCATTGAAGTTATCTTTGATTCTTGTTTTTATTCTAACAAGAGGATGAGACGTGTTATGACCAGTTCTAAAACCAAAATTTATTCAATGATTTTGTTTTAATAATTCTCCGCAATTAACTTTTCACTCCGTAAATTTAATATGAGTTTCACAAAAAAAAAAAAACTTTTTTAAGTACTCTCCAATAATTTTTCGTTATTTTTTTTGGAATCCTTACGTCAAAATCCAATGATTGAATGCTATTTCTTAAAGAACCCCGAAAACCTATTTTACGAGATACACTAATAAACAAGCATTTAAATGACCTTGATATAGTAAGTACAATTAAAGAGCTTATTGTAAAAACTTGATAAGACACATTTACAATTTTCTAGACCTCTGTTGAAAGAAGTCTTGCTCAAACACTTGTCACACTTATATAAAGTATAAGTCCTGCAATAGCAATATTTCCCAAATTTATTCACATTTTTAAAGACGAAAACTAACCAAAAATTAAATGTGGCTTATCAAGTTTTTACAATAAGCCCTTCAATTGTAGTAAACAACTTCGTTTAATATATGTAGTAATAAGACATTTTTAATAAGTCGATAATGTGGTTGATAGAGGGTATTGCATTCAAAAATAAATGTTATGTTGATAGAAAAATAAAAAAATTAAAAAAAAAATTACTAACATTGATTTTTTCGCTGAAATTTTTGTTAGATATGTAGCTGTTATCAGTGAACAGTTTTCCACCAATAAGTGATTTTCAAGAAATTACTTCATAGAGGTTATTGAATATAAGGATCGATATATTCACCCTTTAATAATCACTTTTCATTAAATGAAATCGAAAGGAGTCGCGTCACACTCGAACACGAACAAATGTTTCTAATTTTCTAATACCCCCGTACAAATAGTTGAAACTACAGCTATGCCAACAGAAAATACTACCTGAATTTGCAACAGTAAAATTTTCAATGATGTTGAGAATCGCAGACTAAATTTACGCGATTAAATTTTTCAAGTGATTAAATTTTAGTTTACAGTTTTAGTTAAAATAACTAAGAGTCTAGCTAACTTAACGGATTTTTTAAACTGAATCAACAGAAAATGTTTGCTAAAAAGTACTTTCCGGATCTGACCTGAGACAGGTCCATATTTATTACCGGGAGTATAGGTGTTTAATAAATACTTTTTGCTATACCTCGCTTAGTTCCTAGATATACACTTAAAGTTCTATAATTGTCATCGCTTTCAATGACAGTTTGCTTTAATTGTCACCCCCTTTAAAGGTCTGAATATTTGATTCATTTAGTACTTTAATAGTCATCTTGTCTTAAAAGTTGAAAAAAAATTAAAAATTCTATGTCTTCTTTTTTAAAAAATTTAATCATTTAATCAAAATTTAATTGACACTTATAGAACTTTTAATGATTATAAAATAAAAATTATGAGAAAAGAACACCATTTACAACTGAGACTGATACACTCAAAAAAAAGTCTGTTAAGTAAGCAACATTTTTGCTAATATCAGCAAAAAAAAAAATTAGTAAATTTAGCAAAAATTTTGCTGAATTTATCAAATTTTTTGCTGATATTAGCAA
The DNA here is from genome assembly GCA_021234595.1 of Delia radicum. Lineage (NCBI taxonomy): Eukaryota > Metazoa > Arthropoda > Insecta > Diptera > Anthomyiidae > Delia > Delia radicum. The sequence goes on from CM037852.1 coordinate 156,896,215, forward strand.
TTTTTCTGCAAGGATCGTCCCAGCAAAAATTTTGCTGACTTAACATATTTTTTTTATAGTGTAGCAGAGACACAAAAAAATATGGGTTGAAAACAGCTGTGGTTTGAATTAACTGGATAAATTTGTAAATTTAAGAACATCTATAAATTATGCATATCAAAAAATCTTTAAAATAAATTTAATAAAAACGCGTTTTTTCAAATTCGTGGGTCATTTTTGATTCCAGGCTAAAGTGGGTTAATAATATCCTATAGTCAGAGTTCCAGTAAATTAGTAAATTTAGCAAAAATTTTGCTGAATTTAGCAAATTTTCTGCAAGGATGGTCCCAGTAAAAATTTTGCTGATGTTATATACTTTTTTTTTATAGTGTAGCAGAGACACAAAAAAAATATGGGTTAAAAACAATTGTGGTTTAAATTAACTGGCCAAATTTGTAAATTTGAAAACATCTACAAATTATGGATATCAAAAAATCTTTAAAATAAATTTTTAAAAAATGCGTTTTTTTTCAAAATCGTGGGTCATTTTTGACTCCAGGCTAAAGTGGGTTAATGATATCCAGGCTAAAGTGGGTTAATGATATCCTATAGTCAGAATTCCATATCTGAATAATTTTGAGTATATTAAATGAATAAATGAAATAAAAAAATTTTCAAACTTTTTGGAAGTATTAATAAAAATACCTTTTTTACAAATGGGTTTTGGCCAAAATTCGCCACAGATTAACGTTTAAAAAAAACTTGAATTCATCCATTTGGAACCATTTGTAATAAAACTGGGGGTGTAAGGAACAAAAATTGAAAAATCGTTTTTAAGGTACATGCTAATACATAGTATTAATTTCTTTTACAAGTTCAATACGGCATGAAGATAATATTAACTTTTGTCCAAATAAGAGGAGATTAAAAAATGTTTTATAGATAACCTCCATTTTCAAGCTATAAATAACTTGAGCTATAAATACAATTTTTTTTTTGTACTTAATTCATTGATTACCCTTTTAAATAATGAAATTGATAAATTGTTTTCCGTTTTCTTTACTTTCAGGTTAAAAATGTTATTCGACCGCGTTATTACTCCTCTGAATTGGGTATCAGAGAGAAAATCTTTATTGGCGTTATGACAACACAAGATAACATTAATTCGTTGGCCACAGCGATAAATCGCACAACAGCACATTTAGTCAATAAAATTAAGTTCTTTATTAATGCCGACAATGTTAAAACCAATTATAAATTAAAGAATATTGTGGGATTTACAGATACACGAGAAAGTCTCCGACCATTCCATGTCATCAAATATATTGCAGACAATTACCTCGACGATTATGATTATTTTTTAATTATACAAGATAACGTGTACGTGGATGCACGAAAATTAAAATCGATGTTGTATCACATGAGTATAACATTTGATTTGTATATGGGAGCAACAACAGAGAGCAGTTACAGTAGTTATGGTGTTGATAATAATAATAATAATCATGGAGCGGTAGCGGGTGCACCCATCGCAGCTGCTTTGACTGCATCTAATATAAATGGCCATGATGTTGATAATGACAATAATAATCGTGGTGGTGTCGGCGGCGGCAATGATGAATTTCGTATGTTAAGTGATCGTAATTATTGTGATTTAAATGCTGGCATTTTATTGAGCAGCAGCGTTATACGCAAAATGCGCAACAATTTAGACTGGTGTGTCCGCAATGGCATTACAAATGTTCATAGTATTAATATTGGAAGGTGTGTTAAATACTCAAGTAATTTACCAGGATGTCAAGAAAATTTTCAGGTAAGTTTTCATAGGGATCAAATGTCATAATTAACTTATTAACAAGTCTGTTAACAATGATAGTTGTTGTGATTAATAGTTTTTTTTTTATTATTATTTTGTTTTAACCACAACAACATTTAACAAGTTATGGGTGTTTTACTGATGTGAGGCATTTTGTAAACTAACTTTACTAAATAAACCTTTGAACCATAAACTACTATGGTAGTTTTTTTTCTATATTACAACACGTTTTGCAGCTCTTGATTAAGTGCTCGAATGGTTATATGAATTTTTGGATAAATGTTTAAGTAACTTCGTTTTCCAAGCGCGAACGAAGAAAACTTGCTTTGAGGCTGAAACATAATTGGCTTAAGTGACTTCAGTTAGTTTGAAACGAAATTTAAACAATTGAAGGGCTTGTTGTAAAATCTGGTACCGTGAAATAACTCCCAAATGAAATAACTCCCAAAAAAAAAAAATTAAATAACTCCCAAAAATTTTCCATATAAATTGAGATTTATATCACTATGAAATAACTCCCAATGCGTTAGGACTTATTTCACAATTTTCTGTTAGGAATTATTTCGTTATGAAATAACTCCCAAATGAAATAATTCCCAACCAAATTTTGTTGGGAGTTATTTCATTTTTTTTTTTTTTTGTTATTGGGAGTTATTGCACTCTTGTTGGGACTTATTTCATTTTCATTTTTAAATGTGATTTTATCGTTGGGAATTATTTCATTTCTGTTGGGAGTTATTTCATTTCTATTTAAATTGTCGTAAAGTAAATAATAGCAATACAAGTAGCTATTTTACCAAAAGGAACGTAGTTTTTTCTAGAATTTTGGTAAGTAATGATCGGTATTAAAGTGATTAAAAATAATGGGAAATCTTGAATTTGAAATAATGAGTGGCAAAAGAAGAAATAGTAAAGTGTTATACGTAAAAGTCGAAAATCAAATTTATTTAAAAAATTCGGAAGCTAGAGGAAGAAAACTGCAAGTCGCGAGTGGTTCTGGAAAACGGGCAGTGTCGTAAAGCCACTGATTTTATTGAGCATAATCACAGCGACCAACGGAAGCTGTATGAAGAACTTAAAGCCCTCAAAAAATAAAAGATCAGTGTTTGGATGTTGCAAGTACTTTGGGCGCTGCTAACGTAGTTAGCGGAATCCGGGAGAATTTCCGGAACGTGTGCGTTAGAAAAGTTAGTAATCTATCAGGGTTTTCTTGCATTGCATTGTTAAGTTTTAGCAGCATATCCAAAAACTCCGACCGATGTTGTCAATATGTTTAAAAAAAAAATATTTTTAAAAAGTTTGGATATACGTTGCATGAGGGTCGTGACAAAACACCGTTTTTTAAAGTTTTCCAAGACTCTAAAGACTTTGCGTACTGCGTCTTTGGATCAGATAAGATGGCCGCTCGGATGTTTTAAGCAATAGATTTTGGTGCATATTGAATATTATGAAAAGTTAAGACATTTCAGAAGGATTAGGGGTCTGGAAAGGGTGGCATGACATAACGTCCAATGACATAATATCCATGGACGTTATGTCACTCGAAAAGTGTCATAATGTCCATGGACTTTATGACACTCTGCAATGTGACATTATGTCCACAAATGGAATGACATAAAGTCCATGGACATTACGCCACTTTTTGGGTGACATAAGGTCCATGGACATTATACTCCAGTGTGAAAACAGATCAGTAATTTTGAAGTTTCGCGAAGCCGCCTGCCGCGTTCTACGGAGGAAAAAAAACCCCTAAGAGCGGCCGAAGGCCGCCACCCAGAAGAACTTGTTTTTCGAATCAGATGTCGAATCCGTTGAAATCTTTAAGACATCAAGTAATTGTAAAAACAAGTTTTTCTGTGTGGAGGCCTTCGGACGCTCTTAGGGGTTTTTTTCCTCCGTAGAACGTGGCAGGCGGCTTCGCGAAATAAAGTTTTTCTGCGTGCGATTATACGATTTATAAATTTAGTTTTATTTTGTGATATACTACTAAAGAATATTTAAAAAATTTGTATTGATATACTAATTATTATTAATCTTTTTATTTTAAAAAGTCTGGACGCTATGCCACATTTGAAAATGACATCATATCCAAAAAAATAATGTCGTAATGTCCATGGACATCACGACATTTTCCAAATTGTCATAAAGTCCTTGGAAATAACTCCCAAATGTTGGGGCTTTTTTCATTTTTTCTTTGAGGGTTATTTCATTTATTAAAATTGGGACTCATTTCATTTTTTTCGGGACTTATTTCATTGGGAGTTATTTCATTGGGACTTATTTCATTTGGGAGTTATTTCACGGTACCTTAAAATCTTGATAAGCCACATTTTATTTTTGGTTTATTTTCACATTTTAAACATTTTTACAAAATAAAATATATGACCTTCGCAGGAATTTAATATTCCAGGTACTTGTAATAGTTGTTTAAACATTAATCAAACATTTATCAACGGATGTCTGGAAACGGATGTCGGAAAACATTAAAACAGAGAATGTCGCTTATAAAGTTCTCTACAATAAGCACTTCAATTTAATGCCTTGCTCGAATAAGATTACACTCACAATATTTTGCTGCTAGCAACAAAGGAATATGTACTTTAAAACTATTAAACATATAGTTAAAAACCGGTCCACTCACTTTTCTTTTAAATCAAATGTATTTTTAATTTGTTTTTAAATATTAAAACATTAACTCCAAATCAATAAGAAACACATACATATTGATTTCAAAACCAATTTATTCAACATCTTGATTACAATCGCAAAAAAAAAATTTTAAACATTTTTATCCAGAGGTGCCAACTAATTATTTGAAACAAATGCATTTTTGACCTTTTTTGATGGAACTGTTAGGAAAAATATGAAAATATATTTCTCTGCTAGAAATTAGTTCATCGAATTCATATAATTTTTGAAAATCTGACCGTCGAACGATTTATACTGTTTTCAATCAAAACATAAATAGTGGATGATTTTTTATTAAAATACTACTAAACTTTAAAAAAATATATTGTCAGTGTTGCCATATGGCAATTTGAAAAATGGTTAAAAACCACGATCTTTTTCAAAAAATTTCCAAAATTGGTTTACTTTAAAAAAATAATTTTTCATATATTTTTGATTAAAGATTTGTTCACAAAATTTTACAAAATTTAAATTTTTAAAGTAGCTTCAACCGCCTAGGATATCTAAGCTGTCTAAGTTTCAACTATGGTTGCCAATATTTCCCGTAGAGGGCTCTTTAAGAAAAAAAATTGACAAACATTTCCTAATAAAGATTTTATATTTCTGGAAAGTTTGGTTTAAAAAGTCCAGCGGATCTATGACGTGCAATTAATGAGTTAATGCTCTGGGAAAGTTATTATAACTTAAAAATTTTTTAATCGATTTTTGATTTTTGTGGCATTTTTATTGAAAATTTAGTCCAGAACACGATTCCATTATATTTTATTGCATAAAGAAATTTTGAATACAAAAAAACTTATAAAACTTTCAAACTGCAGGGCCACATCGGAAATATTTAACGACATTCTAAAACCATTACGATATCCTTAAACTAACAGCAGACAATTTTTTTTTTGTCAGATTTGGGTTCAGACTTTTTTTGGCCGTTAAGTAGTGTTATTAATTGTAACCAGGGTTGGCATTCAATACTTTTTTATAATAAAGCTTTGCTACCACAGTTGCATTAACACCGAAATGAAAATTTTAGAAAAGCGATTCCAATAAAGACATTTGTGTTCTTGTATAGCCGGTCTTATTTCACTATTTTACCGGTTTGATTTTAAAACATCTTGAACTGAAGTTAAAATACCGAAAAGCTGATTTATAGCGGTATTTTGTAGATATAACAAAATTCAGTTGGTAAAATTTTAAAATTAACTGTAATATTAGAAGACTCATGCCACTGTTGAAATCATAGTTTTAAAATGTTCATATACATAGGTCTAGAGGTGGGCGTGGTTGGCAACTTGCCAACCATGATTGTAACGAATGAGAAATTAAGATATCAAGTTAATCCAAAAGGCATTTTGAAAAAATTTTGCCATTTGCCAACTAAAATTCGGTTACTACGACTGAAATCGTTTGTTAGAAAATACACTTTTCAATTCGGTTGGCACTTTATTTTTCTGTGTGCAAGAAAAATTATTCGCGGAGAAATAACGTCCAGAATATGGATTCGGATTCAGAGCACTATAGACCATTTAAAAAGCGTACTCTGGTCTGTGGGTATTGAGTTAATATAAGGTAAGGTTAGTAAAGTGATAGCAGTTTAAGCATGGGGTCTTTTTTACACTCTTGCAAACATATCGAACTTTGATATTACAGGATCATGAAGTATTCATGTGCTAATTTTTAATGAAATCTAAACAAATCCATACCAAAAAGGCCAAAATCGTATACAAATTTTTTGGAATGACTGTTAGTTTACGTTCAAATTAATATACAGTAGAATAATTTATTTGTTTGATTGTCTGAGCTTTTTCCGAAACTCATCATCGTTCAGCTTAAAAAATTGGTCAATTAAGCTGATATCCTTTATATCGCTGCACTCGGAACATTTGGTATTCAATATAATTTACTTTTTCCCTCATCCAATAAAATTGCATTATTTTGTATGGCAGTTTCACTAACAATACATTGTTTTATAGTTTATTTAATATTTGTTTTAGTTTAACTAACTAGATCAACGGTTCCCAAATGGGGGTCCGTAGGATTAGTCCAGATGATCCGCGAAGAGTTCTGACAAAATTAATGTTTTAAACTAATTCTAAAAAATGTCACAATATTTTTTACAATTTTATCAATGTTTCAAATTATTAAAAAATATAATTAAAGCAATACGAAAAAGTCTTTGACTCTAGTTATGACTGTACAATAGATTACATACCCAGCAAAATAAGAGCTGAGGAAGAAGTAGTAAAAACACCATATCTACTTTTGAAGAGTTTGATATCTATAGATATGAAACTCTTCTCCTTTTAACAGCAAACACATTTTTTTATACACATTCAAATATTTTTCGTTTACTACGACTGTAATCGGTTGGAACAGCTGAATATTGGTTTTCACAACAGATTTCGGTTAAGTCGACTGATTTTTAGTTGCAACACCCAAAACATTGAGAAATCTAATTTAAATATGGTTGTACTAACTGAGTTTATTAGCTGTTACCACCTAAATAGACTTTTAAATTCGGTTGGTATTTCTCTGTGTGTATTAGGGTGGGGCGATTTGAACATCTTAATGGGCGTTTCGCGTTTCTGATTCGTGGGATTATACTGAGCAAAAAAGTCCACTAGACCATACGTCTACGGTGAAAATCGAGCTTCCAGATTTTGACTTTTTAGCCGTATTTTGTGGAAGTAGTAGGAGCTTATCCAAGATTATGGTATCAATCTCTTCTCTAGCAGATTAATGCATCAATCATATTTGTGGGTGGGGTTTAAGGGGTTAATTTTTAATTTCAAAATCTGGAAGCTCGATTTTCACCGTAGACGTATGGTCTAGTGGACTTTTATGCTCAGTACAATCCCAAGAATCAGAAACGCAAAGCGCCCATTAAGATTTTTTTCCTTCCTTACTAATCGCCCCACCCTATTGTGTATGTATACGACGTAAGTCCAACACATTCTCATGAGTTACGTGCACTGACAGCAGTGTTGCCAACTTAGGGGGTTTTCCCCTAGATTTAGGGAGTTTTTTTTTAGCAGAATAGGGTGATTTTAGTGGGATTTAACGGTGCAACAATTTGTTGTTGGGAATTTTGGGGGTAAAAATCTGATTAAAAGAGATAATTTTGCCTTTATAAGATAAAATTTTAGGTTCGGAAATAGATTTGACAATGAAAACAGTAAAACTCTAACCAAATTAATGTATTTTAACATTTTTATTCAGAGAAGCTGTTTTATTTTACAGACTTCCATTATTGTTTTACTCAGCGAATAAAAGAACCTAAGCCTACCACAGAATAAAATAACGCTAAGCCTATGCAGAAAAATTGTAATATTCACACAATGTTCTTTTGGAAAACGATCTTTATGGATATAATTAACATAACTATGTAAGACATAGATCCCATTTTGATGTGGGGGTTAAGACAGAAATATTTTCATTCGTAATCCCCATATTGGAAATGGCGATAATGCCAGGCCATACCTGCTTGAATGTTTGGATAACAACACTACTACATTGTGTGTTATTTTCCTTAAAAGATTAAATTCTTATCCAAAATCAATTACATTTTAAACTTGAAATAAAAACTAAAAAATTTAGCTGATTTTTGGAAAAATAATTATTAGGGGGATTTTTTTAGTAGTAGAGTAAATCTAGGGGTTTTTTTTTGACAATTTAGGGGGATTTGTAAAGAAATACTTGACAACACTGACTGACAGCTAATGTCAAACAAATTTTCCTAATACTTATTTTTATGTTTTTTTATGATTATTTTTAAAAGTCTAGTAGAGTAAACTCGTTTAAGATGAACTCGGTAAATATAAATCCTCGATTATTAAGAACTAATTTGAAAATCCTGACGTTTTGTTAACAACTTCAAAGTAACATACATATGTTAATACGAACTTACATAAGATGAGCCCTCGGTTAAGATGAACTGTATTTGACAGTCCCGCAAACAAGTTTTTATATAATTTTCCATTTCTAATAGAAAATTCCCAAAATTTTGCAAATTTTCTAAAAATTTCTTTGAATTTAAACCTATTTTAATCCTAAGTCACCGAATCCGAACTCCAAAATATATTAAAAATTCTTAAATTATAAAATCAAATGATAGAATTTCACAATATTTAAAAAAAGTTTATAAAAAATTTTAATATTTTGTGGACAATATAAAAAAATTAAAACATTTTACTCCAAAAATACTAATCTAGCTTATAACGGATTAATTTTTTTGGTCTCTTAGAGTTCATCTTAATTGGATTTACTACATTTGTCTTGAGTAATGTTTTTTAAATTAAAAAAATATATATATATATATATATATATTAGGGCGGGTCGATTTGTAGGGAGGCAAAAAAATCGCTCAACATACAAGGAAAATCGTATTCTAGGGATCAACATAAGAAACTTTGCCGAAGAAGCCATATCTCTAAAACGAATTCTGATGTCCCGACTTTTGACCCGTAGGGTCAAATTTTGACCCTTTTGACCCTTCTGCAAAGTTTCTTATTTTGATCCCTAGAATACGACTTTCCTTGTACGTTGAGCGATTTTTAAATCGACCCGTCCTAATATATATAAATATATTTTAATATAAGAAAAAAAATTTTGTTTGGGAGTCCGTGAACCAGTAGAAACGCGTCAATGGGTCCGTGAAGCAAAAGTTGGTGGGAACCGCTGAACTAGATATATGGTACAAAGTGTTAAAAAGATAAATTTATTTAGTGAACATTGTATGTTTGTTTTAAAAGTCATTGTTATTTAAGCTTTATAATACCAATGAATGATTTTTATGATTCATAAATTTAAAATATTAAATTTTAAGCAACATTAATTATTATGCATCGCATAATTTCCGTTTATGGTTTGAAGTTTAAAATTTCACAAAAAAAAAGGATGTCAAATAAATTAAAAAATCGTTTCTTAATGAGCATTAACAAAATTTTTGTCGGTTTCGAAGAACATTTATAGTGACGGTCTCAAATGGCAAAACCTCAAATTCAATGAGGTACAGCAAGTAGCAAAAATCAATTTGGCTACTGGAAAAAATACTTTGAGATGATCGTGATCAGGGCAGCGACTTTTATCCGATTTTGACCAAATTCTTTGACGAAGCAAAGAATTTCCAACATTGATTTGATATTGAATATTTTTCATATTTTGCTTTTAAATTGTGGAAAGGCGGATTGTTAAAACGCTATAATCGGTAGGGTTGAAATTTAATTTTTCTTAAATTATCTGAAGTGTAATTAATATTAATTACAGTATTATGCCTTAAAATGGTATTCTTTTTTTGGCAGCAAAAAACATAGAAATGGAAAAAATTGGATAGTTTTTTGGTTAAAGTATGACATTTACGAATCGATTAAATAAAAAAAGATGTTATAAATTATATTTGGGATATACGTTAATTTTATAAAAAAAAATAGAATTAAACTTAGATGTTGTTTGCTGTGACGTAAATTATGCCAAATTTTTTTTTCATGCCAAAATTTGATCTTTTAAAACCAGTTTTAGCCAAAAATGTTAAGAAAAATTTTCAGATACCAAAATAGGTTTATGTATATTAACTTTATGAGCTCACACCTATTTTTTTATGACACGCACCTCACACTGTTGTGTATTGCACCCCAATGAATACAGATTTCAAAAATATGACTGTATCTCAAAATGTATGTTTTCGCGGTAAATATATTTTTTAGACTCCGTCTTATCAATAAATACGAAAAAACAGAAAATATATTTTTTCTCCACATAATTATTAGCCCTTATTTTATTATAATACCTACAAAAATTACAAAATTAAGACTTCTTAAAAATCAATTACAAAATTTGCTTCCAATGTTCAAACAAAGAAACAAAGCATTGTTTTTCATTTTATACATATTAACTTAATTCTGGTAAAAATTTCTTTCAGATTAATTCAAAATCCGATCTTAGCCAGAACTTCAAAATCATAAAATTGTTCAGTGTTTGCTTTGAACCATATTCTATTGAATTAAGAAATCGTGCGAATTGTTCGCCAAAGAATTGTACACAAAATAGACTTTCGTGACTTTTTTGTTTTTTTTCAAAATAAATATTGTAATTTGTTCAATTAATTCTAATCTAGCCAAATAATCAAAATTTTTTAAAAAATTTCAATACGCAATTTTTAGGATTTTTTCTAAAATTTTTAATTTGTAATTTTTTAAACTTTTAAAAAAAAATAACGACATCGATATTTTTAATGAATATGTGGCGACCCTGGAATGACTGTTTAAATATTTTTTTATTTGCGATTTTCACTACAATTTTATACAACCTTAAGCTTCTTACTGCGCTGTTATATTAACTACCAATTTGAAAATATCGGTTCATGAAGTAGTGTCGTCGTATTAGGATGCTGGGATAATAAGGTTAAGTACACAGGTAGAACATGCCAACCGTACCAAAACAAAATAGTACTGGCAAACCATTGCTATTTTTGTAAAACCCACCGTGTTAAAAAATACCAAAGGTACAACTGATATCGTTCTAGGAAAACACTATTTGCCAGTACCATCCTCAAAATTCTTTGCCGCAATGTAATATTGTATTGCCAATATTACAACGAGTTAGAAGAATTTTATTTTATTATATTTCACACATTTAAATATGATGCAAAAGACTAAGACCGAACTGTATTTTTGCTTTTTAAATGTCTGTAATTATTCATATTTCTCAAAATTAATTTTATTTAAGCTATTTTAAAAGCACCAAGTTTTTTTTAATTACCAACGTTATCCCAACTATGGCAAGTTTGCTCAAACCAACAGTTGGCCACTGTTATCAATCGGGTAACAGGGCAATACTGTCAAGATTGTTAATCCCAGGTTCAGCCAATGCATAACAGAACGTCGCCGACGCTTTGCCAACACTATGCCGATTGTATTTTTCTGCATGGAACGAATTTCAACGAAAGATTCAAGTCAGACATTCACATATGACTTTTCATGCACATGGTTTTATATTTTTTTGACTTTTTCTTGTGACCGGTAGCCACAGCGTGTCGTTTTTTCTAATTTTAATGCAGTTACGCTTGTATCTATTTCTGTTACGTAAACTTCACACTGGGGTGCAGCGTACCCCAGTACTTTTTAAAAAAGAGGTTGCTTTCACAATTTTCAACTCCTAAGCTAATTGCTGTTCTCATTCGATCATAAATAGTTCAAACTTTTTTTATATGCAAAGAAATCAGATATTCAATAAGAAGTAACGGAATTATTTAGCTGTAAAGTGTTGTTGGGGTGCGGAATACCCCAGCGAGAGGACAGAAGGTCAAAATTAAGATCATATGGATTAAAAAAATATATGTCTCAAATCCACGTAGTTGTTAAAAATGCCAGGAAGTGCGATTGGAAATTGTATATTCCCATTAGTCATAATTTTGAAGTGCAATTCAAACAGCCAATAAAACCGACGCATAATTGAAAATTAAACTTGTTCCCGAAGTTGCTTTTTTATATTGCTTACTTTGTAACTGTTGTGTAGAAAATATTTACATACAAATATTTTTTTTCATGTCGGACGAAGTCTGTGTTTGCCAACGAAATTGGAGATATGGTCGATTCAAAGGACAAAATGAGGCAAAACTATATTTTTGACGGAAACTTTTACACTTATAAAATCGTAAAATATTTCTTACTAAAAAGTGCTTGCACTAACTTATCTAGCAGAAACTCGTCGCTTTTCAGTATGTAAAAATAATAATGGAATAGGGTCATGAACGATCATGTGAAAATTTACCAAAATGTCAGCTATTATTCATGCCGTTCTGAAACACCAAAAATGCAAAATGTTTATAACAAATTGGCTATATTATTCATAAAGCGTCTGTATTTTCTAAAAATGACCAAAAACCTGTTATTTTTAAAATTAAATTGATCCGAAAAATTTAAATCATAGCGTCCAAAACGTAACATTGAGTTTAACAGCAAAAACGCGAAAATTCGCCGCAACGAATCGTAAAACAATCGTATAGGCAAAAACTTATTATATTGTTCTTAATTTTTAATATCATATTTGTTTCTATTGTTTTTTGCAGGGACCGAAAATAACAGTTATTTTCAAATTTTTAAACAAAAAAAGCAATTAGAAGTAAATGTCAAGTATACCATTTTGATCCTTATGAACTAGTCTATAATAAAATGCATTGCTTTTTAAAATTTTGATTTTTATTTTTTTTTAGCAAAAATAAAAGTTTTTTTTTGATTTTTATTTTTTTGAGCAAAAATACAAAATTTTTTTTGATTTTTATTTTTTCGAGCAAAAATAAAAGTTATTTTTTGATTTTTATTTTTTCGAGCAAAAATAAAAGTAATTTTTTGATTTTTATTTTTTCGGGCAAAAGTAAAAGTTATTTTTTGATTTTTATTTTTTCGAGCAAAAATAAAAGTTATTTTTTGGTTTTTATTTTTTCGGGCAAAAGTAAAAGTTATTTTTTGATTTTTATTTTTTCGGGCAAAAATAAAAGTAATTTTTTGATTTTTATGTTTTCGAGCAAAAATAAAAGTTATTTTTGATATTTATTTCAATTTCTTGAGTTGAAATTCCATAAGTTATAAATTTTTATTTTTATAACGAATAAATAACAAATAACGCAGTTATATTATATATATATAATATATAAATATATACATATAATATATAAATATATACATATAATATATATAAATTTTATGGTTGCCTTTTGGAATATTTTCGAGTTTTATAATCAGTAAAACTTATTTTTAATATGACGATTTTTTTGAAGAATTCTTGTTTTAAAAATGACGATTTTAGTTTCCAAAAATTGGCGCACTGCTCGTACAAATAGAGATGTTTGTCTTGTAGTTAGATACTTAAAAAATGTATAATAATATATATTAATACAGTTATCACAAAAAATAACATTGCAAAATATTTGCTGTATATCTATCATCACTGAAAAATCATAATAACAAAGCTAATAACTTTTATTTTTGGTAAAAAAATAAAACCAAAAATGACTTTTATACTTGCTCGAAAAATTAAAAATCAAAAAATAAATTTTATTTTTGCTCGAAAAAATAAAAATCAAAAAATAACTTTTATTTTTGCTCGAAAAAATAAAAATCAAAAAATAACTTTTACTTTTGCCCGAAAAAAAAAATCAAAAAATAACTTTTATTTTTGCTCGTGAAAATAAAAATCAAAAAATAACTTTTATCATCTGACTTTTATGAAAAAAGGAATAATTTTTACGGTCCCTGGTTTTTTGTGTTAATAATATAAAGATTTCAAAATTGTAATTATTTTTCGTTTCCAAGTGAATATTTTTTGATGTATAAGTGAATTATTAAGTGAATATTTGTTGATGTATAAGTACACAAAGCTTATTTGCAGGAACAGAAATTAACAATTGCTCCTTCGTTTCTTCTCAAAATTCTCGTTTATTTCTTTCGAAAAATATTCCTATATTTATAAAATAGGATATTTTATTATAAACAGTCAAAAATATATATATTTTTTTTTATTTGTTTAAATGTTTGAAACTTTCAAATAAAAATTCAAAACAAATTGTACAATAAACTTTCCAGGGTTGGCAAAACATTTATGACATTAATGTTATAAAAATACGATGTTAACATTATATACCAAAGACCTGCATGAGTGTCTTGTGAAACATTCGCCAAACATTTTTTTTGCTCCGATAAAAAAAAAATCTATTACATTTTTAAACATAGAAAAAATTATAGTTACCTATGAAAAAAGTTTGCATTTTTTAAGTAAAATAGCATATTTTATTTGATACTTTTAGTATTAAAAATCGTCAAAGCTTTCTGGAGAAAGTTTTGCAGACCTTTGCTTTATACGACATTACATAAATCCGGCTAATTTTTTTTTGATAAACAATCAAAATAATTATTTATTTTCACTTTTTTAATGTTTGTAACATAAAAATAAAAACACAAAACAAATTGTATAATAAATTTTTCAGGGTTGGTAAAAAATTTAGGACATTAATGTCGTAAAAATATCATGTTTACGCTATATACAAAAATACATGAATCCGGCTATAGATTTAATTTTAAATAAATGAAAGGAACAATTTTAAAATCTTAACACAGCACTAAATGAATAATGTGACCATCATGTTGCAATCTTTTTCGACATTTAAATTGTATTTGGTTTTTAAATAAATGATCTCTAGTTATAAATACGAATTTTAAAAATTGTGAAATACATTCCGAAAATGAAGTGAAAGTGAAACTTCCGCTCAATTTGTGTTCCCAATTCCACATAAGTGATTTGAAAAGAAAAATTTCATTTTCATTTTGTTTCTAGTGGAATTAAAGTGATTTGATGTGTTCTATAAAACAATTTCACTACAAAAAAAGTAATTGTAAAACGGTATTAGTTAACTGAGTGAAAAACCAAACTTTTTAGAAAATAAAATTATTTTGAATATTAAACGTAAAAAAAAAATCAAACACTGTAAGTAAATGTGATATGTTGTTAATATACGTTTATTTAACTAAAATACTGTTGTTAATATACGTTTATTTAACATGTATCCGGAACAAGAGACCCCATTTTTAACATTCATGGAAAAAAATCTGGTTTGGCCAAAGGTTTTTAGAGGGGCGACAAAACACTTGAAGACCAGTTGTGGAAGGACTTAGCAAGTACATTAAACAGCTTAGGACCTCCAGAAAACGATGCAACTGGTTGGAAAAAGGCTTGGGCTGATTGGAAGGCTACCAAAATTGGCCGAAAATAGAGCAGAGGTAACGGCAACAGTTGGAGGACCCAATAATATCCAACACATATCGTCCAAAGAAGATTCAGTTGCCAAACTTTCTGGCCTTTATACAGCAGTCGAAGGTGTTCCAGCTGCTAAATCATTCGGGACGACTAGCACAGGGTAAACAACCACAAATTCATCTACTGAATTGTCGAACTTAGATGGCACCAGTTCCGCTAATGTAGTAAACATGATTTTACAAAATTTAAATAAAAATGACGAAGGTACTGAAAATATAGAAAATGAGGAAACGCAACCGATGATTTCCCTTTTTGATTTCTCAATTTCTTCGCGACTTCTTTGAAATCTAATTCATTTCGGGCATATGACAGTTTTCAAAACATTACACATATTTGTTAAAATTTTTGACGCTGTACTTCTTTCCACTGCTAGATTGAAGTCTTTTGCGATCATTTGTTGGTAAATTCCTTGTCCGAAGTAGCGTAGTGATGTGCCTAATTGCAAAATAATTGGAATGCTTGTCTTTTTAGCCATTGTTGATAATTCTTCTAAAACCATCATAAATGCATACTTATTTATTCTAAAATACGCAATAAAACTATTTTTTTTATTAATTTTAAGCACTTGCGACTCAGTTTTATTTATTTTCTTACAATTTTTCTGGTAGTTCCAAAGGATTTGAACAGTCACGAAGCCTTTTTCTATTTAGATTTTCCGTTCTTTGTTTTTCTTTTTTAATTAAATACCAGGAAATCACAATTGCGAAACTCATTTTATATTATTTTAAAAATAAGTATTTTTTTGTTTAATTTTTATTTTTGTTAAAAAATGCACTCTTCTTTATTGCAATTTCATTCACTTTAAAGTGATAATTTGGTTTTTCCCGCATTTTTTTATGTTGTTGCTAAGAACAAAATGAAAATGAAATTGTCATGAAAAAAAGATTCACTCGTTTTTCAGAACACAGCGGAATTGAAAATGTGGAATTAAAAACGATTCCACTTTCACTTCGTAGTGGAATATAGAACCCAGGCCATTATGTGCATATTTTTTGCATTCTTAATGATTATTTTTTTATTTTTAATGCATATTTTTGGTTTTTAGTGTATATTTAAATTTAAGTGCATATTGAAAGCGCGTATTTTGCATTTTTTTCTGTATACAATAAAACCTGGTTAAGACGAACTCCGAGGGACCAAAAAAATTAGTTCGTCTTAAGCGGGTTTTTTTTTAACGATAAAAAATATGTATTTATTAAAACAAAAACAAGATTTTTACATAAATAAAAAATAAAATTAGCATTTCATGCATTCACAATTAAAAATTCAATTAAAATTCTTCATTTAAAAAAAAAAAAAATCTGTTATTTTTTTCTGAATGACTGAATTAACGATTTCATTCGTAATAAGTTTTTCTATTACCAAAATATGATTGTCAGCTTCTTCGGCACACGATTTTGTTCGAATATATCACTTGACAAATTTTCAACATCGGCAGGATTAACAATTTCCAATTTTTCTTCACCTGATAAAGTATGTGACGTCAAAACATTAGCATCTATGTATATCTAGAAAGTCATCCACGGATATGAAATTCATATAAGGTTTATCCCATTAAACGGATAAAGAGTGGACTAAACATGGTAATTTGTATGAAAACGAGTTTTTGGAACTGCTTAAAACAGTTCGTAATAACCGAGTTCGTATTAAAAGATGTATTTTATATAAAAATTGTTGCCAAAACGTCGGGACTTTTAAATTAGTTCGTATTAACCGAGGGTTCGTCTTAAGCGAGTTTTACTGTATTTTAGTCGGATATTTTTGTTTATTTACTGCATGAAAGTCGCTGCCCTGATTATGGTTATGTTATTACGTTAATATGACAAACATTTTATGGAAGACCTACGTATAACATCTCTAAGAATAATACTTTTGTGAGAACTAATTGGTGATTTTATTATCATACAACTGTAAATATTTACAAGATCATGAAACTCAATTAATTTTAATTAAACTGGAAAAATTTAAAATTTAATAAAAATTATGCAAAAACATTGGAAAGGCAATTTAATTGAAGTAATTGAGTTTGGGTTAAAATCTTAACACAAATGGGTTTACATTTTCAAATTTGCAAACATTACACTGAGAGAATTATCTGCGTGCTACACACAGACAAATAAAGTGCCAACCGATTGGAAAAGTGTATATTAATGGCAACAACTTATAAATTCAGTTAGTACAACGATAGTTACATTCGATTTATGAATAGTTTGGGTGTTGCAACTAAAATTCACTTGAATTAACCGAACTTCGTTGTGAAAACTAATGTTAAGTTGTGCCAACCGTCTGAAATTCGTAATAGCCGAATTTGAATCGTAGTAAACGAATTTCAGTTGGCAAATAGCAAAATTGTTGTCTGTGTGTAGTAATGAATTATTACATTGAAGCAAAGAAGTTGCACTGGAACTCGTCAATCAAAACTTTTCATTAACCAATGCAAATTATCATACAATTATTGAAAAATGTCATATTATTTATGCACTCAATGAAGAAATTTCGTAAAGCACTACTTTCATAAAAAGTATTAAGTTTTTCGTTAATTTTAAGAAATTTTTCGTTCACTTTGTGGAAAAAATTTTCATTAGTTTGGTAAAAATGTTCATTATTTTTCTTCCACTTAAACTATCCCTGTGTAGCGCGTTTAATCCACGAATTCCCGGGATACCTTTGAGGAAATTTTACTAAATTTTCACTTGCCGATTCCCGGGCTTTCTCATTGTTCTCGGGAAATGAAATGCAACTATTTGTGTTTTTACACACTTTACCTACTGTGATCAAGGTTTTATCTTGGGAATTTAAAAACTATTTGCAAAAAATATTTATTAAGAAAACTTTCGTTGAAACAATAACGACGCAAACTATTTTTCGTTTAAAATTAAATGTGAGAATATTGCTGAAAATCCAATATTTTTATTTTAAATAAATAAAGTCGTTTTTGGAGAAGAATGAGTGTATTTTCTAAAAATCATAACTACATTGTAAATTTTCAATTTTTCTGAATCAGACTGCGCAGTTTCTGGTATTGAAACTACGTCAGTGACACTGTTTTTTTTGAATAATGTAATATTGGTTATGTTTTTATTTGTTCGATTGCGTCTATATGAAATTTTCTGTACAATCACTGACCGTGGTATAGATAAACTGATTTATAAAGCCACATGCACTCGCACTACACGTTAGACAGAGCGCTTTAGCCCACTGATCTATCGTCAGGTAGAGTTTTCTTGTGATTAAAACTAGTTTTATTCAATACACGGTGTTTTTGTTCTTGCATACATAATCTCAGAAGTACAACTCCAACAACACAACAGTTCTATTTTTAGAAACTTGCCTCACTCTAATGTCCACTGTTTTCCCATATGTTGCAAGTGATGCCACATCTATGATATATTCTTAATATATTCGATAGATGGCACTTACGTAGTTAGGGAAGAATTGCCAGAGAGCAAAGTTTGATTTTTGTTTTTATTTTATTAAAAAACTGTGAATTAAATTATTTTGAATTCGAGGGAATTCCTTTGAGTTTTAAAAAATAATTGCCTATTCCCGGAATGTAATTGCGCTGAAACTGATTAATACAGCCCTGGCCGAATGACTTTTTCTATATATAACCAGAGTTTAACTTAACCACAAATATTTTCATATAAATTTTACATTCATAACTATGGTTAAGCCTTAAACTTTGGTTAACTTGACCGGTTTAAGAGTTTCATGCATCCCTTTGGAAAAGTCCACTTAAATTTGATGTTATTTGAATTATTTATCAGGGTAACTGAACGGTGATAACAAAACATACAAAATATTCAGGGTCATTAATTTGGTAGCATTGAACTTGAAAACTGTGTTAAAAAAGAACAATTTTGAATTGGATAATGCTCATATTACAACCATCAGCCAACTAACCAACCATCGGTTATCATTGAAAGCATATAAGACTCACATAAACATAACATAAGGGAAAGCTCTAAAGACTTAATCGCTTAAAGCACTTGATAGTCACAAGTTCTCACCACTCCAAATTAATACGGTCATAACTTCATAAGTTCTTTGTTTATTTATGTAAAACGCTGAAGTTTGGTATAGGAATAAAGGATATAGTTTCGTATATGTCACGTAAATTTGTGTGCAATAAATACAGGGGTTGGCCAAGTTACTTTGGTCATCTAAAATGTATTAAAATACACTTAAATGTTTTACAAATGATCTGATATTTGGGCGAATTAGTTCTAAATATTGTCTAATGCACGATATCGATATTCGGTCTATGCATTCATAATTTTATTTCTTTCGATTTCGTAAATAGATATTTCTCAATACATTTGAACGCCTGTGCGTTCGTTTATATCAAGTAAATCAAAGAAATTTTACCAAAATTTGCAAAATTTTGGGGATTTTGTATTAAAAATTATATGAAATTCTGTTTGTGGGACTGTCCGCAACAGTTCGTCTTAACTGATTGTTCGTCTTAATCGTGTTCGTATTAACAGATGTCTTTGACTTTTAAATTATTTCACAATAACCGAGGATTCGTCTTAAACGGGATTTACTGTAGGAAAATGTGGTTTACCATGAAACGAGTGTGCATTTGCTGTTTATATTTTTTGTCACTTAAGTTATATTTTTTAAAAGCTATTTTCTTTTAAAGTTCGGAATATTCTTTCTTCGCCAGAGAAGACGAATTTGTAGTTTCTGCTTTTTTTATTTGTTTAGATTTTTAATTTTTGAGCGTTCGTGTAAATATTTATTACGATTTTCTAGCTTTAAAAAAAATAGATTTAATTAACTTTGTTGTTTTAAAGTGTTTTTCCAACCTTTTATACTTTTATACTTTTGTTTTTCTCCGGTCATTTTAACTGCAATTTTATTGCGGAACTTAAATTTTTTAATTGTGAAAGGCGTGGTAGAGAAGAATGAGTGTATTTTCTAAAAATCATAACTACATTGTAAATTTTCAATTTTCTGAATCAGGCTACGCAGTTTCTGGTATTGAACCTTCGTCAGTGACCCTGTTTTTTTTGAATAATGTAATATTGGTTATGTTTTTATTTGTTCGATTGCGTCTATATAAAATTTTCTATGCAATCACTGACCGTGGTATAGATAAACTGATTTCTGATGCACTCGCACTATACGTTAGACAGAGCGCTTTAGCGCACTGATCTATCGTCAGGTCGAGTTTTGTTGTGATTAAAACTAGTTTTATTCAATACACGGTGTTTTTGTTCTTGCATACATAATCTCAGAAGTACAACTCCAACAACACAATAGTTCTATTTTTAGAAACTTACCTCACTCTAATGTCCACTGTTTTCCCATATGTTGTAAGTGATGCCACATCTATGATATATTCTTCGTATATTCGATAGATGGCGCTTACGTAGTAAGGGAAGAATTGCCAAAGAGCAAAGTTTGATTTTTGTTTCGAGTTTGAATTTAAACGTCTTTTTCAGACAATGGCAATTAATACTATAATTAATATGCAATTTTATTTAATTTTAATTGTGAAAGGCGTGGTAGAGAAGAATGAGTGTATTTTCTAAAAATCATAACTACATTGTAAATTTTCAATTTTCTATAAAACCATTAAAAACGTGTGCATTCACGTCGACAATTTTTAAAATAGAGATAGCGGAAATTAAACTTAATGACAGTTGACAGTTTTTAAAAATTCATGAAACAACAGGCCACATTATGGAACATTCCCTTATACCATTTTAGAATTGGTCATAACATCTGTTTCTCAAAGATTTGTATTGGTAAAACAATTACTGAAACTTTAAAAGTAATATTTTTGGGATCAAGTCTTTACAGTTTTCCCTTTATATACCAAATTACTTTACATGAGAATGCTACATATTAATTGGAAAAATAAACAGAAACAAAATTAATAAAACATGAGGAAAAGGGGGATAAAATTTCTTTCAAAAATTTTCGGTTTTTTTATTCATTCATCCATGTGCTAAAAAATTAACAGACATTAATTTTTTTTCCAAATTTGTTTACTTAAAAATTTTATTTACTAAAGAAAACTAAATATTTAGGTTTTTTTTGTTTTTTTTTTTTATTTTGGCCAATGTTAAAATGTTTGTTTATAAATGTTAATAATTCAATTGAATACGAACAACAAAAAAAATTTAGTGATCGACAACAAAAAATTTTTTCAATAAAATCAGGTGAGGCGTTGATGAACTAAGCTACACAGAAAAAAATTATTGTCAATAAAATTGCAATTAATTTGATTTCAAACTCACTTTTAATTTAAATTTTAATAATATCTACTATTAAATGTTTAACTGAAAATGAATTTTTTCCACACAAATGTCCAGTTTTTAAAACCCATAATGACAACAAATTGAAAAAAGAATTGCCAAAATTATAAAAATAACACCAAAACAAAAAAAAACATAGCCAAAATTGAAAACCAAAAATCGATTAAATTAAAAACATCCCCAAAATTTGAATAAAAAAACACAAATCCCTTAAAAAAAAAAAAAATTGTCAAAACAGAAAACATCGTCAAAATTAAAAAAAAAAAACTGGGAAGTGTGGGTACTATCTTCAAAAATTTAAATGGGTATGCAAGAAGAGACTCCTATTGGTATATTTTCCATTTTTAATTCCAAACATCTCTGTCAATGCATTCAATTGAGAACAAAAGTTAGGTTAGGAGATGAAATCCTAAATATGTATCAAATCCAAAGAAAATTTATGATTACGTTAAGTTGTAAATATATGCTCTTAATATAATTAAAATGGCTTTTTTCATCAATATTAGCGAAAATGTTTGCTAAATAAAAGAGTTAAATTATATGTGTTCTAAAAACGAATATTTACATGTAAAATATTGATTTTTAGAATATATTAAAAGTACCTCTTTATTAAACACTTTTTGTTAAATAATAACATTAATTACTAGATATGGGAAAGGGTAATTACTAGAGTTTGTCAGGGGAATTTTCGGGACAGATGCATACATTTTTACAGTTTTTTGAGGGCAGAAAATGTTGCATTTTTTGCCTTTTATAAGGCAACATTTTCAGAAAGAAACACGGCACCCTCTCAGAGTGTTTACCTTATTTTAGAAAAGAACACAGAAAGGTAATTTGAGTGCATAGTGCAAAAAAAAATGTGAAATTTTTGCCAGAAAAGAAAACGCCATTAGTTTTTCATTATTATATATGAAAATTAATTTTGTAATTAACCACCTACAAGTTCACCAGTTTTAATTATTTCCTTGAAAATTACAGAAGACTTCTGTTGAAATATCGGAAGAATTAATAAATAAACAAATAAAAATCAAAACTTTTGTTTATTTATTTAAAATAATTTATTCACATGACCTGAAGCCGACAATAAATCAAAAAACTATTAATTTTTTTGTCAAAATATTTCCAATTAATTGCCTCTTTCTAAAGAATTAACACTTATTTAAGACAATTGTTCATTAAGCGTTTATATAAGCTAAAACTGTAAAAAAAATAGGTAAAAACTTACATAAAACATGAAGCAATGATTTAAATTTAAAGTTTTGTGCATAAAATATGAGCCATAAATATGAACATAATTCTTGTTATTTAATTCCATCAAAACAAAAGCAGATCAATTGCTTGCGAAAAGTTTAACATGCAAAACCGATAAATTTTAAACACATTTTTCTCGAAATCTGTACCATTGATCAAACAATTAAATACACCATTGAAATCAGCATGTCTGAAATATATATAATTGATGGCCAGATCTTTATTAATTTTTAAAAATTTACATTTTGTCCTCCTGTGTTATTTTTCTAGTTTTAACATATTTTTTTTTTTAAGTTTACAATTTTTTTACACTGAAATTGTTTTTAACAAACTCTAAGATTTAACAATCTAACGGGCAAACTTTTGCAATGCAATTCATACCGTGTGCTCGTCTCGAAAAATAAACTAAAAGTTATTCTACAAACATTTTTATCGTGGCCACTTTAGGCGATATTAGCCAAAACAGGTTTAAGGTGTGTCTTGAAAAATAACGCATATAAAGTTTTGAACAAAAGTTATTGCTCTTACCAAGATATAACTACAATCCAAAATTTATTTTTTTTTGTGCTACTATTTAAGAAGATATGCCGAAATTATTACCTAAACTTCAATATATATTATTCAAACTTTAATGCTTTGCTACTAATGCCGAATGTATTCTTTCAGACAAATTTTATAAAAAATCCGTCAATTAGTTTTTAAGTTAAGGCCAAGTCCGTTAGAGGTATCCTAAAAAAATCTTAACTGTCTTTGAACCAAAGTAAGGACTTATTATTAAAGATAGTGCTTCAATCTAATTTAGATTTCATTATCAAGAGTTTATTTTCAACTTAAATTTGTTTTTCAGATTTTTAAAAACTATGTTTTTTCAAAAATAAATATTTTACGAAATTTTAATTTTGAAACTTTCTCGCTTCCAAACAGTGCACCGGACACGAACAATTTCTTTGCAAAACATTTGGCAAATTTAGTTTTCTATCGGAATATATTAATTTTAAAGTATATAACACTCATTCGACGTATTTGTGGTCAATTTTATGAAGGCTGCCCTGAGTTAGCCTTACCCGTTATATGTCTATAAAGTCAACTTCTCTCAGACTTAGAAAAACTTAAAATTCAGAGGAAAACCTCAGATGTATAATGGGGACTTATTTATATGAAATGTCTCAGGACATTTCGCATATAAAAAATATGGATTTAATATGACACAATTTAATAATTTATTTTTCGAGCGCGATCCCGGAAATTTCGAAAAAAAAATTTCACTATCCCGGGAAATGAAAAAGTGCAGAATTTTGCATTCCCTAGTGACTATGGAAGTGCCCATATAGGGGTTTTTTAATTTTGTCGCTTTTTTCAAATTTTGACGATTTTTTAAAGTTTGTAAATTTTTTTAAATTTTGGCATTTTTTAACTGTGGCCATTATTTTAAATTTAAGCGTTTTTTTAATTCTATCGAATTTTTTTCAAATTTTTTTTCCAACTTTCGTCAATTTTTCGCCATGGACATAACTGTTATAAGTTTTATGATAAAACAACTTAATTTATAACTTTTTTTCTCTTACGCGTAATTATTACTTTACAATTATTTTTTTTTTAATTGTTTAATAATAGTTACGAGTAAAAAATAAAATACAAATTGTGGCACTCTAGTCGATTTTAGTCGCAAAATTATGCATGTGTTGGTGTTAATTTTAATAGAAAAATTTTATTTTAAGTGAATTGATCCGTTCAAATCGCTCCTAATACAGTTTTAACCATAAGTCAAAATAACTATTGTCGATATTAATTGCAAGATAGGAATTATATTTAAGAAATATTTTTTTACGTTGCTTATTAATAGTTAAAAAATCAATTTTTAAAATAATTATCAAATATGATAAAATTTATTTCGGGTCCTTGTTTTTAGCACTTTTAATTAAAGTTTTAATAGTATTTACTAAAAACTTGTTTTAAATTAAAAGCAATGTTCAATTATATTTTTAATAGTTATGATTAAAATCTTAATTGCAACTAAACCTAATAAATAGTTACAAATTGTTATAATTGATACTACAATTTCCTTTTTATGACCGTATGCAATTAAACTTTTAATTGAATTAACATATAATTTAATTGGAACACAATTTTAGTTTTTTCTGTGTACCAACCAATCTAGTAGACATGAACGATATATTTAATTTTATAAGAAATGCTGACGCATTTTTTTGGCGTATTGTTAAACAAAATTGCTGAATCATAGCAAAAACTAAAATAAATGTTGTTCTTTTATTAATTGAATATGTATTAAATTTTTTATTTTTTTTGGTTCAAACTTTTAAAAAGTTTTTACTAAAAAGTGCATTTTTAAGGTTTTTTTTTCTGATACAATATTTTGAGTGTAGTAAATTTTTTAATAGTACAATATTTGTACAAAACTTAAATTTACCTATCCAATCTTGATTGACATTTCAAGATATAAACTTTTATCTGTCTGTCCAGTTAAGGCGCCCATAGCTCGTCTGGTAACTTTGTAATTGAATACCAAAATTGAGGGTTATTTTTAAATTAAAAGCATTAATTTACTTTCAATTCATTCAAAATTCATGAATAAACATATTCTTGTTCTTGCAAAGCACACTCATGATTTTCACTTTAATAAAAATATTTTTAAATAAAATTTTCTTCAATAAAAAAAAAAAAAAAAAACGTGTAGTTAATGAATTTATTATTTTCTTTCATTTGTGATATATTGAGCTTCCTCCTTTAATTTTCTGCGAACAAATTTCAATTCTCTAAGTTTTGATTCAAAGAAACATTATAATCGCACGTACATACCGTTTTAAGAATTAAATTTAAATATTTTAGTTTTTTTTAAGAACAAAACGTGTTGAGTGGTAGAATACATTGTATTTTGCTCTCCAAAGACGAATGATTTGATCTTATTTCATAAACAATTTCATTTATAAACTATTGAAATTGAAATCTTTAGCATCGGAAGTTTATTGCAATTTTTTGCTGTTTGTTGTTTTAATATTGTTTGAAGAACAATTTGAGTAATTTGAACTAGTTTTGAAAGTTCAATTTTTCAAAAAATATTGATAAAATAATAAATCAAATATTTCGTTAGTTGTTTTTAATAAAATAACTTTAAGTTCATTCACAATTTGTCAGTTGATCTTTTTTTTTAGAAAATTTTTTATTTTAAATTTGACATTTTTTTAGGGTTCGGGTCGAAATCCTGTGTATAACAAAATCTTGTTTTCAAAATCCTGTTTCCAAAATCCTGTTTTTTGTAATACTGTTTTACAAAATACTGCGTTTCATAATATTGTTTTACAAAATACTGTATAACACAATACTGTTTTGCAAAATCCTGTTTTACTGGGCGGCGAAAGTTTTTGTAAAAATAAAGCAAAAAAGCGTGCGCTTTAAAATTTTTTTGACCAGTATTTTGTCTAAACAGTATTTTGCATAACAGTATTATATACGTGTCCCGTTTTTTTAGTTTAGCATTTTTTAATTGTATTATAACAGTTAATAATAACTGCAATTGTTAATTAGTTTAATTGCAATCACGTAATTTTTAGTAAATTTTACCGATATAATTCTTTGGGGGTAGTTATATGCGCATAAGCTGTGCAATTAAAAAAAATGCTAAAATATAAACGCAACGTTTACATTATTCTTGATTTCGTTTTTTATTTGAAAATTTAAATTTTAAAAAATTTGAGTTACATTTTTTAGATTTTAAGGTCAAACTTGAATTGCCATAACGCCTGATCTTAAGAGCTAAAATACACTTTTTTTAGTACTTTTTACTATCATAAATTTTAAAACACATTAGGAAATAATCTGATAAACTTAGCTCATTATAATATCTTTAAAAAGCAGAACTTTTATAAAATGAAATTAGGAATTCGAGATCTTTTTGTAAAATACATATATCAATAGGCTTTAAAACAGGGGTGCCCACGGCCTATGCGCTTGGTACTCAATTGGTTTTGTAAAAACACTTAGCTATAGGCTGTGTGTTTTAATACACATATAGAGCGCTCAGCACTAGCAATACGAAATACACAAACAACTTTGTCTTATTAGTTTTTTTGTCGTTCTTTACTTTATACACGCAAGCGCAAAGCAACAACACTTTCGTATGCTATGCTGCCCTGCAGTCAGACTGGGACCAAATGTCTCCTTGTCTACACTCATGTTACTAGTGACAACGGAAGTAGCTAAAATGTTTCCAATTTTTCTTATAAGCGTCAATATAAAAAATACAGAGACAATAGATGTGGTATATATCTAGTGTACGCGTCAATATACAAAAGATAGAGACAACAGATGTAGTATATATCTAGTGACATTGTCAACAAACGCGTCAATATCCTGAAAGAAATGTCTATAGTAACATTGTATTGACTCGCTTTAGACACCAGTACTATTGACTAATTGTACACCATATAATGTTCTCTCCTGTTGACATTTTGCATATGTTTGTTCTTGTTTTTTATTCTACTGCGCAATAGCTTTTCGTTATTTCATCAGTGTTATTAAGCCGGTTTGCTGAAAAACAACGTGCGCGTGATCATTAAAAAATTTTTAGTAAGAATTAAAAAAATAAAATTATTTTGTTTAAAAATATAAAAAATATCGACTGAGTTTTCGGTAAAAACGACTACGTGATTACTGCAATGTGTTCACAGCATTAATAGGTAAACTATTTAACATAATTTCTCAAATATTTTTAATAAAACAAACCTTATCCAATAATTAGATATAATATCAACAATCAACGATTTGACAGACAAGACTTTGAGAACAGCTGTTCAAAGGCAAAAGAAAAAGTTTTTTAAGCAAAGCAGTCGCAAAAAGTTAAAAGCAATTCCCAAAAAAAGAAAATGAAGACACAACCTTGGCTTTTGTCGAAGAGTAATTTTTTACGAATTGCAATTAATATAGTTGTGAACTGTTTTGATATACATATATGTTTAGTTTATATAAGTGTTATAGTTTATATAAGTATATAAATTTTTTGTTATTAAATATACTTCTCATTAAAACGAAAAAGTCTGTTTTAACTTATTTGGCAAGGAAGTGTACAAATATTTTAGACAAAAGTACAAAAAGACATTAGTGACAAAGTCGCTAGTGTGACACCAGAATTTTACTATTGACATTCCCTACAGCTTTGTTCCATAATTTATAGAAACGTACTAGTAAATTCCTGGTTTGAATGTCTCCATATGGTCCCATAAGAACTAACCAGTCAATATCTAGTCAATTGTTGTAATGTTACTAGTGGATTTTCAATGACACGCACATGTTAAATGTCAATAGCACCACGCCTTGTATGGGGTATAATAAGACAGTAGTACTGGCGACAAAGTCAATAGCGAGTCAATGTAATTTTACTATCTACATTTCCTACAGGGTGGTAAACATTGAAATATTTTTTTCTTTTTTCTTTGTATGGATTGGTTTTTTCAACAAAAAATATTGAATAAAAATTAGTTTTTCTTTAAATGTATTGGTGTTTGCTCTTCCATAAGGAACTTTTGGGCACTCCTACTTTAAAAGAAACCACATTTAAATAAAAATCTAAGATATTTCTATAGGTGTTTAAGGCCGACCATTTCACTAGCGACTTTTTGTTGGTGGATACATTTCTATTTTGACTTTAGATTTTTGGGAGGGGTCCTTAAATTAGAAATAAAAAGGGCCCCCTCCAACTCACCAACAAATGGGTCCAAAAATTGATTTGTTTAAACTACTTAACCCATTTTTACCACTAAAACATTTGAATAACCAAAAATGCTTTGATTTTGTTCTGGCCAAACTTTGAAATTCTAGGTTTGCTAGTTTAGGAGCTACAACAAACGTCCATTTTTCGGAGCCAAGGGCTGATTAAAAAAATCGTACTTTGTTAATAAACATTGCGACTATTTTGCAGTGATGACCAGTATATGCAATGTATAATGAACCAAAAAATAATGTTTAATTACATTATCAAATTTTTTATATTTTTTTTTTTAAATGTGTACACTGTAGTTGTACACTACAGGCAGTGAAAGGTTAAGTTAAATCAAAATACCAACTGAGAAAAAAAAAACAAACGGATCATCGCTTGCAAGGCATTTTAACATGTTTGAAGCCCTACATCTTTCACCACCTTTCATCTATCCACTATCCCCTTTCCAAAGAAAGCAACACGTTAATTAATAGGAAGAATTTCCTGAGTGTTGCTTCTCTTTAAAAAAAATAAAAAAATCCATAAAATAGGTGGTCTAAAAAAAGATTTCACAAAAAAAAAAAAAAATTAAAAAGTTTATTTATTATTTGTTGGTCCTGGCGGGAGTCGAAACCAGGCATTGTGGCTAAAATTGGACTCTTTATTAGCAGATTTGTCCATAGCCCACAGTTTTAAACGAATTTGAAAAAAAAACAATATTTAAAAAATAGCTGATTAAGTTTCTGATCGATTCCTCATGGCCTAACTTTAAGTAATTTATTTTATATTTAAATAAATCTTCAAAATCTGCGAAGTTTTTGTTGTTGTTAATATTTCTGCTTTAACAAATTTTCAATGAAGTTGAGAATCACAGTCCGCTACATTTAGGTGACCTAACTTTTAGAAGAACTAAATTTGAGTTGACAGTCGTAGTTAAAAAGGTCTTAATGGAGACAGAGTAAAATTTTTGTTTCCATTTTGCTCTATTTCGCTTTGTTTCCGAGATATAGCCTATTTTATGATTATAAAACAAGCAGAAATATGAAAAAATAAAACCATCTATAAGTGAGACTGATAGCAAAGACACAAAAAAATAATGGTTGCCGAAATTTGTAAATTTCAGGAATTACTAAATTCTAGGTCAAAAAATTAGTTTAAATACGAATGAAATTTGTTCTTGAGGTAAAACTAAGAGTTTTAGCTTAATAACTGATTTAAACGATAACAAAAAAAAATTATATCAACTGCATTTTAACACGTTTAACAGACTATTGAACTAACTTTTTAAATTCATGATAATGATTTTCAACTTTATCTGTTAAGGGCACGTCAATGAAACTTACCCCGAACTGTGCATAATCACAATATCTACGAACCATTGGTATAAATTTTTTTCCATGAAGGGCCGTCAGTGCCTGGTACTAAAACATC
This sequence comes from Delia radicum, assembly GCA_021234595.1. Lineage (NCBI taxonomy): Eukaryota > Metazoa > Arthropoda > Insecta > Diptera > Anthomyiidae > Delia > Delia radicum. The sequence goes on from CM037852.1 coordinate 156,926,159, forward strand.
AAAAGTTTTAAAAATTGGTGCAATTTTCGACTACCATGTATTTATTTGTTTGATGATATCACAATTTAATTTATCTCTCAAGTATTGGGAGTTAAAAAAAAACTTCAGAAATATTTAAAATTTTTCAGGATTGCGTAACGACCACATATTTGCGTAACGACCATAAATTTTGCACACCTAAGAGTTAATTAAAGTATTGTTAATCCTAACATATAACCCGTTTTTTTTTTTTTTAATAAAAAAATTGCGAAAATTACAAATTTAAAGCAATAAAACAACTACAATTTGTTGTTGTTTCGCGTATGTTTTTTCAACCACGTAAAGTGAATGATTTACCCGGTGTATGTCAAAATGATGTCAATTGCACTGTAGTCGAGTGCTAAGAAATTTTATAGTTTTGTTCAAAGACAATACATTTTAACACAACATTAATTTATGAAGTTTTTTATTGCTAAATTCAAATGAAAACTAAATGTAAAGTTTAATGTCAGGCATCATTGCAAGAGCCGATTGCATATTAACAATATCTTGATATTGCAATAACATTAAAATTAAGTGTCTTTAAGTGAAATTTATTAAGCTGAAAGAATTTTGACAATTGCTCCCTTTATTTGTATGCCATGTGAAGACGCGGGATTATACTACAAGCTTTAAAGACAACTAAGTCCTAAAATAATACCAATAATGGTTGTAAATTTAATAAACCTTTGATCAAGGACAACAAGATAATTTCTAAAAAAATGAGCTAAATGGCTAAACTCTACAAATCTCCGCTTTTTAGTCAAAGTTTCGCGTCCAGCTACAAAATGTATAAAATATGATTAAAAAAATAAAACTATATAGCCGCCGCCCACACTTTTTCTATATTTTGGCGGCTAAGGGCGCCACCGACAGTTTTTGCCTCGAGCCGCTGCCACCGACGTTTTGCAACGGCTTTCATCTCTGATCCTGATACCATCTACTGACATGATTATACTAAAATTAAAGATAATTTTGTGTAGAATTATATTCCCAAAAAAAAATTATGATCTTGCGATAAAATTTCGAAAAATTAAGCAAGACATACGAGAATAAATGGCGTGAATGATGTAAATAGAAAAATACAATCGACACAGTGTTGGCAAAGAGTCGGCGATGGTCGGTTATGCGTTGGCAGAACGTAGGATAAATAATCTTGACAGTATTGTTCTGTTACCCCGATTGCTAACAGTGGCCAACCGTTGTTATGCCACCGTGGGCATAACGTTGTAAGTTCAAACAATTTGGTGCTTTTAAAAATTTTAAATAAATAAATTTTTCTGCAAATCAATATATATCTTCTCGATATATAAATTTCGTATCAACCCAATAATTTTTTAAAGAATTATAACCTTTGTAGAAAAAGGATGTAATAGTCCTTGCTAAAATTGAAATGAAAACTGGTACAAATATTACTGATTCCATTTCAAAAATATTAACCCATTTTCGAATCATTGTAAGGAGCTTTTATTCAAAATTTACAAAATTCAGAATATATGGAATTTTAGAATATCCTTTCCATTATTTTATATTAAAAAAAAAATATTTTATTTTATATTAAAAATGACAAAATAAAAAAAAAATATGGCAAAGGATTTAATGCCTTTTTAGAAAAAAGGATATATAACAGCTATACAAGTCCTTGCTGCGATGGAAATTAAAGTTGGCACAAATATTACTGATTCCCTTTTGAGAACAATGACCGATTTTTAAAACATTGTAAGAATATTCAAAATTAACAAAATTCAGAATTTTTATGTTTGACAAAATTAAAAAAAAAAACGTGTAACAAGCGGATGTTTTTTTTTTTTTTTGTGAAAAGGGATATATGACAGCTATACGAGTCCTTGCTACTATCAAAATATAAATTGGCGCATACAATACCTACTTTATTCCAAGAACTATAACCAATTTTTACGACATATTAAGGAGAATTGCAGCTTTTATTCAAAATTCATAATTGTTTGCGTATCCTTGCTCCGATTTTCACAAAAATTATGTTTTTTTTCTAATTTCGACAAAAGAAACCAGCGTGCCAATTTCCATGCAAATACGAAAACTCCTATTTTTGTCCATTCCTTATATGATGAATTTCATATCAAAACCGATATGCGTTGAACCCGACCCTCTCAGAATTTGATGAAATTTTGCATACAGCTACATTTTACCTATACAAACACAACCTCATATTTAGAAATTGCATTTTTGAAAATATGTGGGCGTGGCAAGGTATCGAAGTTTTTGAAAAATGACGATAATATGTACTTTCAAGCTATGATTACTACGGAATGGGTGAACCGATTTTAAAGATCTTGGTATCATTAGAAAGGTATTAGCTTTCGAAAACATACACTGTAAAAATTTTATATTACACTGAAAATTTGGTTTTGGCAAAAATAAAACTTTAAACTGGGAAAACACTTCAAAGGCCAAGTGATTTTTTTCCAAAAAAAAATTTTTTTAGAAAGGTCTCTTTAATATATGTATATAACATATCTAAAAACTAAAATGGCGTAAAATGTAGCTATATGCAAAATTTCATCAAATTCTGAAAGGGTCGGGTTCAAAATGTGCCTTTTTTATAGGTTTTGATATGAAATTCATCATATGGGGACATAGCCCTGTACCACGCCTCTCACAGTAACTTTATTATTTCCTCAAATGTTTCGTTAACATTTTTACAGAAAAATGTTCACACTGATCGATAAATTTAAAAAGTGGGTAAAACCACCAGTGTTAGTTTCCAGAGAATCCTGGGATGCAATTTCCCGCTAAAAATAAAAATTGTTATAGACCAGCTAAATTTTAATTGTTTCTCTATGATTTTCGGTTGTTTTTTAAATATTGCGATGGTTTAAATTTGAAGTAAAATATTTCAAAGCAATTAAATGTTTTCAACAACTATTAAAAACTAAAATTTTAAACATTTCCTTTGACTGCAGCATCCTTTTAGTCTTTAATGTATAAACTTCCATTGAATAAAGTTTAAAATCAAAAACAAAGAAAAACCTTTGTTTAAAATATACAGTTTTTTTAATGGTCTATAAGAATTTAATGGCAATTTAATGAATTTTTATGTTGACAGCAAAAATACTGCATAACATTAATGCTTTCCTTCATTCTTTTTTTTAAGATAAACATTTTGTCTGTTCAAATTTAAAATATTTTCTTTGTATGCAAAATAATGTCATCAAAATGAACTTTTGTTTAGATGTCTACCAGAAAAAAATTATTTTAAACATTTGGTAGCAATATGGTTGATTGAAAACTTCTAAAAAAAAAAATGAAATTTATGTCTTTTTATATTTACAGGGAATTCAACAGAGGACATATGCGTTGAAGACAAGTACAAAATTATTTAAAGATTTAAATTTATTGACACAAGATGAAAAATTTCGTAATGCAACCACAATATATCCGGTCACAACAACTGATGATTTTTATAGGTTACATGCATATTTTTCAAAGGTAAGTTTTTGATTGAGCGGTAGTGCGATTAATTTTTCTTTTAAAGGCAGTTATTTCAAAGAATGAATATTTTATATACACTAAGACCTGCTAATTTATCTCAAATTAACCAAAGTTTAGCTCTTAACGATAGTTATGAATAGGGCTGAGATTTTCATGCACAAAAAAAATCGAAAATATGCTCTTAAAATATGCACTAACAAATCCAAAATATGCACTAAAAAATAAAAAATATGCACTAAAAACTTAAAAAATTTCAATAAAAAATCGCTTTTTTTTATTTTATTAAAAAGAAAAAAAAAATGGCTACTGTTATTCAAAGGTACAATATTTTTTAAAAACTTTGTCTGTTCGGACGCAAAACACTTTTGTACATGAAAAATTATCTCTCAACGTCAACCGAAGTTATAGGAGCATACTTGAAGGATGCCAATTCATTAGGACAATATTAATTTTCAAATTCACATCCCACATTTGATTCCAGATCAAAAAAATTTGAAATATGTTTTATTATTGAAAATCCTTAATTTTTTTTTGCAAAATGTAATAATCTCGATGTATATAAAAACAAAAAACTAATATAACTGTAAAAAATATTACTTGAGCCAGAGTACAAACTAAAAATTTTTTATATAAATAGAACATTTTTAGTCTTCAAAGTTTAGTAACGTCATGATGCTTGTTAGGAAAAGACCTAACCACGTGGTTGATTACTAAGAAGACAAGAATGGAGCAAAATTGATTATTAATAGGTTTTTTGTTAAAGTTCTGCCTATTATATAGGCTCTAGCTTTTCTAAAACTTCGGGTTCTGATGAGATCTTTAGCCAGATCGAAATACTAGTATCAACCTAGCTAATATGTTTGATTTGCTTTATTTTTGTAAATATACGGAGGTTGAAAGCTCGTTATAAATTGAAAATGTTTTGAATTTTTTTTCTTATTTTTCCCCATCTTGTTAATACTGGCTGCGGTGGAAGGGTAACCAACGGATACATTTAATTAAAAATTGCAACTCGTGAAGGAGCCTTTAAAAATATGTTTTCCCGTATGAAACCAATAAATCAATATTATCGAATTGGCTTCTAATTTACTCTGCAACGCGGAGTAACCCATGTGCCAAGCAAGTAACATGTAACTGTTTTGGATAAAATATTTTAAGCCCATTGGTAGATTTAACCATGTACGGAGCTGCATCGGTTAAAAATAGAAGGATCTGCTTTTTGTCAAAATCTTGACCAACAAATTTATTGAGTCATTGAAAGCACGAGCTATCGTAGCATGGTTGGCATTTTTCAATTCCATAGCGTTAAGCAAGAATTTATTTTTGCAAACTTCTTCATCTTTATCGAAAACTCCAACAATAACATTTGCAACGTAACGCCCTTCTATATCCGTTGTTTCATCCATCGACACCCATAAATATTTTCTTTTCAAAAAAGAACAGATTTTTTCTAGTTGGGAGTTATATATTTTGTCCACATAATTTTTTCTAAGAGTAAACTGGCAAGGGATACTCTCGATCATATATGTTTTAAAGAAATTTCTTAAATTTTCGTTACTTAATTTGTTTAAGGGTATGTCAGCGGAAATAAATGCTTCATATAAGTCCACACAAAACTTATTTGTTGTCTCTGTATTTTTAAGCAACGATTGGGAATACTTTTGTAACACGCTCGAGCAGCTCCTTGTGTTTTTGACTTTTTAAGTGTTGCTCAACCAAAAACTTTCTTTCGTGACTCACGGATTTATTAGCGACATTAAGTTATTTAGTATATGCGTCTCTTTATAATATAAAATTGTATTTTAAGAAGAGCTCCAAAAGAATTTATTTATTGATTTTAAAATGTTTTTTTGAAGAATTTTTTTTTTGTGTATTTGGAAATTTTTCTGAAGAACTTTTTTTTTTTTGTTAATATGTATATTTTTTAAAAAATCTTTTAAAAATGCCAAAATATGCAAAAATATGCATTTATAAATTGAAAATATGCAAAAAAATATGCATTTAAAACCAAAATATGAAAAAAAAAGCATTTTCACACCGAAATATGCAAAAATATGCAAAAACAAATCGATGCCATTTTAAAGCAAATTTATTGATTCGGAAAGATAATTGATCGATATCGTTCTTAGATTATCGACAAAAAACATGCATTTGCATGGAAATCGCAGCCCTAGTTATGAATGTCAAATTTATATGAAAATATCTATGGTTAAAGTTAAACTCGGGTTATTTTTAGAAAAGTTACCTGTACAAATAGCAGAAAAAATTGCTTAAATTAGCAAATGTTTTTGTTAAATATTATTAAGGTAAATATTAGTAAGGTTTAGTTAATTGATAATAGCAATTTACTCTGCTAAAATCGGCAAAATCGTTTGCTAAATATTTGTAGGCAAAAAACAGCAAACAAAAACTTTAATAATGAAAATGATTCCAGTTCGATTTATTTTTGATCAATGGTGATAATCTTTAACTTCGAGCTCATAATATACACTTAGAAAATTATGTTGGTAAAGACGACAGCAATTGTAGTCAAAAACAAATGAAATTTCATTTAAAAAAAGGACGACTTACATTTCATTAAATTCCACTAACATTGTCATTTGTTTTTTAATGTTCAAAAAATGACTAACAATTGTAGTAAAACTGAACCACATGGTAGTAAAAAATAAACAAACATTTATTTATTTTTATTTTTTTAAATAACAAAAAACAACTGTAAAAAATGAATGTAAAATCATAAAACAGCCATTTGATGTGAGTTGTTTTTTTAAATGAACTACAAGCTTATTTAAAAAATTTATTTGTTCTACAAATGACTTACATTTACATTAAAAATAATGAAACTGTATTACAACCCAAACAACTACATATTTTTAAAGCAGAAGTTTCCTGAGTGTATGAGTTCTCATTTAGTGAGAAAACTAGTTTATATGAATGTTTGATGTTTTGCAAGGGATTCAAAACGTTTTCTGATGATGGGAACCTAGAAAATTCCCGAAATAGATCTATCAACACATTCCTGAAAGGGTCAAATAATAAATTTGAAAACAAAAAAACTCTAGATTATTTGTTAGGACAACATCATAATATAGAAATATAGAGTATGGCCTCGAACTTTAATAGTTTTTATTTTCATTTTCATTGCACAATTAAAGGTCGAAAAAACGTAATTTTTATTTTTAATAAAAATAAAAATATCAAAAATATTTTTGCCAGTATATTTTGCAAAAATCAATAGAAATAAAAATTATAGACTGCGGATTTCAGAAGGGCAGATTTTTTTTCGCATAAAGAAAATTTAAAAAGAACATTGAAAATGCCACATTTTTATTTATTTGTCTATCAAGATTTAGCAATTTTTTGTTGATTTTAACAGATTAATGTACTAATTTCAATTAACTAAAATTTAGCTCAAATATATCTAAATTTTTGTAGATTAATTTTTCCTATTTTTATCTAATTAGTTTCTGCTCTTCTTATCTGATGAATATTTAGCAAAAAAAATCTGATAATTTTACCAATTCTTCCTGTAACGTCGTTTTGAACAAATTTTTAGTAGATTTAGCAAACATTTTTACTGAAATTCTTTTCATTAGTGTACCTACCCAGCCAGAAAAATACGAACGGCAAAGTGCTGGTAAAGCACCTTTGAAGGTGGTACCAGCTTTGGGAGACCACTGGATTTAAAATTTTCAGTACTTTGCCAAACCCATAATTAGAACACGAGGCTGAGCTTAGCCAGAATTGGCAAAGCGCTGAATAAACGAAATTTCCAAAGTTGGCGAAACCCTGGCAAAACCTAATAATATGTGATTCGGGCCGGGATTCGAACCCTGACAGCTGAGAGCTCTACCCACTGAGCTAGCGCATCATATGTATAATGGTTGATATCTTAAAACGTAAATAAATGATAACAGCTGGATAACCGCTGGGTGTGCTACGTTTATTGGATGTAACTTGCCAACGCTCGAAAATAAAAAAAAAAAGTTGGTGTAGAAAAGATGTTTCCGAACATTACAATTTTTCTTATCAAAGTGTCGTAAATTTTTTTTAAACCAATGCTTTACAAACACTTTTTACTAACGTTGACAAAGCGTTCTAAAACAGGGCTCTGCCAGTGCATTAATTTTTTATGGTTGTAATTTTTACAAATAAAGTACTGTCAAAGCACATTTAACGTTGGGAAAGAATTCTAAATCAGTGCTTTTCTACTGCTTTAATTTCAATTACTGCCAAAGTGCTTTGCTAGTGCTTGATTTTTTTGACCACCGGCAATTTCTGGGTGGGTACTTTACATCTTACAATACAATTATTTTTAAATTGTAAATTTAAATAACATTTTTTAAATAGTATCTGCATATTAAAACCTTCCTGAGTAAAAATTATTTTTATATGGCCATAAATGATTTTATACAATACGGCGGGTCGATTTACAAATCGCTCAACGTTCAAGGAAAATCGTATTCGAGGGATCAAAATAAGAAACTTTGCCGAAGGAACCATACCTCTAAAACGAATTCTGATGTCCCGACTTTTGACCCGTAGGGTGAAATTTTAAAAAATCCCACTTTGACCCATTTAGAGTGCCCCAATCGAATCTAACCCAATCGAATATATTTATACTCTATTTCTTCCGGAGAAGAAATAGAGACCCTAATCTTGGAAAGACTCCTCCTACTTTCTGAAATATCTCTATCCCAAGATTTGTACATTTTGCAAAAAAAACACGGCTAAAAAGGCCCTCTTTTAACTTAAATTTTAACCCCTAGAATGATGATTTATGCACTAATCTGCTAGCGCGTCTCCCGTAGAAGTATCTCCCATAATCTTGGAGAGATTCCTCCTACTTTCTGAAATATCAAAGTAGGCTTTTTCAAAATTTGACCCTATGGGTCAAAAGTCGGGACATCAGAATTCGTTTTAGAGGTATGGTTCCTTCGGCAAAGTTTCTTATTTTGATCCCTAGAATACGATTTTCCTTGAACGTTGAGCGATTTTTTTGCCTCCAAATCGACAATCATATCTCGTCTAGTATTGCCAGGCACGTAGCTAGGGGCTCTAAAGTCATTTCATAAGAAATTTGTGTGTCTTTGCCTTAAAAAATAATCAAAAAATTTATTGAGACAATGCAAACTAAAAATTTGATATTTCTACACAGAAAAAACAAAAAATTGAGTTTTAATTAAAATATTTGTTGATTCACTCAAAAGTTTAATTGAATTCAGTCCTATTGAGGAAATTGTAGTAACAATTAAAATAATTTGTAACTATTAGTTAATGTCATTTTCAATTACAGTTTTATTCATATCTATTAAAAATTTAATTGAATATTGTTTTTTATTTAAAACAAATTTTAAGTAGAAACTAATATAATCATATAAAACTGTATTTGATGTTACATATGGCAAAGCTTAAAATGATAACTTTTTAAAATCTTTAATAATTATATAAAAACATTTTTACCTGGGATTTTTAAAATTTAAAAAAAAATGTAACTCCTTATTAATCTCAAAAAAAAAAACTTTTTCTTAAATTGTCTTTATCTTAGTATCATTTAGAAATTGTCCAACAAAATAGTGGTGAATTGGAACAAAAATCATATCGCATTGCTAATGGTACCATATCAAATAATATCCTGGAAATACGCTGGCCCTTGGGGGTACCATTGGCCACTGCACCAGAAACACGTCATGACATACTTATGTGGCATTTATTAAATCATACTCATATATTTTTACCCAATGGTGACAATAATGTTGAACCATTGAGTAGTATTGAATCAATGGATCTCGAAAAAGTACTCGAAATAACAAAACAATATGCCAAAACAAAATATCCAACAATGTTAAATGTTGGAATACATAGTATTTATAGAAGATTTGATGCTACACGCGGTATGGATTTTCAAATACACTTAAAAATGCGTGATACAAGGAGACAATTCGCGTTAACACAGAAAAATGCCATCATCAAAAGTTTTCAAATTGTTAAACCTTTAGGAAGAGTCGAAGTGGTACCTTCGCCATATGTTACGGAAAGTACTCGTATAGCCATATTGGTACCAACGTTTGAACATCAACTGGATGACGCTTTGGATTTCATAAGTCAATATGAAAAAATATGCATGCATAATCAGGATAATACATTTTTATTAATGGTAATTGCGCAAATAAATTTATTTATATTTTATTAATAAATTCTGTTTTCATTTCCATAGATTTTCATGTATCGATATGATTCTTCTAGCAAAGGAGATACGGATCCTTTTAAAACCATTAAAACTCTTGCCTTAGATTTATCTTCGAAATATAAAACAGATGGGTCACGCATTGCTTGGGTATCGATACGTTTACCATCCACTTTAAGTGATCCCATACCTAAGGAAGATGTTATGTTAAGTTCTTTATATGGCCTTAATGAAATACTAAGTATAGCTGTTGCTGATCTTGCCCTACCGAAAATTGGCTTAGAAAGTCTTGTTTTAATGGCTTCAAATTCTGTAACATTTAAACCAGATTTTCTAAATCGGGTATATTATTTCAAAATATTTCTTAATGAATCTTTCAAATTAATTTAATTTTCTCTTTTTTTAAGGTACGCATGAATACGATTCAAGGTTTTCAAGTTTATTCTCCAGTTGGTTTTATGATGTATCCTTGTAAATTAGCTGGCTTTTGTAAAGAATGTGAAACATGTGATGTTAGTCAAAGTACGGGTTATTTTGATAAATGGAATTATGATGTTATATCATTTTATAGTCGAGATTATGTTCAAGGTAAGTGGTTGAATGCATTTTTCTTTATAAATTATGATTTTTCTTAAGAAAAACTAATTTTATGAACTTTTGTCAGAAGGAAAATACAATTTTGAAGACTTTTCTAATACACTATGCGAAATAATTATAAAGGCACATATTTTTTCCTGAGCGAGAATAACCTTTTTTTAGCATATACATATGTAAATTTTGTAAATGTACTAGTTTAGGCATCAGCGCTGCCAAGTATTTTTTTTTTTTTTGCAAAAAACCCCCTAGATTTACTCTACTACCAAAAAAAATCCCCTAAATATTATTTTTCCCAAAATCTGCTAAATTTTTTAGATTTTATTTCAATTCTTTGAATAAAAATTTTAAAATACACTAATTTCATAGAGTTTTACTGTTTTCATAGTCAAAATTTGAATTATTTTTTAACATCGAAGTAAAGTGTCCTAAATTTCATCAACAATCTAAAATAAAGTTAAAATTATGTAAAAAATACACTAATTTCGTTAGAGTTTTACTGTTTTCATTGTCAAAATTTTGCCGTATTTTGTGAAATTAACCCTGTCCGGGATGGACATATCTCAGGAAGTAGGAGGAGCTTATCCAAGATTATGGTATCAATCTCTTTTTTGGAAGATTCTCTAGCAGATTAATGCATAAAACATAATTGTAGATTGCGTTTAAGGGTTTAATTTTTAATTTGAAAATAGGCCTTTTTGTCGTTTTTTTTTTAAATTAATTGGGTTAATTTTACAAAAATCGGCAAAAAGTAAAGTTACTTACATTTTATCAACAATCTAAAAAAAATTTAAAATTATGGCAAAAATTCTACAAAAAACAATAATCGAACCGAAATTTTTATCTTATAAAGGCAAAACTCATCTCTTTTAATCAGATTTTTAACCCCCAAGATTCCACCTAACAAATTTTTACCCTCTAAAATCCACCTAAACGACCAAAAACCCCCTAAATATGGGGGGAAACCCTTAACTTGGCAACACTATTAAGTATTACATTCATGGTCCCATCATTTTGCATAGCTGGGAAGCTTTAATTTATAATTATTGTTCATGCAAAATAAATATAAAGCAACTTAAACAAAAATCCATATTAAATCCACATAAAAATAAAGTTAATTTATATAAAATCCCACAAAGTCACTTAAAAATATTGCAGACATACAAGTAGCGTTTTTGTCCCGGGAATTCCGGAACGTGATTTCCGGGAATCCCGCCCCCCTTTTTCAATACCGCATTCAAGAGAATTTTGTGTGGGATTTCCGGATTTTTTTTTTTATTTCAAAGAATTATAGTTCTATAGTTACTATAGTAATAAATATTTATGTTTTATTTGAAATCAGTTGATTTTTTTCAAATTATTCTTAATAATAATATTTGAAATTAAAATAAAAAAATATAACTATTCGATACTAATTAAAATGTTTGTTACAAAAAAATGTATTTGCAATTCAAATTTGTAATTTTCGATTTAATTAATTTGAATTTAAAATTTTATTAAAAAAATATTAATTAAAATTAAAAATCTATTGAAAAAGTTTAGAAAAACAAACGAATTCGCCTTAAAAATTATGTGGAAAACACTTAAATACTTTAAAAATGTTTGATAAAATTTCTAAACGAATTTTTCTGGATATCTGTGAAGAAGTAGAGGATCTAGAAATAGAAATTTTTTGATTTTACATTTTTAATTCATATTCTGAGTAGAAAATTGGAATTTAAATTAATCCTTAATAGATAAAAATATAAAAATATTCAATAATAAAGTCCATCTGCAGTATAAACTCTATTGGCTCCCCAGCCATAATGCATTAAAAAGAAAGGAAAAAAGTTTGAAAAAAGTAAAAATAGTACGGTCCAAATTAATGGTAAGTCATCAAACGCCACATATGAAAATCATTAATTTTAATAATTAAGATGACAATTCAAAATAATATTCCTATAAGTTTAAGACGAAAGACATTATTAGATTGCTAAAAAATTCGCAACTAAATACGATCTTTTAAACGCAGATTTTATAATGAATGGAATTACAACCTGACGATTTCTTCTAGAACGTGAGAAAACAAAAGCATTGTATAGAACCAAATGTGTACGACTTTTTATGACTATGAAAAGGAATTAAGTTGCAATATTTAACAAAGTTTTCAAAAGAACCCACAAGAAAGCGCTTAACATAATCAGAAATGCGATCCCGGCGTGGAACATTATATACAATCGAACAATAGAATTGACTATGCGTTTTAATCTAGTAAGATTCATTTCAATAGTGCCGGAAACAACCGTAAGGCCATACAAAACCAGTGACATTAACAGTGCAAATGCTAACCTACGTTTTATACGAAAAGGAAGAAAAATATTGGTATGATATATTCTCCGAAGGGTAGCTCACACTATGCCAGACAATGCATATGACGCTTTCTTTTTGAAACTCTCCACCCTCAAAAAAAATGTTGTCTGATCTAGTTGAAACTTACAGTAAGTATTGTCTGAACTAACAACAACAAGCAGTATGTTTGTGTGGAAGGTGTATTAAAACATTAGGAATATAAAAAGGGAAATTCGGCAACCTATATTTAAAATTTAATATCTCGTTAACAAAAAAAATATACCTCTCTGAAAATTTGCACATCTATTGATAATAATATGGTATTTAATTTAAAAATAAAAAAAGGGGCATGTTTTGAGATATAACGATTTTTTGGTTTAAAATGGATAAATTCAGACTAAGTTCTGAAATTTTTCTAAGAACAAATATTAATATTAAAAGTCGGTAGCCCATAGAAATGTCTATCAATAACTATTTATTTAAAATTTTTTAAATTATCCAGTTCAGCAGAAAAATGTCCAATATATTAGTACCTTTTTTAAAAATATGCCAATTTTTGAAAGTTTGACCCCGCCTACTTCGCCCATTTTTTCGACAAATTTAAAAAGTTGTTCCATGTATTTCCTATATTTAATAGGACAATACTTACTGTAAGTTTCAACTAGATCAGACATCATTTTTTTTTTGAGGGTAGAGAGTTCAAAAGAAAGCGGCATATATGTGATATTTAAATGAAAGCTTACTGTACAATGCCCAAACACCTGTGATGACTGACAAATTGAATTGCATCATCCCCAAAAAAAAAACATTCAACTCAAGGAAAAAATGATTCGTTGGGCCAAACTGCATTGCCTTTAATTTCGCTAAATTAATGGCTGAGGAATTAGCAGTAGACAATTGCAAAATGCGATCTGGCTAAAGATCTCATCAGAACCCGAAGTTTTAGAAAAGCTAGAGCCTCCCGATATATTCTAATGAGCGGGAAATCCCAGGAGACCGGAAAATATTAAAAAAATTATTATTACTTGTAAACGCAGCCGTAAAAATGTTGAAAATTAGAAGAAAAAAATATAGGTTAGTAGATAAAATCCGAAATATGGACCAAATCAAAAGCAAATTTATGTTTACATTAAGAAATGTAATTGGTTTCGTATCGTAGTTAGAGTTACTTTTTGTTAAATAAAAGAGTTAATTTTAATAAGGAGTGAGATCGAAAAAAACCGAAAAGCTAAAATAATTACCCAGCCAGAAAAATACGAACGGCAAAGCATTGGCCCAGTGCTTTCAACAGTGGTATGAGCGTTGGATTTCTGTAGATTTAAGTGCTTTGCCAACCCCAAAATGATAACACCGGGCAGGGCTTGGCCGTTAATTTTTTAAAACTGTTGGCAAAGCACTGGCAATGAGTGCTTCGCCAGTACCAAAATCAATAAAGTGCTTTTTTAATGATAAAATAAGTGCTTTTCCAATCCCCAAAATGATAACACCGGACAGGCAAAAAGCACTGGCAATGAGTACTTCGCCAGGACCAAAATCATAATTTTAAAACGTTGGCAAAGCATTGGTAAACCAGCTAATAAAGTAAATAATAAATTAATATAAAAAACAGTGTACTTATTATAATAATTTTATAAAATTTTGGTCTTATTATTTAAAATAATAAAATTATGTAAAAAAATAATCATACAAATTCAATTTTTGCAATATAAATTAAAATTCAATCAAATCAAAAAATCAATTGTATTCTGACTGTGAACTTGTAATTTCTCATAGAGAAATTTGCAAATTTATAAAAAAAACGATTTTTTTTTTAAATTGGGTAAATACAAATTTTTAAATTAAAAATTGTGAAATTTTCGAAAAAAAATATATTTTGTATATTTGAAATTAGAAAATTATAACTCAACCTATAGTTTTTTCTTAATGTACTAAAAATACGAAGTTGTAATGATTAGGTTTTAAACCAACAAACATATAGACTAAAGAAGAACCAAGGTACTCAACATCTGTTAAATTTTATATGCCAATTGGTTGTAAGAGATACAGATTTTTTTTTTTAGATAAATTTTTTGTTAAGTAACAAAACTTATGCAGAGAATACATTAAACAACACACAATTATTTAATAGCATGAAAATTAATTAATTAAAAGTTCCATTGTTATCACATTTTTCGAAACTACCTTAAACCCAGTTCAGGTTTTTAGAAGAGAGCTTTGGGAACGACTTGTTTAAACATATTAAACACCAAACCATTATAACATGCGTAATGGATTCTAAATTTTCAATTTTAAAAATTAAATAAATGCTTAGTTCCAATATGGGCAATATACTTTCTACCACTGATCCTGTTTTGTGGTTAACAAAATAGTTATTTTGAACAATCTGAAATAGCTGAAGTACGATATAGGAAGAATTATCCTTCATAAAAAAAAATATTGTATTGATTCATAATACCGATCGTATAGTTATTATTTTTAATTATTTTGTATAACAAGGACGTGTAAAGTTTACTGTTTATTTCTGAACTTGAAAAAAATCTGTAAGTCTTCTAATTGAAAATTTTGCGAACAAAAAAATTGATTTTCTTCTCGGTAAATTGCGTTTTTCTCATTGTTTTACCTAGCGTTTTAAATTTATTATATGTTCCAACTTCAGCTTGATAAAAAGCAGACATTTTTAGATTTAACATTATTTTTTTAAATTAATATTTATATGTTGTATAAATGAATTACAAGTAGTACTTAATTGGATTAAAATAAAAAGTACTGATCTCTAAAACATTTTCAATTTTGTTTAAATTTGTTTATATATAATTTGATCATATTTGATAGACCCATTTTTCGGATCAAACTACATGAGATTAGATCGCATGAGATACCATGAGATCGATCAACTTATGTATGCCATTTTTTGGATGAGATGAGATGTGATGTTTATTTATATGTGACACTATATATAATCAAATATGATTATATCTGAACTTTTTTCGTCGGGTTAACATTATTTTTTAAAATTAATATTTATATATTTTATAAATAAATTACAAGTAATACTTAATTGGATAAAAATAAAAACTACTGATCTCTAAAAATTTTATTTTTTTTTTTAATTATAAAGCATTAGATAAAATTGTATCAAATTAAATATAATTTTATCATATTTTAATAGACCCATTTTTCGGCTCAAATTATATTAGATCAGCTTATGTATGCCATTTTTCGGATCAGATGTGTTGTGATGTTTAGTTATGTGTGATACTATATATTTTCATATAAGATTTTATTGATACTTTTTTGTCGGGTTTTCAAAAATAAAAACCCAAATATTAATCAGAAATCTTAAAATTCTGATGACTCGTTTCTTAAGAAAAACATTTATATTCTAAGTATATTTTTCCAAAAGAAAAATCAGTTAGATTCTGAGGAATTTCTTCTTAAACCATATCAGACTGCCGTTGCTATAAAACAACGCCTAATTTTAAGGCCCGATAAATTTAGACAGGAGAGCGATATAACAACGCAGTAAAAAGCATGTAATAGTTGGTAAGATATACCCTTCCATTTTAACGATAGTTGTTCACCTCACCCACATCAATGATAAGAACATTTTAAAACCGCGATTTCAATAGTGACATGTGTCTGCTAATATCACAGGGATTATTTCGATATTTCAGCTTTTAAATTTTGTTATATCCACAAAATATAATAAACAGGTAAAATATCGAAATAAAACCGGCTATACAAGAAGACATATGCCTTCAAAGGACTCACCTTACTTATCATTTAGATCTTAACATAGCTGTTTATATGTATGTATTCTCATAGAAAAAAATTAGTAAAAATGTTTGCTAAAACTGCAAAATATTAGTTTAAAATGTCGTTGCTGGAAACACTGCTAAAATTATCAGACTTTTTTTTACTAAATATTAATAAGATAAGAATAGCAATAAAAGTTAAGTAATAACAAATAATTCTGCTAAAATCAGCAAAATTTTTGCTAAATATTAGTAGATAAAAAACGCAAAACAAATTTAAATTTTCAAAAGTTGTTATAAGAAAGAACTGTGCTTCTGAAATCTGCACTTTACAATTTTTTAGCCAATGTTTCTGTTGATTTTATTAAAATACACTGAATATCAGTGTATTTTCCCAATTGCGAAGTATTTGTTCAAGAGAAAATATTTTTTAATGAAAATGAAAATTATTCAAATTCGAGGCCATACTCTTTATAGGATATTGATACTATATAGGATACTCTATAGGATATTGTCCTAACAAATAATCTATAGACGTTTTTGTTTTCAAATTTATTAATTGACCACTTTCAGCAAAGTGTTGATAAATCTAGTTCGGGAATTTTCTAGATTCCCATCACCAGAACACGTTTTGAAAGAAGTGACAATCCCATGCAAAACATCAAACATTCATATAACCTAGTTTTCCCACTAAATGAGAACTAATATATGAGCTCGAAGTTAAAGTGTGAAAGTAAAAACAAAAAGCGTGTATTGTATATATACCAAAGGTAGATCCAAGTATTATATATATACCAAATTAGAACCTAGAAAATTCCCGAAATAGATCTATAAACACATTTGTGAAAGTGGTCAATTAAAAAATTTGAAAACAAAAACTCTATAGATTATTTGTTAGGACAATATCCTAATAAAGAAATATAGAGTATGGCCTCGAACTTGAATAATTTTCATTTTCATTGTACAATTAAAAGTCGAAAAAACATAATTTCTATTTTTAATAAAAATTATATCAAACTTGAAAATATTTTTTATTATAAAAAAATCTTAGGTTCTGACATATTTTTTCCTATGGAAAAATTATTACAATTTCATTCCTTCTTTATACTTACATATAAGTTATCCGACTTTTCTAAGAATCTTTACTTATAGAAAACTTCCTGAATTCACGGAAATTTAACCTATAGAAAAACTTTCGGAATTTGGAGTCTTTTCCTGAAATATAAAAAATACAAATTTTTTTTACAGAAAAATTCTCAGATTCTATGTTATTTTTTCCACGAAAGAGTCTGTGTTTTATCTATAAAAAATCGTAGATTTCCTATGAAAAGCCTGGATATTTTAATTTTACCTTTTAGAAATATTCCTATTATTGGTTTTTGAGATATTATTTCTGGTAAAACATTCTTAAAGCTCGAAATATTTGTTTTCTAAAAATGAATTCAGAAAAAATCAGTGAAAACCATAAATGAAAATTATCTGATTCTGACAAAGGTTTTCTACAGACGAAATCTCGGATTCTGCGATATTATTCGATTATAAAATTGTCATATTATAAAGTACTTTTTAAATTTTCAAATTCTGAGACATTTTTTACAGCAGAATAAATCTAAGATTCCAAAATATTTTAGAAAATCTCTAATTTTTATTTTACTTTTTGACAAAAGGAAATTATTGAATCTTTTTTTTTTTTATCAAAAATTCAGTTTATGAGACATTTCACTTGATTTAAAAAAAAAATTATTTTAAACTTATAAAAAAAAAATCTTCCCTTTCTTTTTTTTTAATTACCAGCTCGTAAACTTGTTGAAGCATCTATACCAATTACACGCACCGACAATGATATTGAACAATTACTTACACGTGCTGATAAAACAATAAACAATATTTTGGACATGTTTGTGACATCGCAGCTGCCAGTCCATATGCTGCGCGGTGTCGAACCAAATTTACGTTATGGCACGGCCATTAAAAATTTCATTGATAAAAATTATGAAAATAATCAAATACCAAAATGTATGCTAAACGATGACGACGATGAAAATGATGACAATGCCAGAAGGAGTAGAGGAAGTAGTTTTTCAAGTACACAAATACAGCAGCATCGGCATAAGTGCATACACTTAGCATCAAGAAAACAAATTGGGGATGCCATTATACGTTATGAAGATAAAAGTATTATACATAAATGAAAACAACCATAAAAAAAACATATTTTTTGTGTTAAACAATTTTTAAGTTAATTTAGAGTATTTTTTAATAAGTAGTGAGTAGTTAGGAAATTTTATTGAAATTTTTTCAATTTGTTAAAATTAATTGTAAATACTGGATAGATTTACAATTATATGAATTTTTAAAATATGTATAAGCCAAGATGGGGAGTTCTGTGTTTCCGTATTAAGTTTGAAAACAAATTTAAACATTGTTCAATTACGTTAAACACTAGGATGTCCCTTAAAAAAATTGTCGATTTGCGTTCATTGCATACCCACTCCACTCACACCGTTTTATTGCAAATAGTTCCAAATAATAACATTTTTCGTATTTCGGCCTAAAGGGTCTCATTTTTGGAAAAAGAAGTGTATTTTTATTACGAATTCCTAAAAATCGAAATTTTAAAATTAAGTTTCGTGAGTCTTTTTAGTCGCCATGACACTAAGGGCTAAATGTTTTTTAAATAAAAGTAAATATAATTATATTCAAATCAAATTTAAGTGATATTTTTTCGAAAATTATGCAAACTTTGATAAAAACATTAAAATTTTGTTAAATTTTTGATAAAATAATCAATTTTCATAAAATGTCCTGGAAATTAGTCGCTCGACACATTATTTATTATTTTTATTTTTATTAATTCCAACTATCTTATTCCAAAATAGGCATTTAAAAAAAATCTTTAAAATTATTTTTAAAAAAACACGTTTTTACAAAAATTCGTGGGTTATTTTTGATTTCAGGCTATAGTGGGTTAATGATATCCGATGAAGTCAGAAAGAAATATCTGAATAATTTTGAGTATTTAAAATGAATAAATGACATGAAAAATTAAATTTTTCAAAATTTTAAATTTTGGGAATTTTTTATAAAAATACACTTTTTCACAAATGTTTCATTTTCGGTCGGGTTAATGTTTTCCAAAAAAAAAAATCAATTTCTTCCATTTAGAATTGTTTGCAATAAAACTGAGGCGTGTAATGACAAGTCTATTTTTAAGCGACACCTTAGTAAACACCATTGAAATTTAAATGTAAATCGTGTGAAATTTAAATTTTCCATTTAAAATTGAGCAAATTCTAAATGAAGTTGAGATTTACTATTTAAAATTAAGAAAATGAGATTTTTAATTTTATATTGGGAAAATTACATTTCCAATTTGGGGTTTTTCATTTTAAATTATTAATTTAATAATATTTAAAGTATTTAATATACTTATTTTGTATTTCACCTACACGCTGAAAAACTCCCTGCTTTGGAAAACATTTCCGTTTCCCATGTTTCTAATATAACATGTTTGCTTGCAAATATAATTATGTTTGCCTTTAAACATATATATTTTAGGAACTAGTGAAAAACTTCTACCGGCAATTATATATACGTTTGGCTGCAAATATATATACATATATATTAGAGTTCTACAAAAAAGTATACAGTTTCTTTGTTTTTGGGATATCATCACGTTTTAAAATTTTTTGGCATCAATAAAAAAATGGTGTTAGTATTTTTTTCCTGCAGAGCAAAAAGAACTTCATTTATATGAAATTGAATTCACCTTTCGATTGTACACCAAAAATAATTAAAAAAAAAAACCTTTTCACCGTTTTTAAAGTGCACCATTTAGGAAATAGAGTCGGAAAAACTCAAATTTTTTCAAAAAACTTATAAAATACTTTTTTATTACACACAATCAAAAAGCATTTTTAGCTGACAAAAATGGTGAAAAAAAAATTTCGCTTTATGGTAACCCAGTTTAAAAGTTATTAAGTTTTCAAAATGTTGTCTTTGCTAAAATACAATATTTTATTGATTAACAACTTTTTAACAATTAGCGATATATCGAAAATGTTTGTGGCATATTTCTTAGCTTAAAATACTTGATCATTGTGTGTGCTAAAAAAATAGTTCTATGATTTTTTACAAAATTGATACCTTAATAACTTTTTAGCAGTTCTCGATGTGTCAAAAATTGATGTACCATTATTCTCATTATGTGTGATTAAAAAATTGATTTTTCAAAGTTTTTGAAAACAGAATTTTCCATCTACTCTATTAACTAAAAGGTGCACTTTAAAAAGTGGTAATACAGTTTTTTTTTTAAATAATTTTTGGCGTAAAATCGATGTCATTTAAAAAAAACCCGCCACTGGCTTTTAGATTATGAATAAATAAATTAAATGAAATGAAAAAAGTGATGATATCCTAAGATCAAATTTTTGTGACGAACTCTAATATATGTTTATTATAAGTATGTTTGCGAGTCCCAAACATAATATCTAAGAAATTTAAAATTGCAAATATATCCTTGTTTAGGTTTGAAAATTTGAATCACTGTAAACATATATATTGAATCACTGTAAACACATATATATTACCTGCAAACATATTCAAAAGTCTAATTTATCTGCGTGTATGTGAAGCTTTTCGTTATTCTATACATTCATATAACGCAACGTCTTACCTGGGTGATATACAAACTAGGGCCTTATTAAGACTTCTCATTTTAAATTAGGAAAATTTTAGTTGAAATTGTGATTTTTTGTTTAAATTTGGTAAAATTCCAAACTAAACGAAGAAAAATATAAGTGAAATATAAATGAATAAAGTGCAAATATAAGTGATACTTCGAAAAACTTGAATTTTGAATAATTTTTTTTATCAAATTCTGTATTTGCATTTGAAAATTATCAAAATCTTTTTTATTTAATTTTTCTCAATTTCATTTGTTGAGTTTCATTAAGATCATTAATTTCAAATGTTTCATTTGTAATGTTCTCACTTTCGGTTCTAATGTTTTAAATTGCAATAAAAAATTCTCTATTTCAAAATGAACTTTTCCATTTTCATATAGAAAATCACAATTTTATGTCAAATAAAAAATGTCAATTTCATTTTAGAACTTCGCAATTTCAAATGAAAAGTTGCGATTTCAATTTAAATTTTCTTAAATTGAAAAAAAAAAACTCAATTTTATTTGGAACTTTCTTTATTTTAAATGGAAAAATTTAGTTCAATTTAATTTGAAAATTTTTTAATTTAAAATAAAATGTTTGAATTTCTTATGAAATTTTGCAAACTTAAAATGAAAACCACTATATGTAAGAAATTATTTTGAAATTTTCTCAATTTTAAATAATAAAAATAATAATAATTTCATTTAGAATTTACCCAACTTAATTTGGAAAGCTCTGAAGTTCTATTAAAAATGACGTATATAGAAAAAACTAAAATCGAATTTTAATTAAAATATTTGTTAATTCAATTAAAAATTAAATTGAATTCGGTCCTGTTAGGGAAATTGTATTATCAATTAAAATTATTTGTAACTATAAAATTGTTAATATCAGTTAGGATTTTAATCATCTCTATTAAAAATTTAATTGAATGTTGTTTTTTTAATGTCAAAAAAAATTTTTAGGAGATAATTTATTTTATCAAATTTGTTTAAAAAAAAAAAACGCCAAAAACTGGAGAAAAAAATCACTAAAACTGAAAAATCGCCAAAATTAAAAAAAAAATGACAAAATAAAATAAATTAAAGAAATTACTATTTCAATTTTGGCGTTTTTTTTTTTTAATTTTGACGATTTTTTTTTTCAACTTTAGCAATTTTTTAATTCAATATTTTTTTTTTATTTGACGTGTTTTTTTTTAAATATTGGCGATTTTTCAATTCATTGGATTTTTTTTTGATTAATTTTTTTTTAATTTGGATGATTATTAATTGGGTTATAAAAACTGTAAATTTTGTGTTCAGGAAATTCATTTTCAATTAAACATTTAATAGATATTATAATTATTTTATTTGAAAGTGAGTTTGAAATCAAACAAAAGTTAAATTGAAATTTTATTGACAAACATTTTTTCTGTGTTCAATTCATATCTTAAAATTTGAAAAATTTTCGATCCCGAATTAAAATATTCACATTGCCAACCAATGGGGCTAAATTCAAGTTTATAATTTATTCCGAGTTTACTGGTTTAATTTGTATTCACTTTATATTGAAATGCAGAACAAATCCTTCTCCTTTATGTATAAAAAGTGGCCTTATTTTAATGTAAAACAGAACGTATAAATAATATTCAACGAAGTTTTAATGCTCAATTTAGTTTATATGTTTTAAATTATGTTTATCATTATATCTGTGGACTTATGACAAAAGAACTTAAGTCGACATAAGAAAATTGGAAAATTGTTCAGTTTTGCGACAGTCTTGTGGTATGCCCATCTTTGGTTAGTCCTGTGACATGCCACTATGTGGTTTAAAGCAGGACAAATTACCACCTCCTATGACAAGCCAATGTTAAATGTGCCAGTTGTTACATAGGGTAGGGGTTAGCAGAGGACCGGTCTGTGGCACGAAGGGACCGATCCTGTGGCACACGCAGAACCGGTCCCATTCCCCATAGGGATATTATTCATACTATTACTTTTAATCGTAATAATACATGAAATATGATTTTACTGAAAGCCATGAAATCACAGTTTTTTTTTAAGCGCTAAAACCCGCGCTTATTTTGCCCAAAAGTAATGTTTCCAAGTAGGAATTGGAATTGCATGAAAGCAGCGTTTTTTACTGGGTAGATACATTAAACAGACATGTTCCCAAAAACTTGCCTATTACTTTCCCGCTCAAGAACAGACTGGTTTGCAAATTTTGTGAATATATATTTTATGTAAAAAAGCCTAAAATTTTGCATTATTTTCAAAGCCCTAATTATACAACGTTAAAAAAATCAGAAAAATTTAATACATCGGCGTTGAGACCTATCATTTCTAA
Organism: Delia radicum; assembly: GCA_021234595.1. Taxonomy (NCBI): domain Eukaryota; kingdom Metazoa; phylum Arthropoda; class Insecta; order Diptera; family Anthomyiidae; genus Delia; species Delia radicum. The sequence continues at coordinate 156,949,507 of CM037852.1, forward strand.
ATGACTTTAGGACGCATATCACGAATATTTTTTTAAAATTTCAAAGTTATAGTTAACGAAATATGTGCAAAAAGCTTTTTCGAGAAAATTTCAAATTTTTGATAAAACTTTTTGCAAAAAATTTCAAATAATAATGCTACTTTTTTGCAACATTCAAATAGTACGAAAAAAGCCTTTTATATTTTGATATATTACACGTTTCGGAAGATACGATAATTCTTAATGCAAGTACTTAAATTTAAAAAAAAAAAAAAAAAATCTTCAACGAAAAGAACATCCAAAATTTTAACGATTATCATTACTAAACATTTAAGTATTCAATCAACCGTTAATCGATTAAGCTATGAATTTTAATCAAACAACTGTTCGAGTAAATTAAAATGGCCAATTTCGAGTAACGAATAACTCGAACAATTTTGGTCGATTAATTGAGGTAATGTTCTATTTGAGTTTATATTTTCCAAAAAAAACACTTAAATTGTTTCGTTTTTTTTTAAAGATTTTTGTTTATAATTCAAAAGGTGATGTTTAAGCAACTTTCTTTTTGGCAACACTGTTTTTGACAGATCAGCTGTTTTCGAGTAACATGTTACTGTTAATTAAACATGTTCAGTTTGGGTCTATAATTTAACCATGAATCGACTTTCAAACTAACAGCGCTTGCAGATTATTTAATTTTATTATCAAAATTCATGCTCGGTTAAGAAAGTGCATATTGTGTTCAGCGACGAAGCTCATTTCTGGTTGAATGGAAATGTGAACAAGCTAAATTGCCGTATTTGGTGTGAAGAGAAGCCAGAAGCCTTGCCCAAAATGGAAGAGCTGGACTTGGGTGACATGTGGTTTCAACAAGACGATGCCACATGTCGCACTGCACGCGAAACAATGGCCCAATTTAGAGGCGATTTCGGTGAACAGTCCATTTCACGTTTGGGGCCGGTCAATTGGCCGTCTAGATCATGCGATTTAACGCCTTTAAACTATTTTTTGTGGGGCTATGTTAAGGCTCATGTCTATAGGGAGAAGCCCGCAACGGTTGACGCACTGGAAGCCCCTACGTTTCTACTGAAAGTATTTTGAACGTGTTTTTGAAACAAAACATGTTTTGTACATGTTTTCCCAAACCGTTTTTTTTTTATCAACAAAACACATGTTTTGCTAAAATCACGTAAGTGGAAACATAGTATACAACTTTGGAATATACATACTAGTCCTCAGTAAAAACCTCTCGAATCAATATATTTATAAATGTTATTAACTTCTGTTTGATAGAAGAACTTATTTGGGTTTTTTTCCAATGCAAAAACAATTAAACATTATAAAGAAAATATTTTTTTGACCAACCCACATAATTAGAGTTGGACATTCTAGCTTATTTCGTTTACGAATTAGTTAATTTTTAAGTGATCTTTTTTAATTTGAGTTTATTATATTCAAAATTTTCCGAACAAACCATTAACCCATATAATTCTTATGAACATTCTAAAAAATTTGGCGAATGGGCGAGTGAACTAGAAAAACGAACTAGTTCAATAAGGATAGCGAACTTTTAACTTAAGTAAAACTAGCTACAAAATTCCTTATAATTTTGTCTGAGTTTAGTAAATTTTTAGAAAGAATTCTATGCAAATGTGTTTTTGAGCTCTCCAGTAAAATGTGCGTTTTTTAAATAAGTGCTTTTGTTGTCAAAAGTCCTCAGATATATATACATTATGTATTTTGCCAAATTCTTGCTTGTATACATGAAAATTATTATTCCTATAGTTTTTAGTTTTATTTTCTACTTTAAATCTTTTTAAGTTCAATATTTTTTAAATTATATCGTATTTATTACAAAAAAAAACTTGGTCTGTGTTTTGTAAAATGATTCCATAATAATTTGTTTTAAAAATTTTAAACTTATGACTGCCTTAGATGTTACTACTACCTCTCTATCAAGTTTTGTTTGTTTTATTTAATTATTTTTTTTTTTCTTCTTAGTCATATAATTCTCATTAAGTTTGTTATTTTAACCACAACACATATTTTATTACATACTTTTATTTTGTAAAATTACCAAAGGTTTACGAACAATATAAATAAAAATAAATTTATTTAAATACGAGTATCCTAAAAACTTTATATAGAAAAATTATATAATGCCATTTTCTTGCTAATATAATTGTTTTTTTTTTTTTTTTTTTTTGTATTTCTAGTATTTTAGGTTTTACATAAATCAGGAAATGTTAAATTTATTTAAATTGTTGTATATATTATTGTTAAGTTATATGTAGTTTATTGAAAACAAATTAAGTAAATGTATATATTGTTTGAATAAAGACAAATGAGTTTTAATTATTGAATAGACTGAAATTCGGAGGGGGTAAAAATTAAAACTAAAGTTGATTTTTTGTCATTAATGGTTAATGACTGAATGATCTCATATTTTCAGTTCGATACATGTGTTATAACTAGGAATTTCATGCAAATGCATGTTTTTTAAATATTTATCTGAACGCAGCTAAAAATAATTGATATGGCACCATTAAAGTTTAGACATAATTTGATCCGAAAAATCAAATTTTTTTGATCAAATTTTTTCAAAAATAAATAAAATTCTATCGAAGTATATTAAATTGTATCGCAGTACAAAAATTTGCATCGAATTCGACCAAATTATATTATCTAAAATAAGATATAAATTTATCCGAATTTTGTCCTCTTTTAATTGTACTAACTGAGATCAAATTGTATATCATTAATTATAATTTTACTCCATTTTAATTAATTATTGTTTAATAACACTTTAATATTACCTTAGATATAATGCAACATATAATTGTACATCTGGTTTATATTGAGCCATACAAATTTATGTATGTAACACAATTTTATATATATTTAAATATGCTTTCATATATAGTTTGTTATGCAATCAGATTAACTGTTATATTATATGTCATATGTGATTATACCAAACTATATACTGGTCAATGTATAACAGTATGCAGGTTACATGAATATATAGTGTACTATATATAAAACAATGTTGTGCAAGACTGATAAGATATAATTTTAAATTAAAACGTATAGTTATATGAGCAGTTTAAACAAAATTATGCACAATAATATAAGCCAACACATAAATTTATCAAAACTTTTTTACTCGGGAACTATAAAATTTGGCTTATTTCTTAATTGTTTTTTCTTTTTTTTTTTAAGGGGGGACATGACATTGGCCGTTTTTTGAAATCGGTTTTTTTTATAATTTTGTATTTTAGTAAATATTCTTAAGATTCTAAGAAAAAAATTCCATGGAAAAATTCCTAAGGGTTCAAAAGTTAGAGCCGGATTAGTGAGAGTTGAAAAAAAATTAAAAAAAGCTCGTGTCATACGATAACCAATTTTGTTAAGATTTAAAAGTCATTTTTTTTCCAGATCGGACAATTTTTGCGACTCCCAGCGATGCAACCACGAGGCCCCGTTTTTTTCTCTGCCGCCAGTTAGGAGCTCTATAAAACCATGTTGGAGTGAAAAATATATTATTTTGAATTTTTTTTCTTGTAATTTGTTCAATTCTCTACAATAATAAATTTTGGAAAAATGTTTGTTTTTGACTGAGTTATGAATTTTTTAAAATAAGGTCTGTTTTCTCTGCCGCGAATGTAATGTCCCCCTCTTAAGATAAGAATAGCAAAAATAAACCAGGGGGTTTATTACGTAATTCGATTCGAAACGAAACGAAACGAAATTCGATTAGAACAGAATTTTTACATTGAAAATAAAGTAATTAATAGTACTTTTTAACGGGTAAAAACGTTGAAAACGTGTAGACAATTATCTAGTAAATGCGAAAAGTAAAAAAAAGTTGGACTTTTAAGTACGGATAACATTTTACAAGAGTTTTAAAATTTCCGAATTCGAACAAAAATTTTCGAATCGAATTACAAAATAACCCCCCAGTTCAATCTAAAAAAAAATTAGTTATATTTGAGCTAAATTTTAGTTAATTGAAATTTACAAATTAATCTGTAAAAAAAATCAGAATACTGAAATCGGCAGTGTAAACTTTTTTTAGCGAATATTTGTGTTGGTTTTAGCAGAATATTCTGTTATTTGCATCCAACTAAGTCCATTGCTACTTTCCAATCATGCACTAAAATTCAACTCGTATATAACCTAAATTTTGTAAATTAAGCAGGGGTCTAATCGCCGCTTTCGTTCTCGAGTATTCTATATCGAATTTTTTTCAATTTTTGATGAATGGTAGTAGTTAGCGAGAGTATGATCGAACTAAATTCATTCGATACATAATAAGCGATCGAAATCACATCTTTTTTCTTTGTCAACATATTTATATTAATATACAAAGTTTTAAAAATTGAAAAATATATTTCTTTTTTATCTCTATTTTCGTTTTAAATTATAATTTATTGCAATTAATAGTTTAATTTTCAAATTAAAGCATATATTTTGCAAATACAAGTTTTTTATTTTTATTTAACAAATTTGCCCAAAAAATATTTTTGGTTTGAATTTTTAATTAGGTACGTTCAGTGAGGACGTATTGCTAAAAGATTCGTGATCGAATACCGTGATTGGACCATTCGATAGAAATCGAGTTTTCCAGGTTAATTTTGGCTATTCTTAAATTTCAAATATAAATTACTGCTTACTCAATAAAATTTTATATTATAAGCAGTATTGTAAATATTCAAAAGTGAAAAAATTCAAAATGAAAGTGGTTGAACAAAACAGTTTTAAGAAAAAAAGGTCTATGACATGCTTGGACGGTATCCTTAAAATTTAATTTCCTAAAGAAACAAGTTCCACAATATATTTCATATTGAAAAGGTTTGAAAATGGAGTGTCATCAACAAGGATAAAAAGAAAGGACGACCAAAAAAAAAAAATACCGCAACTGAGCTTGGTAAATCGCAAAAAATCGATGGTTAATCAAATTGGGGCATCAAATAGTAGGTTGGCCAGAAAAATTTCAAGTTTCCAACGAACGTAAAAACACTACCAGAGGAAAACATGAACAAATTTTCAAATAATTTTGGATGATGAAAAATAATTTTCTTTTTCTTGGAACAACGGAAGTATTAACTCAGGATTTTATTCTGATGACTTGAAAAAAAACTCCCGACAAGGTACGGTATTCGGCAAAAGCAAACCAAAAGTACTAGTGTGGGCAGCCATTTCGGCAAAAGGTATATCACAACTTTACATCTAGGATTCAAAAACTATGGCTGTAAACTCGTATGTTTACATTAATAAATGTTAAGTAAAACTGGAAAATTTTATCATAGAATACGACATAATATTTATCATTATGCCGATCATTATTTAGACGTTAGAATGGCTTAATGCTAAACAAAAACATACCTTTTGTACCGAAATACGGAAATTCTTCAAACGTCCCAAAAGCACGTCCAATTGAGGATTTTTGTGGTCTTTTAGCCAAAAAGTGTATGAAAACGGTTGAGAAGTCAAATACACTGAAAAATTAAAAAAAAAAACTAAAAGTAGTGTAAAAAATTTACATGAATGTCGTTAAAAGCATGATTAGAGGTATCAAGCATAAAATGCGCCAAATAAAAGATCGCGGTCTGTTGTCTCACTACAAAACGTGAATTAATAATTTATAGTCCATACTGTGTAATAAAAAAAAAAAACTTTTTCACAAAAAAAATTTCAATTTATAACAAGCTTTCAACCTCCGTATATTTACAAAAATAAAGTAAATCAAACATATTAGCTAGGTTGATACTAGTATATATCGATCTGGCCAAAGTTCTCATCAGAACCCGAAGTTTTAGAGAAGCTAGAGCCTCCATAATAGGTAGAGCTTTAACAAAAAAAAATGTCAACAACAATTTTGCTCCGTTCTTGGCATCTTAGTTGTTTATTTACAAAACAATTACCATTTACTAAATTGCTATAGGTTATCTAAAGGGTCCGCCAAATAACTTTTTTTTTTTGAAAATGCTATAAAAAAAACTACTGAATATTTTCTCAAATTTCTTTTTTTATTTGAAAGTACAATCCTTCCGGTTAATAATGGAAAATAATTTCATTCAAATGGCTGCCTCGGCTGGCCATGCAGTAGCCTACACGATCGGTCCAATTTTCAGGCACATTATCGATTGTGTGCAGCTGTATTTCACCAATGGCTTCACGAATATTGTCCTTTAAAGCGTCAATTGTCTCTGGCTTGTTGGCGTAACACTTATCTTTGACGGCACCCCACAAATAATAGTCCAACGGTGTCAAATCGCAGCTCCGAGGTGGCCAAACGACATCAGCTCTGCGGCTGATAATGCGATCTTCAAAAACAGGGCGCAAACATCGAGTGTAGCTTCGGCTGTGTGGCACGTAGCGCCGTCCTGTTGAAACCAAATGTTGCCAATATCCTCCTCTTCAATTTTTGTGAACAAAAATTCGTTCAACATGGCCCGATAACGATCGCCATTTACTGTAACGGCCACTCCTTGCTCATTACCATGATTTTCAAAGTAATGTCGCAATATTTCCCAGCGTTGTTCAAGCGTATACACAACCATATTCGTTCAGCGGAAGGATAAAACTAATTATCTGTCAAATCAGACATGAGCTAAGTGTTACCATTCACGAAATAAGCACTAGTTGAAAAAAAAACGTTAGATGGTGGACCCTTTATTAATATTTATATTTGCTAGCTTTTGCAAATAAAAAAATTTAGTTATTTTTAACCGTTGAAAAACTACTAACAAATAATAAACAATGACATAAAAATATCTGACAAATGTTTACAACAACAAATTTTTAACAACTGACATAATTAGTAAAAACTACTTTTTTTAACAGTTAATTTTTTAGTAATTTAAAAAAAAAAACATTTTAATTAAAAAAATCAACATTTTCTTTTGATTACAATCAAAATTTTTATTTACTACACTTATAGAAAACAACCTATAAGAATAGTAGAGAAAGCTACTAAAAATAAGTTAAAAATTACGTTGCAGAAAAAATGTTCCGCAGTGCTCAAAAATAATTTTTTTTCAACTTGACTTAACTATTCTCCCAAGTCGGAATTTGATAATTCTGAACTTGGAATCATAATTACCCAAAATGTTTAACACGTTATCATTTGCTGTTTAAGACTAGGAATGCCAAACGAGAAATGACGAAATAACGTGTTTGTCTGGATTTTTCAGGATTTGTTTGTTTTGCTAAAATTTTAATTTTTCTTGAATTTACTCATGTTTTTTTTTTTTTTTTTTAATTATTATTGTTACTATTCTGAATAACACTCATGTTAGTTCCAATGAGTTCATTTTAAAATTGTTAAAATATATGGTTTTATATAAAAATTTAAATAAATACACGATATAGTAAAATATTTAATGGTTCGTAATTTTTAGGTATTTTTATGATAATATAAGATATATCATTTTCGATACCATTATCGCTTGTCATGTCATGACGATTGTATATCGATATCAGACTGGACTATGTCGATTTTTTTCCAGCGAATTGCGATAGCGAGCACGGTATCATAATTTTATTTGAAAGCGATATCGTTAGGAAATGTACATTCAAGATTAGTATTGATTAGATTCGTTCAAGATTAGCTGATGATTCCTTAGAACAGGGCATGGAAAACTTTGTCACACCGACGAATTATTGGTGGCTCGCTATGTTTTGATTAATTTTTTAAAAAAATCTTGTACCAGAAGTTTAAAAAATGTACACTTTAAACACAAACAAATTGTTTTCAAGGATCGATTCCCACAAATATTAGATATTAGATTACCAAACATAACTAGAACATTTTTAAAATCAAAATTATCGGAATTGCTCTACGAAAGGTGCACGGAAAAAACTGATTCGTGCGGACAATCGAATGGTTTCGTTGTGGTAACCGATTTTTCGTCTTTTTTTAACATAAAGAAATATTGGAATCCCTAAAATACCGAGATTTAAAAAAAAAACCTGAAAAATCCAGTGATTTCGGGATTTTTCAAATTTATATATTAACCCCGATTTTCAGCCATCCGTATTTAAGTCCTGCTAACTAATCTTATGAATGTTAAATTTGTATGGAAATAGCTGTGGTTAAATTCTGTTTATTTTTTTTAGAAAATTGAATCGCCCTAAGAAAAATATCTGCATAATAAACCAGAAAACGTCGAAATTAACGCTTTTGTGTATTTGGAAGACGCTAAGTATATATAAAGTGAATACAGTGCACTCCCGATAATATGAACACCCTAATATATGAACACGCCAAAATATGAACATATTTTATCTTCCATTGACTACTCTAAAACAGAATTCGAATTTAAACACAATCAAACGTTTTTCTATCGTTCTGTTTTGCTTTTTGCTGAAACTCAACACAATCATTTTGTTGTGCACAGTAAACATAAACAGAACATTTCTTTATTTTCATTTTGATTTGTAAACAGAACACAAACACTTTCACAAACTAGTTTTCGATGATTTAATATGTTTAAAGCACTTCACAAGTTTTACACCGATACTAACATTAAGATTTAGTTCCAGACACCGGATTTTATAAGAGAAAAATTAATTTAAACATTTTTGACAACTTATATTCCCAACTATAAAATAAGAATCCCAGAAATATAATAACTCAACGATAAAAGAATCCCCACAAAGGTGGCAACATCAATTATTTGTCTCCGGTCACCTTTTTATTTGCTGACACTCGTCAGTACGAAGAAGAAGTTTTCGATGAGAGACCGAACTAAACGATTTTGTTCTGTTTGTCCAATATTTCAAACAGTTTGATTTTGTTGTGTTTATGGAATGGAACAAAACTATTCGTAAACCGTTCTTAGTGTTTATGTCATATTACAAGTGAAAAAAATTTCATTGAATTTTATGAATAATTGCATTAGTTTAATAAAAAGATTCAACGGAAGAGTTCCAGTGAAATTTCATAAAACTAATGCAAAAAAACATTGATAACATGCAAAAAAATCATTTCTTTATTTGGCAACCACAACGTTAAAAACGCGTTTTAATGTTTAATTTGAATGAACACTAAAAAATAACCACTACGAAATAATAATGTTTGACGAAAGAAACATTTTCGTTTTGTTCCGTTTGTTATATTACAAACAACGATTTGAGCACTTGTGTTGTGTTTATAAATACGAACGAAACAATAGAGATCGTTGTATTGGTTTTTTTGATAGCAACGTTATGTTAGTGGTACATAAATTTTCGAACTCTGCTCTAAAATATGAACTTAGTGCCAAAGCTTTAAAATATGAACAGTTTATTTTTGTATTTTTAACGTATTTTTCGCAAAATAACTTTTAAATTTTGTGTCTTTTTCAAAAATTAATTGTTTTTTTTTTAATCCAATAAACAATAAATAAAAAATTTAACATAAGAAACTTTTATTTTTATTGGAAAAACGTTTTTAAAGATAAATTAGATGCCATTCGCAAATATGAACAATCTTGCGAAAGTGAACTGGCTTGGTTTTAATTAGTTCATATTATCGCGAGTGCCATGTATGTATAAGCAAATTTAGGAGTACATCTAAAATTTAAATATAATTAATACTAACGGAAAATATTCAAATATTTTCAATTCCCAAAAAAAAAAGTTTCGGTAGCCTCAAGCGCTGAAATACTTTTTCCGAACCCTGTTAAATATGAAACAGCTGGGTGGGTAAACAATTAACAGTTGTTTTCTTTTTAATTTTTTATCATCAACCGAACAAATAAAAGAGTTTAACACAAATCAAGTGTTTTATATAGTGCCGGATTTTTATCAATTGCGGTGTCAACGATTTGCTGATAATTTTTATAATTTACAATAGTGAGCACAGTTCAGTTGTAAGAATCAATGCAAAAGGTTGTGAAAATGGCAGCTGAACGTGCAATATTATTATTGTCCTCCTCCCGTGTGCATGGTTTTGGATATTTGGAACATGCCAAAGAAGAAATAACCAAGTTTTTTAATAAGTAAGAGATTCAGTTCACATAAAGAAAAATTATTTATTTAATATATTGTCAATTGTAGAAAAAATGCAAAAACTATATTATTTGTACCATATGCATTACCAGATCATGATGCCTATACGGCAACAGTAAGTAATGCCCTAACACCCTGGGGTTATATTGTGGAGGGTATACATACAAAATCAAATCCTGTAGAGGCAGTATCCAAGGCACAAGCTATATTTGTTGGTGGTGGTAATACTTTTGTTTTATTGAAAACCCTTTACGAATTGAAACTTGTTGAAGCGATAAGGGAACAAGTTTTGCAAAAAGGTACCCCTTATATGGGTAGCAGTGCTGGTACTAATGTTGCTACTTGTTCCATTAACACTACCAATGATATGCCTATGGCTCATCCTCCGACTTTTGAAGCATTGAACTTGGTAACATTTAATATTAATCCACATTATGTGGAAACTGATCCCAATACTCAACACAAGGGCGAAACAAGAGATGAACGTTTAGAAGAATTTTTACTTTATCATAAAAAACCCGTATTGGGTTTACGTGAAGGTACTGCTGTGTTGGTAGAAGGTGATAAAGCTACACTGGTTGGGGATAGAAAAGCAAAATTATTTAGACCGTAAGTATTTTGAGTTTCATTTAATATGGTCCTGCGATCTTATATTTTTTTTTTTTGTTTGGGAAAAGGATTTAAAAAATAGGTATGTAGTCACTAAAATGGATTAACCGGTTATTCGGGTATTTCTTTTGTTATTTTTTTTTATCAATAAAAACACATAGAACTGTTTTTTTTTTTTTTTTAATATCAAGTAAAGTCGACTGCATTGGTGTATTAAATGTTTGTTTAGAATGATCAAGCATCATGCGATTAAAAAAAAAAAAAAGCATGGCTTAGAATCTTGGATTTTATTTTGGAGAAATCTTCAATAATAATTATAGAAATTGTTTTAAAAGTAACCGATTCAATTGTTTCTAAGTAGAAGTGGTTTTCCTAGAGCAAATTCTGAAACTAGTTCTAGTTGTATCTAACATTTTCATTGAAGCGCAATCAAAAAAGTTTGACGGTAGAATCTACTGAAAATGCCAGTTATTTACCTCTCGGTATTCTAAAAAATTATTTTAATAAACAAATCAATTTTTTTTATACAAATTAATTTGTACTTATTACATGTTTCCACTCACGTGATTTGAGAAAAACATGTGTTTTATATTAAAACAAATTATTTCAAGTTAAAATTCCAAACAATACTCCAGTTAGTACGAACTTTTGTGTTTTTTTACAACTATTAACAGTATTTTTGTTTACAGATAAAATACTGTTTAAGTAGTTGTTTATTACTAAGGAATGTTTTTCCCAGCATTTGCATAAATACCGCTTTTAACACTTTTACAATTATTTTGTAAAAATGTAATTTTTACGTATCCATAAAAACACTTTTCTTCTAGTTTTTAAGACTGCTGAAAAATTCTATAAAATAAAGTTTGAAATAACCAAAATCGAACCATTTTTAATCGGTGTTGTGTTTTCTATAAAACTAGTTGACTAATAAAAATCAAATTTTTGATTTAAATAGGCTATTATCTTCTCATTTTTTTTTTTTTTCAATAAAAAGATTTTGGAAATTTAACAGTTTTGTCAAAAATGACTTCAGAGCTCGAAGTCGATTTTGACCTAGGGTTTAAATATTTTTTTCTAGCTCTTTTAGTCTTCGAGATATGACGTTTTAAATTTTATTTATACGATTTTTTAAATATTTACGATCTTTGTTAATTTTGGCGACTTCTTGAAATTTTAGCGGTTTTTAAACATTGGCTATTTTTTAAATTATAGTGATTTTTTCTAATTTTCGAGTTTTTTTTTAATTTTGACGATTCTTTAAATTTTGATAATGTTTTCAATTTTGACGATTTCTTTAATTTTCGTGATGTTTTTTTAAATTTTGGTGATTATTTTAAATATTGGATTTAATATTAGAACTAAATCAAGTAAATAGATACAAATTACTTGAATTGATACAATTTTCTTAATAGAAAAGAATACAATTAAACTAATTGAATTAACAAATATTTTAATTAAAAACGGTTTTAGTTTATGCTGTGTACAAAGAAGTCCCCCTGGTTTAATACAAAAAAAAGACAAAACGCTTTTTTTAAATCTTTTTATATGAAAAATTTATAAATATTTTTAACTTTTCGATGAGAAAATGTTTTCTTTCTGAAAACATTATCAGAAATAAAAGTTTTTAAAAAAAATATGAATATAAAAAAATTTCAAAATAGAAACCCACTTTTAGTGGGTTGTTTTTTTAACTTCTTATTTTAAATGAACCCTTGAAAATTTGCTCTACAGCATAAAAAACCTATTAATTTTTTCTTTTATCTTTTCAGCAAATTGGAACCAATTGAATATGAACCTAATTCCGATTTAAGTTTCTTATTAAATGATGTATAAAAGTTAGTATCATTAATACTTTTTTTATAACGTTTTTTCAATAAATCACAATTTTTAACAAAATATTACATTTTATCAATTCAAATTTAAAGTTACTTTTTATGCATATTTCCGCTTTCTTTATCCAAATATTTATCAAATAGATAATTACCCAAATCACATTCAGAACGTTCAATTTGCCTTATAAAATCAGCCAATTGTTTAATGGCATCAACTTGTTCTTGTAGGAAATTTGCTTCAATAAAATCGCATAAGTTCGGATCATTATTGGCAGAAGCTATAGCATGTGCCTTTAAAAGAGCCTTAAAAAAAATTAAACAACTCGAGACGATTTTTTTTTTATAAACCCTATTGAAAATCTCACTTGATTAACTTCTTTTTCCATATTTAATGCTTCCATTATGGCTTCTTTAGTTGTTGAGTATGAAGATTTTGGCTCTTCTAGAGCTTCGATTTTTATATTACCACCTCTTTTGTTCATATATTCCATAAACATTTCGGCATGTTTACGTTCTTCATGACTGGCTTCATTTAAAAATTTAAAAACTCCTGGTGAGGCGACATCACTGCGATTAAAGTGATATGCCTTAAAATTAAAAATATATTAGAATATTTTTGTTGGTAAAACTGTTTTTTTCTTACCATGGCTAAATAATTATGACATGCTTTTAGTTCCATATTAATTTGTTTATTAATTGCTTGTTCACATTCTTTTGAAAAATTTTCTCTTACCAATAAACACAAAAAACGACGAAAATTTAAGCGCCCGAAATTATTCATAATTTAAGAAAAAATTTACTTGAAAATTTGACTTAACAGGGTTTACTGACCTAATAAAAGTAACAGAAAAAAAATTTTAAATTTATTTATTGTTAAAAAAAAAACTACTGGGTTTCGATTTTGTTCACATCAGGCACGGCACTTCAGTAGTGTGATTCTCCAACTTAACGAGGTTATTGATTTCGTTAACTAACGATAAATGTCGGTTGAATTGCCGAAAATGTTATAATGTTAATAAGGACAAAAGTCGTTTAATTGAATTTGAAAAAAAATTTTTGTTGATAAGTTAACGATTTTTTTTTTAACAAGTATCGTAAGAAAAAATTAAAGAATAACTCTACGAATTTGGATGTTAATTATAGAATTTTGGCATTGTAAAGTCCGAATTTTGTTGTTAATAAGTTTACGGAATCGCACTGCAGGTTAGTTAATAATGCACAGTGGGATGTTGTATAAATATATTGGAAATATTTCTGCCATTTCTTACTAGCTGATTGTCATGAAAATTCACACAGCTGCTCTCAACGTAATTTTAATTTTAAGTTTGAAAGAAGGGCCCACTAGACCCAACGGGAGCTGAGCACTGAAAGCCCAAAGTTGGGTACCTCTGCCATACAAAACGTTGGAGTTTGCCAATATTATATTTATCAATAGATTTTTAAAAACTGCCATCTGCAAAAAGTGCAAAAGTTAAGAGCATGTGATAATTAAAATAAGCTGGTCGGGTTTTTTGAGAATGGCAAAGCCAAATCAAGTCAGATTGTTTTCAAAAGTGTTGTTTTTGTTAACAACGATATATTAAACAAAACAAAGACAATTTTAACACAACGTCGTTGTAACACGTAAAATGGAAAGCCTTAAAAGTTGAAAATTATAAAAAAAGGTAGGCAAACGTTTACTTTTTTGGGCGGCCCTCAGAATTAAAAAAAAAAATTAATTTTTTTCATGATCCATAACATGTGGTGCCCTCTTGACCCATTTAAAGTATATTTTAGATAAAAATATGGTTTAAAAAAACCTAGAAATGGTAAGAAATTGATTTTTTTTAAATTAAATTAAATTTTTTTATGCGTTCTATGAATGCTTAAATATTTAACAAGGGCATGTCCATTCTGGTAACACCTAACAAAATATATAGAGCAATTCCATATGAAAGCGATCACCTTTTGGACGACCCCTCTCCGATTTTAAAATAAATAGTCTCAATCGATTGCCCAGCAAAAAATAATGTACCTACATATTTTTTTTTATATAGTGACTGGTTTAGTGGTGGTGTGCACCACTGTCATGTGACAAAATTGAAGAATTCTTCATAAGGGACCTCATTGAAAGTTGTTTAAAAAAACTACTAAAGCGATCGCAACGAGTGATAGCTCGTTGGAAAGGTATTGAATCAGGCTTTAATTGAAAAATAAAATTTTCCTAATTTTTCTCAGAAATTTACCTTTTTTCCCATGAAAATTAAATTTTCCCATGAAAATTAAATTTTCCGATTTTCCACAGAAGCTCCTAAATTTTCCGGCTAATTTTATTTTTTTCCTCATAATTTTTGCTTTAAGAATCAGCAATAAAAAAATGGGCCCGACTCCTTGTTTGGACAGGAGAAGAGCATTTAAGAGACCACCTTGTTCTCATTGTTTTTATATTTTTTATAATTGAATTATTTTAATTATTTAACAAGAAAAATTAGGAAAATTTTATTTTTCAATTAAAGCCTGATTCAATACCTTTTTTTTAAAACAACTTTCAATGAGGTCCCTTATGAAGAATTCTTCAATTTTGTCACATGACAGTGGTGCACACCACCACTAAACCAGTCACTATAAAAAAAAAAAATATGTAGGTACATTATTTTTTGCTGGGCAATCGATTGAGACTATTTATTTTAAAATCGGAGAGGGGTCGTCCAAAAATTTGCCAATTTTGATCGTTTTCATATGGAATTGCTCTATATTAAAATAAATGTATGTTTTTTTTTTGAAAATGTTATTTTTTTTTTGTTTGGATATCAAATTAAAATTTTGAACATGAAATTTTGTTTAAGTTTTGGGTGTAAAAATAAACCTTTTGTAATAATTACAAACCCTATTATTTTAATTCAAAACAAAAATGGATATCAATTTGATATCGGGTTTATTAAAAAAACTTTGGATTTTCAAAAAACCCGAAAAATATGATTTTAAAAATGAGTTTTGCTCCGAAAAGTACAAAAATATGCTAAAAATAAAAATAGATTTTTTTCAAAAAAAAATATTTTCTTATGATCGAAATATGCTGTTAAGAGTAAACTACGAAAAAATATTCTCTAATAAAGCGAAACGGATAAATATCACATCCATTGATACAGCATATTTCTGGTTGCCCTGTTTATTACATTTTGAACAGCTGTTCGATTTCGACACCTGTTGGTTGAAAATGATAAAAAGTACAAGTAAATAAACAAAAAAATAGTAATAACAATCTTATCTTTGGTAGAAAGTTGGAAATATTTAGTGATTCATAAATAAAGTTAATTAAATAAACTTTTCAAATCATAGTACATATGAAATCTTAATACTTCATATATGTTTAGAACTATAACATTTGTAAAATAAATGCATTAATTTGAACATAGACTCATAACATATAAAACCATAAAAAATCGAATCCCCTCGATCCCCTTAAATTTTAACCCAAGTTTTTCTTTTATAATTCTTTTAAACTTTTTACTTTAATTTTTGTAAGTTAAACTTGTTATATACAAACTTTTTTAGATTGTTAGAAAATATGATATTTAAGGTTTTATAAATTTAAGTGATATAATGAAGTTAATTATTAATGTTGGTCTACCAACTATAGATGGCAAAAGAGGCTCGGTTGGTTTTTTTAAATAAATTAAGCGAAACTTCTAAATATCTAAATATTAAATAAAAAATCGCAACAGTCGCAAAAACACATTAATTGTATATTAATTCAGAAGATCGTTTTTATTTTAACCTAACGTATATGTTTAATTTTATTAAATACATTTCCGAACTACTGATTTTGTATTTGAGCAATTCCATATGAAAACGATCAAAATTGGCAAATTTTTGGACGACCCCCTCTCCGATTTTAAAATAAATAGTCTCAATCGATTGCCCAGCAAAAAATAATGTACCTACATATTTTTTTTTTTTATAGTGACTGGTTTAGTGGTGGTGTGCACCACTGTCATGTGACAAAATTGAAGAATTCTTCATAAGGGACCTCATTGAAAGTTGTTTTAAAACAAAAACTACTAAAGCGATCGCAACGAGTGATAGCTCGTTGGAAAGGTATTGAATCAGGCTTTAATTGAAAAATAAAATTTTCCTAATTTTTCTCAGAAATTTACCTTTTTCCCATGAAAATTAAATTTTCCCATGAAAATTAAATTTTCCGATTTTCCACAGAAGCTCCTAAATTTTCCGGCTAATTTTATTTTTTTTTGGATTCCTCATAATTTTTGCTTTAAGAATCAGCAATAAAAAAATGGGCCCCGACTCCTTGTTTGGACAGGTGAAGAGCATTTAAGAGACCACCTTGTTCTCATTGTTTTTATATTTTTATAATTGAATTATTTTTAATTATTTAACAAGAAAAATTAGGAAAATTTTATTTTTCAATTAAAGCCTGATTCAATACCTTTCCAACGAGCTATCACTCTTTAGTACAGTGGTGCACACCACCACTAAACCAGTCTCTATAAAAAAAAAAAAATATGTAGGTACATTCTTTTTTGC
The DNA here is from genome assembly GCA_021234595.1 of Delia radicum. Taxonomy (NCBI): domain Eukaryota; kingdom Metazoa; phylum Arthropoda; class Insecta; order Diptera; family Anthomyiidae; genus Delia; species Delia radicum. Next base: position 156,966,450 of record CM037852.1, read on the forward strand.
TGGGCAATCAATTGAGACTATTTATTTTAAAATCGGAGAGGGGTCGTCCAAAAGGTGATCGCTTTCATATGGAATTGCTCATTTATTTTGTGTTTTATTGTGTATTTTTAAGGAAAAATCAGTAAAATAACATTATTAATATTATTCGAGTTACTCGAGTAATTTTAAAATCTTACTCGATTAATAGAGTAATTTTGATCAATGGTTATAATCTTTAACTTCAAGCTCATATATTAATTAGTTCTCATGTAGTGAGTAAACTAGTTTATATGAATGTTTGATGTTTGGCATGGGATTGTTACCGCTTTCAAAACGTGTTCTGATGATGGGAACCTAGAAAATTCCCGAAATAGATCTATCAACACATCAAAATAATAGATTGAAAACAAAAATAATAAATTTGAAAACAAAAAAAACTTTATAGATTATTTGTTAGGACAATATCCTAATAAAGAAATATAGAGTATCGCCTCGAACTTGAATAATTTTCATTTTCATTGCACAATTAAAGGTCGAAAAAACATAATTTTTATTTTTAATAAAAATTATATCATACATGTAATTTAAAAACTTCAAAATCGAGTTACTCCGTTACTCGAACAAAAACAAACCCAATTAATTTGAATACCTTATCTACCTTTTCCCAGTATTTATGAAATGTCATTTTAAAGAGAGAATTTACAATAATTGGACAAACGTTATTTTTTATGAAGCATGTTCAAAATTGTCAAAAAAAGACAAGAATAGTTCAAGTAATTCGTAAAACATTTAAATAGACTAAAACTTTAAAAAACATCGAAAATTTAAAAAATAAGAAAATGTATCAACGCACAGTGGTGTATTTAAAAAAAAAAGTGGTAATAAGTATATAACTTATATACTACTGGCCCAATCCACATTAAAATTGGAGTTATAGGGGAGGATCTAGGCTTTTAGAATATTGTCATTTGTGACACAGTGATACCAAAGTCGACCACCACGCCTATAGAAAATCTTTAAATGTTTGCCACTTTGGCAAATGTGAACCGATTTGAAACAAAATTTTACTGAGATAACTCTGATATGAGATAAACAAAAAACATGCTTTTATGGTGGTAAGATATCTCTTATAACTAAAAATATATTTGATGTTAAAAATTAAAATATTAATTTTTTGCCTTGACTTTTTTTGTTTTTTGGCCAATATCTTTTTTGTTACCAAACCAAATCAAAAATAATTAAATTTGTAAGAATACTAACGCATACAGAAACAAACTTCAGAAAATATTTTTAAATAATCTTAAATAGTTCAGCGGTAAAAAATGCTCAAAATCAATATTTTAAAAAATTCTTAAAAATCGGCAATTTTCTCTGAAAATGTACCTTAATTCATTTACGTTTTTCTCAGAACTTTGTTGATAACTATTATTATTTTTAACCGTTTCTAAAAAAATGGACTTTAAGAAAAGCTGTGAATGTAATTTTATTTATTTCTGGATATGCACTCTACACCCAGCATTGGTCGAAAATTGTCAATTTTTAAACGAAACTTTGACTTTGCAAGTATGCCCACCATTTTGCCCGTGGATTTTGAACTTTTTCTTAACTTGAAATAATAGGTCAATATGTTTTGAGCAACTCCTCAAGAAAAAAACTGATCCTACGCATAACTCAGAGCTAGAGAGCATATTTTGTGAAAGTAATTTTTTTATCTTTAAAAAAATCATATTTAAAAAATAGTTTTTAAACTTATCTTTATTGTTTTAAATTAACGACACTTTGAGCTATAAAAATTATTCAAATCATTTCAATATCTTTAATAGATAAAAACTTATTTAACTTCAAAGTTTTAAAAGGTAATTAGAGAAAAACATTTTTTTTATATTTTGTGTTTAAAAACTTTTTAAATATTAATTTATTTTATAAATTCTCAAAAAGAAAAAAATATTTAAATATTTTAAAGGATAATATATTGCATTTGAAAGGTAAACCTCAAGCAAACCTCATTCTTAAACATAGGCAGGTGTATGCATAAAAGTTTTTTTACCTCTTAATACATTTTTGAAGACACACCACTGTGCAACGGGCCTCTTTAGCGAACAAACATTAGCGAACATTAAGAAAATTTTATTTTTTTAATTTTTTCTTTTATATTATTTTTTATGGAATCAATTTGTTTCAATTAAAATGGGTAATAAAATTCTAATCGTTTGCAAAAATTCGACTTGGACAATTCTGTAAGAATTGTTGGTAATTCACTTTTTATGTTAACGAAAAATTACACTTTATATTGCGGGAATTAAAATTGATGCCAATTTTAAAATATTTATGCAACAACACCAAAAAAATACGAAAGGTAGCAAACATACCCTTACCATTTTAGTTTTTAATTTAAATTCTATTTTTAGTATCTTTATTGAGTACAAAGAAAGACTATAATTTTTTGATGTTATAATTTTGATTCCCAGATTTAGTTAGATTTTTACTTTATTCACTTAAAAAATATATGCACAGTAGTATTTGCACTTAACGTATGTACTCTAAACGATTATGACTTTTAAAAATAAATCGAGATCACAGTTGCAAAAAAAGTTTAAACAATATAAAATTTGCTAATACCCTAGATAAGATCACTGGGAGATAGTTGTGATTCGCCTTCGGCCAAATAGATATGCATAGCTTTAAAAAGTAAAGCTATGCCTAAATATTTTTTCTCTTTCATAGTCCAGGTCTTAGCAGGACCATAATAATCCCCACGTTTACAATTTGTTAAATGTTGCAAACTTAATGCATCAATTATAGCAGCTTCACGTGTGTACGCCTCAGTGGGTACTATATTATGGAAGACATGTAGGCAGACAACACCATTGCCATTACCCCAAATATTTAAAATGCGATCAAGTTTTTTACTATCAGAAGATTTTTCAGGTGGAGATTTAAAGATATCAATATTTAAGGGTAGTTTTTTAACTGAAAATTTGGAAAAGATGAAGACCAAAATCATGTACATAATGAGTTTTAATATTTGGAAAAGTATTCGATGAATAATGTCAATAAGTTACGAATTGAATGGAACAAATTATTTAATGATGAATGAAGTTTAAAATTATAGAATGATATAGATTTTCCGTTGAATATTTTCAAATATTTCTAAGAAAATGTTGAGATATATATAAAATATAAAACTTACTTGATATTTGTTTTCCATTTTTATTTGTTCTCTCCTGCAGTTCTTTATTATGCTTTCGTGAATGAGTTTTCATTGCATCATATAAATGAGAATATGGGCGAGATGTTTTGCCCTTGCCCACATAAAATATAGATTGTAAAAAACGTTGCCAAACATCAAATTTTTCCAAAAACTAAAAATAAAACCACATTAATTTATAACAAACAAAATTGTTAGTCTGTTTAACATACCACACTTTCACCCGGTAGATTACATGATATCCGAGGATCTATTAGCATATAAATGAAACTTTGTTTTAAATGTCCTTCACGCATTTGTTTTTTTTTATTATTTTGGCTACAGGCAAAATACTCCATTGATTGTGTTTCATATTTCATATATTCGGGTATTCGCAGAAAATGTTCTTCAGACCTTAACGTTCTATGTAATTCAACGGAAAATTCTGCAAATAAAAAAATTGGAAAGTAGTGGAAAAACAAGGGTTAATAAGTTATTTTTAGATACAAACTTTTAAAAGGGTTTCTTTTATATTTAACTGCCAATTTAGCAAAATATCTTAATGATGCAAAATTTTGAACTGATAATTTAAAAAAGGAATTTAGTAAAAACATATTTAACGTATGTATATACTTATTAAACAATAAAATTTTTAAATTATTTTGGAAAATCGAAAGAAATGTTTTTTTTTTTTTAATTTGACAATTAAAAAAAAATCAGTCTGTTGGATAATAGATATGGGAAAATCTACGTAACCGTACGTTTTCATGTCAATCAGGATTTGCCAACACCATGCCGTTCGTAGTTTTCTGGCTGGGGAGCTTTAAACCCCCGTATATTTACAAAAATAAAGCAAATCAAATATATTAGCTAGGTTAATACATGTATTTCGATCTAGCTTAAGATCTCATCAGAACCTGAAGTTTTAGAAACGCTAGAGCCTCCAGAATAGGCGGAGCTTTAACAAAAAACCTATTAATCATCAATTTTGCTAAATTCTTGTCTTTTTTGCAATCAAACACGTAGCTAGGGTCTTTTTTTTAACAAGCATATTTTAGATATTTTGAATTCCTTAAACTGTGGATGTGCCAGTCAATTTAAAGTTTTGGTTTCAGCATACTGTAGAGCTAAAACTGACATAAAGTTAAAAATTAAAATCTGATCTTTTTAGCACTTTCATATAATCATTGTTATGATAATATCTACAATTCAAGATATTTTGGACCCATAGTTAGAAGTTAGCCCTTAGCTCTTTTTGGAGAAAGAAATGTTGTATAGAATGCAAAGTTCATCCGATCCATTTAGCACTTTCACATAATAATAGTAATGATTATTAGTGTCCGACCGAACAGTTCGGCCAGAAAATGCATTAGGTCTGTATTCGGTATTTTAAAGCATTATGGACAAATTTAGCGGATGGAAAAATGTTTATTGGGCTGATTAGATGCCATGTTGAGTGTCAAATTTGAAGAAAAGTCTGTAGTTAAGCAATGAATTCACTGTTCGGCCTCAGAAAGTTCGGCCAAATTGAAAATAGTTCGGCGGCCGAACTTTTAACTTTATAACTAAACTTCGGCTTTTCCCTTAAATTTTATACACAAAATCGAATTAAATCGGCTCAACAAACATGTTTCCAATACCAAAATTTGTCATCATTGCCTCTAGATATCAAAAAACCGACAAAATATAGTTTTTTGGCCGAACTGTTCGGTCGGACACTAATGATTATATCTACCGTTCAAGACATATTTGACCCCCATAATTCTTTAAACCGAAGATATGCCGCTAAATTTTGTGTAACACAGGAGGACAAAATGTTTCTTTTTAAAAATTAATAAAGATCTAACCATCAAATATATGAAGGGCTTATTGTAAAAACTTGATAAGCCACATTTTATTTTTAGTTTTTTTTTGTCTTTCAAAGGTTCAAAAGATGCAAAAAATGTGATTTTTTTCAGGACTTTATACTCTAAGTACTTGCAATAAGTGTTTAAGCAAAAGACTTCTATTAAATATTAATCAATGTATGTCTAGAAAACAGCGAAAATCCATAAAATAATAAATGTGGGTTATCAAGTTTTTACAATAAGCCCTTCATACTTATATATTTCGGACATGCTGAATTCAATGGTGTACCTAAGTTTTTGATCAATGGTACAGATTTCGAGAAAAATGTATTTAACGTTTAGCGGTCTTGCATTTAAAACTTTTCGAAAGCAATCAATCTGCATTTGTTGTAATGCACTGAACGGAAACACTTGATTATATTTATGACATAATCCATAGATTTTCGTCCAATGTAAAGTTCCATAGTATTTATGAAAAATTTCATAAAAAACAAAATCAATTTCATGATATATATGAAATGTTTCTCTATATGAAGGATTTCATTATATTTGTGTTAAAAAAACGTTCATTGGGACCATGATATGGTCTAGGGTTATATACATAGTTGCAACAAAAATTTTAAAAGTCGACTTTTCGACTTGCTGGTATATTCAAAATAATTATAACTCCATAAAATTTATTTTTTAGATTGTTTTGAGATAATGATAATGATAACTAACTCCCAATTTTACTAACGTTCAAATAATCTTTTAAAAAAATTTCTAAAACTTTCCCAATTTTTTAAGTTCGAAAAAAATACTTTTTGGCATTTTTTCACATTTCACTATAAAAAATGCAGTTTTTCCACATTCAATTATAATGTCAACGAACAAATAAGTTTTGGACTATAAGACTAATATCATCAAGCATATTGCCAAAAGTCTGAATTCATTTAAGGGGGACATGACATTGGCAGTTTTTTGTAATCGACATTTTTTATAATTTTGTATTTTAGTAAATATTCTTAAGATTCTAAGAACGAAAATTTCATGGAAAAATTCCTACGGGTTCAAAAGTTACAGCCGGATTAGTGAGAGCGCATTTTTAATTCACGCGCTACCTACGTACGGCAGCTTGTATATACTTGTTTTAGGAAATGATGCAAATCGTTTGAAATGCGCCAGAGTGAAGGCATATGAAGCTTCAAAAGAAGCCCGAATTGTTAAACGATTGCAAAAAACTGTAAGAAACAGCACAACACAAGATAACGAAGGCATACAGTACGAAGCAGGCATGGCAGATTGAAGGTAACCTCTTTTTCTTTGTTCACAAATTTTGAACGCGTTTATCTCGAAACCATGTTTTTTTTTTTTTTTGTATTTTTTAAACTTGATTTGCTATCGTATGACACGAGCTTTTTTTAAATTTTTATTCGATTTTTTATGAATTTTTAAAGTCAATATTTTTTTTTCGAAAAAACACACTTTTAAATTATGAACATCGCCAAAAATTGAAAAAAAAAATTTAAAAAACAGCTCGTGTCATACGATAACCAATTTTGTTAAGATTATCATTTTCCAGATCGGACAATTTTTGCGACTCCCAGCGCTGCAACCACGAGGCCCCGTTTTTTTCACTGCCGCCAGTTTGGAGCACTATAAAACCATGTTGGAGTGAAAAATATATTTTTTGAATTTTTTTTCTTGTAATTTGTTCAATTCTCTACAAAAATAAAAAATTGGAAAAATGTATGTTTTTGACTGAGTTACGAATTTTTTAAAAAAGGTCTGTTTTCTCTGCCGCGAATATAATGTCCCCCCTAAATCTGCGCATATTAAATGAAATTTGAAGCTTCGAATGAATTTTTACTCTTGAGGTATTCTACTTTAGTGTACTGATGTTCACCGTGTAATGAAATAGGCGACAACATAATTTTTTTTAAAAAAACCCTTACTTCTCCTTTACAATTGGTCACATTATATCCAAAACGGATTTTATGTCATAATTAACAATTTTATTGGAAACAATGGCTTTATGTTTGCTATTATGTTATCGACTAAAACTAAATTTACTTTTAAGTCATAAATATATGACAAATAAAAAAGTCAAAAGCAAAAGTCGACTTTTTCATTAGAAGAAAGTCGACTTTTTCATCAGAAAAAATTCGACTTCCAAAAAGTCGATTAGTCGAAAGTCGATTTATAGAACCCTAATACGGTCATTATTGTTTATGAAACGTTTCATAAATATTGATGAAATTGTTACATTGGACTAAAATTTGTGAAACTTATTTCTGGATGTGGTATTAAATAGCCAGACCTGGGGGGTTATTATGTAATTCGATTCGAAAGAAAAAATGTGTAAATTCGTATGAATTGTATTTTGTAGTTCGATTTTCGAAAATGTATTTACGAACGCACGGAAACTTTTTTTCGAACCGGCCGTTTTTTATCCCCCTTTCGAAAACAAAAATTACCCTTTCGTAAATGCAACTATGTAATACGAAAGCGAACTTCACAAACGTTAAAACATTCGTATTTTATTCGAGAGCTAATTTGTTGTCGAAAAAAGAAAAAAAATTTAAAATGTAAGTATCGTTATACAAAAGGAGAGATCATGTATCTCAACATACATTTAGTTTTCTTGGATCGTCTTTTGAGAACTTTATTAGTATCAGGCTTTTGATATTTTTTTTATAAGTCCATTGTTAATGGTTACCCTACTTATATAGTTGATAAATTTCATTTTACTCGGTCGATAAGAAATCCCCAGTTAATTCCGCCTATAAGGCATTTGGATATTTTTGCAAAATCATTTCAGGTTCGGATACCTAGAGTTTGGAATGCTTTGCCAAGGGAATTAAGAAAATTTTCTTATACATTGCCTGTATTCAAGTCCAAATTATTACATTTTGCAGAACTTCAAGTTTTAGAGACTCTATAGGGTTTTTTTACAGTTTTGCAAGTCAGAATAAAAACGTTGAAAGTTATAATACATATTTTTTATTTTTTATGCAATTTGGAACAAATTTTTTATTTTTCTTTGTCAATAATTTTTTCTTGGCATTTATTATGATTCCGTTTTTAATAATTTAAATATTTTTAGTGATCTCATATATTTATATTATATTATATCTTATTATTATTATTTATTTTATATGCTTTAATTTAGTAGAGAAGTTTTATTGTTTAGTAGCTTTAATTAGCCATATAAGGCCCTAAGGGCTCGGTTATGTAAATGAAGATTTAATAAAAAAAAAAAAAAAAAAAAGTGTTAAATAAATAAGTAAAAATAAAAAACATCAAATGTTTTATGTTTTTACACTAAACATTGTTTTTTTTCACGATGTTGAATCTTTGAAGGAGTAGATTTTGCTAAAGGTCACCTAAATGTAGCGAATGCTAGAAGCAAGTCCAAGGATTTGTTTACAAGATTGGATTTGGATGCAGCTGGCCCTCCGACTCATGATATAACGAAATTTAAAAAAGTACGTTTTCAATTTATCAATTGTCGGTTTATAGATTGGTATTATTCAAATTTACATATGTTTATAGGTGTGGGCAGATTATAAACACCACATAACGGTAAAATGCCGGGAAACCCGAAATAGTATTTCAGGGACTGGAGGTGGGCCGAGTAAATTTTGTTCCCTTTGAAATATAATTGCTCATCCCTTATAGGTCTGATTAATTGAATATGCGTACCATCTACTGCTCCAATTACTCCAGGTATTTCACATTTTTCAAAAAAGTATCTCTTAGTTTCTCTCTTCCTATCCTCTGTCATTTCAAATACAATATGTTTGTGACAAAGAATTTTTTCAATAACATAGCAAACCTCAGACAAACACGCAGAAATTGATGCTTGAGAAAATCCTAATAGGCGGTCTTGGCCAATTTGATGCTGATATCCACCTTGCGCCAAAAATTTAAGTGTGGCAGCTAATTTTAATATAGGTGAGATGGCAGTTGACCTTTCTGCTGGTTTAAATTCATCTTTTACACAACTCAAGACATATGTAGAAGCATTTTTACTAAGCCTAAAGTTTATTATGAAACTAAAAAGATATTATTAGGAATATATTTAATCTTGAAGGTAAAATTTTAAATTTTTCTTACTCTGTCTTATTAAGATTCATTATATCTGACGAATCTCTTATAAGTTTCCTTTCTTTCCGGAATAGAATCATTTTTTTCATCACTATCTTCTGTCCACAATAAAACACAATCCATTTAAGCTTCGACTTTTTAAATAAATATTTTCTTTAATAAAGTTTTCTTTAAATATTTGTTTCAAATTTTGCCATTTAAGCACAATGCTGACAACTTTGACATTATAAGACATTCTGCCAAGTTATGTATTAACCGATAAAAATTTGGCATCACTTGTATTTACCCTTTTTTACACAAATACAACTCTGTGAAACATTCGAACGAATTAGATAATACAATTTTACTTTCGAAACGGAAATTCGTTTCGAAAGGTTTTACTTTTCGAATCGAATTACGTAATAACCCCCCCTGTGTTCATATTTATGACTCATATTTAATACAAAAAAAGTATATTTAAACCCCTGGTTCACGTTTCATGTAGGATTTTGCCTTTTCTTTAGAGTTTTAGCGACTATGAAGGCTTAATGAACATATGACCTGATTAAGTGTTAGTTTTTTAAAAAGATGCAATTAATGTGAAATGCGAGATGTTGGTTAGTTTGGTTAAAGATCATGAATATTTTTTCCATATTAACAGAAAAATTATAATTTTATTTGTGATAATTTACTTTGATTAACAGAAAAAACACTTAGAAAAAAAGTTATTTGACACCTACATGAATGGAGTTAACTTTCTAGCCCGCAACGGCCTTCATCAACATTCTTCGTGCCTTAAAGTGTTGAATGGTAAACATCATCTATTTAACTCAACTAGTTAAGTTAAAAACGTCTAGAAAATAAGTTCGCAGTAAATTTCGTCATACTCAACAAACTAAGTCACGTAACTAAGTCACCTCACCAAAAAGCTATAAAGGCACAGTAAAATCAGACTAGAAAAGTTTTTCATTCGTTTTTGTACTGGGATAACTAGGTTAGGTTATATGAATGTTTGATGTTTGCATGGGATTGTCACTTCTTTCAAAACTTGTTCTGATGATGGGAACCTAGAAAATTTCCGAAATAGATCATTCCTGAAAGTGGTCAATTAATAAATTTGAAAACAAAAACACTATAGATTATTTGTTAGGACAATATCTTTAATAATTTTCATTGATGATTTACCGCATTGAATACTAAATGCGATATTGAAAATAATGCACCACAACCGCTAACACAAATCGAAATGGATTACATTGTGGCCAAGATGGGACTATCACAACAAAAATCCAAAATGTTGACATCATTTTTGAAGAGCAGCAAACTCACACAGCAAAATGTCAGCGCAACATCATTATGATTTGTCAACATGATTTATGTCTCATTTTGTTCATAGGTTATGTGACTTTACGTGAAAGTAATAGGACTTGACATATTTTACCGTTTTGGATTTTTTATGAATTAAAAAAAAAAAAAAATTTTAATTTTTTAGGCAAAAAATATTTTTTTTTCTTCATACATTTATTTATAACTGCGAATCAGTTTCTTATGTAGCGAAATGTTAAATGAACAGATGAAAGTAAGAGGCCATTTAAACGGAGCAATTTGTTGCCTGCAACGTTGCCTGCAATTATTGTTTGTTGGCAAACGGGGTAGAGAAGCAAGCGGGGTAGCAAAAAATGCACGATTTTCGTTTTCAAGATATTTTTTGACATTTCTTTTTGCTATCGTTCGTATTCTTGTTAATTTGCTTTATTCGTATTCGGCTTCTCAAGTGTTGTGTATCGAAAATATTTCGTAAAATAATAAAAAAATAATGTGAAATAAAGAACTATTTATATATTATTTTAAATTATATTATTTTATATTATATATATTATTAAATTATATTATTATTAATTATTACGAATAAATTAAATTTCAACGAATGAACAATTAAAGAAGATTGGAAAAATAAACGTCAAAAAAATTGCACGTAAAAACTCCTCGTTTAAATGTAAATGATTTTTAGAATCAACTTTAAAAGAGAATTCAAAAATTGCCTGCAATTAATTTCTTCGTTTAAAAGGCCTCTAATTGTAATTCTTGATTTTTCTAAATTTGTTTCAGCAAAATCCGACTAGTGGTTCTCGAGTTATGTCAAACAAAAGAGCCTAAAACGTGACAAATTATTAAAATTTTATTTGATGTTACTTGACCAAACGAATGCTGCAGAAGTTCTTATTTTTGGAGCTACTTTCACAAAAAATTATCAGAATTCAGTCCCGAAATCATGTGTTGTTCTGTGTTATTGGTTTTAACCTTACTCCAAAAAGTTGTTAACGAGAAAAACGATAAAGAAGGTACAGAAATTTTCATTTCACTACTCAGTTTTATTTGGTAACTGATAAGTCATGATGTACCAGCTTTTAATAATATACACATTATAAAACACCGAATATTTATCAAACAACTACGGAAATATAGGATTTTTATATTATTTTTCAAATAAATTTTTTGTAGGCGATAGTAACAAACAATTAAAACAACCCGAGTAAAAACGTTTATATACAATCATATCTTTTTTAATATAATGTTATATAAAACAAATAGGTTAATATGGATATATGTGATAGCGCATATGATCATATATAATTTTATCTTAGATTTGGTATTCATTTATATGTACACATATATATTAGCGGTATTCACTCTTGATAGCATTTATGCAAGGGTTTCATTAATACTATGATTTTATGCTACAAAGCGTGAGCGTCTTTTTTTTTGTGTGTATTGTATGTTTACAACCCAAGCATTTCAATGTTGACAAAACAGCTAATTTCTAACGAAAATGTATTTTCTAGCGATTTTTAAGTAGACTTTAGCGATTTTTTCAAATAAAAAAGGTTGACATTATTCTTCGTTCTCAGTGGATTTTTAACTCTGTTGTTATTTTGTGTGAATATCGTATTTTTCTTTTATTTAAGTTTGTTTTTTTGATAAAAATTTGTGTTAAAATCAGTTGTTTTTTTTACACGAAAATTAAATGTTTTTTTTTTGTAAATATTTCTGTTCTTTTTTTGTTTTCCGGCAAAACTAAAAGATGTTAAGTATTGTAAGTTTGAAAGGTTTGCAAGACCCAGAATATGCAATAGGTTTTCGTCTTGCATATAAATAAAAGTCTTGCATATTTTTATTTCATGTGTTTTATTGTTGTGGTCTTGCATACTCTTGTATTTATACAAGATCTGCAAGCTTTGAAAGGTCTGCAAGGGTAGTTTGCTACCAAGAGCGAATACCGCTATTGATTGATATTACCGTAGATGTGGCATATATTACTACATTTGATATACATACATTAATTAGCATGATTTCATATACATATATTTTTATATGGCTTAATCAATGTTGCGTATAGTAATATATAGTATCATATACAAATTTTTGGACATGCTAAATAATACAAATTAAATTGTGGTTTGCAATTAAACAATTTGAAAAATTTTAATTTATTTGAGTTTAACAAAATTTTAAAATGATATTTCCATTTGTAATTTTTTTTTTTTAAATTTGAGCAGAAAGCGTAATATATTGGTCTGAAATTTATAAAATAAAAAACATAATTGGTATTTTACATTAGAACTTGCAAAAACTATAAATTAAATTGTGACTTATTATTTGAAATTGAGACAATTTTAAGTAAAATGTTTAAAACCGAAAAAATCTTAATTTTAATTTATTTACCATTTAAAAATTTTTAAAGCGATTAATTTATAACTTCTTAAATTACAAAAAAATTTCTAATATCAATTGAAAATTTCTTCATTTCAAATAGAACACTATAATTAATTTGAAATTATCTGGATTTCTGCTGAAATTGTAAATAAATATCATTTGTTGCTTGAAAAATATAATAGATTTCATGTTTAACATATATTTACCATGTTTGCAAGTTTTACGAGGGTTAAAATTATAAATAGATCAATTTATATCCTTCTGTATTAAATTAGATATAATCATATGATATAACCTATAATTTGATAATATTGGATGAGAACAAAATTCAGACAAAACTGTATCAAATCACTTCCAATTGTGTCTAAATTAATCTGATATGCAATTAGATGTAATTTGATAGAATTTAATCGGGTCATTTTTCTGATGAAATTTTATATAATTAATTATGTGATCTATTAAATTATATAAATCAATTATAATTGGTTGTTAAAGACATTGGCATTGATCAATTTCAATAGAAAGACAAGTTAACTGGCATTGTTTTTAAGCAATTGTTATGCCAAAAAATTCAATTACAATCACATCAAACAATACCAATTAAATCGTCAATTAACTAGTCCCAAGTATGGTTGAAAAGTTTAAGCATAACACAATGTATTATTTAGTTTTTTTTTACTAAGAATCATTTTGACAACAAGAGCATCTAAGGGGGTCATTTAATTCAGAATATTTTTTTATGGATTAAAAAATGCCTTTATCTCCTTTAATCAGAATGCGGCACTGCGCGGGTTAACGTTGTTCAATTTGACCAAAAATATTAGCATTTCAATCTTAGGCAATAGTGATAAAATAAAACAACAAATTACCCAAAATACGTATTTTGATTTTGTTTAAGTTTCCGAATTTTAGAATTTGAATCCATACAACTTTTAAATCGAAAACTTAAAAAAACAAAAACAAGTATTTTGGGGTTCAGTATGAATGAAGGATTTGCAGTGAAAATTGCACTGTGCGACTGGTTTTGTATGAATTTTTGATTACTTCTACCGATTACTAAATAACGACTTTATAAAAATTATAAAAATATTCTTATCGATTCGTTTTGTTTATATCAGTATAATTAAAGTTATAGTGTGTGTTGATTAGAATTAGTTTAATTAATCATACTTTATATAATTTATAATCAAAATGTATACTTACTTGTTCCATTTTGCTTGTGTTTTTCTCTTAGTTCTTGCATTAATGCAGTTTTACGTTTATATTTAACAAGTCTTTTGATATACAGTTTTTTTGTACTCTTCGTTATAGGACCAGGAGGTTCACCAAATGTTGTTAATTCTGCCCTTAAAGTATCAGTTTCATAATCCAATGGTAGTGTTATATTTGTAGATTCACTAGTCATAGTACAATCTGAATCCTGGGCAGGAGTTTTCGGTGTACTAGATAATAGAAAATAAAATAATATTGTTATTGTTATTGTTAGGCATAGATAAAACAATATCCAGTATGTTAATCCAATCGAAATCATTATTAATAAAATTGAAAAATATCAATGATTCAATTAGAGAATATGAGTAACTGATCATGTTTTAAAAGTACTCTGATAAAAAAAAAATACAGTAACGCTCAAAACTATTAATATTGTGAAATACTTATCTAGCCAATTAAGGGTAAGGGAGGTTTAAAAAACTTTCGACTCACTTATCAGATAAAGGTCTTTCAAATTTCATTGAACTTGGTATAAACATTTCCATAGTAAATAGTATGAAGTTTTCGTATTTTTTCTTTTTTCAAAATTCGTTCGCGTTTAATCGCTGCTCAAAGTTGGGGTTTTTTGACATATGTGTGCGAAACACACAATGATGGGATTATCATAACCAGGGCAGCGACTTTCATGCACTAAAAACTCGAAAATATGAGCTTTAAATATGCACTAAAACCCCAAAATATTCCCTTAAAATATGCACTTAAATCAAAATATGCAATAAAACCCAAAACACATGCACAAAAAATCAAAAAAATATGCAGTTACAATTTTTGGATTTATGAAAATCAATTAAATTGAAAATATACAACAAAAAATGCCAAATTATCATGGATGGTAAGGGTAACCCTATTTTCGTTTATTTCGGTATCGGTATTTTAGGGGTAACGATATTTCAGTTATTTCGGTAACGGGTTTATAGCGTTAACGGTATAATCTTATTTTATTCTTATTTATTATTATTACCGAAAATACCGTTTTAAGGTTAAGGATACATTGCCCATGTATTGGACCCAGAGTTGCCACATTTTTCAATTATATGTAATATAGGTAAAATAGGGTCTTCAGGAAAAGTCGCAAAAAACCGAACAATTTCGAATATCGGAAAAAGCTTAGACACCCCATCGATTAAAATTAATAGGCAATAATATACATTATTTTTAGCTTAATACAACTAAAATTCCTTAATTTAACGCCAGATTAAATGTTAATTTGACCAATTTTGTTTACCAAATTTGTTTACAATTACTTTAAATAGATCGAAATAATGCCCGTAATTTCAAGCAATAGATACCTACCGGTGCTTAGATACCTACCCGATTTTGTTCGTGTACACGGTAGGTATCTAAGCACCAGTAGGTATATATTGCTTGAAATTACGGCCATAAATCGAAAAACGTAAAATGTGGTTATTTTCGACCCCACTTAATAATGCCTAAACATGAGATTAGGCATGGGACCAATAAATTTTTAATCTCTATAACATATCCGAATTTCATTAAGATCTGCCGGTCCGGGTCGGGATATCTCCCTTGTGAATACGTAGTTTCTGCATGTATCTCCTGTTTAACATGCATTTAAATTTTTCCATTCGTGACAGAAATATTAGTGGTGTTCACTCTTGGTAGCAAACTACCCTTGCAGATCTTGTGTAAATGCTATAGTATGCAAGACCACAACAACAAAATAAAGGGTCCGCCATCTAACGTTTTTTTTTCCACTAGTGCTTATTTCGTGAATGGTAACACTTAGCTCATGTCTGATTTGACAGATAATTAGTTTTATACTTCCGCTGAACGAATATGGTCCGTATGTTCGTTATCTTGTGAAAAAAAGTGAAAAAAACTGGCATCCTCATCGATAAACCAAAGCGTGAAAAGCCAAAAACAGTACGTACACCCGAGAATATTGCTGCTGTGGCAGAAAGTGTGCGTGAAGCGCCATCAACATCAATTCACCGTCGTTCTCAACAATTGAACATTTCGGAGACATCATTGAGACGAATTTTGCATAAAGACCTTGGTATGACGCCATACAAAGTCCAATTGGTTCAGGAGTCAACAAAAAAAAAGTTATTTGGCGGACCCTTTACATGAAATTAATATATGCTAGAATTTTATTTATTTGTTTATTAAGTCTTTGGATACAAGACCTTACAGACTAGAACAACTAATTCTTAAATCTATTTATTTTTCTCATAAAAGGAAAAATTTAATAACATGTTTTTAAATTCATTTATATTTAAACTAAAATCTAATAAGCAATGTTTATATTTTTTACAATATTGACAATCAAATGTTAAAGAATTATATAAAATAAGAGCCCTGTCAATAGGTTCATTTTTCCCATATTCAGTACGATGTGTTTTGACATAAAAATATTCATATCTAAGTGCATAGACTGGAACACGTAAATGTATATACGACAACAATAGCGGACAATCAATGGAACCTGAAATAAGTCCATGAATAAATAAAAGCAATTCTAATGTTTGAAGGTGTATTAAGTTGCATCGATTTTCATAGGATGGCACTGGGTCATGATAAATTATATTTTGCAATGCAAATTTGATAAATTTTACCTGTAGCTTTTCCAGGCGATTTATGTGAACTGCAGCATAAGGGTTCCATATAAAAGATGAATATTCTAGTTTCGGACAGACAAACATTGTGTACAGTAGTTTTCTAGTGAATGCATCACTAAAATCTGCAGAATTTCTTTGGATAAATGCTAAGACAGAATATGCTTTAGGAATTATGAAATTTAAATGGTTAATGAAACAGAGATCTAAGTCGAAAATTACTCCCAAATCATTGATTTCATTAACTGTTTTAATCTTGAATTTTATACGATGATAAAAGGGGGGAATAACATCTCATATGATAACACTTATCAGTATTAAAAGTTATACCATTTTCCCATGTCCAACATACTTCCCATGTTCAACAACTTTATCAATATCACGTTACAAACCACGAACATCATTTATGCTCGAGATTCTATTGTAGACCTTGAGGTCGTCAGCATATAACAAACATTCGCTATGAGAAAAACAAAATTGAATATCATTTATAAAGAGGTTAAAAAGCAACGGTCCTAAAACGCTTCCCTGCGGAACTCCAGAGATAGCAATATATGAATAAGATGTGATATTTTCTATTTTTACAATACATACTCTGTTAGTTAAGTATGATTTTAGCCAATTTAATAAATTTGAGTGAATTCCCAATAAAGATAGTTTTAGAATCAACACTTCATGTGATTCACGGTCAAAAGCTTTTTTCAAGTCTGTATATATAACATCAACTTGAAATCCTGACTCTAAATAAGAGTTACAACACTTTGTAAATACGGCAAGATTTGTCGTCGTAGATCTTTCCGAGAAGATCTATTGCATATTCTGGTCTTGCAAACTTACAATACCTTGCATCTGGTTGTTTTGCCGGTAATCAATAATAAGGAAAAAGAAAAATTAACAAACAATTCTCGTTTAAAAACTATTAAAAAAAATACAAAAAAGGTAAAAATTTACTGTGAACGCTCCACTAATGTCAAAAAATAGTAGCAAGATACTTTAAAATCGCTAGAAAATCTGTTGACAAACTTGTTGTAAACTTGCAATACATATAAAAAAAGACGCTCACGCTTTGTAGCATAAATCCTAGCATTTATGCTACCCTTGAATATATGCTACCGTTGCATTCATGTGAAAACCGCAATTGAAATTTGTCGTAGGGCAAATATTAAATATCAAGGATATTTTCCGAAAAAGGGAAAAATTCCGTTTATTTTTGAATACCTTTAGTTTCTAACTTGAAATTTTTATATGTTGTATGTACTACTTTGAGTTAATTGCAAAATGAATTTCAGAAAAATTAATTACGTTTTGTTGTTTGAGATAACTATAACGAATTTTGGAAAAAGTAAACTAGAAAGTGGTAAAGTTGAAAATGTCGTTGTGTTGTGCTCGTTATTTTTAAAATGTTACATAACAATTGTTAGCTTAATCTATTAAATTGTTATTATAAAAGTTAAATTTTATACTTACCATTGTTTTCTTAAATGTGCTTGTTTATTACCCACATTGGTTAATAATTTTGTCTCATAAAGACCAAGCCATTTTCATCATCAGTATGAACATAAGCTTCAGTCATTTGTAAAAAATATTCATTATTGCTTGGTGAGCGTATAAAATTCGTGGTAGTATTAAGTCCTTGCTGCTGCTGATCATATTCATTTTTTGGTGATACTACTATAACATCTGGCACTGTCTGGTAACTACTTTCCAACTCTGTCGATTGTTGTGGTGAAGGAGTTTTTGGTATTTCCAAATGTTCGGGTTCAAATTCAAGAACTTTAGCTTCGGCTACAGTTTGCATTAATTTACTTAAAGACATTTGAGTTTTTAAAGGAGTTTTTCTTCTATCATTCGATTGTGTTTGTTGTGTCACCTTTAGAGTTGGCTTTTTTGCATGTACTTCCTGATATTCTGTTACATCTATAAGTGATGAACCACAGGCCCCACTATCAACTTCTATATCTGGTTGTTTTGTAGGTGATTTTTCTTTTAATTCTGTATTGGTAAAATTTAAATGATCATTTTCTATTACTTCATCTATCATATCAGCAATGTTATCAAATTTTTTAAGTATCGATTGACGAGCTCGTGATTTTTGTACCTTTTCACGCCACGTTTCAATTAATGACAGACGGGATCTTTCACAAGAAGCTGTACGTTGTTGTAATTCTTTAAGATTTTCTTGGGTTAATGAAAATATATTTATAGTTTCCTGACTTTCGTTAATTTGAAGTTCGGGTGAAGATATATTAACATTTTGCATAGATATTGATAAAATATCATCCACTTTATTTTTTTCGGATGATTTATTTTCCTGTTGTTCTAGATTTGTATTATTAGTATTATTACTTTGTATGTCTGGAAATTTTGGTTGTGGTTTATGTCTTCTATGTGTAATATTTATATAATATGGTGAAGTAACATCATAATTATAATGAATACGATTTGGTGTTAATTTATTTATATCTCCTATAATACCAAAAGATTCATCTAAAGATTGTGTTGCCTTTAAATGACTCATATTTTGTACCGTTTGTGGTCCATCTACATTTTTAGCTGGAGTTGTGCGTTGGGGTGTCGAAGTGGTTTTATTGTTTAGCAATCTTTTGTGTAAGGAATTTTCAAATGTTGATTCAGAATGTACGATCGAGGGTATTTGTTTCTTTTTTTCATATTTATTTAGGAAGATGTGGTTTTGCATTACTTGCACAACTTCAAAGCGACATTCTTCAATGGCATATAAAACGGGTGTTTTTCGATCATCGTCATAAACTTCTAATTCAGCACCATGTTCCTGAAATATATATATCGAAAGCCTTTATGAACCAAAGAACATTTTTTTTAAAGAGAGACGACAAACGAATTTATGCCAAAATTCTCAAAGTATATAGGAGTAATTTAAAAAATGTTCGAAACCTGTTGACAATGACTTTAGATGCCTCTTATTTCACAATGTTTTTTGAATTGAGAGAAACGAAAGGTATAGATATAGACTACACTTAAAAAGTATGACATGCAAATTTTCACTAACAGGAAATATATTTACAAAAAAAGGAATTTCCATATTGCTGCTTGATGAAAAGTTAGAATTTCTAATAACTCCATATTAGAGGATGCAAGAAAAAAAAAGAAATTATGGGGATTTTACACAATTTTCCATGTACTATGATTGATTTCGAATCCACATACCAAATTTAAAGGTCCTAGCTTTTTGGTTTTACCAGGACGCCAAGTGGTAGACTTTTTCTCCCTTTTAGCCCTATTACTCGTGATAAGGAACACAGAAACCAAATTTTAATTTACTCGCTTTAGTGGTTTTGCTTGGACGCCAATAGGAGAGTTTTCCCTAGGTTAACCCTTATGTTTACCACGTTCCTGGCCAGAAATCCAAAAAGTATCATATCAGTGAGCTAAGTGATATTCGAAGAAACATATATTTTAATTTTAAAATTTTTGACCAAATTGGTTTGGACTGAGCGACAAATGACATACTTTTACCCTTTTTGACACTAACCGATGGAATTTATAAAAATCCGCTCTTTACAGATGAACACTGCTAATTTGGAACTTATATACCAAATTTCAAGCTCCTAGCTTAAGCGGGGAGATTTCGCACATATCAAATTTCAAGTTCAACGCTTTAGTTTTCTGGCAAAGTTGCCAAGAGAAAGGCTTTTCCGTAGCGGCCTTGCCACCCCTTCTGGCCCACCCCGTGGGAATTTCCAAAAACTACTACCCACACACCAAACTTCAAGTTCCTGGCTTTAGCGGTTTGGACGCCAAGTGGAAGACCTATTCCAAAAAGTAAAATACCAGGGAGTAAGGTCATATCCAAATTAAAACCTGTTGAAAATGATTTTTATGTAAATAGACCATAATTTGGCACTGTCGAAACAACGAACGTAAAATCCAAACAAAAAAGAGAACTGCTGTTAGACCTCAAAGTGTATAGACATGCGTTACAAAGTCATATTAAAAAAGGTGATGTACACCCAAAAATTTTTTCATTTAAATTCTTTTGGATTTTATCAAGTTTTGTATAAATTGTTAATTCCATTTTGTAAATTTTGTCTGCACATTTGCACAATTTTCCTAAACTACTTTCCATGTAACAAGTCATTTTATACATTACTAGCTGACCAGGCAAACGTTGTTTTGCCTTCAAATTTTAATTGTAATTAATTCTTTAAATCAAGAAATTTCTTTTACGCAAATAAATAATTAAAAAAATAAATTCGCATTAGTAAATCATTTTAAAATTTGTAATTTCATGGGAAACCCAACGCGGATTCATGTTTACTTCTTTACCTTTTTATTTATTCTAGGACTATGAGGAACGCTAAAACAATTTTTGAACAACATTATTAAATAACCTTGCAAAAAGTCTTGAATGTGATAATTTATTTTAATGCTTATTTGTTTTTTGCTTTTGGTACCACGCCCATTTATCCCATTCCGCCCATTTTCAGTTCGACTACTAATATTTGTAATTGATGGACTCTTACAAAATTTGAAGGCTATATAGCTAATATAGAACCCTAGATATTTAATATTAATATTAATTTTGTATATGAGCTAAATAATCACTTTGTATGGGAGCTGCCACGCACACTGGTATGATCCCGCCCAATTTTCCCATGACTATTCATAATAAAATCAATGTGCACAAATTTCTAAGACTCTGGCTATTATAGAACTGTAGATATATGATATTAAATATTTACTTTGTATGGGAGCTGACACGACCACTGGTCCGATTACGCTCATTTTTCCCATGACTATTCACATTAACAAATAATCAACGTGCACAAACTTCTAAGACTATGGCTATTATAGTACTGTAGATATATGATATTAAATATTTACTTTGTATGGGAGCTGCCACTCCCACTGGTCCGATCCCGCCCATTTTTTTCCTGATTATTCAAATCAGTAACATATGGGATACTGCAATGTTTCAAAACTCTTGCTATCACAATAGTCAAGATATATTATGTTATTCAATTTATGTGGGAGGGGCCACGCCCACTTGAAATATATATAGCCGAAACCCTAATTTGGACTATAACCTTTCAAATGAAACCGGTTTGAGCCAAATCGGTTGGATAGTTTTAGAGTCTATAGAGGACAAACATACAAACATTGTATTTTATATATATAGATAGATTGAAAGTAGATTAATTATAATTTAAGGTAAAATGGGGCGAAAAGGGGTTATTTGGTAATAAAAAAATGTATGGCTACCTAACCTGTAGATAAAAAGTGTATAAAACTTTAGTTAATTACATATTACAAAAAAAGTATTTTGTATAGCAAATATTGTTAGTGGTATAAGTATCTGAATTTAAAAAAAGGGGGCGGTAAAGTGGGCGTGGTTCATAGTTATATGGCGACGTTAACAGTATTAAGAGCATTATACTACCAAATAAAAAAAAAATCCGTTGGAAAGAACAAATTTGTACAGAGAACAAAAAGTTTAAAACTTTCAAACAAAATTTGGCGTGAAAAGTCTATGTTTATTTCTACCTCGCCTGGAGTATAATGTGTATACAATTTGAAGTAAATCTGTTAAAAACTATATGGGAGCAATTATATAATTTTAAAAAAGTGGGCGTAAAAGTGGGCGTGGTCGAAAAAAAAGTACCAGTTAAATTCAGGAAGATCAGTCCAGAGGTTTGGTCTCCTATAAGGTACAAACAAACAAATAAACAAACACACATTCAATTTTATATATATATAAGAAGATAAAATATTAATTAACATTTTTATCTATTTACATATATACAACTGTTTCTATTATGCTAATTCTTTAGAAAATGTCAAACTTATATTGCACACCTCTAACATTTGGTGTACACATTTTAATCATAATAAAAGTTAGAAATACTTTTTTCACGAATAAAAATAATTTAATTCTAAGGGGTTAAAAAGAGCGACAAACATTAACTCATTTTTAGTTTTTTGTGTTTAGTTCGAGTTGTTACAGAGAATTTTTAAGAAAATTCGGTTTTGTTATTCAAAAAAAAAAAAGGTGTTTTCAGTAACTTTAAAAATAGTGTTTTTATAAAGAATTTTTTGTTTTATCGAGTACTTTAACGCTGAGTACAAAAAAATCTGAACTTTATATATTTCAGAAGTGTTTCCATACAAAAATGTATTATTTTTGACCCTACCTTTCAACCCTTGTACAATGTACATGCGATTGTGTGGTAAAAAAATAATAAGTGCTCCCCATTTTGTTTTTTCACTTTCACATATCCGAGTATATTATTAAGATTGGAGAGAACCCATCGGTAGTGTTGTTTTGCCGCTCCAGTTATAATAGTTGGTTTCATCTCCTTTCTTAAATATCTTAACAATGGCTCTTTTTATCATATACTGTGGGTAGTTTTCGTTCTATCATATTTGGCCGACAAGAGGATGTTATGTGTCGTTATATATCTCAGGAGCAGCTTCAAAAATGTTTGCCGGAATATTGTCAGGTCTTCTATAGCTTTTTCATTGGTTAAAGATTTTGTTGCTTCAACTGTTTCGACTTTTAAAGGTTTACATGATTTTATTGTAAGTATGTCAAAGTTATTACATTTACGTTCGAGTAATCCTAGCTTAATAAATACCAAGTGTTTGTCGGTTTTATATAATTTTCATATTAGTAAATGTCTGTGGAATAGATTGTTGTATATGAGCCGTTATGTTGGCATGTGCATACGAGGGCGGTCCCAAAATTACCCTACGTGACATATGGCGGCAGCAGTTTGAAAAAATACTTTAGTGAAAAACATATGTTTTAAGTTTCAAGGCGCCACGTTGTTTAGTACTTTTTTTTTTTTGAGAACCGCCCACTTATGTATGCAGTAAATACGTGTTGTGTCGTCTGAGGTTATTAACACTTGCCTGTAACTTGGTACATAAGACATGACACTGCCAAATATTTTGTTATCAAGAAAATAGCATTTGTTTTAAAACAACTTTAACATAAGTATACACAAACAGTAAAAAAAAATATACTAAAAGATGCACAACGTTACAGATACAGCGTTTTTAGTAATACTACTAGTTATTTTTATCCAATATGAAAAACTTACTGAAGCAATACAGTGCGCGAAAAACCAAAGCATACTTACATAAAATCTACCTCGTTAGTAGAATTTATAAGTTTGCAAATATTTTATGTGTGCACTATATTAACATATGATCAAAATGACATATAAAGACATAAAGACATGATGAGTGGAATAATTGTTATTCGTAGATTTATTTCATATAAATAAAGCATATAAATAAAAAATTTGTTTAAATTAGTATAATTAATTGAAATGTCGTTTAAAACCGGGTAATTTATGTTATGGTACACCTCCTTTCTCCATAACTCAAGATTCTACTTGCCG
Organism: Delia radicum; assembly: GCA_021234595.1. Classification (NCBI taxonomy): domain Eukaryota; kingdom Metazoa; phylum Arthropoda; class Insecta; order Diptera; family Anthomyiidae; genus Delia; species Delia radicum. The sequence goes on from CM037852.1 coordinate 156,990,478, forward strand.
CCATCATCGAAAAAATGGCTACTTCTAGAGAATTTTTCGTGTTTAATCTGCAGATGACTTTCGGATGTCCACTATATTTTCCAACGTTGTTTGGCACTGGAATGCTGCTGTGTATATTTTAAAACTAAAAATTTTCTATATAACCTAATAACTAGTTAATTTTTCCCATTTACCCATAAGTACTTATTTTTTTCATTATTATAAATATTAAGTAATGATCTAAAAACTATTTTAAAATCAATTTTTAGAAGCATTTTTTTTTCACTTGTAGTAAGTACATATATAACTACTTATTGTTGATTTTTTGTGAGCTGGAAGGTTATGACAATTTATGTAAGCAACTCAGAAAAAAAGTTCATTACCACGTAAGTGGTTATGTAATGAAAATAAAAATACAAGCACATTGATATTCGGGCGTCAGTACTATTTATTTTTGTTGGACGAAGCCGGTTTTGTAAGCAGTCAATCTTACGCTCGACTACTTATGTAAATACAAAAATAATGCCTTTTTTTTTTTTAAAAAAAAAAAAAAGAGAAGCAACACTCAGGAAATTCTTCCTATTAATTAATGTGTTGCTTTCTTTGGAAAGGGGATAGTGGAGAGATGAAAGGTGGTGAAAGATGAAGGGATTCAAACATGGCAACACTGTAATTGCGCGAGTAGATAAGTCTTAGAACAGTTGTTGGTCACCACCTGATGTAGAGTTGGCGAATTTATTGAAGCTTTTTATTTCATAGCCCTGATTAATTATTTTTACTTCGGTGAGGTTAAGTGCTATGCGATACATATAAGTGATAGAAAACTCATACATATTATTTTTCTAAATTGATGTTGTCGTCACCGGGAATCGAACCCGGGACCATCTGTGTAACAGTCCAACGCGCTAACCATTACACCACAACGCCCCTTATTTTTTAATTACTGATTAGAATAAGGGTAAGCCTTATTATTTACAAGCCTATAACTACATATTTTTTTAGTTTCTTATAACTAATTGTTTTGTTAACCACTTATTTTGAATTTTTTTGTAATGTAGCGGGTAAGCGTGAACACAAATTTTGCGCGTTTTTTCATGCAGCGAATATGTAAAACTACTTACAAAAACGAACTCGTCGAACAAAAAAAAAATAAGTTGCCATTGCTTATTATTTAGGGTATTGGTAATGAAAGCCCATTAAATTTGTATTAAATATATTAAACGTTCTTATTATTTTAAACGAGCTTAAGATCATTTATTTATTAGTTATAATTACACAACGCATTAACTATAAGACAGACATAGCAAATATTGCACAAAATTACAGACAATTAGTTAATAGAAACTAAAATAGTTATTATGATGTTTAATAATATATGTATTTCAATATTCTAGTTAAGATTTTATATATTATTATAAAGGGTCCGCCAAATAACTTTTTTTTTTTTGAACTCCTGAACCAATTGGACTTTGTATGGCGTCATACCAAGGTCTTTATGCAAAATTCGTCCAAATGATGTCTCCGAAATGTTCAATTGTTGAGAACGACGATGAATTGATGTTGATGGCGCTTCACGCACACTTTCTGCCACAGCAGCAATATTCTCGGGTGTACGCACTGTTTTTGGCTTTTCACGCTTTGGTTTATCGATGAGGATGCCAGTTTCTTTCACTTTTTTCACAAGATAACGAACATACGGACCATATTCGTTCAGCGGAAGGATACAACTAATTACCTGTCAAATCAGACATGAGCTAAGTGTTACCATTCACGAAATAAGCACTAGTTGAAAAAAAAAACGTTAGATGGCGGACCCTTTAGTTATTTTTGTTTTCTGTGATATTTTTATTTAATTTTGATTTCTGGGATATTTTTATGTTTTTTCATATTGACAGAAAACATTTTTGATTAACCGCCTTTTTAAAAAAATTTGTAATGTAAATAAGTTTTTAATTATTAAACCAAGTTTTCAATCAAATTGTAATAATTGTTTCCTGAAGAAGTCACCCAATGTGAAGACGAAATATTGGAAATAAATAATTATAATTAATAAATAAATGATCTTAAGCTCGTTTAAAATAAGAAGAATTAAATAAAAGAAGATCAAAGAAAACTTAACATTTTTATATTAAACATTATTTAAACAGATGTTAATTAATATATTAAAAATATATATGATTTGAAAAAAAGTAGGAGAAACAGAAATCTGTTTAAAAAAATGTAAGTTTATTTTACTTATTTATTAAACAACTGGATCCTAATTTTTTTCTAGCCCTAATTTTATTTTTTTCTAGTTCAAAGTCATTGCTCTGGTGAAATTGGAGGAGGCGTTAATATTAATTAGAAGAGGTATCAGTTAAAACTCATGTCATGTATTTTTTTATATTTTATAAAGTGAAAAAATAATAATTTTTAATAAAGTAACAAAAAGAACAGCATATTTAATCTTTAGATTAGATTATATGGCACTATGCACCGCGACCAACTTAGGTCTTTTGTGCTGCCTAAAGTTACCCTAAAGATTCAAGCTACCTATAAAGCCAATAATCCTATTAGGCAAAACCTTCGTAATGTCCGAAGGGGAGACAAAGCGATCGCCAAGAAACTTGGCACGCCTTTCACAAAGCCTCGGACATGCGCAAAGAACATGCTCCGATGTCTCAGCTACCAGTTCGCAAAACCTACACTCATCCCTGTCCGAAATACCCCTTTTGCGCAGGTGGTATCTGAGATTGCAGTGTCCAGTCAGGTAAGACACCAGGGTACTCAAGTTACCCCTCCCGAGGGACAAGAGTCTCCTCGATCCAGCACTGGAAAAAGAGATTAATCTCTTAGCCTGTCGTTGGCCAAGAGAGTTTTCCCAATAGAGAGAGAATTCTGATTCCCTCCACGACCCGAGCTTCTCCCTAACATACCCCAAAGGTATACCACAGAATGGTTCAGGGCCAATAAAGGGCCTTCGGGCCCCGCAATTAGCAAGACAATCTGCCCTATCGGTGCCCTCAGATCAGGAACCCACCCTAAGGTAAGCGAGTTGCGTCCGCCAAGTCGGTTAAGAGCCAGAATGCATTCCATGACCAGACCAGATGGCACCTCATAGGACATTAAAGCCCTTAATGCCGCCTGACTGTCAGAAAGAATGTAGATATTTAATCTTAATATATGAGACAATTTATTAAACTATCTGGGGATATTAATGAAATAGAATGGATAATTTTATTACGATATACTCTTTAATTGACATAAATAAAATAGGAAGGATTGCCAAGTTTTTGTAGTTAAATGTCATTATAAAAAAGAGGTAATATTATACCTCTTTTTTGATAAACGTTCCTCTAGATTTTTTTGTGTGTAGAACACAAAGCAAGAATAAAAATGTATAGATTTGTTTAGAATATATGCCGCAATTAATGCGAAAAACAGAAACAAATATTTATCATGTAGATTTTAAGAAGAATTCGTGTAAACCTTCTTAATCTTTCTTCTCGACTTCGTTTTTTTGGTGTATAGGTCAAACCGATTTGTTAAAAACCCCCAACTTTGAGCAGCGACTAAACGCAAATTATAACCAAATTTAAAAAATGAAAAACAAGTAAACTTCTTATTAACTAGGACAATAAAAAAGACAAGTTCAATGAAATTTGAAAGAAATTCATCTGAAATGTGTGTCGAAAGTTTTTAATACCTTAATGAACAAAAACAAATAAAATGAATAAAATTCTAGTAAGTTTTAAGTACATTTTTTTTTTTTTATTTTTCGACTTTTAAATTGCCATCAATTCTTTTGGTGAAGACTTTTCAATGTGAAACTTTGCAGGTCATAGACTTTAAGTGTTGTTGAAGTGACCAACTGTTTTTGATCAAAAAGCGAGACTCTGCAAACGAAAAAGCGGGATATTTAAAGTTATTTGTCCAAAAATACGTATTTTATTAAATTTGCAATTTTAAGTTAAAATCGCGTCGAAAAGGTTTTAAAACAACTGAAAAAGATAAATTGGTAACAAATTGAGGCTTTTCTAGCAATAAACCAAATTTATGACAAGGGTAACCTCCCGATGGGTTCTCTCCCATCTTAATGACATTTTGATATGTGATAAAGAAAACGGAATAAGGGCCACGTATTTTTTTTTGGAAAAATAAACCGTTTTTGTTATTGGGTTTTTGGATACGCATTATTCAAAAAAATGTTTTAAGTGTTATTAAAACTGGCGTTTTGTTAAAGAATTATAATTGGACTAAGCTAAAAAAAAAATATGTATATTAATGTGTATTAAATTTAATCGAGGGGATGTCTGAGCTTTTTCAGACAATATTTTAAATAAATGGCAACCTTAACCGTACAAAAAGTATTAATTTTGGCCCCAACTTTTACACACATACATTTCTCTAAATTGTATGTTTTTTTTTTTTAAATCAAATCCGAAAGCTCTTAAAAAATCACCCTTTATACTAAGTTAACAAATGTAGTGTCCGACCGAACAGTTCGGCCAGAAAATGCATTTGGTCTTTATTCGGAATTTAAAACATTTTATTATTTTTTCTCAAATGTTTTAAGTTAAAATATAAAAATTGAGATTTTGGTTTAAAACGTGGAAAAAAATTCAAGGCGGGATCAGCCTCTAAAAAGCGGGATGGTTGGTCAGGTTAAGTATAGCCAACCAACCCCTGTCCATCGTTCCTTTCAATTCATAAAACCTTCAGTAATAGGAGACATTTAGTCAGATTCAACAGGTGTCGAAAATTTTTGAAGTAGTTCATATATATTATAGTAAACATATGTAGTGGCAGATCGAACAGTTTGGCCAGAAAATATAGAAAAAAAAAGTGGAAAAAAATTCAATCCGGGATCATCCAACAAAAAGCGGGATCTTTGGTGAGGTTAAGTATAGCCTACCTATTCCTGTCCATCGTTCTTTTCAATTCATTTAGACAGTTTCAACCTGTGCTTTTGAAGTAGTTCATTTATACTATAGTAAACATATGTAGTGTCCGACCTAACAGTTCGTCCAGAAAATGCATTTGGTCGGTATTCGGTATTGTAAAGGATTATGGATTATTAGATGCGATTTGGGGTTTCAAATTTAAAGAAAAGTCCGTATTTAATTTAGCATATTCACTGTTCGGCCTCAAAAAGTTCGGCCAAATTGAAAATAGTTCGCCGACCGAACTTTTAACTTAAATTTCCATAAATTTTATACACAAAATCGAATTAAATCGGCTCAACAAACATGTTTCGAATACCAAAATGTATTCTCATTACCTCGAGATACCAAAAAACCAACCAAATATAGATTTTTGGCCGAACTGTTCGATCGGGCACTTAAAATCGGTAATACACTTACCAACAATAAACGAACAATTTCTACACGTCCATACATAGCAGCAACATGCAATGGAGTCATATTATCTTCACTGCGGCAATTACAATCAACTGTAAACATTATTGAAGTAACCATTAATCGAAATTAAAAAAAAAAAATCATGACAAATCCACTTACCTTCCATATCTAAAAATCGTTTAGTAACCTCAATGGCCAATTGTTTATTTTCCATACCACACACATAGTGCAGAGGAGCAATGCCCCTGTCATGGGGTACATATGAGGGATTTATAGCTTTACTATTACGTTGCAATATAAAATAGATATCACTGTAATTAAATTAATTTGTATTTAAGTATTTAGTATATTCACTGTATGTTTATTATCTTTTTTCCATTTACCTTTCATTTTCATCTTCCAGAGCATCCAACAGGATTAGCGATAAGTAGTTCGTTCTTTGGTCCATTACAATTAATTTCGAAAATTACGTGTTATTTAGAAATTAGTTTAATTTATATATATCAACTTTAATCTTAAACTTTATACTATTTTTATAATTCCATTAGCTTTGAACAATGTCCACAAAGCGCGAATTTTTGTTTTAGTTGGGTTTTTTTAAGTCACATTTTATAATGGCGCTTTTCCCGCTTATCTAGCGCTTTTTGAATGCTAATAGCGGAATAATACCTATTAGTGTGTTTTTCCATTGAACGAAAAATATTTAAACAATAAAATTATATTTACAATGAATGATTTTTAATTCATGTAAGGAATTTTGGTTTCCTTTTACTAAGAAACGAATCCACCGTCGAAACTTTTCTTTTAAAAAAATAACTTCTGGTGATTTCGTTTATGGCTATTGACAACATTGATGGATTAGTGCTGCCACATACTATCAATAAACACGACTCAATTGACATATCGTCAGCTTATTATTGCTTTTACTTCTTAGCTAATTACAAAAATAAGTCTTTTGGGTTTGTGATGTTCCTCAGAACAATAAAACATCCTATACAATTGATACATTGTGACCAATTGCACAGTATTTTTATAGCTTTGCCCAACACCTTATACAAAATTGCAACATATTTGCTACAGAGTATACCACAACATATTATTTCACATTTAAATTCAACACAACCTAAAATGTACGCAAACATAAGCAGCGCAAAAATACACAATATTACCAATAGATTATATAATATATCATGTGTCGCATGGATAATCAAGACACTTTTTAATATTGCTCAGCTTTGATTCACTTTTTAATGTTGTTCAGCCTTAAATTTAACACATACGCCTTCAATACGTTTGCACGATTTGTAAAGTTATTGTTATAATGAAAATTTGCATCGTTAATTCAAACTGTTCAAAGCTGAGAAATACAAATAACCGACTGTGCATATTTGCATCGTGTGCAAATTACCATCGTGAATATTCATGATTTTTTGAAGAGTTTCTGAAGCTTTTCATTAAGTAATTAGCGGTTAACAAATTGTTGGCAACTGTGGGAAATACTAGATGTAGTTTCAAACAATCAGTTACAGAGGGCGTTGGTGTTAAAGGGACGCATATGAGAGCAATATTTTTTTTTTTCATTATATTAGTTTAAAGGGAGTTCAGATTGCGAAATTAATCTACTTGATTAACGTGAATCCACTGAAATAATCTTCCCTGTTTTCACGTAGACAAGTTAATCACCTAAAAATGGGAGTAACTGCTTAATCAAGCACTAAATAAGGTTAACAGTTAATTAGGTATTTTATCCGACTACTATTGCTAAACGACTTCGTATTATACTACTAACAGTGTTGAACTCTGTGTTTTATATACGTTCGGTTGGCAGCGCTAACAAAATACAAGGAACAAAGTCAGTTAAAATTAACGTTAAAAGCAAGCCGCAAAAACATTTTTGCTAGCGCCGGCATTTTTCTTGTTCTACTTGTGCCGGATAACTATCGACGCCACCTTACTATTTTAAACTGACAAAGTTAATATTTCAGATAAAAATATAAGATTATGTCGAGTTTTTAAAAAACTCTCGCTTAGGTTATATTTTGTATGTACATTAAAAATTATGTTTCTAAATAAAACAACTGCAATTGTATTTAAAATAACTACAAACGCAAGTACTACACAAATAACTATCATGTAGTAACTTCATAACTTTTCTGAGGCTATGTACTGTACATTAGTGAACCCCAAAAATTTTTGTTTTTTCGGTTTTCATTGTTGCTCACGCTTAATTTGAATGCTTATGGAGAAAAGTATTTTTGAGAATTTTCGGAATAGGTTTAGAGGTCGGCGTTTCTGGAGGTTTTTTAATTTCACTTATAATTTGGTCAATAACCAGCATTTTCTTAGCTTCTGGGTCAAATTTTTTAAGGAAAAACATTAAAATTTTATTTGCATAAATCACAAGTTTCAGCAATGCTTTTCACCATTTACCTGCACTCAGGAAATTAAGAAGGTAGAAATTGCTAAAATTACAGGTTAAACGACTACAAATGTAGTCAAAAAGGCGATGAGTGTATTTGTCATAAATATTACTAACCATGTAGTAAGTTCTAACTATTGATAAAACAACTACAATGGTAGTAAAAACGACTGTCAAAGCGGCCAATAACAACTAATCTTACATGACTGCATTGCCCATAAAAACTAGCAAAAAGCAATTAACATAAAACCACTACATAAGTTGTAAAAACTACTGTTTTTAACAGTTATTTTTTCGGTATTTTAAAAATAAATATATATTTTTTATTATTTTTCTTTTATTACAATAAAAATTTGTATTTTTTACATCCTATTTAAAATGTAAAGCCAAAAATCCAAACGCTATTTTAGTTATGACGTTTTTGCGCATTGGAGATACAATGAAATTTTCTAATTATTATTTGCAAACTATGAACATATCAAAATAATAAATATAAATTAACCAGAATTTTCAAAAACTCGCCATAATCTTCTGTTTTTAAATAACTAACAAAAATTGACTGTTTACTGAAAAATTATTGGTTTGGTACATAGTTGTTTATTAAAATACCAAAATAACTACTCAAAACAACTGTTAGTGAAGTACAGTATTTTTGATTAGTTATTTTTTAAAATGACTGTCTAAATTAGACGTTTTTCATTTTCTCATAGAAAAATTACTATAATAGCAGTTAAAATAACTATTACTTTTTAGTACCCCGAATGTCCTACATGTACATAGTTACTGTAAGAATATTCTGAGTGTACGTTATATGACACATGTCTTTAATTAACTTTGCTATGCTAAACACGCATATATAAAATTTTTTAAAATAACTTGAGTCGTAAATTGAGTTTTGACTGTACTCATAAAGTAGAATCTACTGAAAATTACAGTTAAAACAACTGTAAAAGCAACTACAAATGTTGTCAAATCAACTTACAATTTTTCAAAACAAAAATTGTGAAGCAACTGTACACCTTTGTCAAAACTACTGCATTTATAGTTATTTTCTCGGTATTTTAAAATATTTTTTATTAAAAAAAATTGTTTTTTCTTTAAATTACAATAAACATTTGTATCTCCTACATCCTACTTAAAATGCCTTGAAGGTACAACGAAATTTTCTAATTATTATTTTCAAACTATGAAAATATAAATAAAAAACAAATAAATATAAACTAAACGAGAATTTTTAAAAACTCGATATATTTTCTATTTTTAAATAACTAATACAAAAATACCTATTTACTGCAAAATTACCGTTTGGAAGCTGTTTACTAAAATGATAAAATATCAAACAACTGCTAAAAAATACAGTAGTTTTTAAAATAACTGTCATAATAGTTGTTTTGTAATTTTTAAACAGAAAAACAACTGTAATTGTACACAGGCAACTGCCATGTAGTAACTGTAAAACTTTTTTGAGTGTGTCTTCCTAAAACATGCTTTTTATACGTTTTTTTTTTGCATGACGAACAATAGTTCGCGAGTGCGAACTGCAACCGTTTGATTTGACAAACGATCCGAAAAAATGTGAACACAATGAATGCAGGAAGCGCTGCGGAACCAGAATAATATTTTTTTTGAAAGAATTGTAGTTATTCGAAAAAAAAAAAACAAAGAACTTATACGGCATTCAGACTATACTGTAAAACACGTGTTTTGTCAAAACGAGTAGAGAAAACTAAAGAACTGATGAAATAGAATAAATAGTGTGATTTTGGCTTTAAAAAACTCGCATTCATTGTGTTCACATTTCGTTCGTCCCGCTAAATATCCCGCTGTATTCAATGTTTGTAATTCCATTTTACTTTTGTAAAATTTTTGGATTCTTTTCATTTTTTTAAACCCGATATTGTCAGAACCATAAGAGCAGGCAAACTAAAACTTGAGCGATGTCATAGTTATATGACATTTAACTTCCATATAAAGTTTGGTTAAAATTGTTGTCGAAAATCGACATATTGTCATTGTGATCGAAATACAAAAAATTGTATGTTGTTAATAAAAATATATTTTTAAAATATCTTAAAATATACCTGTAAAAACAGTTGTTTTTACCATTTTTGCCAGTTGTTTCAAAATCTTAGATTTGTCAGTTATTTTTTTATGACTTTGTAAGTTATTTTTACTATATTTAGTTTTCGCCAGCTAAAAATAACTACGTTTTCAGTTATTTTCTTAAAATATTTGATTACCTTTGTCGCCTTTTAAATCTTGTTTTAACTGCCATCTTCAGTAGATTCTACTATTTTCCGCCATATTCAGTAGATTCTACTTTTGAGAAAAGAAAACATTTTTCCCATAATAATTAAACTATTTTTATAAGTGAAACCAAGTTCATTTAACACCTTTATTTTAAAGTTATTTTTATAAAATAGTTTATATTATTTTCCGTTTCGCGTATAACTTTCCGGTATTGTTTTACTTTCAATAACACTCTTATAATAACGTGCTGAATATTTGGCAATACGTTCCTTACCATCGCTAGACATGTTAACATAATACAATCCAAACTTTTCGCTAAATAAACAAACAAATTAAAATGTGTTAAGTAAAACACTTGCCAGCAAACACGCAGGCCAAATAACTTTGAATGAAATATAGAAAAACTTACGTATAACCCCGCTGCCATTCAAAGTTATCGATTAAACTCCAATGCGTATAGCGTGATACATTGCAACCATTATTAATGGCATTTAAAATTGCCTGTAAATGAGACTGCAAGATATACGATATGATTAGAAAATTATATAAAATTGAATACCTCGGTGAAAAAAAAAATTTTTTTTACCTTCAGGTAGTCAATACGATCAGTATCATCCAATTGACCATCATCAGACCAACCATTTTCGGTTACTATCACCTCGATATTATTATAATTTGTTTTATCCAACTGTAATTTAAGATTAATATTATTAAATAAATATTTAACTCTCCGAATTAATTGATTTACTTTAATAGACCCTCTAGACCTTCTGGCACACAATATAACCAACTTGATTTGCCTCGTTTCCACTTTGGATCCACCTCATATTTTAAACCGGAATCATATTGCACAGATGGTTTCTTGCCTTGAGGTGGATTAGCTTCATCTACATATCGTGATGAATAATAATTGAGACCCAGAAAATCGGAAGTATTTTGAATAAAATTTCTTTCTTCTTCTGTTAAGCTCATCATTCGGGACCATGTTCTGCCTTCTTGTCGACTATGTTCTTCTATATCATCCAGCATAACTTGCGGATAGTTACCAGTTCCACCAAATATGGGATAAGCTAACCAGCCTAACTGAAAATATAAAGGGTATTTAGTTTCAAAGTTAAACTAAAGAGTTTTTAAAGCTTTTAACAACACTTAGAATATTCTTACAGTAACTACGTGTAGGTCATTTGGGTAGTAAACAGTAGTAGTTGTTTTATTTGATATTGTAGTAATTTTTCCATGAGAAAATGAAAAACGTCTAATTTAGACAGTCATTTTAAAAAATAACTAACCAAAAATACTGTACTTCAGTAACAGTTGTTTTGAGTACCTATTTTAGTATTTTAATAAACAACTATTTACCAAACCAATAATTTTTCAGTAAACAGTCAATTTTTGTTAGTTATTTAAAAATAGAAGATTATGTTCAGTTTTTAAAAATTCTAGTTTAGTTTATATTTGTTATTCTTGATATGTTCATAGTTTGCAAAGAATAATTAGAAAATTTTATTGTATCTCCAATGCGCAAAAACGTCATAACTAGAATAGCGTTTGGATTTTTGACTTTGCATTTCAAATAGCATGTAAAAAATACAAATTTTTATTGTAATAAAAGAAAAATAATAAAAAAATATATATTTATTTTTAAAATACCGGAAAAATAACTGTTAAAAACAGTAGTTTTTACAACTTATGTAGTAGTTTTATTTTAATTTCTTTTTGCTAGTTTTTATGGGCTATGCAGTCATGTAAGGTTAGTTGTTATTGACCGCTTTGACAGTCGTTTTTACTACCATTGTAGTTGTTTTATCAATAGTTAAAAATGACTACATGGTTAGTAATTTTTATGACAAATACAGTCATCGCCTTTTTGACTACATAGTCGTTTTAACAGTCATTGAAAGTCATTTGTACCTTCTTAATTTCCTCAGTAAATCCAACATAAAGTTTATTTTTTCTAATCTTACAATCAACCAAGTTTGACAGTTACAACATGCATTTTTTAACTGCAACTACAGTTGGTTATCAATAAAATAATGCAAAGCAGCTATTATGACAGTTATTAAAAAAGCAACTGAAGAAAAACTAAGCAGTTATTTTATTATGTTAATAAACAACTACCAAAACAGTAGTTTTGCAGTAAGCAATTCATTTTCCTTAGTTATTTATATATGTATGTATATTAGAGCGACTCAAGTTGTATGGAAGCGAAATTCGTGCAAGGTTGTACCCCCCTCAAAATGAACATTGGTTGTTTTTTATAATGACATCTAAAATATTTCGGCTCTAGCTTTCACCTCTCGTGAGCTGGACCATTTTGAAAAATGGTCCATTTTAGCATGTTTTGTTAATTTAAGAATCTGTTTCCTTACCAACATATACAATATGTGTATCATAAGAAAGGTTTTTTTAAGGCGCGTCCAACTGTATATTCAATTTGTCGAATAACGATCATCCATGTCCTTTTTTTTAAAGGATATTCTGTAAAAAAAAACGGTTTTTGAATTTTTGTTCGGGGTTGTTGTAATAAAAATGCCAAATTAACATATTTTAATCTTTAGTCGATTTAATTAAATACAGGTCTCAGCTTTTTTGAAATTCGTGCTAGTTCGCGTTTTGACAAAATGCAATGGGGTGGTAACTCTTCATTTAAAATAGGGCAATATGGGTATCAAATTGTTTCTTTTGTCAAGTATGTATCTTTGTATGTAAATAATTTAGATTTTTGCAAATTAGATGCATTTTACACGGTGCTCCTGAATATATACAAATGGAATTTTGGGGTAACTCTAATATGAAAGCGGATTTAGTTTATAGATCATGTATGGATGAAAATAGGACTTAAGAAAGAAAAAAACAATGATCCACGACTTTTTGGCGGCATATTTTTTTCGCAACTAGCACGAATTTCAAAAAAAGCTGAGACCCGTATTTAATTAAATCGACTAAAGATTAAAATTTGTTAATTTTGCATTTTTATTACAAACAACCCCGAACAAAAAATTCAAAAACCGTTTTTTTTTACAGAATATCCTTAAAAAAAGGACATGGATGATCGTCCTTGGACAAATTGTATATACAGTTGGACGCGCTTTAAAAAATCCTTTCTTATGATACCCATATTGTATATGTTGGTAAGGAAACAGATTCTCAAATTAACAAAACATGCAAAAATAGACCCATTTTCAAAATGGTCCAGCTCACGAGAGGTCAAAGCTGGAGCCGAAATATTTTAAATGTCATCTTAAAAAAGTCCAAGGTTCATTTTTAGGAGGGTACATCGATCACTTTTTTTGGTGAGTCGCTCTAATGTATATAAGATTATGTCGAGTTTTTAAAAATTCTCGTTTAGTATTTATTAGTTTTTACCACGTTTTTTATCTCTCCTGAACACTTTGGGTTTTGGATTTTATACCCTTGTTCTAGCTAGGCATTCATTTAATTTTTGTTAGTTATACAAAATACCAAATTTCATCGAGTTTTAAATAATTATTCTTTAGTTTATGTATGTTCTCATTGATATATTCATAGTTTGCATATAATAATTAAAAAATTTCATTGTATTTTCAATGCATAAAAACGTCATAACTGGAGTACCGATTGGAAGAATATCGAAGTCAACTTTGTAATTTTGTTTTTATATAAATTTGATAGAAGTTACTTAAGTCAAGTATAAACAACCGCAGTGGAAGTATAAATTACATAATATATATTTCACATTGTCTATTTTTCAATGTGTACTATTTTGTATCTTACCTAAGTTTTTTTTTTTTGTAACTTTCTTAAATAAAATTTGAAAGCTGTCAAAGTAGTAGTTAGTCAAAATAGCAAATGATTTTTTCACTAAGTTGTAAAAGAAAACTATAAAACTTGAATGTGTAATGTATACACCATATGTTAATACGGCAAGCAAAATGGGGGTAGTTTTTTCATATTTACAAAATCTATATTTTTCTATCTAAAAAAAATCAAAATTAAAAACTGTAAAAGGCCCCGCCCGAGAATTATTTGAAATTGGAATGTAAAAATGCCACTTCAATAACTTGGAACTAGAAAAAAATGTAATTAGCGTTAGAGTTCATCTAGTTGGAAGTTTAGAGCGAAGTTACCTTTTTTCACAGAATTTTGTTTCGGCTCCTTTTTATATGTACTGTTTATAAGATTTAATTATGTTTCAATAAAGTTTTATTTATTTAATACATATTTTATTTCACCGAAATCAAACTATTTTGAGTTGTATTTTTTTTTTGTTCTCGAAAACCAGAAATGCCCTATTATTCGTTATGTTTGTCAAAATTTATTTTGTTACATTTTACCAAGTAATGCTTGATTAAATATGTACAGAAAATGTTAGAGGTATGCACCATAAGTTTGACATTTTGTAAAGATTAACCATAATAGGAACAGTTGTATAAATATATAGATACAAATGTTAAGTAATATTTTATAATACATGAAATGTTACGTTTAAAGCAGTTTAGAAAAATTGTGCAAATGCAACATGAACACAATGGAACGCATAATTTACACAAAATTCGATAAAAATCTATAGAATTGTAGTAAAAAATTTTACTAAGTATGCTTTCATCGTATTCCCTCTGGAAATTTTTTGTGTGTATTTAGCAACATTTTTGAAAATCTAAATTTTTTTTATATGATATAACTTACCGAATACTGCATAGCACGATCTATTAACGAAGCATCATTATTTTTAGAAAAATAAAATCTCGTACTTAAAGTTATGCCAACTTTTCCTTTTTGTTTCTCAAAATATTGAGACTTGTACAAATGATAAACTTCAGCATGTGCCTTAAGTGTTGTATCCATACAAAGATAATCAGCAGTACCAGAAGAATTACCCATTGGTGGATAATTGCCATCACCATAACCGGGAATACAATAATCATAGGGTTCATTAAAAGTGATCCACAACTTGACACGATCTCCAAACGTTTCAAATAATAATTTGGCATAATTTGTAAAATATTTGATGAACAAAAGATTTGTAAAACCTCCCAAAAGATTAAATGTTTCCGGTAAATCATAATGAATCATAGTAACCATAGGTTCAATACCGTTTGCCAGCAGTTTATCAATAACCATATTGTAGTAGTCTATACCTTTTTGATTTATCGAAGATATATCACCATTGGGTAATATACGAGTCCATGATATAGAAAAACGATAAAAATTAACCTGAAATTATAAATAAAATTAAAAATTTAGTTCCTTTTATTCAACAACAATTCTAATTGAAATTAAGAGCTTTTCGAATAAAGTTAAGAAAAATCAAAAAGATATTAAAATTTTTCATTTAAAATTGAGAAAATAGCGGAAGAAATTTAGAATTCAGATATTCCATATTAAATTAAACAAATTTTAAATGAAATTGAGGTTTTCCATTTAGAATTAAAAAATTTTTTTTTTCAGTTTGATAAAACTTTAATTTAAATCAGAATTTTTCATTTTGAATTGCAACATTTTTGGATTGAATAGACATTTTTATTTGAAATTGGGAAAATTTCATATAAAAATTTTGATTTTCTATATAAAAATGGAAAATTAATTTTTAAATTGAGATTTTCTTTATTGAAATTTAGAAAATTAGATATGAAATTGAGAAAATTACAAATGAAATAGTGATTATCATATTTGAAAAAAAAAAAAATTGAGAAAAATAAAAAAGGAATCAGCGAATTTTCAATTAAAACTTCTAAAATTCCTTTGAAATTCTTTTTAAAATTTAATTATATTTTTTCCCAATTTCAATTATACTTTTCTTAAATTAATTTAAAATTTTCCCAATTCCAAAATAAAATTTTTAACTAAAATATTCTTAATTTCACTTGAAATTTTCTAAATTTAAATGAAAAGTTTTAATTATATTAAACTTTTCCTAATTTAAACTAAAAAATCTCAATTTTAAATGGAATTTTTTTCAATATTAGATGGAAAATCTCAATTTCATTTGAAATAGAAAATCGCTATTTAATTTAGAACTTCCTTAATTTTAAATGGAAAATCATAATTTATTTTAAATTTTCTCACTTTCAAATGAAATCTCAATTAAACTTGAAATTTTCTCAATTTTAGTTGAAAATGGTGGAGTGTACCTTTAATTCTTTGAGTGCTTCCAAGTCTTGGTCAAATTTATGATATGAATCTGCTGCTACATCTCCTGTAGTATGATCATCTATCATTTCTGGATGCTGATGGGTAAATGTATCCCATATTGATGGTCCACGACCATCTACATTCCATCCACCTTCAATTTGATAGGCAGCCGTTGAAACACCAAATTGGAACTCCTTTGGAAAATGTTTACTACCCGATTTGTGCTTTAATTCGCATACTTTATATTCATTTTTGGTTTCGCATGCTGCAGCAGGCAATAGAAATATTGAAAATAAGCTGTAAAGTTTTATCAAAATAAAATAATCGAAATCTTTAATACGGAAATGTTTACTTTGGCGCTTACCTTAAGAATAATATTATTTTTCCGAGGCATATTAGTTTTGCTCTGAATGCTGAATGAAACTGATCTCTATGAACGTTGCAGTGATTGGACTAATGGACTAAATCTATTATTATAGCTGATAAATATGAAATGCCAACAATAATTTATTGATAACACCACTCAGCAAACTAAAAGTTTTTTCTTTTTGCGAAGCGGTTTGTACGTTCACAAGTGCTTATGTATTTTGAATGGGTTTTAAGATATCGTATGAATACAATTGAAATCAATGAAGTGGAATTGTTTTGTTTTCACATCTTTTATTTACATTTAAAGTGTGACATACTCCAGAATTTAGTGTACTAAAAATTCAGATACACCCAAAAATTCTTTAGTTGATTATAGCGTATATTTCAACTATCTTATGAGAGAAATGCCCCTAAATAATCTATAGTGGAACCAGAGCTTTGAAGAATTCATTCAATTTGGGAATGAATTCTCTAAAAATTTAATTAAATTTTTTTAATTCAAGAAATGAATTCTTTAACAAGAAAATACTAAGAATGAATTCGTGTGAAGGAATTCAAAGAATACAAATTTAGAGAATGAATTTTATGACTAAAACATTAATCATTTAAATTAACCCATTAACAGCCGCTGAACACTTCGATTTTTACGATTTTCTCTGGCACTTTTAGTCATATAATTTAAGTAACATACTTTCCTGACAACCAACTAAATTTAAAAATAAAAAAAAACAAAAGTTTTTCTATTCTTATAAAATCGATGTTTTTGCAAAATTTTTCGCAAAGGAAAAATTTAAATTATTAAATTTGCTTTTAATATATATCGACCTTTTCAATTTTAAATTTTCTATTAGCTTTTTATTTTTTTTTTTAGATTTCTCTAAATCAGGCTTTTAAGATCAGATACTTATGGAAATAAAAGATTATTTACTTAATTTTCTATTTCCGACGTTTCGTTGGGGTTTTTCCAACATCTTCAGGGAGAATATTTTATTAGATATATAATCATCTTTGACAATTTTACATTATTTTAAAAAATATATATCACAGGGTTTTCATCAAACGACACAACACACTTTTATGTATTATTTTATAAAAATAATTGTAAAAATTAAATAAAAAAATATCAAAGTAAATGAAACTGAATAAAGCTAAAATCTCAGTTGAGTTAGTTTTTAATAAGAGTAACATAATGCGTATTATTAATATACATTATTTATTCTGGCACAAATTAAAAATATCAAATCAAGTTTTACAATGCCGAATTTGGAAACGGTTGGATTAGAGGAGCTGTTTTTTACATTTTGATCCTTTGCAATTTACACGAATATCTTACAACTTTTCTCAAGTTTGATTTCACTTATTACTATATGGCGCTTATGCCTCTCATAGAAATATATTTTCACTGAATTTTCTCTGCCAGATTTCATTTGGACGTTATTGTGTTAAGGAATTGATTCAAATTCCGTTAATTCGACTTTTTCTCTGCCAGATTTCATTTGGACGTTATTGTGTTAAGGAATTGATTCAAATTCCGTTAATTCAACTTTTGGTCAGGGAATTCATTCCCTAGACAATGAATTGCTAAAGAATTTATTCCATTTTCGTTTAATTCCCTCAGGGAATTAACTTTTTTGTTTAATTCCTTAAGGATTTAAATTTTTTACTTAAGTCCGTAATGACTTAACTTTTTTGTTTAATTCCCAATATCAAAAATCGCGTCTAGGTTTTAAAGTGTATTATTATTATTTATGCAATTGTTCCATTTATTTTATTTTTCGTTACAAATCCATATTAGCCGTTATTTTGAAATCATTAACTATAAAATATTAAAATACAGATCCGGATATATTATATTTAATTATATTGCAGTTCCTTCAGGGAATTAAACAAAAATGTTAAGTCCCTAGGGACTTAATTCCAAAATTTAAGTCCATAGGAAATTAAACAAAAAAGTTAAGTTCCTAGGGACTTAAACAAAACAGTTAAGTCCTTAGGCAAGTAAACAAAGAAGTTAAACCGCTAGAGAAAGATAATTCAATGAGTGATTTAAATAAAAGACAAATCTAATGAAAAATAATGGAATTCATTCAATTCCTTAAAGTTTGGCAGGGAATGCATTGCAAAAATTTAAATTCATTTCAAAAACTGGAAATTAGTGAATGAATTCTTCAACGCTCTGAGTGGAACTGATTTAGTTGATGCCAACTAAGTTTTTTGAAATATCATAAATTCAACTAAGAATGTAGCTCTTATCAGCAAAATAAGAGCTTAGGAAGGAGTACACTCAGAAAATTATGTAAGCAGAATCACTACATTTGCAGTTAAATGAATTGCAATGCGTAGTTATTTTTAACTGTTAAAAACAGTTAAAACAACATTACCATACTCATAAAAATAAACCCGTAAAAATAGCAAAAAAAGCTACTAAATGACGTTGCAGAAAAACCTGCTAAAATTAGCAGATTTTTTTACTAAATATTAGTAAGACAAAAATAGTAAAAATAAATATGTTGAATTTACAAATATTTAGTTACATTTGGGGTAAATTTTAGTTAATTAAAAGTAAAAAATTAATATGCTAAAATCAGCAAAAAAAAAAATTTACTAAATATTAGTTGACAAAAAAATCATTTAAAAATGTAAAATTTTTAAAGATTTTTTTTAGTTTTTTTATTTCGAATAAAAATCTGCCCTTCTGAAATCAGCAATCTACAATGTTTTAGCAAAAAATTGTGTTGATTTTAGCACAATAAACTGTTATTTGCAATCCACTAAACATTTTCTTGATATTACAGTTTTTGTTTGCTATTTTTAGTCCACAAATATTTAGTAAAAGTTTTGGCTAATTTTAGCTATTTTCAACTAACTAAAATTCACATCGAATATAACTAAAATTTTGTAAAGTGAACAGATTTAGTTTTGCTGTTCTTATTTTATTAATATTTAGAAAAAAAATTCAGTTATTTTATGCAGTTGTTTTGACTTCTGATAAAGTGTGCGTGTATCAGAAGATACAAAAATAAAAAACAATATGGTGTTATAACAAGCGGCTTGTTTATATATTTTTTCTCTTTCATCTTAAGTGTAAAAGAGAATATGAAAGAAAGAAGATAGAGAAATAAAATGAAAACGCTATAAATTGTAGTAAATAAATAAAATAAATTAATTTACTTGAATATTATTGAATGCTGCATTTCTTTTCTTGTAGCTCTTTAATATTTATATACATATTAGTTCAATTCAATGTGACGAAAAGAAATCAAAGAAACAATATTATATCTCTTGAAGACAGACATTTGGCAGAAATGATTTGAAAAAATTCCGTGAAACGTGAATATTTAAAGTGACATTTTGTGTAAATATAGTTTAACAATAGTATGTTTATTCAATAATAAAATCAGATTAAAAATATTTACAAACAATTTTTTTTATTTATAATTTATTTTTGAAATGCAGGTAATGTTGTTTTAACAGCGTTTGTAATTGTTTTTACTACATTAGCAGTTAAAAATAACTACATATTGCAGTTGATTTAAATACAAATGTAGTGTACACGTTTTCACCTGCAAACGCAGCTGATTTAACTGCCATTTACGGTTGATTCTACCTACATAACTTTCTGAGTGTATTGTACTTAAAAATATTTTACTTTGTTAGTTCTCCAATTTATACGATTTTGTAGCTTACCTAAGTTTTTTGTAACTTTCTAAAGTGAAATTTAAAAACTATCAACGTACCAGTTAAACAAGATAACAAATGGGTTACGTGACTGACATATAAATTAAAACTATTATACTTGACTGCGTATTGTGTATAATAAAAAAAGCAAAATAGAGTTTTTTGTTATTGGCGTTTTTACAGGTTGTACACTCAAAAAGTTGTACAGTTACTACACCGCAACATTTTCTCAGTTACTTTCAACTAAAATTTTAACTGAGTCTCAGGCGAAATACCCCTTACTGAGTTTCAGTTAATTAATTAATTATATTGAAATTAACTATTTTCTTAAAAAAATATTTACCGGAGTCGTCAGTTAAAATTAAACAAAATTTAAAATAAGTAGCTTAAAACCGAGTCCTTAGTTTTAAATAACATAATATATTTGTTAATTTTTTATTATCTAAACTTTTTATTTTAAGTACAAAACAAAATAAAAACAAAATTATACCATTATAGAATGTCAAATCTATTTTTTGTTTCTTCTTCTTCTGTTTTCGTCATACATTAGGACATTGCAAATTTTTAAATTCTGAAAGCCATGAAACCATTAACTACCTGTGAACCTGACTCAAAAATATTTTTTATGAACCAAATATTAGTTGCTCAGTTAATTTTTATTTATTTTAAATCAACTGAGGAAATTTTTTCGGTGTATATGACAGTTGTTTGTGAAGTAATTAGTAGTAGTTATGACAGTTGTTTAAAAAACAACTGAAGAAACTTGCTGTACTTTTGCAACAGTTTTTTTGCAGCAGTCATTTTACTATTTGAATAAACAACTATCAAAACAGAATTTTTCAGTAAAAAGTTAATTTTTGTTAGTTATTTTAAAATAGTAGAATATGTACAGTTTTTAAAAGTTCTTCTTAATGATATGTTACCACTTTTGAGCAAAACATGTGTTTTGGTGAAAAAATTGTGGGAAAACATGTGCAAAACATGTTTTATTTTAAAACAACTCTAAAACACGTTCAGTGAAAACCTATTATTAGTTTATATTTTTTAAGTTCATAGCATAGACTAACTAGACCGATTACGAAAATTTAGAGTCTGGCAGCACTGACAAATTTTCTCAATAATACTGTCGATGGCAACTCTTCAAAATTTCCTGTTAGAATGAAACAAATATATACAATGCAGTGTCAAAAATAACAAATGGATAATTCAAAGTTCTAACCCGTTCTCACACGACATACAATTTTGGCATATGTCACTTGTGTCTGGTTTGTGTTCATAGTTTGCAAATACACTCAAAAAAGGTTTACAGTAGAATCTACTGAAAATAACAATTAAAACAACTGTAATTTCAGTTAAAAAGGTGACTAATGTAATTACCGTTAAAATAACTACAAATAACTGTAATTTAAGCTAATAAGTCGACAAAGGTAATTAACATTACAATAACTAAAAATTTTGTTGTTTTTAACTGTTAAAAAACAACTAACAAATGTAGTAAAACCAACTAACAATGTCGTAAAAATAACTGAAAATTTTCACTACAAAAATTTGAAGGGCTGTTAAAATTGCCGTCCTTGGTTAAACGCATTAGCCTAGTCCTAAACCAATTTGTTATGAATATGGCATCTCTATCACTTCATTTCATTTCGTTTCTACATAAACAAACGAACAGCTGAGACCAGACAGAGCACAAATAGAAAAACATGTTTTTACAAAATAAAAGTTTAATTAATGAGAAAATTGCCGAATTTTATAAAATTTCAGACAATGGGATACATGCTAATATCATGCAATACTTTGAAACAAATGGAGCCTATAATACAAAGAAAATTGTGGAATTTTTATGGCCCCAACAGGGTTTTAATGTGATTTTTAATGGTACGTACAAAAGCAGAGTTTTCAATTAATCTTTGGGATACTTTCTTAAATGCCATAGGAAACCTGATATCCGAAGCTTTAGTACAATAAACCCCAATAAATCCATAGACTTGCTTGTATTTAAACATATATTTCAATTCAAATACTTTTAGATTTACAGTCTTATAAATATGAAGATTATTTGAGATGCTACAAAAAACTTTTGCCAATTTTCCAATACACACAAAATGCCTTAAAAACTTTAACAAAAACTGGCCATAATGATTTAAAGCTCCAATGGCTGGGTGAAAATATTAATAAATATTTGGAAATGAAGAATTACGAACTCTATAACAATAATGCAACAAAATCGGTGGAACAAATTCTATTATTAACATCTCTTTTGGAAAATGGTTTAGCAAATGTTTATTTTGCAAAAACCTCTGGAAAACAAGCACCACATTTGTTAAGAGATTTAATAAATACTACAGAAGTTCAAGATGTTGTTGGTATAGAAATGGTGAGTTTTTTTCTATAAACACTTATTTTAACCTTCCGTCCTTACACTGGGGTATAATACACCCCAACAACAGTGTTAATGACGCGTAATAAAAAAAAACTGTGAGGACGTAAGGTTAATATGTATGATAGAGTGCCTCATTTTGAGGCTTTTTAAATAAAGTATTATGGCCTGCTCGAAATGACCATCAAATATAGCAATTTTCGTAAAAGCTAGCATCTGATCTTTAATTAAGTTCTCCATAACCTTCGATAAGGCAGGTAGTATCGATATCGGCCTTAGATCTTCAGGACCTCTGGTTCTACCTGACTTCGGAATAGGCGGCACTACACGTGCATTTTCCACATCGCCGGAAAGTTTCAAGTAGTCAAAATGGAATTAAAAATATTCAATAAAAGAGATGAAACATAAGGATATAATGATTTAATGAACCGAATAGTAATGCCATCGATACCAACTGCCTTAGATTTAACCTTATTTAAAGCAAGTACTACATCTCTTTCATCCATGCAATGAAAAGAAAAAGAGTTTTTTAAATCACTAAAAGACTCAAAACTAAACCGACTACGAACATCATCATTAATATTTTCCACACCACGACAAAGTAATCATTCATGCTGTCAACATTGTCATTAAACACAAAATCATTAGACCCAGCAACATCAGCTTTCTTAAGTACTCTCCACATTCCGGGAGTGTCCAAATCCTAAAACAATCTCGGAAAGTACCTACTCTTTTCCTTACGAATTATTGATTTTGCTCTGTTGCGGTATTTACAAAAAACTCTCCAGTTATATTCGGAAGGAACGAATTTATTGGTTGCAAAAAGCTAATTCACTTAAAGACCTCGCCAACACAACATTTCCTAATCTCATCCAATCATTGTTACCAGATCTTCCAATCCTTTTAATAGGTACAAAAGTGTAAAGGGTTTTCAAGTAGAGAGCTAAGCTGACAGCATTTAGAATCTGCATCAACTTCACGCAATATATAAGAAGGATCAAAGTTAGCTAAGTAATTTGAAATTCCATTCCAATCAGTATCTTTAATCAGTACTCAATAAATGAGCCAATACCTTCTACACTGGTAATTGTGCAAATTACAATGAAAATCAGAAAATTCCATATGAAAATGGGAAAGTTCCAAACGATATTGAGAAAACAATTATATTACTTTGCTTTTAATATAAAACGTTATATCTCAAAAAGAAATTTGATGTATTTCGAAACACTTTTTTTTAGATCTAACCTTTATTCCCTGAGATATGCGTTTTTCAATTTTTCTAATATTTTAAAAATATTAATTTTTTCCATATTTTTCATCATAGATTTTTTCTTATAAAAGTAGAATCCTTATTTGGAATATTCTCAATTTCATTTTAAAATTTTCACAATTTTATTTAGAACTTTTACAATTTTAAAAGAATATTCTAAATTTCATTTAGTATTTCCCAATTTCAAATGGAAAGTCTCAATTTCAATTACAATATTCTCGATGTCAGTTAGAAAAACTCAATTTGATTAAGAATTGTCTTCATTTCAAGTACAAAATCTAATTTTAATTTAAAATTTTCTTAATTTCAAATCAACAATTTCAAATTCATTTAGAATTTTCTCAATTAAAAATAGAAATTTTAATTCCATCCCAGCAAAATAAGAGCTGAGGAAGAAGTAGTCAATACACCACATCTACTGACCCGGATGTGGTGCAAACTTAGGTGAATCATTAATGATTTCAACATTGTCGTGTCATTGGGCGGATAGTGTGAATATATAACTTCTTTAATAGCATTTTAAACAGTGCATGAATGCTATTTTTCAATAGTTCATGGAAGGTCTTTTTCTTTTTCATTTTTATTTAATAATGTTGGGATAAACGAAGTATTTCGAATTGATGGCAATCCTATTAATTTAATTGTTTTCTATTATTGACGTTTATCCTTTTGTTTATTTTACTCAATGTTCTGTGTTACATTTATAATTGTCTTTGTAACTGATATTTTACTTTAGTCTTAAGCAATACTCTGCTAAATAAAGCACGCTAATTAAACTTTAAATGAAAGAACGCAGTTTATTCTTATAATTTCTAACAAATAAAAATGTGGTGCATACTCTAGGGGATGTTTCTTTAAATTTTAAAAGAAAATCTTTTGGTGCCAGCGAGTATTGAACACATCAATCTGAGATACGATCTGCTGTATTGAAGTAGGCCGCTCTACCATTTGCACCAAAGTTACTTATGCAGTACTACAAACTAAAAACGAACTTAAGTTAAAAATATTGACATATTTTTATGAAAACAAGAAAAATATGCTACACAAATTGGAGAAGTAGTTTAACTACAGGTATGGAAATGAAGTGTGTGCAATGGCTTGCAATGAAACTAGTGTGCATTAGAACGTAAGATCTTTTAATGTTTTCCGTATTTTTTCTAAAGATCTGGGGAAAGAGGTCTGTAAAAACTCTATATGTAAATTAAATATATGTTTAAATTAAGTAAAAGTTATTAATAAATTAATTTACTAATTTATTATTATTATTCATAAACTAGCTTAAAAGTTTTGGCTTCGATATTTTTCGTTTTTGCTAATTTTTTGAGATCCGAAACAATAGAATTAAAAAATCAAATAGATTTTTGAAGCCAAAATCCAATTTTTTAAAATAATTTTTCTGAATATTGCACACATTTAAAGGCACGCCTAAAAAGTATATACTGAAACAAATTTGAAAACACATTCCGATAGTCCTATATCTTAAGATATAAAACTTTAGGTTTTTTATATTTTTAAATAATTTTTACAAAAAGTTCCATCGCAAAGACCAAAAATTGATTAAATCAAATAATTATTCGCCAACTCTGGATAATAATTGTCAAAAAAAAATTTCATTATGATTAAAGTCAAGATGTTAATTATTTGGTCGTTTTTAAATTACTTAGACCGAGTTTTTAGGATGTAGATTATCTTTAAACTTAGATTAAGGAAGTTTTTAAATGGAATACTGCGTCTGAAATCTAGTTTATGTTATTTTATTGTGGTAAAGACCAAAATTCTAAACAAGATGAAGTGGTTCCGACAAATTATTGTTAATAAACTTAAAAAATGGCAGACAAAATTCATTACCAATTTGACTAAACCAAGTTTAACTGGCATCCCAACAACTCGTCCTTAATTATTTTAAAATACACAGAAAAAACTGAATTAAATAAAATAAATACTAAAAATATTAATAAGAATTAAAAGAAAATATATTAAAAAAATTATATCCCCAGTCCAGAATCGATCTCACAACCTTCTGATTGCAAATCCAACCATTTACCACCTCAACCTCCATATGATAAATTTCATATCAAAACCTATATGAGTTGAACCTGACCCTCTCAGAATTTGATGAAATTTTGCATACAGCTACATTTTACCTATACAAAAACAACCTCATATTTAGAAATTGCATGTTTGAAAATATGTGGGCGTGGCAAGGTATCGAAGTTTTTGAAAAATGACGATAACATGTACTTTCAAGCTGTGATTACTACGTAATGGCTGAACCGATATCAAAGATTTTGATACCATTAGAAAGGTATTTCATTACACTGAAAATTTATATTACACTGAAATTTTTTTTTTTGCCAAAAATAAAACTTTAAACTGGGAAAACACTTCAAAGGCCAAGTGTTTTTTTCCAAAAAAAAATTTTTTAGAAGGGTCTATTTAATATATATAACATATCTAAAAACTAAAATGGCGTTCTTTTTTATTTTTTTTTTTAATTTTTTTTTGAGTAAATGCATCTCTTGTTAACTTCCTTATATTTTGATATCATTGTGTGACAAAAAAGAATAAAGAAGCTATACTTTGAAAGTTATACAGATTTTTTTCTAATCCTAATAGATTAGAACAAGAATCGTATTATCAAATTTTTCAGACACCCCCAAAATATGGACTTGGTAATTTTTTTTTTATTTTTATTTTTTTAGATTTAATATATAATTTTGCGCAGCTCATACTGTTGACATTCGGAATATTTGTTAACTTTTAGTGAAGTTTCATCTAAAGGTATAAAAGAATGGAATCTTGGGTTCCTGTAATAGTTTTAGCATTTTTATACCTTTAAAATAGCTTTTGTTTTGTTTTGCTATAGTCGTCAGCGTCTGCATAAGCAACTTCTATGGATGTCTTATAAGTTTGTGAAGTCCAATGATAAAGGTCTTTCAGCGTTTGAATTTGGTTTTTGTTTGCAATGCTATAATTCAGTGTAATATAAAAAAGCTAATTGAAATACCGGCTGAATTTCAGTTTATGGGGGACACCCCTAGAGAAAAAATCTGAATATGCCATCCCCTTCAGAATGTTCCCAGGAGTACGAAAATCATAATGAATAAGGGGGCTCACGCCCCCTATGGGCGTGGCAGTCGAAAAACGACCCGGCCCACCTACGTAGACAATATGGGTATCAAATGAAAGCTAATGTCTTCACGATTCCAAAAATAGCCATAGTTGCCAGATCGGGCGGTTTTTGCAGCCGATACGGCCATTTTTGTTAAATAGGGGCGGGGGTGAAAAACGACCCATGCCACCTACTTAGGCAATATTGGTATCAAATGAAAGGAAATGTCTTCACGATTCCAAAAATACCCGTAGTTGCCAGATCGTCCAGAATTTGAGGAAGATATGTTAATTTTTATAAAATGGGGGAAGGACTTTTTTTTGTTTATTTCTTTTTAGCTCGGCCAGAGGCCGAGCACTCGAGATCCCCGCCGTCTAGAATTAAGACATACTGGAGTTAAAAACCCCTAAGCCCGGCCGTAGGCCGGTCACGCAGAAAAACTTTACTAAGCGAAGCCAGTATAACAAATTTTCATTAACCAATCAGAAGCTTTCAAGAGTTTTCCTCGTTCCTGGGTAACGCTAACAATAGTAATCTTTTCGCACAAAATGCTCATTTTTGTTTGATTTTAACAAAATATAAGCAAAAAAAAGGAAAAAAAAAATTTCCCCCACCCCAAATTTTGCCAAAATGGCCATATCGGCTACTGGCAACTACGGCTATTTTTGGAATCGTGAAGACATTAGCTTTCATTTGATACCCATATTGTCTACGTAGGTGGGCCGGGTCGTTTTTCGACTGCCACGCCCATAAGGGGCGTGAGCCCCCTTATTCATTATGATTTTCGCACTCCTGGGGTCATTTAAGGGGGCGTGGCATTTTTTTTCCAGGGGTGTCCCCCATAAACTGAAATTTTGCCGAAATACCTTTCTAATGGTACCAAAATCTTTGAAATCGGTTCAGCCATTCCGTAGTAATCACAGCTTGAAAGTACATATTATCGTCATTTTTCAAAAACTTTGATACCTTGAACCGCCCACATATTTTCAAAAATGCAATTTCTAAATATGAGGTTGTGTTTGTATAGGTAAAATGTATCTGTATCCAAATTTCATCAAATTCTGAGAGGGTCGGGTTCAAAATGTGAGTTTTTATAGGTTTTGACATGAAATTCATCATATATAAAAAAAGAATATATGAACTTATGAAAAAGCACTTCTTAGGAAGTTATTAATTTAGATACCAATTAATTTGTATGGTGGAGCAAATCCTATTTAAAATAACTTTTATTTAACTTTTTTGGTTGTTGACAATAACTTCTATGAAAGCGAAAAATGTGCGTTTGCTAATGCTTTGTAAGTCAAGTTAAAGAGGTTCTTAAAACACTACTTCCACTTTATTTTGCTAGGTAACTAACCAAAATTAACTGTTTACTGCAAAATTACTGTTTCGAAAGTCGTTTGTTAAAATATTAAAATAACTGCTTTAAACAACTGTTAAAAAATACAGTTCACTTCTACAGTTGAATAAGGGTATACAGACCACTTTTTAAAATGGTGTTTTCGATGCATATTTCTGTTCCTTTATGTAAACAATTAAGTAAAATGCAAACAAATCACTGTGTTAAAAAAGTGTTCTGTATGCCCTTATACGCTTCCACTCAACAGTTGTTTTTTTAAAAACAACTGTAATTGCAGTGCACAACTGATAACTGCACAAACAACTGTCATGTAGTAACTGCAAAACTTTTTTACCATGTCCATCGTTCCTCTAAAATCATAAAACTTTGGGAAATAAGAGTCATATGAAGTCAGTTTAACAGGGGTCGAAAATTTCTTGAAGTAACTCATATACGATTTAACATGCATTTTTTTCATTACAGATTTTAATTTTGAAAATTCTAATGGGTTCACCAAATTCTATAAATTTACGTAATATAGTTTGGCATGGATTTCCAAAACCTTCAGAAATTCCCAATTATTATGTAGATGTTTTATTAACAATCATTCATACAATGGGATGTACAATTAGTTTAAAAAAGTTTGATTTAAAAGAAAGATATCAAATAGTTAATTTCGTTAAACATACAGAAATATTTGAAGAGGATTTAAAATCTTATAATTTTTTTGATTTCAAAAGTTTAGAGGAGCAAGTAATCGAAATTTATAACAATTTTGCTAAAGATTTTCAACCATATTAC
The DNA here is from genome assembly GCA_021234595.1 of Delia radicum. Classification (NCBI taxonomy): domain Eukaryota; kingdom Metazoa; phylum Arthropoda; class Insecta; order Diptera; family Anthomyiidae; genus Delia; species Delia radicum. The sequence continues at coordinate 157,019,525 of CM037852.1, forward strand.
CAACAATTATTGTCGTATTATCATTCTAAACATAATATAGAATTAATTATACTTATACTGCCACAAATTGAGCTATTTTTAAGATTACATTATGGCCAATTTAATAATTTTGATATAACAGCCAAATTAGAAGAATATTATATAACAATGGATACCATATTTGAAGCAAAAGTTTTAAATGCTTTAGGAGTTAATGAAAATCCAAATGAATTGTTAAATTTTGAAAATTCATCATTTGAAGGCTGCTTTCATTTAATATACGATATTTTTATATCACCAAATGGTTGTCGTTTAAGAGATAAAGTTAGTCATGGCGAGGTGCAATTAGAAGCTCTTAATAATTCAGAATTAGGTGCTCTAGTTTTACATATATTTCTTAATTTGTTATTGCCCAAACAGTTTAAAACATTGCAAAATTATGAAAGTAAATTACATTTAAACTGTTTAGCTAAGGAAAAATTAAAAGAAAATCAAGAAAAATTACAAAGTTTTAAACTTAAATATTTGGCCAACTCTTTGGGTACACCTCTAATCTCCAACAACTCTTTACTATCGAGAGTTTTCATATTTCAACGCCCTAAAAGAGAATCAGAATTTATGTTATTAATTAAAAAAATATCGCAAAATATAACACAAACTATAAATAATTATGAAGAATCTATAACAATAAGATCTTCTTTAATGGCTCAAAGAGAATTACATTCGAAACGTCGCAAAACTTTGGAAAAGTTAAAAGCTACGTTACCTGATACTTTCAATACCCTGACTTTAGTATGCCAAACTATTCAGCAGCTCTATCATCTATTGCAGCAAAATTGTATGGTTATACTGGATGAAGATACAAAATGTCTGAAAACTTTAAGGTATTGTTATTATTTGGGAACTTAAATTTTAAATACAATACTTTATTATCTTGATATCTATTTATCTTTTTAGATTTCTAAAACATTCTTTAACAATAAGTGAACATTTTGTTAAATATTCTCATTATGATAGCAATGAATGGATTAAGTCTTTGGATTTATGCCAAAAATTTCATGAATTTCATACGAAACTATTTTTATACAAGCAATAAAAGGCGAAAAACAAGGTATGACATGTTTTTTTTAATCTCTTTAGAAAAAAAATTTTGCTTCTCTCACAGAGTGATGTATGTAGAAATTACAAAAAATCTCAGTTAAAATAACTACACATATAATTTAAACATATTCGGTTTTTATTCTTCACCCATTTAGCCACTCATTAAAAAGCGGAAGTATATTAGTCTTATCAAATATGCATATTCCAAATATGTGTGTATAAAGAAAACGTTTTCTTGTTTGTTTTCGGTGATGCCATTTTAAAGATTTACACCACCTGTGGTAGTAACTTACACCTAATCACAATCAAGAGAGAAAAATTCCAATCACGCACAATTTCTCATGTTGCAGCAGGCAAAAAGTCCTAATAGATAACACTACACATCTAGAAAAATACAGGCGCAAAGCGTTGGCCCAGTGCTTTTAACGGTGGTATTAGCGATGGCAGAGCGTAGGATTTCTGAAGATTTAAGTACTTTGCCACGATACATATTTTTAATAGATTTTGTCTTGCTGATTCCAAATCTGTTTTCCAAATTTTCCCGTCACCTCACAATTTTAAAAAAACAGCGATTAAAAACGCGAAAATAGCGTTTTTAACCATTTTTGAACACATCCAAACAGCTTAAGCATTTATATTGCCATTGTAGGTATATTAACTTTGCTTTCTCTATAATGAGTTAACTAACTTTTAAAATGTGCGTGTTATTAAAGGAAAAAATTGGATTTGGAAAATACTCTATAAAAAAATTACTGAATATTGCATTTTTAAAATTGTCTTTAATTTGAATCATTATGAAGCGTCAAAAGGCTTCAAAAAGCGACAAAATAGCCATTTTTGGCAACTTTCACCGCGGTTTTCTTAAAATTGTGACGTAATGGAAAAATTTGGATGCCGCATTTGAAATCAGGGCATCAAAGAGTGTATAAATCACATATCGGCATGTAAACCGAGGAAGCTTGTCCAAGTATGTAATAATTTCTATTCTGACTGCGAATTTGTAATTTTTCATAGAAAATTTTAAAATTATAAGAAAAAAGGTTTTCATTTAAAATTGGGTTAATTTCAATTTTTAAATTAAAAATTGGGAATTTTTTGAAAAGAAATTGATTTTATATTTGAAATTAGAAAATTATAACTCAAAACCGATTGTCAATTTGAAATTAAACGTTTTAATTAAATAAATTAAAATTAATTAAATAAAGAATATTACACATTCTTAGTTGTGGCCACTGAATTTGTTTACAATAGAATTCTGGCAGTTACGACAACTATCTTCATATTAAATTATATTTTGAGTCGAGAAAACTAATATTCAGTTATATCAGTTATTGCCTTCTGGCATATGACCGCCACGGCTGGCTCGAACGTAGTCTAATCTGGAGTTCCAATTTTCGATGACTTTTCAACATTTGTGGCCGTATATTGTCAATAACGCGGCGAGTGTTGTCCACCAACTTCACATATCCCCACAGAAAATAGTCCAGCGGCTTCAAATCGCACGATCTTGGAGGCCAATTCACGTTTCTGAAACGTGAAACTATGCGGTTACCAACGTTTCCTTCAATAAATCAATTGTGGCACGAGCTGTGTGACATGTTGCGCCGTCTTGTTGCAACCACAGCTACTGCACATCATGGTTGTTCAATTGATGAACGAAAAAGTCAGTAATCATGGCTCTATAACGATCACCATTGACCGTAACGTTCTGACCAATGATTCCACCAGCCCATAAAGCACACCAAACAGTCAGTTTTTCTGGATGTAACGATGTCTCAACATACACTTGAGGATTATCATCACTCCAAATACTGCAGTTTTGTTTATTGACATATCCATTTAACCAAACGTGAGCTTCATCGCTAAACAAAATTCGCAAAATTCGTGCGCGATACGTATTTCAAACAGAACCATGATTATCAAAATAAATTTGCACAATTTGGAAGCGTTGTTCAGGCGTCAGTCTATTCATGTTGAAATGCCAAACCAAACTAAACATACATCACTTGACAGCTGACAAAATGGCCGCCAGTTAAAAAAGTGTTGCCAACTTAAAGTTCTATACCTGTATAAAAACACCCTTTATTTAAAAGTTACTAAATTTTTAGTAATTTTTATGACAAATACAGTCATAGCATTTTTAATTACATTTGTAGTCATTGTATGATTTTTTTTCTCTGTGTATTATTTTAAATTAATAACTGACAATAGCTTTTATTGTTTGGCCTGAATATCAGTGTAAAGAGCACTATTTTAAAATATTAAATCACTTATTGAAACTTAAATTGCATTAATCTTGTTAATATGAAACGAGGACATTAAAAGGTTAAATGTCCTCGACCTCTCAATAGGAAATAATAAATAATTGTAGTTATATAATTTAAAATTTCAATTGCATATCCAACAACTACTTATCGAATGCAATGATAGAAACATCTACATATGTGTTTATTTAAAATTATATTAACATAATTATCTTGTTAAATTGTTAAAACAATTACCAACTTAACAATAGATGCAGAATTGAAAAAAAAACAATTTAAAAAACTAAATTAAATTTCTTACAACTATAATATTTTTCAATATTTGTTAAGTATGTACACATTTTAACCTCTTTATATGTTTTATTAATTTTCATTTGTTTTTGTTATAATAATTAAACTACTTTTAGGTATATCTACGTTTTTGTTTTTTTTTTCTATTTATTGTTTTGGAATATCTAAAACATTTTATTTGCGTTTTTGTTTTTAATAGTGTTTTTAATATTCAATTTTTAATTACAATACCGGATTTACGGCTCTTTGACCTCTTTCGCGGTTGTCAACCTAAGTGAAACGTTTGTACTCTCTCATCTCGTTCGTTTGTACTTTTTTGTATGTTTTTAAATTGTACTTTACAAAATTAAATATGCATTAGCAGGCGCGGATCCAGGGGGTGGTGGAAAAGGGGGCATCCCCTCAAAACCAAACAAAAAAAAAGGAAAAAAAATAAAAACAAGAAGAAAAAAGGGAAGGGAAAAATGAAAGGGAAAGAAAAAAGGAAATGAAAAAAGATTTTGTAGATATATGAGGTTATACATATATAAACAATCTTTAGTGAATAGTTAAAATTTCAGAAAATGTATATATTGGATGTCGATATGTAAGGACATCTTTGAAAAAGGTACACACAATTTTATCAACGTTCTGAATATCGAATACTAGGTTGCGGAGAGAAAAAAAATTATCACAATTGGTGATACATACGTCATCAGTTCAGTTTTGATTTTTGACTTGACTTTAAAATTTTTATAATTATGAGTTTTCTTTACCAAGCTATCATATCTCCAAAATTTCAAAAATCGTTCAAACCTTTCCCTGAATCAAATTTTTTTTTACAGGAGAAATTTCCTAAAGAAAAAAAAACTAAAATTTTGTATATTTTATTGGGCAATCGCTTGGAGTTTTTTATTGGAGAATGTCTTAAAACATACACAGAAAAAAATTACATAATTCAGAGAGTAATTTAACTTTTTTTTTAAAGGAAAAACCATAATTTTCATGTTTAATATTTTAATAGTTTTTAGAATGAATAAACAGGTTATTAATTTTCCTGTCATAACGAGTTTTGATCTTTGCAGTTTTATTAATTTTTAGTAAAATCCAATAATTTTTTTTATCAAATCAATGTAGTGGTTTATTGATTCAAATATTTGTTTATCAAAAACAAGTTTTTGAGATTCATTTTAAGGTTTTGCAATATGGATCAATATAATAGCGCTTTTCATTCTTGGTGTTATATTTACTTCGTGTCATATTTACTACGATTTGTTCACAACAAAGGGTGAGTGGTTTGGTTTTAATGTATGGTAAATTTATAAATCAGCTGATTTTTGATATAACTCAAAAATCATGATTTTGAAGAAACGAGTTTAAAGTTTTCAATCCATATCTGCCTCGCTCGACCCTTTCTCTATTTATTTGGTCACGTTTTTTATAAATAGGTGGTTTTAAAGTGTTTTTCTCTTAGTGAGAGTTGTGTGCGAATTCGCTAAATATCGAGAGACCCGTGAGTAGCATAGTTTCTCTATAAAGTATACACTTCTTGCACCCACGTTAAAGAAAAAAATAATTTATATTATCCTATATCTCGAAAAGTATACATGATATTAATATGAAACTTTTACACAATATAAAGCATGATATAACTAATAAATCTGCATCATTAACTCAAAATCGCATTTTTTGACTTAAGACAGTCTTGAAGTAAATGAGCGATATGTATAAAAAATTATTTTAATAGTGAATTTTATCGTTGATCTATAAGTTTATGTGTGAGATTTTATTCGTTCGGTTTTAGATCATGACAAATTTTTCTCTAAAGAATGTTGATGAAGACCGTAGTGGGTCAGAAAATGCATTCCATTCATGCTAGTGTCTAATAACTTTTTCTGTGTGTGTGTTTTTTTTTTTTTTTTCTAAATAAAAAAAAAAAAATAAATAAAATCTCACAAATTATTTTAATTTAAGAAAATAGCCAAAATTTACAGAAAAAGAAAAAATCACAAATTTTTTACTGCAAAATGCTTTCGTTTTAAACTGAGTATCAATTATGTATCTTTTTTACGACACACGATAATGAAATGACACCTAAATCATTCTCGTTTTAACAGCGTAAATGTAAAAATTTTTGTTGCATAGGTTTCATATGACATTTATAAGCCATGAGATGAATAAACCAAATTAGTTCCATCCCCGAAACGATAAGGATCTAGGTGGATTTCATTGTCGTGTATCGTAAAAAAGATACATAATTCATACCCTGGGTTTTTCGATATTTTTATTAATTTTTAAGTTTTTCCAATAGCTAACACAAAATAAATTTTTTTGATGGCAGAACAGTCAAGCAGGTGGTGTTTACCACTGTTTTTTGTGTGGTATTTCGCCACAGCGTGGTAAATTTTAGTACAAAACATTTTGTTGCTGGTTCTGGTAAATTCTGATAAATGTATCAAACCATTATCCAGATCTACAAGACTTATTTACTACAAAGAATGAATACCGCTAATATGTTTGAATGAAATACACTCGTATTTTAAACAAAAGGTTTTATCACAGGAATTTATTTTACTTCTTTTTTGTGTGTAAAATATTATTCGAATAAAAGAATTTGCATATTCTTTGAAAATACTACACTCAAAAAAATAAGTTAGTAGAAAAGTTAGTAAAACGTCTTGTAAATCAGGTATACTATTTTTTTAGCAAGTTTTTTGCTAAAATCGTGTTTTCAGCTAAAATTTTTGTTATACTTATTCAGCACTTAACTGTTTTATACTAATGTTTTAATAATATTATACTAATGTTTTACTAATTAATTTTACTAAAAAAAATTGTGCTGATAAGCACATTAATAGTGTGGACGACAACCAGATTGAAAGATATACGCATAATGAAGCAGATGTCGCGGCATGTCAAGATGTAGTAGAGAAGAGGAAAATGATAATAAAAAGTACAACTCTAATAAGACATATAAAAAAACCAACCATGGAATATTTTTGTATCTGTTTTTCATACATAAAACAAAATTGAGGATTTAAACAACTTAAATTTTGCGTTGTCACCGGCTTGTGAAAATAATTGTCTATTAATTAAATAAAAAACAAAATAAAATATTTAAATTTAATATGTATTTCTAAACTAAATGTTTATAGATTAATAATCTAGTGTGGTCAAATTGCAAACAAACATATACAGACATGTAGACAGAGTAAAGCGAAAGACAAAGACACACATCTTAGGTAGATTTTTATGGTTCCTTTTTCTTATTGCAAAAAAGGGTTGTTTTTTTCGTTTCGTTTGTTTTTGTTTATTTTTTCGTTTCGTTTCTATAATTATCCTTTAAAAGATAGCATCATTTAGACAACCATTGATATAAGTAGTTGAAAGAAAATTTTTGTTATGTTATATGTATATATTTATTTCTATATATTTTCAGATATTAAATTATGTCGTCAATGTGGGAAAATGAAAATTTTTATATTTCGTAATTATTGTAAATTATTTTTAAAAGAATCACAAAAATATGTTTTATGATTTTCAGCAAATAAATTAACTAAATTACAATTTTTCAAAAAATTACAATTTTTCAAAAAATTTGTAGAAAAATTGTAATTTAGTTAATTTATTTGCTGAAAATCATAAAACATATTTTTGTGATTCTTTTTAAAATACTTTACAGTAATTACGAAATATAAAAATTTTCATTTTCCCACATTGACGACATAATTTAATAGCTCGCTGATTTTCAGCAAAAGATTTTGCTGACATTAGCAATTTTTTTGCAAGCACCCTCCTGACTAAAATTTTGCTGACTCTGCAAAATTTTTGCTGACTTTACAAACTTTTTTTTTTGAGTGTACGAGTATTATTAATATTTAAAAAATTCTACCCAAATGTGTTTATTTGACGAATAAGTTAGTAATTTTGTATACAAAAAAGAGAAATAAAAGTGTCTGACGGAACAGTTCGGTAATAAAATGTATAATGTGGCCCAACTCGCTAAGAGGTGTAGCCTGTTGTATCGCTGGGGGTTTGATACTCACTACGAAACAAAGTAAAAAGTTTTTCATATAGAGCAATTTAACAATATAAAATACTTTGTTCAATTGACACATAAATTAACCATTGATGAATCCTTGGAGGGGACGAAACTACGGCAGTCTGGTATATATATTGTGTCCTTTAAAATTTTCAATAAAAATGTTTTTTTCTCCTTCCTATAAAAATCTAACTAAAAAATCTTCAGTAATTAATTGTAATAATATTAATTACGATTGTCATTATATGACGGTCACAAACACTTTATCCCAGAAAAAGGATTTAATTGGGCCGATCGGGTACGATTTTGAGATTCTAATTTCGGTAAAAGTAAAACGGATTCTCTTTTTGGCTGCCAAACTTTCAGCAAAATCGAAAAAAGTTTGGCGATCAGTTTGCTTTACAGCTTTCTTCTTTTTCCTTAAATTTTACTTTCATAGTCGCTATAAATCGGTTTAACAAATATTTCTCCACACAAAGAAAACAAAAAATTTGTAGTAAATCATTGAAAAAATTCTCTTCAAAAAACAAATTGTCTTTAAATCAATGAAAAGTTTCATATTGTAATTTGCTTTTTTCAAAACTAATTTATTCTTTCTTTTTTTTCTTTGACAAACATTATAAAACATAGAAACTAGATTTTCTTTACAAAACAATATCAAGAATAAAGTATTCAAATAACAAGTATATTACAGTTCGGCCAACCTGACAAATTGATTGACCACAATCAAACTCAAAAAAAAAAAAATACAATTTAATTCAACATTATTAGATGATGTGGCAAGATTTTAAGCTAATATTAATTTGGAGTCAACCATTTCCGAAGCTTTTTTGCTTCTACTACACTTTTATATGGAATTTGCGTTAACTGACAATTTTCTATGTCCTTTATAACATAACGATCATTTGCTAAAACCTTCTCTATAATATAGGGACCACGATATTTTTCACAAAATTTTTTATTTTTACCAACAGTATTATCAATGTTCAAAACCACAACGTATTCACCAACACCGTAATTTTTTGCGGGAACGTGATGTTTTTTAAAATATGACTCATTATAATTCTGTGAACGTTGAATTAAGTTAAGTGCTTTTAATCTTCTTGACATCAAGTCACGATTACTTTCATTATTAACTTTTTCATCTAAATATTCTGTTAGTTCATCTAGTATCACTCCACGCTGGTGTATACCAAAAAGTAGCTGACTTGGTGTATCTTTGGTTGAACTGTGTTTAGTGTTATTTAAAGCGAACTCAACATGAGACAATTTTAATGACCAGTCAGAGTGATCAATGGGATCAGTTAGTTTACTTAAAACTGCCTTTATAATACGATTTACACGTTCAACTTGACCATTTGCCTGAGGTGATGCAACTGCCACTTTGATATGATCAATATTATTTTTTAAAAGAAATTCCGAAAATTCATTGGATGTAAAACAAGAACCCCTATCTGAAATTATACGTCTGGGTCGACTATAATAACTAAAATATTTGTCAAATGCACAACAAATTTCTTTTGTACTAGTGGAATTAACTGGGTATAATTTCACAAATTTCGTAAAAGCATCTATAACTACTAATATGTATTTTCGTTTTGATTTTAATGAAGGTAATGGTCCAAAGTGGTCAATATGTATTGTGTCAAACGGTATTGGTTTCTTTGGTATGCTATGTAAATTTTGTTCATTTACTCGAGCCGGTGCTGAATATATAATACATTTTATGCAATTTTTTATATACGAAATTATTTTATCTTTCATGTTTGGAAACCAATAATTATTTCGTATCTTTTCATAACATTTCTCTACACCAAGATGTCCGATCTTTTCATGAATCATTCTAATTATATTTTCTTCCATTTCCTTAGGTACATATAACAATAATCGATTTGACTCAGTTTTACGAAATACAAGTCCATCTACTAATTCATAGTTATCAATTTCTTCATTTTCAAGTTTACGTAATAAATTTCCTATATTTTCGTCTCGACTTTGGGTTTGTTGTATCTGCACATCCAGCTCATTAGAGTTTACAGCCCCTACTACATTGCATTTTGAAATAATAGGATATACATTATTTTCGGTCACACATCTACTTAGAGCATCCACGTGACCCATAGATACACCACTTCGATGTTGAATAGTATAATTGTAGTTTTCCAATTCCAAAGCCCATCGAGCAATTCGAGGATTAACTTGTCTTTTGTTCAATGTCATTGTAAGGGAATTGCAATCTGTTATAATTGTAAATTGAATGCCTTCCAAATACACTCGAAACCGACGCAATGCATAGATGATAGCTAAAGTTTCCAATTCAAAGCTGTGATAACGCGACTCAGCTGGAGTTGTAGATTTTGAAAAAAACATAACAGGATGAAATTTTTTATCATCTTGACGTTGCATTAGAATAGCTCCAAATCCATGAGTACTTGCATCACAATGTAATTCTGTTTCTTTTTTCGGATCATATATTGCAAGTATTGGACTTTTTATTAACCGCTGTTTAAGTTCATTGAAAGCATTCAGACAATCATCAGAAAAATCATATTTCCTTTCCTTTCGTAATAATTCTAACAACGGTCTTGCTATGGTAGAAAAAGATGGTACGAACCGTCGAAAATACGAAAATAGACCAATACAAGTTTGTAATTCTCTTTGGTTTTTTGGAATTGTCAAATTTTTTATTGAACTTATATGGCTATCTGTTGGTTGAATACCTAAAGAACTAACAGAATATCCCAAATATTCCAGAGATTGATAACCAAACTTACATTTACTTAGTTTAAATTCTAATCCTTTTTCATATGCACGTGCAAGTACCTCAGTCAATATTGCCAGGTGGGATTCGAAATCTTTTGAAGCTATTAAAATGTCATCTATATAAACAACAATTTTATGAGAATCAATTAAATCACGAAATATTGTGTTTACAAATCGTTGGAAATTTGCTGGCGCATTTTTTAATCCGAAAGGCATTTTCAAATATTCGTATTGTCCTTGAGGAGTTACAAATGAAGTGTATGGTATGGAATCTTTATCCATTTTTAAATGAAAAAATCCGTCTTTCAAATCCATTATTGTAAACCATTTTTTACCCGCCATATATTCAATACAATCCTCAATCAATGGAAGTGGAAAATTATCCCTAATTGTCTTCTTGTTTAAGGCCCTATAATCCACACACATCCGAGTTTCACCTGACTTTTTCCTAGTCAGGACAATAGCAGATGCATATGGAGAATTACTTGGCCTTATAATACCTCTACTTAACAAATCATCGATTATCTTCTGAATTTCCTGACGATCTCGTACAGATAATCTGCGGGGAGAACAATGAATAGGAGTGTCGTCTGACAACCGAATTTTCATTGTGTAGTTGTGAGGTTTTCGGATAATAGCTGTTGGTTCTGTGTAAAAATTCCTAATTACATTCTCTAAATCGTGTACCTGCACTTTGCTCAATAGTGGATTTAAATTAACGTCACATAGAGAAGGTTTAACTATTTCGTTCAACGCGTTTTCACAATTTTCATTAATGTTTCTAGACACCAAAGAAATTTCAGCTTTTTTATTTATCGATCTTGTAGAATCAAATATACATAAGTTAGATTTATCTGAATTATTTGTACAAACTAATTTTATATTAAATTTGGTCATAAAATCTCTACCCAATATCATTGGAATTTGGATATCATTATCCGGAACAACAATTAATTTTACAGAATTAATAACATTTTGAAATTTAATTAGACATGAAATGACACCATGCATTTTCATATCATGATTTCCAATACCAACATAACTAATCTTTCAGAAAATGCGATGTTTTTGGGAACCGCTGACTTCGAAATGATATTTATCGGGCTACCAGAATCAATTAAACACGAAATATTCAGATAATTAGTATATTTTTTCCCAGAAGAAAGATAAAATGCCACACTCACCGTTTGAATAGGATCTACAATATCATTAACATCTACTGTTTCGGGAAAAACTGATGCAGCAACACGTTGACGTTTTGGACAATCCTTATGGAAATGTCCCATCTGATGACAAATAAAACAAGATCCCGGTGGACGTATTGGTATTGGACATGCACTTTTAACATGGCCAAACTGCGAGCAATTAAAACACCGAACATCTCTCCTTAGATTGTTTTTTTCCGATTTTGACATCAGGATTATTCTTAATACGACGTTTTTCATACCTGTCTATGCACCGAATTAATTCATTTACAGTAGTTGATCCATATAGCAAAGAAACATTATTTGAACTGTCTTGCATACCATCAATTATAATATCAACTAATTCTTGACCCCCGATATCAGCTTGAGATGCAATAGTTTGCATTGATATTATGTAATTGATACACGATTCCGATGGCTTTAGTACGCGCGAACGTAACTTATGGTAAACTTTTTCTCGAGTAATTGTTCTTTTGAAAATCTGAAGTAAAGATACTTTTAAATCGTTGTATTGTAAAGAAGATGAAATTTCCATATACTCGCGTGCTGTACCCAGTAACAACCATTTCACACACATCAATCGTTCTTGATCAGTAAAATTCAAAGCATATCCCTCGAATTGGGAAAACCATTTGCAAATATCTTGATTGTCATTACCACTAAATTTGGGAACCATTTTATCCAATTCTTCATAATTAATTTTACATCTTTTATTAACATTAACATTTCCTTCCAATTCTAAAAGCTGTTTTTGAAGATTCATCATTTCACAGCGCATTCTTAGAATTTTAATTTGATTTTCTAATTCTTGAGATTCTTGACTTGATGGGTATTGTAAATTAGCTGTAGAGTAAATTGGTTGAGAATTGGAAAATGTAGTACCACCACTTGACAGATCAGATGAAGCAAATGTAGTTTGTATGTTAGATCTTGATGTGACATTTGATGTAGCTGAGATTGCACCGGAAGAATCGAAAGCAATCAATGGTCTTTCTATAGAATCAACGGAAATGGTTGACAAAACGGGAAATGTTGTAACGGAAGGAAACATATTTGAAGACGTTGTAACAGTAATTATATCGGAAGACGCAACGGAAGTAATACCAGCAGAAGTAATTGCACCGGAAGATATTGAACCGGAAGTAACAGCAGCAGAAGAATTAACAGCATCGGAAGAGATTACACCAGAATCATTTTCGTTCAGGTCGGTGATTGATACACCAATTTCATTTGGATTTATGGCTTCATAAAGGCTTCTTAATTGACTCATTGTAGCTGATTCAGGAAATGATATTCCTGCATCCACCAAAGTATTAATAATTCTTTGTCTTGTTGGCCGTAAATCCATTTTTTTTCTTAACCCCACACCTGAATTGTAATTTGCTTTTTTCAAAACTAATTTATTCTTTCTTTTTTTTCTTTGACAAACATTATAAAACATAGAAACTAGATTTTCTTTACAAAACAATATCAAGAATAAAGTATTCAAATAACAAGTATATTACAATATTTTTTATGAAATCAGTTTTTTAATGAAACTTCTTCACTTTTACTAACTAAATGAAAAGTTTCAATAAACTAGAGCATCAATTCTTTAATATCATGCAGATAATTCTCTCAGTGTAATATCGAAACTTGATTTTAATGCTTCCAAAACTGGCCAAACTGTTCGATCGGTTACTATAATGAGAGAATTCTCTACATCATATTATTGAATTTTTGCATAGAAGCAACGGGAACTCTTCCATTGAAATTTTAAATTAAACTAATACAAAATTTTATGAAAAATATTCATTAATTAATCAATAAAGAAGTTTTATTAATAATCCACACTGATAGAATTTCCTTCATAGTATTAATGAATCGATTTCATTAAAATGCATTCACTTATTTAATGAAAAATTTCATTAACTTAATGAAATTTTATTAATTTTGTTAGTTTTTTCATTAAATTTGTTTATGATTTTTTCATAATTTCATAAAAAAATTCATTAAATTAATGAAAATTTTTCGATTTTTTTGCAATAACATTTTTAACTTGTAATATGCAAAAAAAAAAAAAGTTTAGTCAAATTTTTGGATTTTTTCCTATTTAGTTCATTTTGGACGCAAAAAATAAACGATGAATGAAAACGCCCAATAATGATAATGAAATAAATTCTTTTCCAAATTAACCAAAACTTTTAATAAATTGATTTGAGGCGGGTCTCATGTCATTTAGTGTATAAAGTGTTGATGTAAAATGTTAATTGTCTACAAAATGCTTAAAACATTTTCTTAAGTCAACATAAGTGGTTTTGTAAAAGGTCAACAGTAGAGCTTTGTGACTCTTGTGCACTACAATCAATTTATTTTTTAATCGTTTATTACATAGTTCATATGTGGAAGGTAATTTAGAATTAATTAGATTTCTAATTTTTTTACTAACAATATTTCTATATGATCTATAACAGACTTCGTAAATAATATAAAAAATAATTTTACTAATGATAATTTCTTAATGACTTAAGTCTATTAATGCTATGCTAAACAAATCATAAAAAGTAATATCAATGCAAATATTTTATACAAACTATGAATTTTATTCATTAAACACACGAAACTTTTATAACGTGTTTGCTAGAATCACTGAATCATTAGATCAATGAATCATTAGATCAATAAAGCTTTTCAATAAAATTGATGTATTGAAACACGTTTCATTGATTCAATGAAACATTTCTTTGTGGACTTTTTTATGAAAAAACTCAGTGTATCAATGAAAGAATTCAGTAATACTACGCACAAAATTCCATCAGTGTAGGTTCGTGAAAAGTAATATGCTTTTCATTAATTTTAAGAAATTTCTCATTGACTTTGTAGAGCAAAGTGATATTACAATTGCTGATATTAGCAATTTTTCTGCAAGGATACTGGCAGCAAAAATGTTGCTGACTTTACAGACTTTTTTTTTTTGAGTGTAGCATTTTATTTACATAAAGTTTCATCCACTCAATGAAGAAGTTTCTTTAACAAACTAGTTTCATAATAAGTATGTAGCTTTTCATTATTTGTAAGAAAACTTCCGTTCATTTTGGGAATAAAAGTTTCATTAGTTCACGGAAAATTTTCATTATTTTTTGCCCATTACAATTTTATCTGTGTATAAACTTTACAGAAGAGAAGAAGGTTGCCGATTATCCAGAGTACCAAATAAAGACCAAATATTCTTGACAAAGAAAAATATTTTGAAGCAAAAAAATGTTGATCAAAAAATGTCTCCCCCAAATGGAAAAGCTGGACCCGCTCCTGGCATTAGAGAATATATCTATTGGTAGGTCTGTTTTTTTTTTTTATAACAATATAAACAATTGTTTATATTTTTGTGTAAAATAGTTTTAACTGTGTTTTTATGCAAAATATTTGTAATAAATTATTAAATCAATTGAATTTTTAAAACATCTACAGATTTTTTTTTTTTTAACAAAACAAACATTTTAGATCAAGGATTTTTAATGTAATTAAAAAGTGATAAACATTTTGCTATTAATTTGGATTAACTCTTACTTTTTTTTAAAGTATTATGAATAATATGTTTTATGACTTAACTCATTCTTTTTGAAAAGTTTTAAAGCAGATTGAGATCAAATTTTCGAATATAAACTTTTCATACAGTTATATTAGTTTTTTATTTTTATATACATCGAGATTATTTTTATGTTATTTTCAATTTATAACGAGCTTTCAACTTCCGTATATTTACAAAAATAAAGCAAATCAAACCTATTAGCTAGGTTGATACTAGTATTTCGATCTGGCTAAAGATCTCATCAGAACCCGAAGTTTTAGAAACTATTTCAAAGTTTCAATATAAAGGGTCCGCCATCTAACGTTTTTTTTTCGATGCTGATTTTGCCAAAAAAATCATCTTTTCAGATGAAGCTCATACTGCATGGCTAGCCGAGGCAGCCATTTGAATGAAATTATTTTCCATTATTAACCGGAAGGATTGTACTTGCAAATAAAAAAGAAATTTGAGAAAATATTCAGTAGTTTTTTTTATAGCATTTGCAAAAAAAAAAAGTTATTTGGCGGACCCTTTATCTAATTAAAAATATTTGTAGATATGTGTATAGGGTGATCGAGTCAGTTTTTTAAAACCGGTTTCAACAGAGTTTTTTGTGTTGTCGGTTTCGGTTTTTGTAAAAAGTTTAATATCAAATAAACCGGGTTTTTGTTGTCGAACAGCCGGTTTTTTCTTAACTATTTTTTTTAGCTCAATATATAAGAAAAATTAAATTTACAAAATTCATTGTTAAAAACGAAAAGTGTTGAAAATGTTTCCTAAAAATCCGTTTCTTTTATAAAAGTGGTTCATAAAAGAGAACTCATTTTTACTTAAAAAATACTCATATAAAAAACTATACAATTTTTTTTTAATTATTCCAGTGTTATTATTCTGTCATTTTAAACTTAGCTTTATTAACAAATACAAACAAAAAAATATTTATTTTTTTTTAAATAAATTATCGGTTTTTTGTTAACATTTAAAAAAAATTTTTGTTAAGTTACATTTTTGCTTTAAAATATGTTTCATTTGAGTCGTTTTGGTACAGTTCCTAATAAATTGCTTTGAATGCAAAATGCGTATTTCATCCAATAACTCCTTAGCGATCGTAAATCAAAAATTTAAATTATATATAAAAATTATTGTTTTTTGAAAACCATATAAACATTTTTCTCGAGCTGATTTAAAATGAATTATAATTTTTCAAATTAAGAACTAAAGTTATTAAAATTTAAAAAAATCCATTTTTGAGTAAAATTGTAAAGGTTTTTTTTTTATACAGGTATAGAACTTTAAGTTGGCAACACTTTTTTTAACTAGCGGCCATTTTGTCAGCTGTCAAGTGATTTTTGTTTAGTTTGGTTTGGCATTCCAACATGAATAGACTGACGCCTGAATGGGCGGTAGACTGACGCGGTGAATGGGCCCAAAACAAGATTGCCGTTGATCCCGATTTTCATAAGCGAATTTTGTTTAGCGATGAAGCTCACTTTTAGTTAAATGGATACATCAATAAACAAAGCTACCGTATTTGGAGTGATGATAATTCTCCAGTGTTGATACTCCTCCGTTACATCCAGAAAAACTGACTGGTGTGCTTTATGGGCTGGTGGAATCATTGGTCCATACTTCTTTAAAAACGATGCTGGTCAGAACGTTACAGTCAATGGTGACATTACATTTACACTAAATATTACTTATTATTTACGTTTCACGATATTTTGCAAACGGTAGTAAAATGAAATTAATAGAACAAATTAGTAACCGCTACTAAATTTTAGTAAAATATTAGTAAACTGCATATTAAAATTAATTTGCTAAAATCAGCAAAAAATGTCCTAAATTTTAGTACATTAAAAATAAAAATTAAAAAAGTAAAATACAAATACTTTGTTTTACACTCCTTTACACTTTTTTCTCATAGATGAACATTACGTATTTTAATTTTATAATAAAATTTTATATTTGTAATAGTAACATTTAATTATGATTTCAAACCTAACAATTCAAAATGAAATACAATTTTCAAAAGATCAACAATACATTCAAAAGTCTCAATTTTTATTTATTTGTGCGCCCCGGTAGGCTAGTTGGTAGCGTGCTGGCTTATCAGTGCGGGGGTCGTGGGTTCGATTCCCACCAGAGGCCATAGTAGCTATTGCTCGGTTAGGGTAATATTATATAATTTGTAATTATATGATTATTAATTGTTAAAATAAAAAAAAATTATTTATTTAAAATATTTTTTTTTGTGAATAGCAAAATTGTTGCTAAATTTAGCAACTGGTTTTCAAAAATTAATAAAGTATTTTGCTAAAATCAGCAACAAAAACATTAGAACAAAATACAGTAATTTGTAAAATGAGAATAGCACAAAATGTTACTAAAATAAAAAATTGTACTAAAAGTTAGTACAAAAATGGTAAAGTTCGATTGAAAATGTTTTCTACTAACTTTTTTTTTCTGAGTTTTCCAAATTAAGCCTGGCTTTTCTATATTAAGCCAGAAAAGAAAAAAAAAAATCGTATAAAACCCATTTTTTCAAAAAAAAAAAAATATGTGATTCCAAATAAATCCATTATCGCTTGCCGTCCACATAAAAGGAAATTTTTTCTATTATTCATTCATTTCAAACTTAATATTTTCAACGCTTTTTTTTGTGGAAAACTAACTTCCCAAAATATTAATCTCCTAATAAAATCAATCAACCATTAACATTTTTAAATTAAAACTTCCCTTGGCCATAACTTATTGACTAAAACAAAAACTCTTTGCAAACCCAAAACAAGAGATTTAAGGTGAGGTTTTGGTCTGTTTAATGGTTGGTAAGCAGCATAAGTAATGAAAAAATTTAAAATAGAAAACATGTTTCCCACCACCTCGGATGACTGGCTGACTGGTGGCTAAAACAGACAAGTGGAACCGCACCATAAAAACAACAACAACGAATAAACGCAACAAAAAAGGGCCGATCATGCACAAATTCTAGCTGCCGGCCTACACCCCAAAAATTATAGACATTAAAGCGTTAGCAGTGTAGCGCGAAGAACAAGTGGAAACGCATATTTTAATTATATACATTATGTTGATCGTAAGTTGTCATGGCAAAAAGTTTTAAATTTAAACAATTTCAGTTCAATATGCAGATTTTAAATGACATGTTTTTAACATATTTATTTTGTTATTTTTATTTTAGAAGAGAGATAGAGTGCGAGATATAGACAAAATGTTGTGAATCTAGCGCTTCAGTGATTTTTCATTAAAATCTGAAAAAAAAAAAATTATACACGATCATGACTGACTATACAATGCCTTACATCAACTTAATAAGAATGAGAATGGATTCAAATTTTTATTGGGTTCTCTTCAGGGTTTTATCCCGGGAACTTTCGAAAAATTATGTACGTGGAATTAACGGCAAATGGCAGCTAAAATAACTGAATTTGCAGTTAAAAAGGTGAACAAAAGTAACCTTAATAAAAATTACAGCAAAGAAATTTTTACTTACTTGTTTTCTTTTTCTTTTTTTGAGTAAAAAAAAAAAAAGATTCTTCTCATATTCCTTTACAATAAATTTCTAAACTACCGCCACATTGTTTTAAGTTGAAAATATTTAATCGAAAGACACATACACGAACATAAAAAAAAATTAAAACAACTGCGTAACTTAAATTTAATCGAAATGCAGTATTTTTTGTAAGTTATTAAAAATAAACCTGTCAAAAACATCAAAAAATATTTGCTTATGCAAAACAACATCAATTGCAAGTAACTACACCTGCATTACTACACAAATAACTGTCACGTAGTAACTGCAAAACTTTTCTAAAATTAGCTCAAATAAACTTGACTCCGAAGTTGTATAAAAAAGTATGTTTTAAAATTAAAAATATCCAGGAGCAAACAATTCCGCTTTCACCAAAAATTATGCAGTAATGTAGGGTATAATTACCATCAGTAACAAAACTTTTAACATATTTTACTTGTAATTCACTGTATACTGAAAAAAATCCATACGTAATATGTACGAAACCATGCGTACATTGTACGAAATATTTCGTTATTTCGCACCACGAAAATCTTTCGTAAAACATACAAAATCTATGAAGTTTGTCTGTATTTTATTATTTTACGAAAGAATTTCTTGGTGCGAAACAACGAAATTTACGAAATTTGTGTGTGCATTTTACGAAGTATTTTTTATATTTTACGCAATAGTTTCGTTGTTTTACGAAATTTTTTTCACATTTTAAGAATATTTTTTTTTTATATTTAACGAAAGAATTTTGATGATCCGTTTGCTTTATTATGAGACAATTTTGTAAAATGTAATACAGTTTTTTATATATTTTTATATAACATATCAATACAATCTGAATGTGTCTAGGCATCCGAAATAGCTAACAAAGACCACTTTGTACCTTATAAATAGTCGCTTTTGACTAGACTACACGTTTATTGCATTTTTGTTTACTTTCTTCAATAACAAAAAAAGTAAACAAAAATGCAATAAAAGTGTAGTATAGTCAAAAACGACTATTTATAAGGTACAAAGTGGTCTTTTTAAGCTATTTCGGATGCCTAGACACATTCAGATTGTATTGATATGTTCACAAAAGTTGTTCAGATTTACAATGGCTACAATTTTGTCATATATTTTTAGTGAAAAATTATGAGTCCCTGTAAGTTATGCTGAAAAAAGCAAAAAAAAAAATAGTTTTCTCCTATATTTTTTCAAAAAAGTGCGGGAAAAAATGATTTTTTGCACATAAAATGTTTAAAAAATATGTTCAGTAGACTCTTCACTACATTATTGCCAAATATAGTAAAGCAATATCATCAAGTCTGAATTAGCTGTAGGCCAAAAACTGAATACACCCTTTTTTGAGTGGTGTACTGATTTTCAAAATCTTTTGAGGTTTATAAAAAAAAAATTGGTAGTCAAACTGGCCAACCCGAGTACAGGGTTTTACTAACCTTTAGTAGCACAATCGAACCTATACTGTCGAGTCCGTGCATTTTTCCAAAAGTCTTCATTTGTTGTACTGTGTTGTCAAAGGTGAAAAAGAACTTAAAACTAAAATTGAATGCAATCAGTTTTAAAAGTAAAAAATTATTTCCAATACTGGAGTACTATACGCAATAGATTGGTGTTTCTTGCTTTCTATTTTGCACTTAAATATTTCTATTACTTTTTTCTTGAATCCAATCTGTAGTGTAGAGTAATTCAGTATGCATTGCGAATGAACCTTTAATATTTTTTGTTTTAAGTGTAAATATAATTTACAAATAAAATTTAAGTAAAATACTTTATTCAAATTAATAAATTACTTGTTTACAAAGTTAAAAAAAAAAATTAATCCCAGTCAGCAAACGGTCTAAAAATGAATCAAAAATGGGCTCAAAATATTATTAAAAATTAAATTTTTTATATGAATGTGGTTCATCAAAATGGGTCTTCTTTTTTGATTCAAAAATGACTCAGAATAATGATTGTGTCAATGAAAATTTCCCAAATAAATTGGAGTCTTTTTTTGAGTAAAAAAAAAAAAAAATGAATCTACATTTCCCTCGTATATTGGATCCACTTTTGAGTCATTTATGAGTCCGATAAAAATAAATTTTGGGTGTTTGAGGGCTCTTGGATTCTACACTCACAATATTTTTTCCGTAAAGACTACTGAATATACACATTAAATTAACTGAAAATCAGTTAAAAAAAGCACTACTCACTTTTTGTTTAAAACAATTGTATTTTTTGGTTTATTTTCAACTTTTGAAAAACTAATTGACAAAATCGATAAAAACAATAGATTGTTTTCGTTTATTTCAATACTCAATATAATAACTTTTTGTTTTAAATAGAAAATTTTAACTGAATATTTGAACTATTACCGAAAGTTCGTTTTTGTTTATTTTGTTTATTGAATAACAGACAGAATGTTAAAAAAATACATTTCTTCGGTAATTTAACTGTATATTCCATTGAAACAACTTTACCGAATCAATTTTTAAATAACTGTTGATTTTGTATGGAAAAGTTCTTGTGAATGTATATTATGTATTTTTATGTCTTTTGAATATATGTATTCCAAAATCAATAAAACCACGAGTTTATTTTATTATTAATAAATACAATTGGTTTTAATACAATATTAAAATTCACAAAAAATTTTTTAAAAAATATTAAAACAACACAGAAAAAACTAAAAACGGGTTTCAATTAAAAATTTTATTGAATCAATTAATATTTTAATTGATTTTGCACCTACGACTGAAATGATTAAAACTCTTTCAATTAAAATAATAATAATATCAATTAAAAGAGTTATTGTGTTTCTTTACAACCTCAATTAAAAACCTCAACCTCAATTAGTTAAATTGATTAAAACTTTAATTGAAACTTGAGAAGAAAACAATGGTTGTTTTAATTGAAAACTCGTATTTTTTATTTTTTTTATATGCCCCCCATTAAACAAAAAAAGAAATGTAATGTAAATTAAATTGACATTTTATTTATAATAAAATTAAAGCTTTTTAATATAAAAATGTATTATAAGAAAACAAATAAAAGTAAAGACAAAATTTTTGTTTTGCTTGTCTTGAACTTTTTCTTGCAATTGAATTGCTTTCTTAAAAAAATCACACACAACTTTAAAATGATAGTTTATTGACACTTATACTTATTGAAAATTTAATTATTTACGAAAATAATAGTTTAATTGTCCTTTTTCGATAAAGTTTATTTAAATCCACATGTGCACTTTTATTACCACAGATAAAACACGAAACTAAATTAAGTTTTCGTGCGCACACGAATATCTCAAGAAAAAGAGTGTTGCAAACTCTAGTGAAATAACTACGATTTTGCGTGTATTTGAAATCGGTAAACTATTCAACTTATTAAAAGTTAATCATTTGCGATTTTTTTTTCTTTTTATTTACAAATTAAATAATATATTGATATAATTAAACCTTTGTTTGATTATTTAATCTAAATAAAATAAAAAAACAATAGTTTGCCAAATTTTTAAAAATGTTGTTTACATGTTGTCAACACTGTATGGATATATTAGAAAATTCAATAAATTTTTTAATTGAATCAATTAAAAAAATTGTTTAAATTGCCATTGATATTCAAACAATCGATTAATTAGATATTTTTGGCCCATAATTTTTTCTGTGAATCACAACACTTCCTTCTTTCAATTTATAGTGTTGGTCTAATTCGTGACACACTCACTCACTAACCTTGAATGTTTTTTGACGAGTTCATTAGATTTTAAAGCGATATTATGGCAAATCCGAGCACAAAGAAATTTTACATTTTTTTTGTTTTATTTACAAGAAAATTGACAAATAAAAAAAAAAATCAAACATTTTCTTTATTCCAAAAAGAATCATGTTTGAGCCTTTTTGGATGGCTCAAAAAAAAAATGAATCTCCTACATTTCTGACTTATATTTGATTAAATTTTTTGATCAAATTATTTCCCTCATTTTTTTGAGTCATTTTTGATTATTTTAAGAACGCTCTTATTTTCTTCTGTAAAAAGAGTGCTTTTTTGACAACAAAATTTTGAAAACCTCAAAAAAAAGATTAAAATTTGGATCATTTTGGATTTCAAAATAAGAGGGCTCCAAAATTCATCAGTCATTTTAGTGTCATGTATTTTTAGGGCTCCGAAATTTGCTGGCTGGGTGAAAGAAATTTTTTCATAAAATACCCCTTTGGATTCTTTTTACAAATCATCTTAATTTATAAGATTTACCTTTTTGTTTAAAGATATTTCTATACAAAAAAATTGTATCTTGTAATAAAAATATCTTTTTATAAAAATACCTATAAAATTACCTTTTTTATCAAATTTTTTATAAGTATTATCCCATTCAGCAAAACATGGATACTTTTTGGGGGTTCTTTTCTATGAGTCGAAAATCAATCAAATAAAACACTTTTTTTTAAATTAAAAATTTTACTTTTGTTTAGTTAGAATAGAACATTGTTCTACCTCAAGTCCTCAAGTTACTGGCAAACATTACTCAATTTTTGAACGAAAATATGAGTCATAGTATAATATAGTTAGTAATATAACTCTATAATTTTACGTGCACGTATGCTTCTTAATACCACTACACCTACATGAAATAGGGACACGCTTTCAATTTTTAATGATTCGGGTTCCTATACTATACTATGATGTGAGGCTTCTATAAAGGCACAAAAATTAAAGAAAATTATTAAATCCTAAAAATGTTTCATAATTGACACATAAATGTAATAGAATTCGAATACTTTGTGAACAATTCAAAAAAGACCCCAAAAAAAGATTACTTTTTGAGTCTATAGAACTTTTTTTAGTTATCTTTTCTGAGTAATTTTTGAATCAAAAAAAAAGACTCTTTTGGATGAACCACTTTCATACAAAAATTTGAAATTTAAATAATATATTTTGAGAAAAATTCTGACTCATTTTTGAGTTTGTTTGCTGGCTGGGTAGTTATTTTTATTGGTTAAAAATACCTTTTAAAAACACTATTGAAGTTCGTACTTAACTCTTTAAAAGGAATATACAATTTAAGGGATGCATTTTTAAGATTTAGTAGTATACATAATACTACATTTACACTAACCAGTAGTAGTTTCTGAAAACTTTTTTATTTACTTATTAAATTCTTTAGAAATTTTAAATAAAAAAACAGAAGTTTTAAAAACTTGAAGTTTTTGGGTGTAGTGCAATGAAATTGTGCTCTAGTTTTGAAAATATGTTTTGCATATGTTCATTCGGTACACAGAACCAAATGACTAAATATTAGTAATATAATAATAGCAAAAATAAATCTGTTGAATTTACAAATATTTAGTGATTTTTGAGCTAAATTTTAGTTAATTGAATGTAACGAAATAATCTGCTAAAATCAGCAAAAAAATTTACTAAATATTAGTAGGCAAAAAAAATCATTAAATAATGTGAAATTTTTGAAGTTTTTTTTTAATGCGAATAACAGTCTGCCCTTATGAAATCAGCAATCTACAATTTTTTAGCAAACATTTCTATTGATTTTAGTAAAATAAACTGTTATTTGCATTCTTCTAAATTTGAGGCAAATATAGCAAACATTTTGTTAATATATTTCATTTTTTGTTTGCTATTTTAAGTCTACAAAATTTTAGTAAAAGTTTATGCTAATTTTACAGAGTAAAATGCTAATTTCAATTAACTAAAATTCACATCGAATATAACTAAAATTTTGTTAACAGATTTATTTTGCAGTTTTTATTTTTATTAATATTTAGCAGAAAAATCTGCGTTGTGGTGTAATGCTTAGCGCGTTGGATTGTTACACAGATGGTCCCGGGTTCGATTCCCGGTGACGACAACATAAATTTAGAAAAATAATATGTATGAGTTTTCTATCACTTATATGTATCGCTGCGCCCACCTTCGGTGTTCCCATAGCACTTAACCCCACCTCAGTAAAATAATGAATCAGGGCTATGAAACAAAAAGCTTCAATAAATTCGCCAACTCTACATCAGGTGGCGAGCAACAACTGTTTTAAGACTTATCATCTCTCGCAATTACAGTGTTGCCATGCTTGAAGCCCTTCATCTTTCACCACCTTTCATCTCTCCACTATCCCCTTTCCTAAGAAAGCAACACATTAATTGATAGGAAGAATTTCCTGAGCTTCTCTTTAAAAAAAAAAAAACAATTAACGGTTTTTTCTGCAAGGTAATTTTTAACTAACTTTTAGTAGCTTTTTCTGCTATTTCTATAGGTTTATTTCAGATTCTATTAGAAGAAGAAAGTCGATGGTTTGCAGAAGAAGAAGTTGATGGTTTGTCGTTTGTGTTCCTCAAAATGAAAACGAAAATTTAATGCCTCAGAAAATCAATGCAGTTTATAATGCGTC
The DNA here is from genome assembly GCA_021234595.1 of Delia radicum. NCBI lineage: Eukaryota > Metazoa > Arthropoda > Insecta > Diptera > Anthomyiidae > Delia > Delia radicum. Next base: position 157,044,613 of record CM037852.1, read on the forward strand.
GGTACACTTAGAACACTATGTAGGTAAAGACCACTGCAAATGCAGTTAAAAACAAATAAAATTTCACTTAAAGAAATGTTTTAATGCCAGTTACTGTGTTGCAATATTATAGTTCACCTGTGATATAATTTTTAAGTTTGTGTTTGATTTGATTTGATTTGATTTAATTTTCATGTTTACTGTTTTATGTTTGTCTTCAACAAATTATTGTTCAATGTAATAAAAATATTTTTTCTTACTACGAATCCCTTGAGAAAGTGAACATAACATTCACGAAACGTTGGGTTATGGTTATTTCAGTTAAACGTTTTTTGTGTAAAACTAAATTTACTAAAAATAAAAATGCCCCATAAATGCAGTATTTATTTTAAAACGCGATTTTTTCATAGCTTTAGTCATTATATGAAAAGGAAAATTTAATAATAATAAAAAAAAGAACTCATGATTTTGTTCATCCTATGCAGGTTTGGGGGAAAAAATCATATATTCGATACATACAGTTAATGGAAAAAATTCTTCTATTTATCAGCTTTTTTTTCAGTGTATGTATTGGATATAAAAAGTAAAAAATAAATATTGTTCAATGCAGAAAATAAAAAAATTATCAAAAAACGAAAGATTTTCGTTATTTTCGTAAAATTAGTCGATTCTTGCCTAAACTGAATTTTGTATAATATACGAAATATTCGTATATATTACGAAAAAATAACTACGAAAGTTTTTTTTCGTAAAATGTTGCATGTATTTTTTTCAGTGTATGTATTTATGCTACAACAACTGCACCTTGTCATGTGTGTGTGTGTTTTTTTTATAAATTTTCAATTCACCGTTTAGGGTTCGTTGTTATTTACCACCAGTTGTCGCCAGTCATTCAGAACTTTTTCATGTTACAATTATATTCCCATATGCTGGAGTAACTCCAACGTTAATATGATCATCATTATCATTATCATCATCATCATTGAATAAGGTTGCGGTTGTTTTTTTATGCTGCGTGGATTTTGTTGTTATTTTTTTTTTTAGCCAGATCGTTACTCCGATTATAACGACACAATTTAGTTTATTCTGATTTCATCATAATGCTACCAAAAACAATTTGTGACTCCAATAGCAACAACATCTATAACAATTGTTAAACATTGATTCCCAGTTTAAGTTTAAATTTCAAATTTTCATTTAATTCAGTTGAATTTCAACATTTGATCGCAACGGTTGTGTAAGCGCGAAGAAAAAAATTTAAATCGTATTGATTTCAAATATTCTTAATAATTATTCAAATTAGTGTTTGAATTGGTGAGTGTTGTGAAAAAGGATAATCACTTAAAGGATAATAAAAAAAAAGTGTTATATACAAACAAATTTAAATAATTTAAGTGAAAATTATTTAACAAATTGTGATGAATACAGTAGACTCGCGATAACAAAAACACCGTCTTACGTGAACACCGGCTAGCATGAACATAATTTTTTTTTACACTGACTTCTCTGTAGCGTGAACACAGTAAGACAGCCCTATAACGTGATCAAATGTAAAATTAATGGAACATACAAAACGTTGTTTTCTTTTGAACAATTTTAAGCAATCACTACTTTTTTAAAAATTGGGAATCCCCGTAAATGATTGCTTATAAATATATTCTGGCATTTTGTGTAACGCGCGCTGTTGATTTGCTTATTTTGTTTTTAGTTTAATATAAAGTGTGTCGTGAAAAATGTCGCAAAAAATACCAAATTTTTTATCTTTAAAGGAAAAAGTGGATGTAATAGAAAAAATAAAAAGAGGATCAAGCGTGACTAGCTTAGCAAAGCAAATATGAATATGAATTAATAAAAAAATATATGAATTTGAGTTAAATATATGTCTATTTTATTTTTAAGATGTAAAAAATTACACCTTCGTAAACATGAACAACTTCGCAAACGTGAACACGCTCAGGTTTTAATAGTTCACGTTACCGCGAGTCTACTGTATAATAAATTATATAAAAAAAAAAATAATTTCCACAACAAAGAATAAATAAATTTGGTATAAATCTACTTTTGATTACAGCTATTAAAAACGAAAATTTTACTAATTTCTGAAATAAAGACAATAAATTTAAGTTTAAGTAAAAATTGTTAAATTTAACTAAAAAATTGGCAAAAACAATTGAGACAGTATTATTTTGTTGCTACAACCGAATTAAACATGCCAGAGTCAAAGTTTGTTTTGGCAATCAAATTATATATTTAACGAGGCTACTACAACCGAATAATTCGGTTGTGGCAACCGAAATCAGTTGTTGTAACCGAATTTCTTCTGGTGCAACCGAAAGTAGTTGCGCTAACCGAACTTCGGTTGCAACAACCGAATTTTCAGTTGGCACAGCCTCATTCTAACCGAATTCTTCTGTGACCAATAGCCAATTAAAAACAAAAATCAGAAAACGAAATAACGTCATCTTTAAAATTTCGAACATGGTAAAAACTGACTCGGACGTTGCTACCGTATTTGCAGCCAATCGAATGTTTCGGCCATCATTTGATTCAAACAATAGAAATTCTGTTACGACAATCAAATTTCGACTGCGTCAACAGAAATTCGGCGATAACTACCAAAAAATTCGGTTGCTACAACCGAAGCATTCGATTGACTACAAATACGGTTGCTACGATCGAGTCTGTTTTCTAGTTAAAGCATTTACACAAACAACCGCAGTAAAAAACGCTGCTTAAATGCAAGCAGGTTTGTAAGCGAGTAGGCCAAAAAGAATCCCTTACAAACCTGCTTACATATGCCATGATTACCACTTGGAAGCATTACTTTTGGGCAAAATAAGTGCGGATTTTAGCGCTTATAAAAAGCTGCGATTTCATAGCTTGCGGTAAAATCAAATTTCATGTCTACATTATTACGATTAAAAATATTTACATACACAATTTATTTTACATAAAATTCTGCAGATATTATTTTGTTGTTGTTAAAATATAATATAATCATTAGGGTGGGGCGATTTGAACATCTTAATGGGCGCTTCGCTTTTCTGATTCTTGGATTGTACTGAGCAAAAAAGTCCACTAGACCATACGTCTACGGTGAAAATCGAGCTTCCAGATTTTGACTTTTTAGCCGTATTTTGTGAAAGTAACAATGTGTGGGATGGACATATCTCAGGAAGTAGGAGGAGCTTATACAACAAGTATAATCCCAAGAATCAGAAACGCGAAGCGCCCCACCCTTATAATCATTTTAATTTTTTTACCGCTCCACGAGCTAGCTCTTCAGAAACAGTTAAATGACTAATTTTTTTTCTATTACATACTCGAAAACACCAAACACAATCGGAAATCACTTGGGAAAATTGGTACAGATCGTTTATAATACACGATATGAAATTTTCTGCATTACAACCTGCATCCTTATAAGGGATTAGGGTAAGCTACTTACAACCTGCATTCTTGTTAGGGAAAACAGTAAGCTCAAAATTTTTGTTTGTTTATTTTTATACAAAAATTATTTGTTTCTTTTGCTGCTTCTCAGTTTTATGTAATAGTAAGCACTTACATCAGCGCATTTGTTTTATCCTGCTTCTAAAAACACGCTCATTTTTTACTGGGAACACTACTTAACAAAAGTTGACTTTTTTGCACAGCATTCTCTTGTCTAATTATGCTATGGGTTATAATAGCTCTTCGGGAAAAGTCGTGTTAAAGACGAATGATAACGAAAATTGAAAAATGCCCAGACACCCCCTCGATTTAATTAAATAAGCATTATTATATGTTAATTTGAGCTCAAACCAACAACAACTGCCCATACAAATCTGGCATTCGAAAAAATGTTTTTTAAATAACATAAATGTTCTGACATGCACGGACATGTTTTATATACCAGTGGGTGCGTCTTTAAATACCTTTCATTTGATACCCAAATTGGGTAATTTTTGACCCCACTTTTTAACCAATAAACTTGAGATTGCGCAACTAAAAAAATACGTATCTAATATTTTTTTGCCCTTTACTACATATCAAATCATATTCATTTAAATCTGAGTTTTCATTCAATCGGTTCGGAAAATTCTTAAAGTATTAATATTAAAAATATATTTTTATATGAGGAGAACTTTATTTTTCATATTCATAAAAAAAAATTATGATTTCGCGCTAAAATTTCGAAAAATTAAGCAAAATATATGAAAATATGGGGCAAATGATGTAAATTTAAAAAACCGCGATATTTTAAAAACTGCAAATAAGAAAAACATTTTTTTAACAGATTTGGATTTAGCATACATACACAGATATAAATTATAAAATTATGTTTGCAAAGTTTTTTTAATTGTCACCAACAAACTGGGTTTGTAAATGCAAACACCCTTTTGTTGATTTTTGATTTTTTTTGTATTATTTTTTTTTTTTTTTTTGTTTTTAAAGAATTGTTATATAAAAAACTACAATTTACAAACATTTCAAAAAAAATTTGTTGGAAATAAATTTGAATTTAAAAAGGAAAGTGTTTGAATTAACAAACTCCATTGTTGGTGCCTACAGTTTAGTAATAAGGTAGGTCTATTAAAAGGGATATGTTTCAAAGTCAGGTTTTTTTTTGGCCGTTGAGTAGTGTTATTAGAGGTCGTTTGAAAAATTTAACTTTGGGATATTATAATTTTTTAAAAACTTTTGCATTAAGAAAGTGGTGCAAAATTTATTGATTTATTGCAAACCGTTTAAAAAACTATAAAGTTAAAATAATATTTTTTTACTTAAATTTAATATGATTTGTTAATTTTTAACACACACAATGCAAAATAAATTCAATCAAGAAAAAATGCATACAAATAATGAAATATCGCGACCCATTTAAAAGTTGTTAATATTTAAAATTTGATTTTTTAGTCAGTTTTTGAATACCACACAGAAAAAACTAACTTTATGGGCGTTGTGGTGTAATGGTTAGAGCGTTGGACTGTTACACAGATGGTCCCGGGTTCGATTCCCGGTGACGACAACATCAATTTAGAAAAAAAAATATGTATGAGTTTTCTATCACTTATATGTATCGCTGCACCCACCTTCGGTGTTCGCATAGCACTTAACCCCACCGAAGTAAAATAATGAATCAGGGCTATGAAACAAAAAGCTTCAATAAATTCTCCAAGACTTATCTACTCGCGCAATTACATTGTTGCCATGTTTGAAGTCCCTTCATCTTTTACCACCTTTCATCTCTCCACTATCCGCTTTCCAAAGAAAGCAACACATTAATTAATAGGAAGAATTTCATGAGTGTTGCTTCTCTTTAAAAAAAAAATAAAAACTAAGGAAATTGTAGTATTAATTAAAAACGTTTGCATTAATTTAATTGATTTTATTTTCTTTTCTTTTAAAAATTTAATTGAATATTGTTTTCAATTTAGTAGTAGTAGAGTCTGTTAAAACTTTAATTAAAATTTTGCAAAAAAATCGCCAAAAATGATGGAAAAAATCGCTAAAAAACGCTAAAATTTTAAAAAATCTACAAAATTAAAAAAATTACAAAATTTTAAAAAAATTAACAAAATTGTAAAAAATTTCCAAAAATTGAAATTATCGCTTATATACAAGGTGGCGCAAAAGTAATCCTCCTATCAGAAAATGCTATAAATTTTACGATTGGCCCCTAATGTCAGTTCTGTTTTGACATTTGTGTAGTAAACACATGCGAAATACACGTTAATAAACAATGTTACGCTACACTGCTCCAGAACGCGGAATATTGGTGACTATTTATTTAACCAATAATCGGTCGGTGACTTTGGCACAACGTGAATTTCGTCGCAGATTTCCTGGCCGTCCAACGCCTACTGGTGAAACACTGCGACGTTTAGCCGCTCCCCTCGAAGAGACTGGCACAACACGAGATGCTGCCAGGCGTGGCAGACCCCGAAACAGCCGTTCTGCAGAGAATATTGCTGCTGTAGCCGAGGATGTCATGGAAGCGCCGTCGACATCGACCAGACGACGTGCCACGCAAATGGGTATCAGTCGACGGTCTTTACAGCGAATTTTGGTACAAGATTTGAAGATGTTTCCGTACAAAGTCCAGACGGTGCATCAGCTGTGCAACGGCACACACTGCACGTGCCACAACCGATATGCTGAAGGATGCATTTCCCGGGCGCCTAATCTCCCGTTTTAGCGATTTGCACTGGCCAGCAAGATCGCCTGATTTGACCGCTCCAGACTTCTTTTTGTGGGGCTTTTTGAAGTCGCGGGTTTATGTCAACAAGCCTCAGACTCTTGCAGCTCTTAAAGACAATATCCGTCAAGAATGTGAGGACCTATCGCCGGAAGTTTTGGCCAAAGTGATGGAAAATGCCATAAAAAGGCATTTTCCATCACTTTGGCCAAAACAATCAACTGTGGCGGCGGCCATTTACATGACATCATATTCTCGACTTGATGTAAAAAAAATTAAAATACCAAATAAAAATAATCCACAAGAAGAATCAAAGTTTTTCATTTTTTTTTTAAATTATAGCCAAAAAACATCGGAAGGTTATTTTTGCGCCACCTTGTATAATAAGAAATTAAATTATTTCGATAGAAACCCAAATCTACAAAATATTTTGTGAAGTAATTTTTTGTGTTCATGGAACTGTTTGGAAGCTAGAAATAGTTAAATTTATAATTTCGAAAAATTTCAAAAAGATATATTTTAAGATGAACACAATTTTCTAAAATCTTGAAAACCCATTTATGTTGATTAGAAACCATTGACACAAAAAAGTAGGATTGAAGCTTAACCTTAGCAAAAAATTTTGGTGCAAGCACATACAGGATTCCAATAGCATACCTGTGAAGGACATCGTATTAACTTGAAAACATATGAACGGATTTTTATGAAATTTGGCAGAAATATTGTCTTTAGTAGTATTAGCCAAGCCTTTAGGTTTAATCGATATATGTTGAAGTTAAGGTGCTTTTTCGCTCCATTTAGCGTTTTTCGACAAACAAAAATCGCCATATCTACAGATAACTGGCAAGAGGAATAATTTATGCCTAAACTTACTCATTTTTATGGCTTAGTTTTTGAGATTCGTTCTAAATCTATTTTGGCTCATATCGCCTAAAATAGGCAACAACAAAATTTTCGTAGAAGGAAATAAAAAAATTTTGGTAAAAGAAATACAAGTGGTATAAATTTCATTTCAAAAATGCTTAGGCCAGTTTGAGGGTTAAAAAAAATCGCCGAATATTAAAAAAATCAACAAAACTTAAAAAAATAGTTAAAATTTAAAAAATCACAAAGATAAAATTTAAGGCGCCTATATCCCAAAAACATTTTTAATTTTTGTAAATTTTTAATTTTTTCAAATAGGCGGTTTCTTTTTTTCAATTTTAACGATTTTTTTTTAATGTTTGCAGTTTTTTGTTAAATTTTAGAAATATTTGTAAATTTATAATTTTGTTTTCAATTTTGACTTTTTTTGCAAATTTTATTGAATTTTTAAATATTAGCGAATTTTTTAATTCATTCCATTTTTTTCAAGTTTGGTAAATTTTTAAAATTTTTGCATTTTTTTTCTTTACTTGTTATTATGGGTTATACAAATTGTAAATTTTGTGTGCACCAAATTTATTTTCAATTAATAATTTAATACATATTATTAAACTGTTAATGGAAAGTGATTTTGAAATCAAACAAAAGTTTAATTGAATTTTTGTTTGACGATAATTTTTTCTCTGTAATAACTTTTTAATGGCTCTCAGATTAAAATTCTTTTTTTATAGTGTGCGTTAGGAAATCATAAATATATCCAATATTTTTTGACAAATTACATTTTTAGCGGTTGGCGATATATCAGACATTTTTGTTTACACTAATTGTTATCAGGTACATTTTAAAAGCGTTAAAAAAATATAATTTTCGTGTCTTAAAATTGAATGTTTAAGACTTCGCGTATTCTCAATGTTTAAGTAAGACTTCTCGTATACTCTATTCCACATAAAAAGCACTCAAAATCAGTAGGAATACTTAGAGAAAAAATTCCACAATTCTTTTTCCTAAAAAATTAAAGCTTTAACGGATAATTTTTATAAATTTTTTTTTTTTAAATTTTTATGAATTTCTGTGGGATAAAATTATCAAACACTTAGAATTTTTTAGAAAGATATCTAATTTTTCAATTAGAAAAATTCACGGAATCAGGGATTTTTTATAGTTAAAAAAAAAAAATCAGAAACTAAAGCATTTTTCATAGATAAAAGTTTTTAAAATTATAAAAATATTTTTTCTCAAAAACAATGTTTTTTACCAAATCATGAGAATCTTAGACATACATAATAAACATAACATAAATTTATTTTCAAGTTTGATATGATTTTTATTAAAAATAAAAATTATGTTTTTTCGACCTTTAATTGTGCTATGAAAATGAAAATTATTTAAGTTCGAGGCCATACTCTATATTTCTTTATTAGGACATTGTCCTAACAAAGATAGAGTTTTTGTTTTCAAATTTATTAATTGACCACTTTCAGCAATGTGTTGATAGATCTATTTCGTGTTGACAGATCTATTTTCTAGGTTCCCATCATCAGAACACGTTTTCAAAGAAGTGACAATCCCAGGCAAAACATCAAGTATTCATATAAACTAGTTTCCTCACTAAATGAGAACTAATATATATATGAGCTCGTAGTTAAAGATTATCACCATTGTATTTTGTTTATATTTTTCTTTAACATGTTTTTTTTTTACAATTTACGTGAGTACAACAAATTTAAAGATACGATAAATCACTTTTTTATCACTTTTTATTTAATTTATAGCACTTTTATGTATAATAAAGAACAACTTCATTTAAGGGATGCGTATCAATTTAACTTTTGAATAGGCTCCCGTGGTAGACCGGGTTGAGACTACCAAATTATTACTTCTTCCACTAAAAACATAACCGTTACAATTAACACCACTGCGTTGTTTTTCTATGTTGTATGTCTTTCTGTTGAATATTATTTAATTTTTTCGGACTGACTGCTTCTCATAACTTCTTAAACAAAAATGACACTAAAAGAGCAAAGACGCTCATAAAAAACAGACTGATCATCTTATAGTTGGCACAACTATAATATGGCTGTAGTTAGAGAGAGGAATATGATAATGAATACTATATTATGATTGTAGACAAGAGAATAATATGATAACCGAAAAATAGAGATTTTTACTATAACATGATTAAAGCAACTATATTATTGGTGAAATATGTTTGATACATATCATACCATATTTAATGAAATTCAAAGCATCGAATGAATTCTTTTTCTCAACAATGGGGCATACATTTTGTCCAAATCGGACCAGTAGTTTAGTAGAACTTTTTATAACAATTAAGGGCGAGCAATTTTTATATAAATAACCAAAGTTTAACTTTAACCACAGATATTTCCATATAAATTTGACATTCATAACTATGATTAAGCCCCCAAACCTTGGTATACTTGAGATAAGTCAGCAGGTCTAAGAATTCGAAAAGTAGAAAGGTCGACTTATTGACTTTTTCGTGAGAAGAAAGTCTACTTCCAAAAAGAAGGCGATTTGCAAAATCCTCTGTTCAATGCTACTCAAGTGGTTTAACTCTTTAAAAACGCCTTTAGTCCTGCTAACGTATCTTAAAATAACCAAAGTTTACGGCTTAGCCATAGTTATGAATGTCAAATATATTTGGAAATATCTGCGATTAAAGTTAAACTCAGGCTAGTGTTAAGTGTTAAATTATTAAAAATTTCATTGTTTTTTGGAATTAAAAACATCGATTTTCGACTTTTTTTTAATAAACTGCATAATTTTTTAGAAAGGAACGCTGCGCATAAAAATTGCACTCAAAATTAATTGAAGTTGCAAAATACGACAGTGAGAAAAGAGAAAAAACAAATTAAAATCTTTAGCCGAAAAACTGAGTTTAACATCCATAACATTATATTTATTTCGCTGCCAAAAACGAAAAATTGTTAAAAATGCAGCAAAAACTGTAGTTAATGCATCGAAAGGGGGTAGGTGTCGACTTGCATTCTTGTTATTCGTATGTGGTAGCAAAAACTGTAAAATATTGAAAATTTCTTTGAAAAAAAAACACAATTCCATGAGTGAACTTATAATTATTTCGTCCACTGTACACACATTATTTTTGAACATTTCTACCATTTTAATTTCCTGAGTGTATTTACATGAACTTCCGAGCCCAAGTTATTAATATTGAAATATTGAATTAGAAAATAAACGGCGTTTTCGAAAAGTTGGCTTTTAAGTCCCTTTGATCTAGATAGTTATTGAAGTATTTAATGTAATTTGAATATTAATTCTAATCAAAATCGTAACATTTCATCTTCTTTATAGTAATAACTTTTAATTTTTCCATTAATTTACAGACTATCATCAAGATTAAGGCAGACAACAAGAAAAATGTTAAGCTGCCACAGTCGCTTAACACAAACTTCCATAATTGTGCTGCTGATGTGTTGTTTAAGTCAAACGATATTGACCTTGCAAATACCTAAAGATGTGGAAATTCTGGAAGGTTATGAATTTGATGAATCACCAGAATATTATGCCACAGATGCAAATTACTATGAGGCACGCAGTATGCTGACAGGACTCAATAAGGCAATACGCAACAAAAGATCCACATTGGAATATGATCAAGCAAAGGGATTAATAACTGGGTCAAATCAAAAACTACAGGAAAGTTTAATACATAATGTGGAAAGTGATCGTATAGAATTACATAAGCCACCACAAATATCACAAGATCAACAGCTGGAATTAAAAGCAGAAGCCCGTGGAGGGGGTGGAGCAGCGGGTAATGAAAATGATGGACCTGAATCTTTACCAAAGGCTGAGAAACAAATTATGGATCCTGATTATGATTACTACTCACAAAGACACATATCCAGTTGGAAGGATCATGTTAATGTGGATCATTCCATTAATGATGAGGATACCGTAGCTGAGGCCAGCAGTGGTTATGCTTCCAGATCAAGACAAGCTAGAGTTAATTTTATAACACAACCTCGTAAAGATAATGAACAACCAAAAGAATTGCCCGAACCTGTGGTAACAAAAGTATCACCTCCTTTACTTAAACCGCATTATGATCAAAAATTTAGTGCAGTTTCTGCTCCTGCTTATAACTATGGAATGTATCCTTCACGTTCTTATGATCCTTATCTAAGACGTTATGATCGGTAAGAAAAAATTTAAGTAGATTTTCAGTATAAAAATTTAACAAAATCTAGAAAAATTTACCAAAATCTTTGAGTTTTTTTTTGTACTGCCGTTGCTTTAAAGCAACACCTACTTTGAGGTTGTCCAAGAATTTTGGATTATAATTTGATGTATTAACTTTACAAATAATGAAAAAACATCTGCACTTTATGGTGCGTTCTCCAAAAAAAGTAGGTGGTTCCCTTCAGAATTAAAAAAGTAAATGTTTTTATATTTTCGGTGAATGGGGCCGTTACACGTAGTAATAATACGGTGGTCCCCTTCGGAATTAAAAATGTAAAGTTTTTAAATTTTCGGTGAAGGTGGCCGGGGCCCGTGGGGCCCAAAAAACGTTAAGCTTTTTCCTTTAAAAATTATAATTTGGGTAAATCTTCTACCTCTTCTAAAGAGTGTTTTTTTTATAGAGGTATAGAACTTTGAAATGGAATAAAACAAAGATGAATTTTTCAAATTGACATGAAATTTACTTTATTCGAAAGATAATCTTCTGACACTATAATTTAAATTTTCGGACTTTCCAACATTTACCAATTCACGGGTCCGAAACGTGAAACTATGCGGTTACCAAGCGTTTCCTTCAATAAATCAATCGTGGTACTAGCTGTGTGACATGTTTCACCGTCTTGTTGAAACCACAGCACCTGCACGTCATGGTTGTTCAATTGATGAACGAAAAAGTCAGTAATCATGGCTCTATAGCGGTCACCATTGACTGTAAACTTCTGACCAGCATTGCTTTTTAAGAAGTACGGACCAATGATTCAACCAGCCCATATGCACTGTACGACGTCTCTGTGAATGCATATTATCATTTAGAGTATACGTGGTCCGAAAACGTTACATAGTTATCAAATTAATTCCTCTGATGGACGATTATGTTGACCGTGAAATGGACGTAGTGCGTGATACGTATTTCGAACAGAACCATGATTTTCAAAATAAATTTGCACAATTTGGAAGCGTTGTTCAGGCCTCACTCAGTCTATTCGTGTTGATATGCCAAAAACAAACTAAACATAAATCACTTGACAGCTGACAAAATGGCCGCCAGTTAAAAAAGTGTTGCCAACTTAAAGTTTTATACCTGTATAAGAAAAAACCCTTTATATTCTCAAAAATATTTAAAATGCGGTTAACATTTTTTTTGTCTAACTTTATGACACGTTAATAGGATTTTACACGATAATAAAACATTATTTAGGGCGGTTTAAATTTGAGAATATAAATAAGATTCTCCAAATTTCATTTTTGATTGAATTCAAACAAATTGCGTACATGGGCACCATTGTTTAATATTTTTTAGTGTTTTCATAGAAAGTTACTGCCTTATTTTGTGCTTTTCTAAATATATTTGTCAATTTCTGTGGTGTTTCAAAAAAATATAATTTTTGACTTAAAATCGATGATATTTATAATAATATAAATGTTAAGTTTTCTTGGATCTTATTTAAAATTCTATACCTGTATAAAAAACACCCTTTACATATTTGAAGTAGATCTTCAGTTCCTAACCGGCGATTGAAGTTGTCGGTTTTAGTTTAGATTTTTTTTTCGAAATTGGGCTCAAAAGTTCCGCAAATTTTGGCTTGTTACTGGAAAAATATTTTTAAATTTTCTGTATAGTAATTTTGGTCCATCAGAAAATTTTGTAATTTAGACCAAGTACAATTTCTATACTTTATATTTTTTTAAATTTGTAGATACAACAATTGCACTTGTTCGAAACTGAAAAAATGCTCTGGTGGACCAAAATTACACTACAGAAAATTTAAAAATATTTTTCCAGTAATAAGTCAAAAATTGTAAAACTTTTGAGCCCTATATCGAAAAAAAATTCGAATCTTTTTGTTGGTCAAAATGCACTACAACCGGTAATTTCAATCGCTAGTAGGGAACTGAAGATCCACTTCAAACATTTTTTACTTATTTTTCCCACATTCAGCTCTTTAATATGCATCGATTGAGTGGTATTCCTAATTTTTTTTCATTCGGGACACTCTAATGTTCAATAATGTATTTTTTTAATATTCCCATAGTAAAATCTATGGTAGATTACATATAACTGCAACTATTTGACATTAGCTGTCAGTGCACGTAAACCATGAGAATGTGTTGGACATACGACGTATAGCTATACAAAAAATATTTGAATGTGCATGAAAAAATATGTTTGTTGTTAAAAGAAAAAGAAAATTTTGAGATCTATGTAATCTATGGTAAATACATAAAAAAATTAATTTAAAAAAAAATTTCAAAAATTTTAAACTTCAGATTGAATTTTTGAAAAATTTTGATATGAATGCGATGGTTCTTTTGCTGAAATTAACATCATATGCTAAAATTTAGCAAATTCTTTTAAAGAATTTTATAATACATATTCACAAAAAATATAAATAAGTGAAGTTTTCACTATAATTGCAAAGATATCCTATATTCTTCACCCAATCGCAATTAATTGATATGGTTATATTAAAAGTTATTGATAGTTTATTCAGGCGAGTAATTCAAAAAAAGGGAGCTAATATTAAAATTTGATGCTCACATTCGTGATCTACGTTCTTAAATCTATCAGATGTGATAAGTCGCACCACCAATGAATTTTTAGTGTTTAACTGTGTAATTAATAATAGAATTAATAATTTTGTTTTTCTTCTTTCAGATATGATGAACAATATTCCCGTTATGATCCCTACAATTATGAAGATCATTTCTTATATCGTCGCCACTATGATCCTTATGATAGTTATAGTCCTCGCGTGCCACAATATCCTGAACCATACTATAATTATCCAGATCGTCGTTATGATATACCCGAACCTCGTGACTATCTACCCATGTATAATAATGAAATTTACGAAAAATCAGCATATGCTCCCATTACCTATTCCGATCCCTATCCAGCATCTTCAAAATATCCTATCGACTATTCGGTACCCTCAAAATATCCTGTTGATTATTCGGTACCACCCAAATATCCTGCCGATTATCCTCGTAGTAATAAACGTATTGTTTATTATGCTCATTTGCCAGAAATTGTGCGCACTCCTTATGATTATGCGAATTCATACAATCGTGATCAACGTTATGATGGTCTTTTAACACCCACTAAACCAATATCGAATTCATATAAAGTTGATAAGATTGGAAGTCCGGCTACATCAAATAATAATGCAAACATTAATTCCGATCCTTATGATTATATGAAACGTGATAAAAAGGATCGAGTTACACCAAAGCCAATTAAACCCAATAACAATAATAATAATGGTCGACAATAAGTGTTTTTGTGAAATGCGGTTTAGTTTAAGTTTTAATGATGATTATACCAAAAACTACAACATCAAAACATCTTATTTACTCAAATTAGTTTGTAATTATTTTCAATGTTTTTTAGTTAGCTGCTTTATAATATTTTTTATTTTACTTTAATAAATGGAAACAATTTATTATTTATTTAAACAATTTGTATAAGGGTTTTTAATTAACAAAGAGTATCTGCTAGGGTTGTCACACGATTCAAAATTATTCGAATAATCGGATGAACAAAAAGAATATTCGAACGAACAATTTAAAAAACCCAAGTTTCGAATAACAAACAATTCGATTAAATTTTAACAATTAATCGTATAAAACGAATAATCTTGCTCACTTCATAATATAAAAAATACTTATTTTAATAAAATCGTTTCGAAAATATACAAATTTTCAAAAATTTTAATAAAAAATTGTAATTGACAAAATAAAATTAATATTTTTTAAGAAATATGTAAGTGAAATTTTAAAAACTTTTATTAATTGTTTTCCAAGATATGGACACTTTAATAATGGATAAAGACGTAGATTTGCAGCGACCGTAATTATTATTACTTTTATCATAAAAGTCAGATGCGAAGAGTTATTTTTTGACTTTTATAAAGCTATTTTTTTACTTTTATTTAAATAAAAGCTATTTTTTACTCTTATATTTTTGAACAAAAATATATTTCTGATTTTTTTGTTTTTTTTTTGGGCAAAATGAAAGTTATTTTTTTGATTTTTTTTAATTTTTTTTTCTCATCTTTTCTTACATTTTTAGTAATTAAAAATTCCCATGAAGGTAATTTAAATCGTGACTTCTCACAATTTATGCGTTTTCAAAAAAAATAGCAAAAAAAAAAAATAACGTAGTTTTGATTTTATGATTAGGTTTACCAAATCAGCCAGTTTATACACTAAAGCAGACAAAAATTCTCATAGAGGAGACTTTGTCGGCTGTATGTAATGTCTCGGTTTGATTAAAGCCAATTATCGTTTCTTATTGCGGACAACGGAAGATTAGGGTGTACCTATGAAACAATTGTATTGTTTATCATGAAAATTATGAAAGTTTTTAAAAAAGCAACAAATAAAAATCTAATATGAAAATATCATATTAGATTTTGGACTTGAGGTAATACACATATGAAAATATAGAAAGTCCGGAAAAACGCTGATTGTAATTTTTAATAGGAAAACTAAAACATTTTTATAAAAATATAAATTACGAATTTTAATTTTGTTCGGTTTAAGATTATATTATCGAATCCCAACTTATAGAGAAAAAACTTTGAAAGAAACACTTACTGCCAATGGTTGACACTAATGCATTACCAATCTATTCATCAGGTGTCTTTATGGCTCCATCTATGGTTAACTACCGACAAATTCTTCTATTTAAGCAAACGTTTGACATAAAATGTGCTGCGACTCGTAATCGTATCAATTGCATGCCAGCTGTTTTTTATTAATGAAGAAATAAGCTCGACGTTTTCAAAGCTATACAATGTACAAGATTGTAAAGCTTTTAAACTGATAAACAAAAATCCCAACTTGGTAAAAATAATTATTTTATGTAACTTGGTTCATATATGGGTAATTTTTACACTTGGCCAAAAAGACGCACTACGAAATTTGCAGTATAACACATTTTATTATTTTCGGAAAAATATCACTTATGGTCGATAAGACTATAATTATATTTACTTTTATTCAAAGCCCTTATTGGCCTGGGGACAAAAAAGACCCATGAAAATTTATTTATATTATGACTTCAATATTATGAAGTTATTTGAGAGGCTTTTATTAAAAAGATTGCTTCCAATATTAGAGCATAAAAACATAATACCAGATCATCAATTTGGTTTCAGGCACAAACATGGTACCCCTGAGCAGTGCCATCGTATTGTTGATGAAATTACAAAAACATTAGAAAGCAAATTATATTGTTCAGCTTTATTTTTGGATATTCAGCAAGCCTTTGACAGAGTGTGGCATGATGGTCTTTATTTCAAACCAAAACAACTTCTTCCTGCTCCGTTTTACATGTTATTAAAGACTTATCTACATGTAAGGTCCTTCTACGTAAACGTTAACAATGAAGATTCTAATTTCGGAATTACGAAATCTGGTGTTCCACAGGGAAGCGTTTTGGGACCAGTTCTTTATACAATTTTTACTTCAGATTTGCCCACTATTGATTATTTGACTACTGACTACTGATGGTTTGACTACGCAGACGATACTGCGCTACTTTTTTCTGATGAATCCCCAAATGAAGCTTCAGCCATGGTACAGCGAGAGCTTGATATGATCGGAAATTGGTTACAAAAGTGGAACATTAAATTTAATACAGAAAGTCGGTTCACGTAACTTTTACAATGAGAAAAAATTATTGCCAATCGGTATATTTAAATGGATCAGCTATTCCCAAATCGAATTGTGTTAAGTACATAGGCCTTCATTTAGATAGAGGCCTTCTTGGAAAGAGCTTAGAGAACAAAATAATTTTATATAAAACAATTCTTAAACCAGTTTGGACGTATGGTATTCAGCTTTGGGGAACCACTAGTAATTCAAACATCGAAATTTTACAAAGATATCAGTCGAAAACATTGAGACTATTATCAAATGCTCCTTTAAGATGCCAGTGATGAGATGCGAAGATTAAAAAGACATCACGTACTTGACTTGCCTTTTAGGAAATAGCAACCTTTTCTTAAACATTAATGCACAAATGTATTATTTTTTTTATTGAGTTCACTGGAGCTCGGTATATTAAGTTATTTTTAATTAAAAGTTTGATATAATTTTTATTAAAAAATAAAAATTATGTTATTTGTTAGGACAATATTCTAATAAAGAAATATTAGATTACACAAGGCAACAATTTTGAAAAAATTTTAGGGGCTTTGAAAACCACTATACAATTTTGATGTATTGTGGTCCCAGTAGTACAAATATGGTTCAATTTTCAAATTCTATGGAGAGGTTTTTTTTTTTAAAAATTTTTAAGTAAAATTATAAATTTTTTTAGACGTTTCTCCACATAATTAATGATAACTAAAAAAAATTAGTCCGATATTATTCAAATAAATTTAGAAAAACTGAAATTTACATAGCCTTTAATCCGTTAATATATTGCGTTTCAATCGGCTCAGTAGTTTCGGAGTTATAATAAAAAATTGAAGGAAAAAATATTTTTTTTACGTGAAAATAGCAATTTTTTTTGTTTTAAAAAAATCATAAAAAATCGAAAACGGCAAAAATCGTTCAGATTTATTGCTTTATCGCAAAGCCACATGTAATAGGAGTAAAATGAGATATCGATCATAAAAATCGATTGATTTTTTTCGAATTTATTCACAATTAAGTGAATTCGCTCATTTTCACCAAATTTTAGTTTTTTGTCTGATATACATAAAATTGAGTAGTTAATGTTCTTCTTTCGATTGATTGAATTTTGAAAAAATTTTCCCCATGCTATGTACAAATTTTCACATCAAAAATGCATTACATAGTAACATTCGTGTATTTTTTGGCAAAACCCTACCTAGAATATACTGATTCTATTCTTCGGAAAGTCTCCTAGATTTTCAGGAAAACGATCTAAGTGACTGTGCAGGTAGTGTACTTTGATGCTCATGTTGCATCCAAGCTTCTGGAAGTGAGTTAACATCTCTTCAACGTGCGCAACGTAATCATCACCCTTGTTATTTCCTAAGAAATTTTGAATAACCCATACAAACGAATCCCATGCATTCTTCTCAATTTCTAACATTGAACTGCCAAATTCAGTATCGTTCACCAATTTGCGAATTTGTGGGCCATCAAATATGCCTGCTTTCAGCTTTTCCATACTTAGATTGGGAAACTTCCTTGAAATATACTGGAAACATTCACTATCTTTGTTAAGTGCTTTAACATATTGTTTCATCAGACCAAGTTTAATGTGAAGAGGGGGTAATATGATGCGATCTCGGGGCACTTGAGCCACATTTATAACATTTGGCGTACCTGGAACTAGTGTTTCCCTAGAAGGCCATTATTTTCTCTTCTAATGTTCTGTTTTAGCTCTGCTGTCCCATAAACATATAAAACAAGGATATTTTGTAAAGCCGCTTTGTTGGCCTAAGAGGAAATTTACCATCTTAAGATCAACACAAATTACCCACTTATGTTCATCATACTTTATCTTCTTCATGACCAATGCAATTACAGAGTATTCTTCTTTTACTTTGGTTGAATGTGCGATCGGCAAGGAGTGAAATTTATTTCCATTATGCAAAAGGACACACTTCAAGTTGCGTTTTGATGAGTCGATAAATAAACGCCATTCGTTTGAATCATATCTCTGTAAGCCCATGGCAGTCATCAAACCAGAAATATCTGTGCAGTACACAAAGTCATCCTCTTCAGCAAAATAATGAAGTAAGTCTTTTTCTCGAGTACGGTAATACGAAACGTGCGTAATACGATGCGTGGTTCGCTGTTTCTCTCCATAGCATAGGCTTCAAAATTTCCAAGTGTCGTCTGTAAATTGAAAAAAAAAAAATTAAAATCAGGAATATGAAGAATTCAAATTTTAATTAAGAAATATTGTAATTATAAAATATTCCAAATCTATTAATTTATACTTACTTTACGTTAGAAGACTTCATAGATAAATTCAATCGACATGGAATGCATATAGTACTCGGTGTCCAATGCTGGTTCAAATTGTGCGGATAGATATTATAGCAATCTTGATATGACTTTTGCAATGAAGTTAAGAAGCACTTCCGTTTTTTCCCGGTGATATATTGGCAGCACACATAACAAAATAAATCTGGATCGTTTTTACATAAAAATGTTCTGGCTCATTTTTATTAATATTTGAAAATTGTTTTTAACTCTAATTTTTGTGTAGGTATTAAATGATGTTTGCGTTATCGCAAACACTTCTTGAATGAAATAAAAAGGGTCAAGGAGATCTTATAAATACTGATACTATAATTTGGGATAACCCTTTGTGTGGATACAGTTTGTGTGTGCTGCAAATTTTTTATTATTCCCAAGAATCCTAAAAAACATTAAGGACTTTTATGAAAAAAAAAAATCATCCGTTACAGGTAGCTAACGGAAAATAAGAGCACTTCAGCGTACACGCACATTTATGAGCGTTTTATTACTATCCTACCGCAATCGTAAAAATTAAACAATCTTTTGTTTATTACTTATTTTTTTTTAATTATTAGAATCATAAAAATGTCATAGAGGTTTTTCCCAAAGGGGTTTTGCCAAAATGCGTGTCGTAAAATGCACCTGAGTTTTTATGTTCTGCATTTTCATTATATAGTAGGTACAATTTTCTACAGTGCTTGTAAATATGCGATACCTTCAATTAATTGTAAATAAAAATGTAAAGCATGCATCGATTTTTATGATCCATATCTAGTTTAATTCGCATGATATGTAGCTTTACTACAAAAAAAATAAAAAGTAATATTTTTTGCAGTTTTCGATTTTTTCCAGATTTTTGTTTTTCAAATTTTTTTTTTTTTTAGCATTTTTTTTTTTTTTGCTAACAATTTGTTTCATAACTTTGAAACTATTAATCGCATTAAAAAAATTTGTACAGTTCTTTAAAGATATTGTAAACCTTAATTTTTGTAAATTTAATTTGACAAAATCGGACTAGTTGTTTTTGAGTTATGACAACATAAGTGGAGAAATGGCTCAAAATATTGTCAATTTTAAAAAAAAAATTTTTTAAAAAAAAAATTATCCATAGAATTGAAAAATTTTACCATTTTTGTACTTAGGCAGCCATGATGCATCAAATTTATATAGTGGTTAGTCAAGCCTTTTTTTGCTGTTGACCTGTGTTATGGCCTCGAACTTGAATAATTTTCATTGCGTTATTTTTAATTATTATATATTTTGCTTAATATTACTTGTAAAATATATTGCAAATAAAACTAATGAAAAAAAAAAAAAATATTATGAAGACTTTAAATGGATCAACAAATTTTTTTTCCACTTGATAAAAATTATTATTTACAGAATAACATATTTCAAATTTTATTAAATTTTTATTAGGGAGTACACAACTAAGCAATTCTTTATAGCCCCAATCTTATTTATAATTGTTATTTTTAACCAAACGCTTTTTAGCCCTTAAAAATGTTATTCACATTTTTTTTGGTGAAAAGTGAAACTATTAACCCTTTATGGATCAATTTGCACAAAATAATAATTTTTAGCAAGTGGAAACATTATTTTTATCCATTTAAGGGCTTTATAATCTTGAAGTCATAATTAAAATAGAGTTTCATGGATCATTTTTGTTCCCGGCCAATAAGGGTGAAAGATTTTTAAATAAAAATAAATATAATTATAGTTTTATCAAATGTAAGTGATATTTTTCAGAAAATCATGTTATTCTGTTATTCTGTAAATTTTGCTAGTTGGTGTTTTTTGGCCAAAATTGTAAAGATTAAACCTATATGGATGAAGTTACATAAAGTAATTATTTTTATTAAGTTTAGATTTTTTATCAATTTAAAAGCTTTACAATCGTGTAGTCATAATTAAAATTACGTTTCATGGGTCTTTTTTGTACCCAGGCCACTAAGGTTAAATATTTTTTAAATAACAGTAAATATGAATATAAACTTAATAAATTTAAGTGATATTTTTCCGAAAATTATGCAAACTTTGATGAAAACTTTAAAATTTTGTTAAATTTTTGAAAAAATAAGCTATTTTCATAAAATGTCCTGGAAAGGAGTCGATTAAAATATAAACTCGAATTATCATTTTTCCAATTTATTTTTTTTTTCTTTAATAACAGCTATTATATTATAAAAATAGTAATGAACATCTGCAAATTAGGCACTTTAAAAAATCTTTAAAATTAATTTAATTTTCAAATCAAATTATCAAAATTGGCAATTATCAAATTCGTGGGTCATTTTGGACTCCTGGCTAAAGTGGGTTTATGATATCCAATGAAGTCAGAATTAGATATATGATTAATTTTGAGTATATTAAATGAATAAATGAAATAAAAAAGTAAATTTTTTAGAAATTTTAAATTTTAGGAATTTTTAATAATAATGAACTATTTTTCCAAAATGGGCCATTTTCGGCCGTCTTGAGGCACGGGTTAAAATATTCCAAAAAAAAAAATAAAAAAATTGATTTCTTCCATTCAAAACAATTTGTAATAAAACTGGGTATGTAATGACAAATCTATTTTCAAGGGACACCCTAATGCACACACTAATTTACTACACAAAATATTTTGTAAATTTAGTTTTCTATCGAAATAGCTTAAATAGCTTAAATTAAAAACCTCATTTAGGACACTTATGGCAAATTCAAAAAACCCCGCCTGGGGGCAAAAAAATATGTCGCTTTTAAGTTTAAAGCAAATTAAAAATGTTAAAATTATATATTTTGTTTGTATTTAAATAAAGTCGCATCAATTTACAGATCTTATAGTATTTATCACATTTCAGCAAAAAAATATAAAAATACACTAAAAACAAAGTTTTCCATATATTAAAACTCAAAAAGAAAACAGCGACTATTTTGGAAAACATATTGAATACATTTATATTTTGCATAAGAATGCTTTTTGCGGTTATGCAAATTTTGTTTGCTTCATAAAATTTAAACTCCTTAACATTTTTTGATGCCTTCTCGATTTTAGTATGAAGCTAATTAATATCTTTTATTTAATGTCCATTTAGGCGGAATCTATAGAGCGCTTTAGTTGTCATAAAGTGAAATGTGTTTGAAAAAACTTCCGCTGTATTAGCCAGGAATGAAAATAATTATATTTTTTCCAACTTTATCAATTTTGTCCGTACTGATGATTTACTCCAGATACCTAACTATGTTCTCAAGTAATGCTTTTTATAATATAATGCAAACAAAATAATTAAATTTCGTTTCGTTTTAAAAAGTTCATTCAATTTTGCGTTTAAATATTTTGAAATGCCTTTCTGACTGGGATGTGATGTTTACTGAGAAACTGAAATCGAGCAATAATATTAATAATTTCATACTATATAATTGGGAATGCCGGACTCAAAAAACATACTTTTTAAAAATGTACGACAATTTTTTATAAGTTTTTAATATTTGTATCCTTTATTGATACGCTGACTTCTGCTTGGTATATCTTAAACTGTATAAAATTACACAGTTTTTTAAATACTGCTCTCAAAGCATCGATATGAAAATTACTTTATTAGTGAATTGATCTCCCAAGTCTAGTGACTCCATTTTGCATTGGTTTGGATCTGAAAGACAAAAACTATGAACAAAAAAAAAAAATAAAATGAATGAAAAAACTTTTTTAAGTTTCAAGTAATTTTTTTAATTTTTCGACTTTTAAATGACCATCAATTCTTTAGGTGAATACTTTTCAATGTGAAACTTTGCATGTCCTAGTTTTTAAGTATTGTCTACCCAACCATGTCCATCATTTCTCTCAATTCAAAAACCTTGAGAAATGTGTTAACTAAACTTTACATTTTATTATTTTTGTATAAATATGCCCATTTTTTCCAAAACCTCAATTTGAGGTTAAAAGGGAAGGTCTCAATTGGGACCAAGTTTTAGATTTTTTCCAAAACCTCAATTTTGAGGTTAAAAGAGAAGGTCCCAATTGGGACCAAATTTTACATCTGAGTTTCTGTTATGATCACTCAACTTTCACGGTGTGCTATGTTTCGATCAGAGAAGCTTTTTGAAAAAAAAACTGCAAGAAACAAATATTCTTGCAATTTTTAAAAGGGTACCGGGAGCGTATGAGTTATTTATATTTAAAATAATATTCATTATACGCACAACTCAACGATGTAATACGAATTGGTTTAACAAAACTATAAGGTTGTTCACAAGGGTGTGTACTAAATGTTGTATGTGTTGTATAGTCACATCGAAAGTAGAGATGATTTTTTTTTTTAAATATATAAAATAGATGATAGTAATGAAAACCCAACTTAAAAAATCCAAAATATTCGTTTAATAGAAAATAAAATGTTACCTTCTCTATTTTTCCAATACAACATATACAACACTTAGTACACCTTGTCGAACACCTTTATAATTTGATACTACATACCATGAGGTCGTTGATACATCACATTGAAATAGACAGCGGGTCTTGAAATTTGATTAATGTTTTGTACCCACATTAGATGTGTTCCAAAAAATTAAAGTGAATTCTAAAGTCAACGAATGTCAAAATTTTGTATATACAAAACATTCAAGGCGGAAATCGATTGAGAATTGAATGTGTGTTCTATGGGGAAAAATAACCTTCAGATTTTGCAAAAAAATTTTATTCTCTATGATTAATTAATCGATATAAACACAAAATATTGCTTTCAAAAATGTATAAAAATCCAAAATTGGTCAAGACCTAGCCTAGTTATAAAAAAGTGTCCCAGACCACGAATGTGCCAA
This sequence comes from Delia radicum, assembly GCA_021234595.1. Lineage (NCBI taxonomy): Eukaryota > Metazoa > Arthropoda > Insecta > Diptera > Anthomyiidae > Delia > Delia radicum. Next base: position 157,068,617 of record CM037852.1, read on the forward strand.
ATACAACTTGACAACTAAATTCAAGCACACATCCTAAACGTTTTTGAAATTAATTACTGAATAATAAGTTTTTTATTTCTAATTTATAACGAGTTTTCAACCTCTGTGTATTTACAAAAATAAAGCAAATCAAACATATTAGCTAGGTTGATACTAGTATTTCGATGTGGCTAAATATCTCATCAGAACCCAAAGTTTCAGAAAAGCTAGAGCCTCCAGAATAGGCAGAGCTTTAACAAAAACCTATTAATCATTAATATTGCTCCATTCTTGTCTTCTTAGTAATCAAACACGTGGCTAGGGGCTTTTCCTAACAAGCACTATGGCGTTACTAAGCTTTGAAGACCAAAACTGTTCTATTGATATAAAAAAAATTTGTTCTGTTTATTTAATGAAATCATATATTGTGAGATATGATATATTTTTTCAGGATGTCGTTAACCTGTCCTATGGTGAAGTCAAAACGGACAATATTTTTGGGTTATTTTGCAAATTTCCAATTTGAAATTTAAATTTTTTTTTTTTTAAACAGAATCGAAAAGAATAAGATTTAAATTTCAATTGTTAATTACATTTTAGGGAACGAAAATAAAACAATTTTAAAATATCCCCCGGCAGCAATTTGATTTTCGCGGATTTCAATTAACTTGTGTGTTTTGGTAATAACAAGGCTAATTTGTTGTCATAAAATATTTAAAATCGAAAATTAGCTACTTATGTACATTTTGTTTATCATAATTACTTAAGTTTGAAAAAATTTTTTTTTACATCAGTAACCCATGTGGACCTGCGGCTCAAAATTACCCCAGACTTATTTCAATTTACAAAAAACGTCAAAGTTTTCTTACTACTATTGCATTTTAAAAAACGTGATTTGAAATATTATGAAACATTGTGTAAAATATTTTGGACAAATTGAACAGCGTTAACCCTTGCAATGCAGCAGTGATATTAAAGGAGATACTGTGGAACTTTATATATATTTGAACAAGAAATATTTAAAATCTTTTTTTAATTTATATGCGTGGCCAAACTTGTTCCTTTAATCCATTAAAAAAATATTCTGTACTAAATTATACCTTAGATGCTCTCGGCATAATACAGAATATTTGTAAATTTAACACCAATATCATCTAAGGTTTAATTCAGTTCAGAATATTTTTATAATGGATTAAAGGAATAGCTTTGGCCAGGCATGTAAAATAAAAAAAGAGTTTAAATATTGTTTTGTTTAAATATATATAAAATTCAATAGTATCTCCTTTAATCTCAATTAACGTTAACGTGTTAACGTTGTTCAATTTTGCCAAAAATTTTAGCACAGCAGCTTCACACATTGTTTCATAATATTTCAAATCACGTTTCTTAAAATGCAAAAGTAAAGCTTTGAAGTTTTTTGTTAATTAAAATAAATAAGTCTATAGTTATTTTGGGCCGCAGGTCCACATGTGTTAAAGAACTAAAAAAAAAAAATTTTTTTCAACCTTAAGTAAGTATGATAAAATAAAAGATCAAACGGTACAACCTTGTAATTATAAAAGACACAATTTCCTCGAAATCCACAAAAATCAAATCACTACCCTACAAAGGTGTACAGGGGGATATTTTTAAAATTTTTTATTTTCGTTCCTCGAAATGTATTTAACAATTCCATGAAGTTAGAAATCTCAAATTTTTCAATATTGTTGAAGTAAATTTTTTAAAATTGGAAATTTGAAAAATATGCCAGAAATATTGTAAATTTGTTTCGTCAACTTAGGACAGGTTAACGACATTATAAAAAAAAGTATATCATATCTCATAATTTATAAGTCCCTTAAATAAAACAATTATGTTCCAGTAATTAATTTCAAAATTGTTTAGGATGTGTGCTCGAATTTTGTGGTCAAGTGGTATTTGGCACATTAGTGGTCCGCCTCGACTTTTCTTTATCCAAACGGCACCAAACGTCGTATTAAATGGTTTTGTATACATAGTAACCAAATTAACCCATTTGTTGACTTTACAGCTCATTTTGAAAAATGGCCATACAACGTTGAACTCCTTTAACCCACATATTCAACGGAGCTCACATCTCCATATTCAGTTTTTCAAACTTTCAAAAACTCCCCATAATCAGTTTTTCACGAACTCGCGTTTTTTTCACGATTTAATTCTCAAAACAAAAAAAATTAATAAAAAATAAATTCAAAAGTATGTAAATTTGAAGAGCTCTAGTTGTTATCGGAATTCTCTGATTTAAAAAGCATTTGATTCGTATGGTAGTTTTGGTTATGGTTTTAAAACATATTAAACAATATTTAGTTTTGAAATTGTTCTCCCGCTTCAACATTTTTTAAACATATGTACATTAGAGCGACTCAAAAAAAAAGTGATTTTGTTACCCTCTCTGAAAATAAAGCTTGATATGTTTTATGATGATTCACAAAATATTTTGGTTCTGGCGTTGACCATTCGTGAGCTGGACCATTTTTAAAAAAGCTCTTTTTTTCAGTTTTTCGAATTTTTTTATATCAAAAATTTTCATTTTTCAATTATAATACACCAGGTTATTAAGCAAAAGATCTGTTTTCAAATCTAGGATGCCGTGAGATATATTTAAGTTTTCAAATATAGAATCGCGAAAAGGTTTTTTATAAATTTTATATTTTTTATTGTAATTGTTTTTTTCACATTTTGATAATTTTTTAATTTGTAGTTTAGTTAACTAATTAAATTTGTTCTGTTAGTAACTATTTTTCTCATTTCATATATGTATTCAACTAAAAAAATAATATTTGAAAACTTAAATATATCTCACAGCAGATCTTTTACTTATCACCAGATTATTATAATTGAAAAATTAAAAAATTTGATACCCATATTGCCTATATTAAAAAAAGATAAAATATATCGCGAATTTCGCGTTTTATGTGAAAGCAAACAAAACATTATTTCCAAATACGTAGAATTTGTATGAAAACCCGAAACGAAAATATGTATTTAGTTAAATATTTAAATTAGTAGGTCGCAAGTGGTCAAGTTTTATATACCATTGGATGCTGCTTCAAAACCTCTTTTCGATGATACCAAATTTTATTTATGTCGTCTTGGAGCAAAATACAAAAAAAATTCGAAAAACTGAAAAAAGACCTTTTTTAAAAATGGTCCAGCTCACGGGTGGTCAACGCTAGAACCAAAATATTTTGGGAATCGTCATAAAACATATCAAGCTTTATTTCCAGAGGGGTAACAAAATCACTTTTTTCTCTTCCATACAAGTTGAGTCGCTCTAATGTACATCAATCGAATATTTATGATTTTTATATAAAATTAAATTTCGCTTTTTCTGTGTCACATCTAATTTTCTCGATTTTTTGAAAAGAAACTTATCTATTATGGTCGTACAAAAAATTAATATTTTGTATAATTTTTATATTTTCAAGATGTTTAAAACCGGTTTAAAATACACAATACTATATCCGTTATAAGAAAAGGGATTTCTTCAGGTGCAAATGTATTTCGGACGCATTTTGTGAGATGATTCCAATAATTCAAAACTTTATTTTTTAGACAGATAAACTTAAACAAATCACGTTTTTGTATGGTTAATATTTTTTTCACCAAATTGCATTTTTTTATTGCAGAACTAAGTGTGAAAAAGGACAACCATATTAATCTAATGCTATTTGGATCAGAGAAATTTGAAGGCAACTTTCGAATATATGGCTCTTAAAAGTTTCTTACTTTTTGGATTTTTTAATTTTCTCAAAAATTTAAAACCGTGAAAAATAGCAATTTTTTTTAAATTTTAAAACTGAATATGGAGGTGTGTTATATGCTCCATAGGGAATATATATTTTAAAGAAAAAATCAAAATTTTTTCGTCTTTGAAAGAATGAATAATATTTAAAACATCTCATATTAATGAAAAGTAACAGAGTTTTGATAAATTGTACTCGTATCATAAATTCAAATTAATATTTAAATTTTAATCTTGCCCTCAGAAAATCATTCAACTCGTTCATTAATTTCACTTAAATAATCAAAAGATTATAGAAATTTATTATAAATTCTCCTCAGTTGGTTGGCAAACACACACACATACACAAACACACACACACACACACAAATGATATGATGACATTCTTTGACATGATATCAAAACCAAACAAAGTAAACATTTAAAATCTGTTTCAAAGGACAGAAAAGGACATACAAGCGCACGCATACAGATGTAAAGAAATTAAAAGCAAATCATTTCCTCTTCAACGAATATAACGGTAATTTAAATAAATACAAACATAATTGGACGAAGGACGAAGAGTAAAATAAAAAAAAAAAATATATATTCAAATGATTCCGGTCAATTTGAATAGCAAACGAACACATTTAATGAAAATTAAAAAAATAGGAGAGAAGAGCAAAATTTGAGGGGATCCCTGTATTTCCTCTAGGCATAAATTAACAATTCCCTTTAGCTTGAGTTTGGTAAATTTATTTTTACTTTTGCATTATTACATGTGTACGTTAAATGTGTATAATGAATTAAAAATATGATGCAGCGTCACATCCGTTCTATTAACGGAAATTTGCTTAATCTTGTGTTAATAAAATGATGACGTGGTCAAAACCAATAGATCCCACTCCACAAATCCATTCTGTGTTTACTTTGTGTTTATTGTATGATTGCCATGTTACTGAACCAATTTATAACTTTGTAATTGTTACTGTTTTCTGTTTCTGGTATGGTCGTTTGTTTGGTGATATGTCAAAAAAATCACAGAAAAGTTGCAACTTTTTACCGAAAATTCCACACAAAGAACATGTTGTTGCACAGTGGTTTAGATGATAAAATTTTTGAAAATAATTTTGAAATTTCTTGCTTACTGATCCCCACTGCAATTAAATTTTAAACAGGCATATTTAAGTGACATAATATCGAGCTTAAGTTTTGATTTTGAACCTACCAATCCCCCAGGGGTGGCAATATGCATATACAATTTTGAGTGCCCGGCATTTTTTTGTTTCTAATCCGATTTTCAAAAAATTAACATATTTGTAATCTGCTATTAAAGACTTACAAAAAACATGCTAACATGATTTGTATATACTTTTTCCCCCAGCCGCTTCTAAAGTTGTCACATTTTTAAGGCAAATATAGACTTTAAGCAACATTTGTCCACGCTTCCAATTAGGTAGCGAAAAGTGTTGTAGATAATCCAACATATACCTAATTTATTGGGTAAGTCTCTTCCAATTCCAGCTTTTTAAAAATTCCATTTTTGGAAATTTATTTTTCATTTTTGGGAATTGTGGGATTGCTTACAGAAAATCATAAATTCGGACATAAATTTCACATTGCTAACTTAAAAGTCTATTTAAGTTCAAAAAATCATTGGATTATATTTATTAATATATATTTTATTGGATACACTCAAAAAAAAGTTAGCTCAGTCATCAAAAATTTTGCTGAGTCAGCAAAATTTTAGTCAGGAGGGTATTTGCAAAATCTTTTGCAGAAAATTAGCAACCTGACTTTTAGCAACAAAATTAGTAGGTTTAGCAAAAGTTTTGCTAACACTTAGTTGATTCAAAATTAAAAAAACCCTTGCTAAAAGTTAATAAAATTATTGCTGAATATTAGTAGACTAAAAAAAACTCAAAGAATTTGTACAAAAATTATACTATATTGCTGAAATTATATTGCTAAAATTATATTATATTCTTGAAAATCTTAAAATTGTTTTTGTTGATCTTTTAAAATAATTAACAATACGTTACAAAATATTAAAATGTTCATAATTTCACATTGACGACAAGAATTAATTTAATATCTCAAAATATATAGAAATAATTATACATAACATAAACAAGTTATCGTTCAACTACTTACATTAATGATTGTCTAAATGATGGCATGAAAACAACACGAAATAAGAAGATATGAAATATACAACCCACTTTATGCAATAAGAAAAAGGAAACATACAACATTACGTAATATGTGTGTCCTTGTCTTTCGCTTTAGTCTGTCTACCTAAACGTATATTTGCTTACAATTTGACCACACTACATTAATAGTCACTGTAAATATTTAGTTTACAAATACACATACATAGTCTTTATTAAATCTAAGCATTTTTTTGTCTTTAATTTTATTAGTAGAACAGTGCTTTGACAATCCTGTGACAACAGAAAATTTAAGTTTTTTATTCTGCAATTTATATGTACAGTATACGATACACATTGCTGGAATCCTTTTGTTTTATTATGTATGAAAAACAGATACAAAAATCTTCCATGGTTAATTTTTTTATTAACAAGAGTTGTACTTTTTTTATCATTTTTCTCTTCTCTACTACATCTTGACATGTCGCGACATCTACTTCATTCTGCGTATATATCTGGTTGTCGTCCACACTTTTAATGTGGTTTACAGTATATTTTTGTTAGCAAAATAAGTTAGTAAAACATTAGTAAACTATTAGTCGAACATTAGTTCAAAAGAGTTAAGAGCTGAATTAGTTTAACTAAAATTTTAGCTGTAAACATAATTTCAGCAAAAAAAAAAAAAAAAAATAGTATACTTGATTTACAAGACGTTTTACTTACTTTTTACTAACTTATTTTTTGAGTCTAGTGAAAACTTCCATTTTGACAAAAACCGAAATTTTTACCTTCCTAATAGGAAGCTATGCTAAATGCTGTTCTTTTTAAAAATAATGTAATCTACACTCATATGATATGTTTATGACTTCTTAAAAGGAAATCTTCAAAAGTTACCTCCAATGAAAATATTTCTTAAATTTCTTATTAAGAGTGTTCGTATTAATCTTAAACTCAAAAATACTCATTAACATACTCATTAAAATACTCATAACAAGACATTTTTGCAGAAGGGGCAACTTTTGAAGATTTTCTGTTAAAGAGTTATAAACATTCCATATAAATGTTTGGTATCTGTAATCAAAAATTTGGTGAATACAGCTAGCTTTTATATGATAAAAACCTTTTAGTATGCACACTTTATATGCTCAGAAAGAAAATATTTATCTGGAGGTAAAATACTGTTGGTTATTTTTGGGGAAAAACTAGTTTTTTTTAATTTCTTCTTTAATAAATTAACTCTCAAATGAAATCTGCTGAGATAATTCAGTGAAAATATATTTACAGACGTCAAATTGGATAAAGTGAACTGAAAATTGAGAAAAGTTGAAAGATATACTTATAAATTGCCAAGGAGCAAAAAATGAAAAACAGCTCCCCCAATCGAACCGCTACGAAATTCGATATTGTAAAACTTGATTCAGGTGGTTTAATTAGTGCCTAAACATATAATTAATATTAATAATATATATCATATCATATCACTATTATCAAAAATGTTTAAAATTTAAATTTTTACTTTGCCAAAAATATTTCCAAAATATTATTTTTTTCATTTGCTATCAATTGATTTGTATTTAAAGAATGAAGAAATTATATGATAAGAAAAAACTTTTTTTCAATAATCATTCACTTGTGAAATTTTTCTATATCATTAAAAATTTCAGACCTACGCTCACACGTGTGGACTTAACTACTTCTTAACTACTTTCCATTTTGTCAATACCACACATGGGACATAATACCAATATTTGTGTATTTAATTACAGGTCAATTACTGTTTTATGTCGAATTACATCTAATTAGGTGTAATTGAGTAATTGCCCTTTAAATAAATACCCAGATGTTGTTACTATCCCCATGTTTGGTATTAAAAATTTTACAAATTTTTCAAGGAAGCGATTGAGCTCACAAGTGTGAGCGCAGGTCTGATATTATTAATGATATAGAAAAATTTCCAAGTGAACGATTGTGAAATTTAATTGACGTCGCCCAAGTTGGCTTTCAGAAAATAATGTTACTTGAATGTAGTTTATGAGTGGAACAAGATTTTGCATTAATTATTTTTATTTAATAAAGAATTTATTTAGTTAAATAACCAATATTTTAAAAAATAAATTGGCCCCTATTTCGTTCCGCTTTTCGCAAAAAACTGGACCTGAGTCAGACAAAATTTTGAATTTCACATTTTCAAATGGGAATATCTCGGAAATTATTAGAGATAACCCATGTAACTTGTAAACATGTTTTTGTTAGACTCTACTAGCAGATTACAAATATGTTATTTTTTTTGAAAATCAGATTAGAAACAAAAAAAAAAAAAAGCGAGCGCTTAAAGTTTTACTTTCAAAAAGTTCCCTATTTTGGGTGGTCCTATTGCCGTCCCAGAGGTGTCTGGCTCAAAATCAAAACTGCCTGCTAAAAATTTCATTGCAATCGGACTACTGAGTAAGAAAAGGCCGAATTTTGTTCCAAAATTTTGTGATATATCCCACTGTGTGCTGTTTGGTTTTAAACTTGCTGGTGTTGTTAACTTTAAATTCATTAAAATGTACATTAAACATTTGAGATGAAATAAATAGCATATAAAATTTAATGACATAATGGCTACAACGCACAGTTGGGCATTTCACAAATATAATTTAGCCGAATTGGGATTTTTGATTTTCATCTTAGAATTTCAAGAATAAAAATTGCTACACACAGGGAAATAATCAGTTGGATTTCGATTGAATATTTAAGATTAAGTTGTCTTAAGCTTTCATATAGGCAAAGAGTTGGATCAAAACTAGAAAATTTCCCATTGAAAAATTTTTAGACGCCAGCACATTCAGTTGATTTTAAACAGAATGTAGTTTTGCAAGAAAAAAAAACTCTTAAAAATATGGAAATAAATGTAATAAGAATCGTTTAAAAACCCAATTCTTGAGAATCTTACTAGAAACAACTTTTGAGATTCTGCTAACATTTGTAAAAGTGTTGCGGCAACAAAATGATACCACAAGGAGGTAGAAGAACGTTTTGGATGTCAGAAAAACTGTATTTGGAAGAGTATTCTAGATTCTAAATTCTTCAGATTCAGATTCAGATTCAGCTTCCTTTTCTCTTGCAAATCTCTCATATTTTCAGTATGTTTTCGTGTAGAAAAATATTAAAATTGTAAGCACTTTTAAAAATCCTTTAAATTCTAAATAATTTTCCTATTTATATATATTTATATACTTGAAGACTTTTTCCTATAAAAAAATCTTCTAATTCCTGGTTCACACACGGCAATTATAATTGCCCAATTCTCTTCAATTCTCCTTTGAACTTGCTCTTGTGTTCACACAGGAAAAGTTTGTTTCAGCAATTTTCGTATATCAACCTGCAGTATTGAAAATTGCGAATGACAAAACAAAACGGAATTGGAGTACTGGCAATTCTGTACCCCCTATCATTCTCTTTCCCTCCCTCTTCTATAAACTCAAGAATTGCGCAATTATAATTGCCGTGTGTGAACCAGGTCTAAGAAATTTTTTTAAAGAAAAAATTCTAGACTCTTAAAATTCTATATAAAAATCGATAGATTAACTTTCTGATTCTAAGTAGTTTTAACACCATTCAACGAAATGTTTCCTATAGAAAACTCAAACATACTGATGAGTTTTCCTATTGAGGTCCCTCAGATTTGGAGGGCTTTTTCATCCGAACAAAACCTCAGATTCTAAGTACTTTTTCCTTTAATAAATATTTGGTTCGTATTTAAAAAGACCAAAAACTTTTTTTTTTTTGTATTAAACCCCAAATTTTCTGATTATTTTGTCTTCTAAAATACCCTTAAGTTTTGAGGATCCTTTTTAGAAGAACAACGTTCTGATCATATTAATTTTCCTGTAGAAGAGCTATCTGATTTGGTTGATATTTTCTATACAAAAGTCCTAATGTAAGTACATATACAAATATTCCCAAAACCCTAAGTTTAATTATTTGTAGAAACAAAATCTTTTAAGTTCTCAAAAGTGAACTAATGATTTATTCATATTTTATTTATGTTTTTTAATAATGAGTTTGTTTGTAATGATTATTTTAAAAAATAAAATATTTTAAAATTTATATAAAAAAACTTTTTGTTTTTGGAAACAGTGTAGTTACAACTTAAATAAATTCGATTGGGACTACTAAACAAAGTCGATCGTTTCCACAGATATTTTTTCTAATTCGGTTGGAATGGCTAAGTACAGCAATATTTATCACCAAATAATAATGGTGCTAACTAAATATTTAACAAATATTATGTTGGTACATATAACTATCCAAATTCGGTTGCCAAAAAATTCGGTTGGAGCAATGAATCTGTTTTCTGTGTGTAGTCTTTTTATTCTTGAAATGTAAGTAATTAAATGTAAATGTAGTCAATGTAGTCAATTAGTCAGAAATCAGTTTTAAATATTAAATTTTTTTAAAAAGTACGATTTTAGAAAAATATTATATTTATTTTTCAAATAAAGATATTGGTGCAAAGTAAACGCAAGTTGTTTATTTCCTTCCGATATTTCGGTTAAATTCTTAAACCATCTTCTGGTAGTTTTAGTTAAAACTTTAAAGATCTATAAAATCTTCTTTCCAACAGTTGGAAATAAACGTTTTTAAATCGATAACGGAATTTTATGTATTGCCTATCATCCCTGTCAAAAACTAATTGGCAAGAATCCAAATAGTCAAGGTGAAAAATGAAGATTTTTAAATTCAAAGTCAAATGTTTTTTAAACTATAAGAGCTTCCTTCTAGGAACTTAAATCATGTTTTTTCTTTATCTCGTTATGCACCCATACATCTTATATACTCTTTTTATTTTTATTACAAGAATGCTACTATACTTCTACTTCTAAGCTAATTAATCCTTAATTCCCTCCTAACAATTCTTGTAAACACTTCTTTTAGATTGGACCAGCAGTTTAGAAGATCTATAATTATTTTTTTTTTTCGTGTTTGGAAGAACTTTGCGTTGGTAATTTCTGAAGGGAGACACTCAGGGAACTTCTGCTTTAAATAGTAAATATTATTTTTTACCGCATATGTGGTTCAGTTTTTGAATATTAAAAAAAAAAAAATTACAATATTAGTTGAATTTGCTGAAATGTAAGTCGTCCTTTCTTTAAGTAAAGTTTTATTTGTTTTTACTACATTTGCAGTGGTTTTTACTTACATATTATTCTAAATGTAGCACTGGAAAAACACTTTTTGCGAATGTTGGCATACCGTTCTACTACAATTCATAGCAGTGCTTTTTTATGGGCCACCAAATAAAACGCTGGTAAAGCCTATCAAACAAGTGTTCTCCCAGTAATATATTTACATTTCCAAGGTTAGCCAGTGGTATGCCTGTGCTTGATTTTTTGTAACACTGGTAGTTTCCGAATGAATAGTTAAAAGGATCGATAATTATTATAATATTTTTGGAGCCTTCGAAATGTATGACTTCTAATTAGTTCCAGAATAATATTACTTTCGGAACCCTTACATTTCTGAGTGAAAAATTATTCAAATATAAAACAGTTTTGAGAAATAAAAAAAAAAATAATACCAAAATACACTCTTTTTTTTGAGTCAAAAATGAGCAATCTTACTATAATCAAAGATGATTAAAAAATATGAGGGGAAACTATTGTCTCAATAAAGTGACTCAATAATGACGCAAAAAAGTATGAAAATAGGAGTGCTTTTAAACACTCCAAAAGTGCTCATAAAAAATTCTTTTTTGAGGCAAGACATTTTTGAAAATTGTCAAAAATATAATTTTTTTTATAAAGAATTTATCTACAACAGGAGTGCCCAAAAGTTCCTTATGGAAGAGCAAACACCAATACATTTAAAGAAAACTAATTTTTATTCAATATTTTTTGTTGTAAAAACCAATACATACAAAGAAAAAAGAAAAAAATATTTCAATGTTTACCAGCAAAGCATACGAAAGTGTTGTTGCTTTGCGCTTGCGTGTATACAGTGAAGAACGACAAAAAAACTAATAAGACTAAGTTGTTTGTGTATTTCGTATTTCTAGTGCTGAGCGCTCTATATGTGTATTAAAACACACAGCCTATAGCTACAAGTTCTGCGCGGATTTCTTGTTGGTTTCGCTATAAAAAATAAAAGAAAATTAACATACGAGTACTACAAATGATGTTTTGTGGTTTCGCTTTCATCAGAAAGATGCAGAAAGATAAAAGTGTGTCAACAATAACAGCTTTCTAGATATTTAAATATTGTTTGTAATTGGATTATAATTGTTAAATATCAGTTTTTAATAAAATTCTTCGCGGTTTTATTATTAAATAAAATAGAACAAACAAAGCCTAAAAAAGTGTCAAACATTTTATTTTTCAAGGCTCAAAAGTGACTCAAATGGATTCTAATTTATTAGCGAAATTTTCAATAATTTTTGGGACTCCAAAATGACTCCAATAAGTCTCCTAGTTATGAATAAAATATTTAATTTACTCACTCAAACTGCTGAGTTAATTTTGAGTCCAAAAGGAATTCTCTTTTGAATAGACTATTTTCATACAAAAATTTTATTTTGATCCCATTTTTGATTCATTTTTGAGATCGTTTGCTGTTTGGATGGTTACAACTGTAGGTATTTAAAAAAGTCCAGTTTGTGCTAGTTTTATTGCCACATCTATATATTCGATTGCATTTTCCGAAAGTATATTATTTTCTAATATAAGAACAAGAGAAAAAAAAGTTTATTTAAACAAATGTTGCCAATGGCCTTAACAAAATTTCATTTAAAATTAAATTTAACAGTATGTTTCAAAAAGTCATGGTACTGAACTGAAAATAGAAAACGAAAATATGTTATATTTGTTTTGTCAGCAGCCAATTGGTTTTAAAATGGTTTTTACTAACATTAGCAATAGCAACACAAGGTTAAATAGAAAAAAAGAGGATATTTCTAACCCCCCCCCCCCCTCCCATCCTTTGACCCCCCTTCCATTTACGTACAATCCATAAACCATAAAAACCAGTCAACATTTGTTTTGTTAACAACAACAACCAAACAACACAGGATTACAGGAGTGACTACACAAAACAACAAACACGTCCAATCTTGGCGTGGCATCAAAGGAATTTTTGGAATTCTTAATTAAATTTACAATTAAAATTGCATGCGTTTTACCAAGTAATAACACATATACAAACTACTATATATACTAAACTACTGTGCATTGTAGATTTTACATACACTCAAAAAAAATAAGTTAGTAGAAAAATTAGTAAAACGTCTTGTAAATCAAGTACACTACTTTTCAGTAATTTTTTTTTGCTGAAATTGTGTTTTCAGTTTAAAATTTTAGTTATACTTATTCAGCACTTAACTGGTGTGAATAAATGTTTTAATAATATTTGACAAATGTTTTACTAATTTAATTTGCTACCAAAATTGTGCTGATAAGCAGAGTGTGTAGACGCAGACTAAAGTAGATGTCGCGGCATTTCAAAATTCAGTATTGTAAGACATATAAAAACAAGGACATAAATCTTAGGAAATTTTTTTGTTCCCCTTCTCTATTTGCAAAGAAAGGGTTGTGTATGTTATATTTTATTATTTTTTGTTTCGTTTCTAGAACTACTACTGCGTTTGTCTTCATTCAAAAGCATCACCAATTCGACAACCAATGATGTAAGTTGTTGAAAGATGTTTTTGTTTAAGTTATGTACAATTACTTCAATAGATTTTCAGATATTAAATTAATTCATATCGTGAATATGGGTGTATGAACATTTCCATATTTGGTAACGTATTCAAAATTATTTTTAACCCATTTTAAACCACACATAGATTCCTCGCAAATTTTTTGACAAAATTTGGTATAAAGACATAGTTTTGTCTCAATGACATAGTGGTGTAACAATGTTTATTAGTGTCCGACCGAACTCATTTTTTTCGGTCGAAGCCGAACTTCGGCCATAATGTCAATGTTCGGCCGAAGCCGAACTTTTTGTTTTAATAAAAAAAAAATATAAATTGTTTTTTTAGATCAATAAATTTAAACAAAAAGTTATTAAACATAAACAAAAATAAAAATTCATAGGTATATTTTTTTAAAAAATCACATATTGGAAAATAGTTGTACTATTTTAAGTAAAAAAGGAGAATAAAATATTTGTACTATATTTTATAGTCAAAGAAAAATAGTTGATCGATTTTTAAGTTGATATAGAAAAAAAACTTTAACTTTAATATTTAATATTTAAAATTAAAGAATGGCCCAGTTATAATCTGGACACATTCATAACGTTGTTACAGCGCCCCCAGTGTATGAAATTTTAAACCATTTACATATGTTGTTGACAAGACATATACCGTTATTTGACATAATTTTCAAGTCTGTCATTCGAATAGTATTTCGTACAGACGCCATGGAACAAAAAAGACGTGAAGAAATTTTGCACACTTTCTTAGAAAATCCAACATTCAGTGGTTCGAAAAACAAACACATGAATCCTCCTAACTGCCCACAATTTCGACCAATCGAAAGATATTGGGCAAATGTAAAAAATAAATTGAAGAAGAGTAATAAAGAAGCAAAAAATGAAGTTATAATGTTACAAAAATGGAACCAGAGTGCTAAAAAAGTAAAGCCGAAGGATGTGCAAAAATTAATGGGGAGCATCAACAAACATGTCCGTTCTTTTATTCGTAGCAAAGAAAATTAATTTATTTGTATGATTTTCCTTAAAGCTGAATAAATTTCCTTTAATTTGGTGTATAATTTATAAAAATGTGTCTGTTATTTACAAAGTTATAACTACTTTTGTGCGTCCAGATTATAACTGGGCCATTCTTTAAAAAGTTTGATATTGTAATGACAGAAAAGCAATTTTCCGCATTCACACCATGTAAATTGCTTCGTCTATCAGAATACAGCTGTTTGGCAGCGCTAAAAAGCTGTTCGCTAGCTACACTAGTTGGTTGGGCTGATAAATATTTTATTGCCACAATAAAATTTTCATTTGGTTCTGCTACTTCTAAGTCTGGTTCTGCATCATGTCTGTCTCTTTTTACAATTACTTACAACTCGAAATTAATTGCAAAATATAAAATTGAACGGTTGTTTAAATTATATCGCATTAAATTTGATTATGTACTTATAAGTCTTGTAGGTATATTTTGAGAAATTTTTTTTTAAACTCTTTTGTCTTTTTGAAATTTTTTCACACACATACATTGATATTTAAATATTGTTGTTTTTTGTATTCTATCGTATTCAACGTAGTATTTTTTATGTAGTTTTTTTTTGTAAATTCTGAAAAGTAAATATAACCACAGTTGTTTTTTTTTGTTCTTTTCATTAAATAATCAAAAAAAGTTCGGTAGTTCGGCCAAATTCGGCCAAATTTTGGCCGAACACCGAACTTGGCCGAACTTCACTTTTTGGCCAAACTCCGAAGCCGAATACTCGGTCGGACACTAATGTTTATTAGTTAAAAAAGTTTTATTTTTGATTTGAATTAGTTAAATTCTTCCAATTTTGTTTTCTACTTCATATGGGTTAAATAAAACAATACGGGTAAAGCGTTGATCTATTTCTTTCGAAATTTGGGTAAAAATATTCTACCCCTTTTACATTGGTTCTCTTTAAATTTTCGGTGACGCGAAATAAAACATGTAAGGACCTGTCAGTAGATAAAGTCTGCTTTAAATTAGCGGATAGAAAACTTTTTTAATTAATAAATAAACATTGCATGATTTCTTGTTTATATGTAGAAAGAAAAAGCTAATTTTTCCCAATAAAAAATAAAATTGAGTAATTTTCTGCATATTTAAGTTTTTATATTTTCGTTAAATTCTTGATCCGATCTTGTAATTTTACATGAAACGTACAAACTGTACAAGAAATTTTTATCATTCAAAAAATGTTTCCATACGTTCCTAACCAAATCATCATATCGCTCATTTACTTCAAGACTGTCATAAGTCAAAAAATGCGATTTTTAAGTTATTGATGTAGATTTATTAGATATATCATGCTTTATATTGTATAAAAATTTCATATTAATACCATGTATACTTTTCGAGATAGAGGATAATATATTTTATATTTTCTTTAAAGTGGGTGCAAAGAGTATATACTTCATAGAGAAACTGTGCTACTCACGGGTCTTTCGATAATTAGCCAATTCGCACACAACTCTCACTAAGAGAAAAATACATTAACCCCTGGTTTCTACAACACGTTCGCCTCTACACGAACGGGTGACTACATGTATTTTGTTTTTGCATTGCATGTATTTTGTTATTGTTTTTAGACGAACGTGAAGCAAAACGTGTTCTAGAAACAGGGCGTAAAACCCCCTACTTATAAAAAACGTGACTAAATAAATAGAGAAACGATCGAGAGTGGCAGATATGAATTAAAAACTTTAAACTCGTTTTCTGCAAAATCGAGTTTTTTGAGTTATGTCAGTCTTGCAGTAAATGAGCGATATAATCTTTATAACACCATATAATCTTTATTAATTTATAGGCAGAATGCTATAAGTTAATAATTTTTCAAAAATGTGCAATAAAAAATGTCAAAAATTTTATTTTTTATATATCAACCCTGGAACAATAGTTTTAATTTTTTTTTTTAATTATTTGTATCACTTACAAGGGAGGTATCTCGACCCGGACCGGCAAATCTTAATGAACTTCTGATATGTCGTAGAGAATAAAAATTTAAAGGACCCATGTTTTTTTTAGCTACCCAATCTCATGTTTAAGCGTTACTAGGTGGGGTCAAAAATGACCGGTTTATTTCGTTCTGTTCAAATTAACTATAAACAAATTTGGTATCAAACGTCTGTGTAAAATGGGTTTAAAGAAACACAAACAAATGTTTATGACTTTCTGCAAATAAATCAACTGAAGTATAGTTTTTCTACAATTTTTTTACGTTTTTCAGCTTACTAATATTCAGCAAACATTTTATTAACTTTTTTTCAAGAACCCTCCTGCCTAAAATTTAGATAACTCAAATGAATGTTTGGCCGTTTTTACTGACTTTTACTTTTGAGTGTACAATTTCAATATTTGTTTATTGTTTGTTTGGTTTTCATCGTTATTTAACTTCATCTTATATAAAGTTAACTGTCCAAGATGTTGTTTAACCTATTACTGCCTATTGGGTATTTAAAATGTCCAAAAAGGAGCCATCCTTAAAAAATATAGCTAAATATAACCGTCTTTCGCAAAATCGTCAAAAATCGGCAAAAAAGATTTTTACTTAATTTTTGCATTTAAAAAGTCGCCAAAAATCTCCAAAAACACTTTATTCAGTTCTTGTTAGAAGCATGACACTAAAAGAATACATTTTGACGATGTACTAATGAAAGAGAAAAAATAGCTTTCTTGGAAATCGATTTTTAGAAATCTTTTTTTTGGTTGCTAAAAATATAAATTTTTTTTGCAATTTTTTTTAGTAATATACAACAATTTAATTCAAATTTAATGCATACATTTATAACATAAAAACTCTACACCCGAAAAATTTCATAACAAAATGTATTGTCAATTTTGTTTTTATACACCGAAAAAATTTTTCGAAAATCGCCAAATTACTGCCACATAAAAAAAAAATCGTTACCAAAAAAAAAACAAACTGGTAATATATCAACTTAACTAGATATTTCTAAAAAAAATATGCAAAAATTTAGCAATCTAAATTCATATTCTGATAAAATGTATCCAGTTTTCGATCAATTTATGCAAAAAATCATATTAATATTTCGAAAATTAAATCGCCAAACAAGTTTGAAAAACGCCACGTTTGGCGAGAAATCGCCATATCTGACAAACCCTAAAGCCAGGTAAGCGGCGCATATCAGAGAAAGAATAAAACTACATTAAGAACATGTTAGAGTTAAATTTCACACTCTTCCAGGGGTCGGAAAAATAGCAAGAAAATTACTCTTCAAAATTGGTAAAGTGAAAAATCGGAAATCTTTCTTGTTGGCCACACAACTGGGCTACATTTATGATTTCGTGACTTGCCATTAAAATACGCATTCTACGGTTTTATGAAATACCCTTGCTTGAAATATCGATTATTTTACAGTAAAAATTAAGAGTTTTATGTGGAAGATAAATAATTATACTATATCACTTCAGATATTGAATTTACTTATTTATGTTATTTATATTGGCAATGGAATCTGTGGTCAGCCAGTCAATGGGTTAAGATTATATTTTGCTTTTTGTTGTTGAAAGTAAAATTACAAAGTTAAAAATAAAGTTTTCCAAAGTAGAAGTTTGTTAATTTGTCCAAAATATTTTTCTTATGCTTTGAAAGAATTTTATTATTTTTTGTAATTTGTTTTATTCTTAACATTTGTTATCCTTTTGTTATATTAAATTATCCTTTTTGATATTAAAATTAAAACAAAGAAAAAAGTTTATTTAAAATTAGCAAATAAGTGAAAACAATAAAGGGGCTATAACTCGATGATTTAACGAATTATAGTCATTTAACTTCTCTTACCAAAAAAATGATTTATTTTGTAAATTTAAGCAAAAAGGGACTTCATTTAAAATCACGAATTTTCTTGGTCATAAATGCATTTGTATACGATTTTAAAAATCTTTAAGGTAATTTTTTACGTTAAAGGACATTTAAAAAATAATGAGCACTTTTATTAATCACGCTTTTAGCGCTTCTCGAAGAACAAAAAAAAAACGATTTTTATTTCCTACGAAGGCATGACATAATTGCTTCTTAGTCACATGAAAGATACTCCTTTTACATGTTAAAAAGAGACATACCAAGTGTCACATCGCGAACAAAAATCATGTCTTCTGGAATTAGTTCAGAAAGCGCTCAGTAATTAAACAATGTGTTCCAGAAGTGCTTCTGGGTAAGCATAATTTTGTGCTGGAAATTGTCAATATCTGAGATAATTTAACTTTAAATCTTTAAACATTTTAATACCAAAATTATCATTTTTATTTACCTTTAACTAAGGAAAATGTTAATTCGCTTCTGTTGCGAAAAAAGTTTTCAAATCTTTTTTTTATTTAAAATATTCCCACTTTAAATAATAAAACATTAATAAAAGACAATCAACACTCCACCGACTAAAAGACAAATAAAATAAATGTAAATTCGCGAGTATTAAATTAACCTCTAGAGAATACACCATCAAAAAAATATACAAACCCACTCACTTGCAAGGATAAAAGCCAAAGTAAATGTTACAAACTTTTGAACTGTTCAACACAATAAAAGATGTCCTTGTTCGAAATATGCAACAACAAAAAAAAGAAGCTAAACATTCTTGTACATTTAATTGTCAAAGAAAATATGAATATCTTACAAAAATGAAAGAACAAAGAAAATTATATTTTGCATAATAAATATGAATAAAACGGTGGAATTACAAGACAGAGGGATGAATTTGAGAGAAAGATTTTAGATTTCAACAGTTATTTAAAAGGAGAAAGTTATGTTCATGGGAATTTTTTCATTTTTGTTTTCTATTTTTTGCTTGTAGCTTAAAAGATGTTGAATAATCAGTAAACGGAGGTTTGCAATTGTTTAAAGACATTAAATGAATGAAAGTTTATTGTTGTTTAAGGCGAAAAGTTTTTGATTAAAATTCAAATATTAACTTAAATAAGAGAGCAACAAGTTATTAAATTCTTATATTTTTTTTTGGATTGGGAGGGGACATTGAAATATTATAGAAAACGCTGGAAAGTTAAGCATGTGTTGGGAGTTTAAGAAGGTACACTCAAATTAATATGTCTGTAAAAACCAGGACCGCTCGTTTTTGAGTTGTGGAGTAGCTTGAGTAGTTAACGAGTAGCTCGACCTCATCGAGTACCTCGAGTAGTGAAAGTGCACTTTTTGTTCGTTTAAACAGTAATGTGCAATTTTTATTGAAAAAAAATTTAAAATTTTAAATTACCAATCTTTAATATAGTCAGTCAATTCATAAAAGTGCTAAATTAAAAAAAAATTTAATTTAATTTTTTTTTATTTTTTTTTAAACTGATCGAGTTTTTTCGAGTAGTAGTTTGCCCAGGACACAATGTTCATCCGAGTGAGGTGAGATTTGATAGGAATATTTTTTGGAAATTTACCTTTCCAAAAAGTATACATATCGAGGGCTTATATTCATGCTATCTGCATAATCACAATTTTTCAGGAAAGCAAAAAAACAGTTTTTTTTTTTAAATTGTAGTAATTATTACTAAAGTTTCTTCTACAAAGTTATTTAAAAACGACGTCTAAGTTTACCAATTTTTTTTTAATTGCTGTTATTCGCGCTCATATATCAGATAGCACTTTTTGCAAATATAAATTTTATCATTTCGTATGTTCAAATTATCAGATAGCACTTTTTGTACAAAAATACAAATAAGCTTTTTTGTAAACTAATTAACGTTTTTTATTTAAAAACACGATTTTTTATTCAAGTTAATGTTGTTTTAATATAAAACAATAAAAATAAATTTAATAACATGTATTAACAAAAAATCTAGTAATGGAATTCGAGGTATTAGTTAATGTTTCGGTTTTTTAATATAAAATAGTATTAAAGAGTAATATAAAAATAATAATAAAAGAAAAATTGTAGTAATAGAATTCAAAGTAATAGTAATAGTAACTGTAATTGGGTTTTAAATACAAAAAATATTAAGAGGCAATTAATAACAATATCCTATATAGTCCTTTTTTTTGGAATCTGTGATACGTGAGCCTTTATAAATACTTGCTTAGCTTCCCATGACATGCTCCAAAACTATTTGAAAATTTTCTTTCTAGTTGCATCATCTAGTTTTTGGCAGTGTCTTACCTTGCTTTTTATACAAGTTGCTGATAAACTGATGTTGGTCCAAATCTCTCTTTGCGCCTTTTGTACATTTTGTTGAACAACTTTCTCAATTGTCGAAAATCCCAAATATTTTTGCCCGTTCATTCGCCCTTTCTTAATTTCTGTTCGAGCTTTTGAAGCAGAGGAATGGGCTCGTTTTTGTCTACGGCAAGTGACCACATTGTGGTTGATTTGTTCATTTTCGGAATCTGGATACAAATTTATGTTACAATTACATATCATTGTCTCAAATTTTAAGCAACAAACCTGTTATGAGATCGTCTCCCACATCCCCTTTGACCACATTCTCGTCGATTTGTTCATTCTCGGAATCTGGATAAAACGTTTGATTAAAATTATAATTGTCACGAATTGTAGACAACAAACCTTAATTGGATGACATATAATCAGCTGCAATACGTTGTAGGGAGTTATAATCCCCGGATTTATGTTGACCAGTTTTTGAAGAGTTCATGCTGTTTATATCTTTATTATTTTTAATGATTCAATACCAACACTTTTAGGTTTTATGAAAATAAAAACCATTTTTTTTATGCAGATAGCAACTTTTTATTCGCAAAACTACGTATAGTAGATAGCAAAATCACAAATTTAAGAAAAAAAATGTTAAAGAAAAAAAATTTCTGTCCAAATTTAATATGATATATGACAACTTAATCAGTGAACAAGTTGCCGTCAAAAACTCATTTTCGAGAAAACTGCAGATAGCAAGTTTTGAATGTAAGCCTTCGATATACTATTATACTGTTGTTTAGTATTTACCTATTTGCATGAGTTTAAACGAACAAAAAGTGTACTTTCATTACTTCGAGAAGTTCGATCTCGCGAACTACTCAAGTATCGAGTTTCATAGTGTACTAGAGCTACTCGAGTTTTATCGAGATACTGCACAGAGAGAATTTCTTGGTCAAGTTTTAATGAATTTTTTCACTGATCTAATGATTAATAATGTAAATGAAAAATTTGTTTTACTTAATGAATAAGCTTCGTAGTTTAAATTAATTTTTAATGAAACATTTCCATTAGTCGTATGAAATGTTTAATAAATAATTTAATATTTTTCATTAAATTTTATGAAAAACTGCATTATTTTAATGAAAATTTTGAATGGACGAGTTCCAGTGAAAATTCATAGATCTAATGCAAAAATTCATTGATATCATGCAAATAATTCTCTCAGTATGGTAAAAACAACAAAAGGATCTGATCCACCATATCTGTTAAGAGGTTTTTTAATATTTCAAGGAAACATTTTTTCAAAGAAGCTATACCTTGTGGTGTATGTTGAAATTTAATAATATCTAAATGTAAATTTAAAATTTTAAAATTTCAACAGTTTTGTTTGCTTTTATCAAATTCTTTGTCTTCAATTTCGTTAAGGTCACATGTTATTTTCCCTTTTTTTTAATTTTTTAAGTTCAATGATTAATTAAAATGTATTTGTTTCAACTTCTAACAATATATCATGGGGTCATAGTACTTTGAACTTTGTCTGTATCTCACATCCCTACTATTGCCTTGTTTTTGACATTTATCTTGTGTCCAGTCTCAAAACCACCAACTCAATCAATTTTCATTTTTGTTTTAACACATTTGCACTAATTTTGTTCTTTGTCCATTTTAGTGCTTATTTTTCATGGTTTTTTTTGCGTGTCAAATTGCAATTGTCCCTTATTTCGTTTATTTTGTTGTCGGGTTGGTTCACAATTTATATCTTGAGTTGTTAATTATTCTTTTTACGCTCTAACATTATCACTTATTTACACACACACACACATACATGTAAAATGTGTATTTGTTAAAAACTCCGCTCATTATCCCTTTTGTTTAATATTATTGCATGTGTGTGAAAAAAATGTATTTGTGTATGGATGTTTAATACAAGTGTCCCTTTTTAATTGTATGTCCATCTGATGTCCATTTACAGGTTCCCATCATCAGCATCATGATACTGTTTGAACTGTTTTGTCTTTAATTTTGTATTAACCCGAAACACCCTAGAATTTTTTATTTTTAATTTCGAAAAAATATTTTACATATTGTAATCTAAAATGCAAAAGGACGTAACTAACATATTTACTTTTTTTTTTACAGGAGATGCAAAAATGGTCACAGATATTTTAACAATATCGTTTATATAACTGAGAGTTTTAATTAAAGAACCAAACAATTTTGTGGTGAAATGTAGTCCGATGAAGTGCTTCATAATCACTCAACCCTACTTCAATATTTTACAAAGCAACCAAAAAAATAAGCGAAAACAAAAACTTTCATTTTCATTGCAAAAACACTTTATTTATAAAACCGCTGTTTTTTATCGTAGAATTCCAAAACTTTGTGTAGGCATAACATAACATAGGCATAAAACCGGTTTTGGAGTTAAACCGTTTTTGGCCCTGCCTCCAAGGCATTCAGAATGCCCTATTATCATATGTTAATTATGGGCGGGCTAGGGGACTGGTTTTTGTACATATAGGAAAATGCATGTTTTTGTAAGAAAACGTATTGTATTAAAACGTATTGTTATAAAATTAATAAATCAATGCAAATTTTGTTTAAAAATGAAAAACGAAATTATTTTCTTAAGTGAAACAGTTAATTTGAAAATTTATATGTGAAACAACAACAAATGTGTATTTTAACGGGACATTGGGAAAATGAGGCTAAATTGGAATTTATTCAGTTTTCTAATAATTACAAAACGTGATTTAAATACAAAAGACCACATTAGTAAAAAGAAAATTGTAGTAAATAGTTCGTCTTACAAATATTTTTGTCTAATTTGGACCTAGCTCATTATATTGTTAAAACAATATAAAGAAGTATGTGGAATAAAATAAAGGGTGATTTTTTTGCAACTTTCTGTTTACTTTTAAACATGTTCAGTTTAGACCAATTTAACCATAAATCGACTTACAAACGAACAACACTTGCAGATTATTGAATTTTATTATCAAAATTCATGCTCGGTAAAGAAAGTGCATAGTGCACTTCTTCCAATTTATGGTCAGTTTGGGCGACCTTTTAAGGCGGCTATTCGGATTCTTGTGACTAAATTTCGAACCAAATTTACATTATTGAACATTAAACCACCAACACGCATACGTAGAGTGTGGACAGAGGAAAATATCGCAGATGTATCCGCCAGTGTTGTTGATGACCGTGAATCATCGATTCGGCGCAGAAATTGGGTCTCCGTTACTCCACTACGTGCAAAATTTTGAGGAAGGATTTGGGTTGTAAAACCTTTTAAAATACAGATGGTGCAAGAATTGAAGACACACTCCTACCACAATGGGTAACTTTTGGTGAATGGGCGCTGACAAAGTTGGATAAAGATACACTTTTTTATCGGAAAAGTTTGTTCAGCGACGAAGCTCATTTCTGGTTGAATGGATACGTGAACTACCAAAATAGCCGTATTTGATGTGAAGAGCAACCATAAGCATTGCAAGAATGGCAAATGCATTCCGAAAAATGTACTGTTTGGTGTGGATTATGAGCCGGTAGCATCATTGGATCGTACTTTTTCAAAGACGGCGAAGGCAAGAACGTTACTGTGAATGGCGAGCGCTACCGTGCGATGATTACAATATTTTTTCGCTCAAATGGAATAGCTGGACTTGGGTGACATATGGTTTCAACAAGACTGTGCCACATGCCACACAGCACGCAAAACAATGACCAAATTGAGAGGCGAGTACGGTGAACAGTTTATTTCACGTTTGGGGCCGGTCAATTGGCCGCCTAGATCCTGCGATTTAACGCCTTTATACTATTTTTTGTGGGGCTATGTTAAGGCTCATATCTATAGGGACAAGCCCGCAACGGTTGACGCTCTGGAAGCCAATATTGAAGAATTTTTTCGTGAGAGAGGCGTAGCCGCTGTCAACATTTACATGAAATCATCTTTAAGCCTTGAATTATATAGATCGTTATGTCGACTCAAATAACGATTTTATATATTTCTCTAAATTTCATGTGTTTTTTTAAATCTTATCCGAAGGCTCTTAAAAAATTACCCTTTATATGACTTTTCCTAGAGAGGCAAACTCCAAACCACCCAAAACTGTGACTAATTACCAAATATTGAAAACCAAATGAGCAGTTTCTAGAAAAAGTCCAAAAAGTGCATAAATATATACAAGTTTTTTTAAAGATTTTTTTTTTTTGAACTCGAAGCGATATGGAATACAACAAGCAATGAGTGTAATTGAAGTTCTTAATATTGGGAACGAAATAAATGGAACGGAGAATAAGTGGAATTTAAAAACTAAACATGAAGAACTAGTGGAATTGGAACATTAGTTCGAAATTGTATTGATTCTAAATTTATATTCAAAAAACAAAATAAATAAATAAATCACCCTGTGAACGCTTTGTAAAAAATGCAATAATTGTTATCTTTTCCGGACCTAGCATATTTATAGTTTTAATACTCCTGCTGAGCAAAAATCTTGCCCGTTTTGCCTTATTACGTTTAGTTTCGGAGATACCGGCCATTTAAAAAAACCCCATTTTATAAAATTAAAAACTTGACCTACGTAACACATACCTATAATGCATATGTGTTAAGTGTTCCGATTCCACTCGTTTACCGTTTCATTGCATATGGTTCTATTTTGGACCAATGTAATATTCTACTATCATAGTGCTTAAATTTGTATTTTCGTGTAAGGGTAAACAAATAACTTAAAAGCCCTGTTATTATTTCATTAAAAATTAATACCTCCGGATCTTTCCCAGATCTAGGGTATTTTGTACTATCAGTATCAGGTTTTGTCATTTTTGCTCCACCGATTAGTTTCGGAGATATCGGACATTTAAAAAACTCCATTTTATAAAATGGCTTGTATCTGGAAAACTAAGCGAGATATTGAAAAATGTAATGAAATCATCATTTCATTAGCCCCCTTAATTCATTAGTCCCATGTATGGTATTTTCAAATGAATAAAACTTTGTTTCAATATTTTCAATAATATATCCATTTTTAATATATGTAAAAAATTGACTAATTTTGAGGTTATGTAGCTTTTTCAATCAATGAGCTACTGTCCTAAAAATTATTTTATTTTAAATTTACAAGTCTATTTTATAAAAACCGTGATCAATTATAATAGTATTTTCATTATATTAAGCACAGGCGCCCAAAACGTACATGCAAGATTTGTGTTACCATATGGTAACTACAGGGTGTTAAGGGTTAAACTAATGAGGGAATCATTAAATTTTCACATTTATCTTAGTTTAATATTTGGGGAGAAATAAACCAAATAAACCAACAAATTTATTTGCTTTTACTTGTAAATTTTTAATTTTAAAGTTTAAAAACCCACTTTACAAAACTTTTCAACCTAGATTATTTTTGGTATTGTATCGAAAATGATCAAACAATATGAAGGTACTTCCAAATTTTCCCTACAAATTGGTGTATATATGTACAGTTGTATACACTCATAATAATCCATAGGTAAAGTGTTGGTTATTTTGATATTACGAAATATTTTGTAGTAAGCACAAATGTTATTTTGTTTCTAATAGCAAAATTTTATTTTTAAATTTTACGAAATTTTGTAAAAAATACAAAAAACATTTGTTAATATGTAAAAAATTTTGTTAAAATACAAAATAATATTGTACATTTTCCTATTTTACAATATACTTATCTTACAATATTTTTTTTTGTATTATTTACGAAAATTTTATAATGTTAGAATTTTTTTTGTACTTACAATTAGTCTTAAAAATAATTTATGAAATCGTGTTCGTATTATTTACAAAATTTCTAATTCGTGACATACGAAAATTTTGTAATGTTAACAAAAGCTGTGTTCCACATACGTTACCGCGAACTCATAGTAATTCATGCTAAATTTTACGAAACTTCTTGTTATATTGACATTTTTTAGTATTTTTATGCATGGATTATTATCAGTGCGGGTACACTCATAATAATCCATGCTAAAAATACGAAAAAAATGTCAAAACTACGAAATCTTTTGTAAAATGAACAAATTTTCGTTTATTTTACAAAATTGTTGGTTATTTTGACACTTTTTTGTATTTTTACGCATTTATTATTATCAGTGTACCTAATTTTACATCAATCCGTTTTTATTTCAAATTTGTTCGTAAATTGTTCTTGTTTCGGGTAAATTGGGCTACAGCGGTAAATTGGGAACACGCGGTATCGACGCCGAATTTTTTTTTGTACTTACAATTAGTCTTAAAAATAATTTATAAAATCGTGTTCGTATTATTTACAAAATTTCTAATTCGTGACATACGAAAATTTTGTAATGTTAACAAAAGCTGTGTTCCACATACGTTACCGCAAACTCATAGTAATTCATGATAAAAATACGAAAAAATTGTCAAAACTACGAAATTTTTTGTAAAATGAATACATTTTCGTGTATTTTACGAAACTTCTTGTTATATTGACATTTTTTAGTATTTTTATGCATGGATTATTATCAGTGCAGGTACACTCATAATAATCCATGTTAAAAATACGAAAAAAATGTCAAAACTACGAAATAATTTGTAAAATGAACCAATTTTCGTTTATTTTACAGAATTGTTGGTTATTTTGACTTTTTTTTGTATTTTATTATCAGTGTACCTAATTTTACATCAATCCGTTTTTATTTCAAATTTGTTCATAAATTGTTCTTGTTTCGGGTAAATTGAGTTACAGCGGTATATTGGGAATACGCGGTATCGACGCCGAACAGACATAAAATGTTTGTACATTGTACGAAATAAAATTTACAAAAAATAATTTTGTATTTTTTAGCATGGATCTTTTCATAAAACCTACACTGATAATAATCCAAGCGTTAAAATACAAATAACCAAAAATTTTGTAAAATAAACTAAAATTTGTTCATTTTACAAAAGACTTTGTTCTTTTGACATTTTTTTCGTATTTTTAGCATGGATTATTATGAGTGTACATAATAACGGAGGTTGGCTACCACATTTACATCAAGAACGAAATCAAAATTTTTAAAAAGCAATTCCATTAAGGTTATGTGAGTTCTTACACTCATCCATGCATAAAAATACATAATTATTGTCAAAACTACAAAAAATTTCGTAAAATGTACAAATTTTCGTTTATTTTACAAAAGTTATTACGCTAAACTATCGAAACAGCGGGTTATAACGGTTAGAGATGTCAAATATGCAACCTATTAAAAACCCCGGTTTTCGAATACTTAAAAAACAGCATATTCTAAAACCCGGTTTTCGGGTTTTAAAATTTAAACCCGGTTCCAATATCCTGTTTTTATAAATCGCTCTGTATTAAAAAATTACTAATTTTTTAAATTGCGACATCTAAAACTACAGTAAAAGGGCGTTCTTATGTTCGTTTCTAAATAAATGGAGACGTATATTAAAAAAAATGTTAAATTACAGTGTAAGAAAAATGTAATGTAAAACGAACGTCTGGCGATTCATTAAGGGGTTAAAATCAAAGGTATCAAATCAAATTTACAAAATAGCGAAAGTACACTAAGAGAATTATCTTCACTTCAGTAATGAATTTCTTCATAGCTTGAATGAAAATTGTCACTGGAACATGTCCATTGAAACTATTCATGGAATCTATGAAACAGGTTTTATTAAAGGCAATTTTTATTAAATGTTTGTAGAATAAATGAAAATCTTCAAAAACTAGTGAATCATTTCGACAATGAAGCGTATATGGAATTTATGATACTGTTTCATAATATTAAGAAGTTGTTTGAATTGATAAAACTCTTCATTAATGTCTTAAATAATTGGACCTAAGCCAATAAATCGCTTCATATGATTTTTTAAACAATTTCATAGAAGTCCAAAATTAATGAAAGGTATGTTGAATTTATAAATCACTTTATAAAATATGTTGAACACTTGACATTTAAATCTTAAAACTAAAGTTTGAAATGTATGAATATTAATGAAATTATGAAACTTTTAAGAAAAATAAAAAAATCAAATCTTTGAAATATTTTCATAGCGCTAAAGAAAATTTTCTTTAAATTTACGAATAGATAATTTATAAAATCGAATGAATTTTTGTACGAAACTATGAAATTTTATGATAAAAAGTTTATGATAAATTTCTTAATATTAATAAAATTTCTTGAATGTAATGAAATTCTTCATTGAATATACGAAACAATTTTATGAAATTGTTTCATAATTATCATGAATTATAATTCTCTTAGTGTACACAAATAGAAAAAAATTGTAAAATTTTTTGCTAAATCTACTAAAAATAAGTTAAAAATTACGTTGCAGAAAAAACTGATAAAATTAGTAGATTCTGTTTTGCTAAATATTATTATATATGCTGAATCTAAAAATATTTAGTTATATTTAAGCATAATTTTAGTTAATTGCTACATATTAGTAGACAAAAAGAAACATAAACAAATGTAAAATTACAAGTTTGATACAATTTTTATTAAAAATAAAAATTATGTTTTTTCGACCTTTAATTGTGCAATTAAAATAATAATTATTCAAGTTCAAGGCCATACCCTATATTTCTTTATTAGGATTTTGTCCTAACAAATAATCTATAGAGTTTTTGTTTTTAAATTTATTAATTGACCACTTTCAGGAATGTGTTGATAGATCTATTTCGGGAGTTTTCTAGGTTCCCATCATCAACAAAAACAAAAAAACAAAAAACGTGTATTGTATATCTACCAAAGGTAGACCTTGCACATAACAAACAAGTTTTCAATTTATTTTTGATCAATGTTGATAATCTTTAACTTCGAGTTCATATATTAGTTCTCATTTAGTGGGATAACTATTGATTTTAGCTAAATATACTGTTATTTGCATTATTCTATAGCAAACAATTTATTGATGTTACAGCTTTTGGTTGTTGTTTTTATTCCACAAATATTAAGTAAAAGTTTTTGATAATGTTTTACTTTTAAATTTAAAAAAATTAAAACCAAAAGTTTATTTTTTGCTAATTTTAGTACAGTAAATTGCTATGCTGTTCTTATTACACTGATATTTCGCGACCCTAGAACAAGAATTTTAAATTTGCACCAACAATTATTTGATATCTAAAATATAAAGGGTCCGCCAAATAACTTTTTTTTTTAACTCCTGAACCAATTGGACTTTGTATGGCGTCATACCAAGGTCTTTATGGAAAATTCGTCTCAATGATGTCTCCGAAATGTTCAATTGTTGAGAACGACGGTGAATTGATGTTGATGGCGCTTCACGCACACTTTCTGCCACAGCAGCAATATTCTCGGGTATACGCACTGTTTTTTGGCTTTTCACGTTTTGGTTTATCGATGAAGATGCCAGTTTCTTTCACTTTTTTCACAAGATAACGAACATACGGACCATATTCGTTCAGCGGAAGGATAAAACTAATTATCTGTCAAATCAGACATTAGCTAAGTGTTACCATTCACGAAATAAGCACTAGTTGAAAAAAAAAACGTTAGATGGCGGACCCTTAATTATTTGTTTTCTAATATTATTTAAACCACGATAATAGTAGCTTTAAGATAATTTATATTTTATTTTATACAACTAATTTTGTTAAATTTTCGATTTTTTCTAATATATGGACTACTTTTGTGAAATTTTCTAATATTTTTCATATTTATTTTGAAATGCGATTTTTCAAGATCCTCTGGGACTAGCTTTCCTAAACTAGCTATCATATACCAAGATTGGTTGAAATCGGAAAGGGTGGAGGAAATCGATTGGTGGATTTTATATGTTTTCTAGGTCTGAAGAAACCTAAAGAATATAAAATATTGCGTACAAAAAATTGAATTGAAATTTTTTTCCCAAAGAACCCACCCCCAAAGACTTCAACTGAAGCCGCCACTGCACACAAATAAATAGTTTTAATTATTAATTATTTTCACTTGCATTTTTGCAAACAAAATAATATTTATTGATTTTGGCGTCTATTAAGGATTTCAACGCATTTATTGCAATTTGTTGTGCAAACGGATGTCGCAAATAAACGGTCCGCCATCTAACGTTTTTTTTCAACTAGTGCTTATTTCGTGAATGGTAACACTTAGCTCATGTCTGATTTGACAGATAATTTGTTTTATCCTTCCGCTGAACGAATATGGTCCGTATGTTCGTTATCTTGTGAAAAAAAGTGAAAGAAACTGGCATCCTCATCGATAAACCAAAGCGTGAAAAGCCAAAAACAGGGCGTACACCAGAGAATATTGCTGCTGTGGCAGAAAGTGTGCGTGAAGCGCCATCAACATCAATTCACCGTCGTTCTCAACAATTGAACATTTCGGAGACATCATTGAGACGAATTTTGTATAAAGACCTTGGTATGACGCCATACAAAGTCCAATTGGTTCAGGAGTTCAAAAAAAAAAGTTATTTGGCGGACCCTTTATTAATATTTGCATATTGTGAATGTGTCGATATGAATGAATTTATCTTTATTATTGTTGCTATTTTTTTCGCAACTTATAAATATTTAATATGTGAACTGTGGAAATTTTGAATGTAAAATCAAATTTCAATCAGCCATGTTAAAACCACCTGCTGCTATTGTTTGTTTAAGATTAAATATATGAATGTATCCTGGAATTAACAATTACAGTATATTTTGGATAAGTGCAATCCAATAATGAAAACCTACCCATGCAGATAAATACAATCGTTGATGTGCTGGCAAAGCGTCGGCGACGGTTGATTATGCATTGGCAGAACGTGGTACACTGACAGTATTGTCCAGTTAACCTATCGATAACAGTGACCAACCGTTGGTTGGCACAGTTGTCACAGCGTCGGGAATTAACAAATTTTGTGGGTTGACAATATCGAAAATTCAATCAATTTTGTTAAACTTGTATTAAAAAAACACTCATTAAATGCAGTTCGGCTTTAGTCTTTACATAATCAGAGCTAGAAATTTGGTATATGCACTCAAAATATTATGTAGTTTACTGTCTGTAGTTTAATAAACAGCTTTTAGTTGCCCTGTTAAAACTGGTGGGGTGCAATAACGCCTTACGAAATAAGGCCTTTAAGGCTTTATTTCACTTCCAATTGAGAAATAAGGCATTTATTGCGAAAAGGGCTTTATTGCACTTTGAAAGTGACATAAGGCCTTTATTGAAATTTAGCCAATGGTGCAATAAAGCCTTTATTTTGTATTTTTTGATTCTTTTGTTACACTGTTCAGTTTTTCTGCGTGGCGGCCTGCGGCCGATCTTAGGGGTTTTCTCCTCCATAGGACGCGGCAGGTGGCTTCGCTGAATACAGTTTTCCTGCTCGCGTCTCATTATCTTCCCTAGTGTGACGCGCGAAGGGAAACTTTATTCAGCGAAGCCACCTGCCGCGTCCCATGGAGGAGAAAACCCCTAAGAGCGACCGCAGGCCGCCGCGCAGAAAAACTTTATAAAGCAAAGATTTTCAATATTGTTGCAGTTAAATTTTTTGTTGAATTATTAATGTTCTATTAATTTTTGCTTATCATCATATTTGCAAAATGTGTAATGATTAAAGTAATTTTTTTTCATTTTGGTGGGATTTATTTCGTTTCCAAAAGTGGGATTAATTATTAATGTTCTATTAATTTTTGTTAATATGAAATTTTTTTATAATTGTTCAATAAAATATAAGAAGAATAAGAAATTTTATTGCTTCATTTAAAAAAAAATTTAAGTGAAATAAGACCTTTACGGCTTTATTTCACTTTCAAAGTGCAATAAAACCTTTTTGGAAATAAGGCCTTATTTCACTTTCCATTGAGAAATAAAGCCTTTAACGCCGTATTTCGTAAGGCGTTATTGCACCCCATCATAAATATTTATTTCAACTTTTTTATACATTTGTTCAAAATAATTTTATACAATTTACCGATTTTTTCAGTTTCATTTAATATTTTAATTTATTTAAAGTTCCATACGAATTTAACCCCAAAAATGAAATATTGTAGTTTATTTATTTCCTTAACTGTTATTTAAAATTTAAATTTTTATATGTTGCCCGCTTCAAAAAAGAAAAAAATATTAAAAAAATTCCTGTCTGTTTTTTTTTTATTAAAATGGGTTGTTTATATAGAAAATTATTTTTCAATTCAATTTACACGAAATTGAAAAAAGTTTATACAAATACTATAGTTATTCAAACATGATTTGTATGTAGTGTGTGTGTTGCCACCTTTTGAAAAAACGAGACTGTTGGATAATTATTAAATAATGACATTTGTGTGTAATTTCTGTTTGACACTAATATCGTAATTTTTGTAAATTTCGTACTAATATCTGTTTATTTGCACATTAAAAAATTACTCAGTTTGACGGTTTTTTTTTTAATATATAAGTTATAAACTAATTGAAGCATTCAAACGAATAAAGGCTTAAACACTGGTATATAAAACATGTCCGTACATGTCCAAACTTTTTTGTTCTTAAAAAAATATTTATTTTATCGAGATGGTTTCTGGGCTTTTTCAATTTTCATAATAGTATGACTTTAACACGACTTTTCCTGAAGAGCTTTTATAACCCATATTTTAAATACATATATCAAATAAGTGGCAATACTGGTCCTAAATCATAGGCAATATGTGTATAAAATTTTTGTTTTCTCGAGTACTGCGTACTGAATTTCTTAAATTTTATAGATGTTTTCATATAAAACTGTTGTAATTTTTTACCCCCCTTTTTAACCCCTAAACGTGTTATTGCGCACCCAAAAAAATACGTGTTTAATATTTATTTTGTCCTTAACAACATTTCAAAGTTTCCTTAAAATATTCGGATTCGCAACTGAGTAGTTTCTTTGTTAGATAAAATGCCACAAATTAAGAAATTTTGAATTAAATTTGGCACAGAGTTTAAGTTAAATTGCAATTATCGTATATTTGAAAAAAAAAATATTTTTTATAAAAACTAGACCCCCACATTTTTTCCATAAATCTTTTGCGAGATACAATCTTTGTTGGCTTTTTGTTAAATTGACATTATTTTATAAGTTTTTAAAAAGCCCAAAAAATTAATTTTAAAAGCGATTTTCTCAAAATTGTCTTGGAAAGATCCAATAAAAATAAAAAAAAAATTTTAAATTTCAAATAAAATTTTAACCCTACAAACCCCTTCCAAATATAAGTCTAAAATATTAATCAAAAATAGTTCACTCCAGCTTTAAAGATATTTGCATTGAATTGTCTGTTATGCGAAGTTGACTGTATTCACTTATTTGCGTATACAATTATTGTAAATATTCGTATTGGTTGTGAAAAGGGTGGTTGTATAAGTTTCACTTTGGCTTGAGTATAAAGGATGTATAATAATTTAATTTGCATCAAATATCTGAGGATATCAGTGAAACAATTTTAAATGTAAATATGCATTTTTAAGTGTAATATTTCGTAAATAATTAATCAATGTAAAGTGAGATAAAACAAAAATACATACACTGAGAGCATTTTCTTGGACGAGTTTTAATGAAATATTTCGCTAAGCTAATGAAGTTTACTTCACAAAGTGAATAAAAAAAGTTTGTTAAACTATATGAAAAAGCTTTATATTTTGTATGAAACTAATTTAAAATTAATTACTTTCATACAGATAATTCTCTCAGCGTATGTATAATATTGAGACAATTAAATTTTGCAGTAAATTGATGATAATGTTATATACAAAATTAACGAAAACGAAAATATTTTTAAACACTACCTACAAGGAAGGCGAACCCGTAAATAAACCTTCGGTATGTGATAGAGGAGAAAAATATACACACAGAGAATAAATTGGTTGGAGTTACATTGCAATCAAAAAAATGTAATCATTATTCAATAATTTTAATTATAAGCACTTAAAATTCATCATCAGAACAATTAAACTATATTGTAAACAGAAAATATATAAAATTAACCAAAACACAGTCACATCATTCAAACTATTGGTTTTCCTTATCAATATTGAAAAAATATTAACTTCTACATTACCTTTTATACCAACAACCAACCACTTTTCGGAGATTTTATACCCTGAATAAAATATTTGCAGTTAAAATCGAATATTAGTTTCGCCTGCAAAAAAAACAATCACTACATCTAAAATATAAGTTTTCGTTACCGATTTTAATATAATATAAAATTTTTTAATAGTTTTGGTAACTCTAATAAAATATTAAGGTTAGCAACCCAATTTCTGTTGTACATAGAAATCTGTTTTTAGGCATTAACATTTAAACATGAAAGAGAAATAATATTCAAGGCAGAAATTTGAAAATACAAATTCAAATTGAGTTTAGGCTAGAGGTAAAGTGATTGCCGACAAGCAGAAAGTCGCCGCTTCGAGCCCAGTTCGATTAGAAGAATTTTTTATTAATAAAATTATTTTTATAGTTTTGGTAACTCTAATAAAATGTTAAGATTAGCAACCAAATTTCTATTGTACATACAAATCTATTTTTAGACAAATATTAAAATTTGAAACAGGAACATATTCAAGGTTGAAATATAAAAAAACATATTTAAATTGGGTTTAGTCTAGAGGTAAAGTACTTGCCTGACAAACGGAAGACCGCTGGTTTGAGCCTAGTTCGAGGCATACAATTTATTTATTACTAAAATAAATTTTGTTGAATGCATGTGAATCTATTTATAGAATATTATAGTCCATTAACATAAAATATTCAATTGTTACAATATAAATTTGAAATTTGTAAATAAATGTTGGTTGTTACAATAGTATTAAAATTTAATGATACTACGTGGAACCGCAAAAATTCGGTTGGCAAAAAATTCGGTTGCAACAACAAAACTTTTTTCTGTGTTCAAGAAATATTCATTAAACAAAACTTACTGGACCAATAGAATTTTTAGAGAGTAAAAATGGGTTTGGAATTTGTTCGAACTTTGGCGTTTAAGTATTTTTAAATATTTTTTTTGGATCCACTAGATAGATTTTCAAAACACCTCTCATGTCATAATATTTTTTTTTTTAAATCATCATAAATAAAACGAAAATTAATTTAACCCAAATATGGGATTGGGCTGCTAAAATATAAAATAAGTTTTACTTATTTTTTCTTTTTACAACATATCAAAGCTTTTTGTCGATCTGAGGATCTGCGTCTGGATATCACCTCTTTCTTTGTTTAATTTGTGTCAAAAAAATAATTTGCGGGAATGTACCCTATTGTGGCATGTTCCCTAAAGTGGACCTATCGTTTTTTTCGTGTTGTTGCATTAATATGTCAAAACTATCAGCGAGTTTAATTTCCGCCATCACTATTTTAAAAATGTTCGACTTGAATGCAACGGGTTTCTTGGTTGTATTGTGTCGGTTCAAAAAACGCAATACAATTTTTCGTATATATAAGAAGTGAATAGCAAACAAGTTTTAAATAATTTTCAAAGTCGAATTTTTGTAAACGGTAAGAATTATATTCACAATTGTAATAAAACAAATTTATTCCTTAAAAAAAAATGTAATTAATAAAACTAGAACGTGAAAAATTTAATTTTTATAATGTTCCATAAAGTTAATCTTTGATATATTTTCTAATTTTTTTATATTTTGTTTTTAAGTTATAGTTTTTTTAAATGGTTTACGCATTACTTTAATAGTTTTTGTTTATTTTGGACATTTTTTCCACTTGATTTACAATAGGAAAATATTTTTTTTTACCGCAATTAGAAAAGTTAGCAATTCATGTGGTAATCCCTTAAGCAGCTTTAAACGATACATAAAACGTTTTAATAAATAAAACTAAAATTAATTTTAATTTAAATACAAGTTTTAGTCGATTTTACTTAATTTTCCAACAATTTTATATGTTGATATAAAGTTTTTTTTTTTTTTTTTTTTTTTTGTAGAATTTTTTATTCTTTAATTTTTGAGCTAAGAATAGTTTTTTATTTTGGGTCTACTTTAGGGTACATGTTCTCTAATGTGGACCTTTTAAGTTCTTTTGAAAATTTTTATATAACTCTTTTAAATTAGTTGCCACAAGATAATTATATATGCCCAAGGACTTGGCATATAAGCTGCTGTAGGGCCACATTAGGTTACATTCCCTTATAGATTATTATGTAATTCAAGGACATAAAATTATAATTTTTATTAAAACATTAACTGTTCTTTGTTTTATAATAATAAAAAAACATAAATAAAAATCTACAATCTAATATCAGTCTCCTGTTGTGTTTATGACTTTCTATCTACCCAGTTTTAGAAATTATTAACCCACGAATTATGTGTGAAATTCCACATTGGCTGGTATCATAGACAATAACAAATATACTCCCTGACACCATGTTGATATACAATCCGTACATCCCATCCATCCCCCTACTTTATGACACATACTGTGAGACAAAATATGTAAGTAAACAAATTATTTTATGTATCTTTTGCTATGTATGCGTGTGTTTATATGTTTGTGTGTACAATACTCATAACATCATCTTTCATGTTGTCATCAAAACTGGTGTCTTAATAATTCTTCAACGGAAACGGAAGCCTCTAAAGAAAATAACGTCATGTAAGGAAATGTTTATAAATTGAGCTGAAAAACAAGCAACAGCAGAAACATAAGAAAAAATTTATAAAAATTTACGTCTGCCAGGGATTATTAAGGCTTATGATAAATGTTATTTTATCAAAAGATGTCGACAAAAAGAAATGTGAAGATATAGACATGTATACCAGGAAAAGAAGATAAATATTTTGTCGTAAAGTTTCCGCCACGTTATGAATTAAATGTGTGTGTGTCTGTATGTTAATCATGTCGTTATACAGGAGACAAGTGCCGAGACAACAAAATGTTTTAAACAAATATATGTTTTTCATACGTAGTAGCATCAAGGATTTCATATATGGACATTTTTAAAAATTTTTTGATATTGATGACATTGACTCATTTTGTAATAATTTCCTTAAATTTGAATGATAAAAAGGGTTTATCGATTTACTTTTACAATGAAATGGATAATGTTTTTTTTTTGTTTTTTGCTAAATTTCAGTCTAATTGAAGTGTTTGCCTCGTACTTATTATCGCTCAAAAATAAAAATGATTAACGCTCAAAGATAAAAATGTAATACAGCTTTTTCAGAAACAAAAAAATCAATGTTATATGAAAGATATGTTAAAAATTATAAAAAAAACACAAAAAAATGTTTTTTAAGCCGGGCTCGAACTCGGCAAAGTATCATAATTTTTATAAAATAAATGCTTTTGCAGTGTTTTGACTTTTAAGCCGTTGGTAATTTCTGACTGGATAGCACTGGGAATACACCTTTTCCCAACGTTCGCATAGTGGCCTTAACCAATTCTTTGGCAATGGTTTTTTTTGTGAGCCACTGAAATTATTGCAGAACAAATACTTTCAAAACGGCAAATGTTCTGCCAGTAATATATTTACAATTCCACTGGCAGTTTCTGACTGGGCAGTTGAACGTTTTGTACTGTACAGGTAAAGGTGTTTTTTTGAAAATGTTGGCAAATCACTTTTAACTGATGTTTTACCAGTGGTTGTTTTTCATATACATTTACCAGTGGTTGTTTTTCATAAACATAAACGGGGTATATATCACTCTCAACCCTTCCTAGATCCGCACCAGCATCAAAAAGATAAAAAAATTAATTTTTTCAAAAAATTATTTGGCAACTCTGGATAACAATTTTTCACAATTTTTTTATTTACAATTGTACTACAGATGTTGAGTGATTTAAAAGGTTTTTAAATCACTTAATTATATTTTTCCAGTAAAAAAAATATAGCCGGTTAAACGTACTGGGTCGAAAAAGAAACACTGTGTCAAAAATGATTTAATATGCCAAAATTTATTAGGTTTTTATTTAAAACATAAATAATTGCTAATTTTAATTGAAATGATTGAAAGGATGCCATACAACAATTTTAAAAATGGTCAAAAACCACGGTATTAAAAACAAAAATTTAATATCAGTTATTTTAATTAAAACTTCATATATTTTCAATCGTGACATTCCTTGCCAAAATTCCATGGAATTAAATATATATGTTCGAGATTTTAAAATGAAAAATGTGCTGCAAATCTTAAAACCTTTAGCATTTTATTTACACCGTTGGAATACTATGTAGGTAAAGTCCACTGCAAATGTAGTTAAAAACAAATGAAATTTCACTTAAAAACAGGACGACTTACATTTCATTAAATTCAACTAACATTGTGATTTGTTTTTAAAGTTCAAAAAATTAAAATGGCGAGTGATATCGCGAAGTCGGTTTAAATGCTTTGACTTGTATTGCTTCCAGGTACTGGAGAAGTTAGTCCATCAAGATGACCAAATTAATAGACTTCATTATAATCCTTATACAGAAGTCGATTAAGGGAATGCCCATGAGCCCGTGTAGGAGAAACCCTGCCGTTAGCACCCCAACTTTTTTTTCCCGAGGAATCACTTTGGACCTAAACCTGGTCTTGTGGACATACGTGTCAACCTGTATCCCTTACCTAAATTAACTTAAGAAAAAATCTAAACATTTTCTTAATTTTTGATGTTTACCAAGTTTATAGAGAACTTCGTTTATAATGAAATAAATTTTCCGGTCCTTTTAAGTTGGATATCATTTTTTTTCAGGATTTGCGATTTTTTTTTTTACCGTTTTTTTTTATTGAATAAACATGTCTACTTAAATTTTTTTAAAATCCCCGGAATTTTGAATAAAATTCCGCGGAATTGGGCAGTAAAAAACTATGCAATTCTAATAGCTTCGAGGGTTAAACACAAATTCTTATGCACTTCCCAAACGATATTGAAAACCCCACTCTAGAGTGGATATCTAGGATAGACCAAGTGATTGGTAACATATATAAGCCTTGAATAACTATTATGACTGCTGATGTTTAAAACTATAATATTTTCAACATAAATTGAAAAGTTTTCAAAAAATTAAATTCCCGCAAAGTCTTAAAGAAAAAAAAAACATTCTGCTTAAATTTAAATGCATAATATCTTAAAGACCTTAAATTCAAAATAAATTCATCTGTCATATACCTAACCTCATTCCTATATATTTTGCATATTCCTATATACTACATAACTGCACATGCTCCAGAAAGGACACAAGCATATAGCCACCTAAGTTAAGAGAACATTACAATAAGATTAAGAGTACAGAAGAATCTCTTTTAAAATGAGAAAGACCTAATAGATTCCTATGGGAATAAAACTAAATATACTAATAATGGCATACAATAACATTGTAAAATGTAGGTGGGTGGGTGGGTGTTTTGTTTTTGTTTTTCTAAAATCCAAATTGTCCCCGTTGAAGGTGCTCTTATGGT
Organism: Delia radicum; assembly: GCA_021234595.1. Lineage (NCBI taxonomy): Eukaryota > Metazoa > Arthropoda > Insecta > Diptera > Anthomyiidae > Delia > Delia radicum. The sequence goes on from CM037852.1 coordinate 157,108,664, forward strand.
GTAATGCTACATGTTGGTATTGTAAGTAAAAAAAAAATAAAAAATTATTCCAAAAGTGACTTTAGTATTACAAAATAAATACTGTAATGTCTCTTATGGTTACTCGAAATGGTCTCCAATATTAAAGTAAAATGTAGGAAACATGTTCGTATTAAACAAATACTAATACACAATTTCAAATATAAAAGAAAAAATTTTAAAAAAAAATGTATCGTACGGTGACACTCCTACATTTCGTGTGCGCAGCAGTAATAATACTATGAAAACAAGGACACTTTTTTTATATACACTTTGCTAGGGACAATACATACATTTTCAAAATATTGAAACGAGTGTGAGAGCGTGTGACACAAACCAATTGTGTCCTTCTTAGCCAAGCATCCAAGTTGGGTCAATGTCGTTCAACTTTTAAGTTTTAGCCAATAAAAATTGAAGAAATCTAATACTTGTTGGTTGTGTGTGTGTATGTAAAAGAGGTTTGCAACACAAACAGGAAATTTGGTTTTGTGTCCTTTGGTGGTATTTTTTTGTCCTTATTTTTGGGTGTCCTTTTATTAAGGTTTATTTAAACTTTTATTTTTTATGTCTTTTCTTTTATATACAACTATTTGGTTTTTATGTATTTTTTAAAGTATATAGCAAAAATGTCTGTGTATATATGTTGGCCTTAAACAAAATGGCGTTTGTACTTGCATGCATAACAAAACAAGTTTGTATTCTCTGGCCGAAAGGAAAGATGATTTGAGGTTCTGTTTTGTTTGTATTCAGTGAAATTATTGATTTTCTTTAACTCAATTTAAGGTGTTAATGAGTTGTTTTTATACCTAATTTAAAAATTTAATGTGTTGTCTTGGTTAATTTTGCTTTAAGTACACTCAAATAAAAAAGTCTGTAAAAGTTACAGAAAAATCTGCAATTGTTACAGAATTAGGCTGGTAGATTTTAGCAAAACGTGACTGTAATTTTTTAGTAAAGTAAAAGAGTTAAAAATTAGTAAACGTTACTAAAATCAGGCGCAGCTCCAAAAAAAATTTTTGGGGTGGGAACTTAGAGTATTTTATATTAAAATTTTTTTTAACTTTTTTACATTTTTGTATTAATAATTTTTATTTTTGGGGAGAAAATGTTCCAGTTCCACTCCCTCTAGATCCGCGACTGCTAAAATTAATTAAAATTTTAGTAAACTCTTAATGAAAATCGATTTGCTTAAATCAACAAAATTTTGTACTAAATATTAGTGATATATATATATAAATAAAAACTAACAAAAAAAACTAATTTACCTTGAATAAAATTATTTTCTTAAAGTTTGTGAAAATTTTTTTATGAAATTAAATATTTACACTCAGAAAAAAAAGTTAGTAGAAAAAATTTTCGTACTAATTTTTAGTAACATTTTTTGCTATTCTCATTTTACAAATTATTGAATTTTGTACTAACTTTTGTTGCTGATTTTAGCAAAACATTTTACTAAGTTTTGAAAACCAGTTGCTAAATTTAGCAAACATTTTGCTAATCACAAAAAAAATATGGCTGTAATTTTTCTTGGTTTTTCCGATTTCAATTAAATTTTGCATTTAGACATTTTGTGGACCCACTTAAAGATTTGCGTTTTTAGTTTTTCAAATTTCAAAAAATCCACGGCTTTATTCTCGATTTAGTTTTTTTTTTTTTTAAATGACAAATATGCAAAAAGTGTTTAACTCTGTGTATTCGTATTTTCTTTAATATTGATCGGATCATCACGATTTAAATTGCATTGGAATAATACGGTACTCTAGTTTGATACTGCGAATTATAATTTTTTCCAGCGTCAAAAAAAGTTGCATTTTTTATGCAATTTAATTTTAAAATTCGTTTTCCTAACGTTTGACCACTCACGATTTAAAAAAGAATGCATATTTACAAAATATAGAATTTTCACCAAATATTTGCTCATTCAGTCTTTTGGGTCCTCGGGGCTTAACTATTTGTAATGTTTTTTTCAAAAAAGGTTATAGCACTTTTACATAGGTTAAGGTTAAGGTTAAATTTAAAAATTTAATGTTAAGGAGCCCTTTAAACGTCTCTGTTTTAAAAACGATTCATTTAATTTTGTGGATTTTTCTGTAGGTGGAATCTACTGAATTAAATGTTTAGCCCTTCACACGTTTGTCATCGAATTTTAGATTTTTGTAGAAAGAAACATGATGTTGAAAGGGTTAAAAATTAAATTTTAAAAACTTAATATTTATTGGTTTTTATTTCATGTAGATAAGGAATCTTATCTGTTTTTTTTCGAAATTTGAAAAACTAAAAACGCCAATTTTTAAGTGGCTCCATTGAGTTTCTAAATGCAAAATTTAATTTAAATCGGAAGACATTTTTTGGCCGGTCTTTGGTGGAACGGCCGATATATATTTTAAACAAATAACATTTTTTATTACAGAGTCAAAATTAAAATAATGTTAATTTTTCAAGAAAAAAGTGTTAAGGATTGAAAAACCCAAATCGTTTTATTGTACTTTTTTTAAATTTTTATTCTGTGAAGTACTATTGGATGTACTAAAATTTAGCAAATCTTTTGCTGATTGTTGCAAATTAATTTAAATTTGCTAAAACTAATTTTTCAACTAATTTTTTCTACTAATTTCATTTTACTACAGTTCAGCAGACAAAATAGTTAAATTTTTCGTAATAACAGTAACATTTCAGTAGACATTACAGTTTTTTTTCTTAGTGTATGAAACATTTGTCCTCAATTTCTATAAACTCGTCATTGTATTTATGAAAACTTCGTAAATATAATGAAAAATTGATGACAAACGATTTATGAAACATTTTCATTAATATGATGAGACTTTTTTTTCCTGAGTGTACTAATATTTAAGTGCATAAATAAAGTTCAAGATTTATCCCTATCGTGTGTCTAGATCAAATAATTTTTAACTTTAAAAAAAATTTAGTAAAATTAAATTAGTTAAATTAGCAACCAAAATTAGTAATGACATTATTAATTTGTAAAATAAGAATAGCAAAAAGTTTTAGTAAAAAAATAACTTTATACTAAAAATTAGTATAATAACGCAGTTCAAAAATATAAACTTTTCTTAAAAATTTAAATTTTTTTAAATAAGTCTGTAAGAACCATTGCTGTTATCCAGCAAACATTCATAATCAACATTTGCTCAGACAGTAAATAATTAATAGTCCGGTCAAAATAGACACAAAAAAGGCTAACCTTGCATTAACTCGCATAAAGCTGAAAATTGGCATAGACCTTCAGTTCACGAATACAAATAATATGAGAAAAGTCCCCGTTGATCCGATGCTTGCTAAAAAAGATATTCGAGGTCAAAGGTCAAAAATATACGTTTTTTGCATTTTTTTCGTAAACGGTAAATATATCGCGAAAATGGTTAAAGTAAAAGTTGTAGATTATTAAATTTCCTACAAAAAACGTTCTTATACTTTTTTGCTACGACCCACCATTCCAGAGATATGGCGATCCCAAAAGTAGGAAGAGCCGTACTCTGCGTAATATGCACACATTTCCGCACCACCTATGAGGTAGTGTGCTCGGCGCTTTTTTTTTAACGTGGTCTCCCCGATAGGAATATTCCACCAGACGTGATTCAGTGTTTAGTGTGTATTATTAAAAAATACAATATGAAATAAAATATGGTATTATTGGAAATTATTTCATAAAATTATGTGAATTGATTTAAAAAAAATTTTAATCTGACTGATAGTCTTCGAGCTCAACTTCAACTATAATGTCTTCGTTTTCTCCTTGGTTTTCTTCTACTTCTTCTTGTATATCTGTACATTGTTCAAATAAAAATTCATCAGATGATTCTTCGTCGATATCATTTAAATTTTCACCTGAGGCAATTGATATAGTATTAGAGCAAGACTGACCTTGACAATTAGTGCATGCTACTGAGCAAAACAATCCAACTTTTTTGCAGCCACAGTTTCCACTGCAACCTTTTTTGCAGTTGCAAAAAATGGTGTTCAGAAGTTTTTCTGGAGCAGGTGGGAGTAAAGTATGAATTGGCACCAAAGTATTATCTACTAATGTCCAAAACCAGTCTTCCGGATTCAATTCATTGCCTAGCCACACTTGGATTTGATAATACACTCGACATAAATGTTGGTAAGCAGCGGCAGATGTTGGTGGAAGGCAAGATAATTCTACCCTTTATTATTTCGGGTATTTTTTACAAAACTTAAATATCTGTATTTATCGAGACAATCAATTTTTTTTGGAGCTTCATACATTGCAAGAAGAAAGCAAATTCCATTTGAGACGATGAGTTGTGAAGAAGAATTGATGTCTTTAAATACTTCCGCGTAATTAATTAAATCATTACGTTTTTCACATAATTTGAAGACTGATGTTTAGGCAGATAAACTTTTCGATAAATAAATATTTGTTTGTTGTCCGGCCTTTCCAGGATTTAAAAAATATATAATCTCATCAACTGGAACGCGCGCAGTGAGTAGTATTAATAAATCCACATCTTCACCAACAACAATAGTTAAATTTGTTGTATTAAATTGTTCTATTGCTGTTTCAATGATTAGAACATCAGCGTCGTTATCAGCTTGTTTCACTGAAATGTTTGCAGCTTTAAATTTGTTGAAATAAAGCGCGACTTGTTGTGAGTATTAGCCAGGAATTTTTGTTGATTGGTTGGAACAGCCATATATTCATCAAAAACAAAATCCGCAGATGAAGATGTTTTTGTAGATCGACGGTGTTGTTCTGCAGCTTTAATATTTTTTTTTATTATCAGAATAACCATCAAATACAATTGTCACTTTTTGACCAAAATGTCTATGTTTATACTGAACGTATTTATCAAAAATAGAGCTAAATAATTCTCCTTGATCCCACACAACGCGGTGTAAAAGATATCCACCATCAATGATGTAATTTGTATTGGTGCTGTCAATTTCAATGATCACGGGTTGAAAGCAATCATATATAGCTGACTTTTGTGTTTTACGCATTCCAATTGCATCGAAGAGTGATAATGGGTAAGGAGCTAATTCATATTCGAAGAATTTTTCGATTTCATCATCAAATGCCTTAGTGATACTCATACGTTGAAATAGCAATACAGGGTCTACAGGTACTTTCTCGTCATGAACTTTTATAGAGCTACTCATGCTTAAAATAGGGAGTACTCTATCAGCCCTTTTTAATTTTATGTTGTTGAATGTTTGTTCTGTTATTTTAGACATAGCAGCAATTCCAACTTCTCGAGCTTGATGACAATTAATTTTATTATCACCGACTACTCCACTAGCAATTGATAAGATTTTGTTAATATGAGGAAAAGGATTGTGGAATAAAAACCATTCCAAAAGTTTTTTCACGTCACTAACATCTTTTTTAACTCTTGAGTCACTTGCATCTACATGTTGATCTGTTACGTCCATTCTAACATTAGCAAGATCTTCCACTCCTTCACACACAGCATTCATCGCATGCATGCCATAAACCCATTTACTTATGACACTCTCTTTCGTGCTTCTTCCTCGAGAAATCCCTCCACTTGTCTTCATTGATTTCATCAGTGATTGCTCAATAACCATATCCGTGGAAGTTCCACAAGTTAATTTGTCGGAACGTCTTACAGTAAAAAATCCCTCTGTAAATCTCCGGTAAACACTGCTATCCATTAACTTCTCCAACTGCAGCATATCTTGCAAATATAGATGCGCCGACTTGGCATAAGGAAAGTGTCCTGATGCGTGAAAATAAGGGAGCATTTCTTTGACGCTGTTTATGTGAGCTTGCCAATCTCCCATACGCTCAGCTCTTATGAACTCTTTAGCAAGTGATACCATGCGAAAATATTGTATCCACAATTTTGCTGTAGGTCCTCGTTCTTCATATTCTTTGAGCTTGTGGTCGAACTGTTTGAGTAATACTCCGCTTATTTCATCGTCATTTTCTATATTATAATAAGTAGTGGTGTTATTTAATAAATTTTCAATTGTTGTCTTGAGATTTTCAGTTATCTCATCATCAATTACAATTTCTTTTAATATTATTGTTGCTAAAGCCAGATGAAGCAATGTATGAGCTCTAACAGCTCTCGCGTAAGCATGGCCATTGAGCATTTTGTCTAGTGAATTGGGTGCATAAATTAGAGACAGCACCTCTTTAGGCCACTTCCTTGCATGATGAAACCAATTGCTCCAAAAAATGACATGAGTAAATGAAACCCTCCAAGTTATACCAGCTGTAGACTGTACATATAGATTAAATTTTGAATGTATAACAGAAACAAACAAAAAAAATTATTTTTTTAACGTATAATTCTGTATGCAGGCGGCGTAGGCATCAAATCCAGTATTTCAAACGGGAATATCTCTGGAATGGTATAGAATGGTATAGTATAAGAACGTTTTCTGTAGGAAATTTAATAATCTACAACTTTTACTTTAACCATTTTCGCGATATATTTACCGTTTACGAAAAAATGCAAAAAACGTATATTTTTGACCTTTGACCTCGAATATCTTTTTTAGCAAGCATCGGATCAACGGGGACTTTTCACATCTATGCCAATTTTCAGCTTTATGCGAGTTAATGCAATTTGAAATGTTTATTTTGACCGGACTATAACCTTCTTAGCATAACATTCTGTGATCGAACCCTACGGTATGGCTCTTAATACTTTTAACTCATGCTTGCAATTAAATATGTTGAATTATCAAAAAATTGCATTTGTCCGATTTTCGGTATATATTTGAAATTAGTTTTATATTGTGAAATTACAAAAAAAAAAAAAATTAATCAAATTCTAAAATTCCTTTGAAATTGTTAAAGCTTATACCTTAAGTTTTCATGTAATCCTCTAAGGAATTTTGTAGTTTCTTATTGTTTGTAAAATTACAACGTTTATTTAAGTCATTATTACTATTATTCAGTTGTCTCTAATAAGCTTTAAAATGAGAAATAATTTGTTTTTGTATTGTTGTTGGTGTAGAAAAGTAAATACGAAACTTAAATACATGATAAAATATGTATGAAATCTCATTAGTTTCTAACATGAACAAAATGCTTAAGGATATTTATTTTTGGTAGTTTAAATGTATGAACAAAACTAACAACTACAAGGATGTCGTACAGTGCGTTTCAAAGCAATAACGTCAATTTTGATATATTTCTATTTTGACTTCAGTGTCTTGTTAGGGGTCCTTAAATTAGAAAGAAAAATTATTACATATATTGCCTCTCCCCGTCTTACCCACTAAAAAGTTGGGTCGAAAATAGAATTTTTGAAACTTGTCAGTCTATTTTTAACACTAAACCATTCAAAAGACCTAAAATGATTTTTTTTTATTTTGTTCTGGTCGTCAATTGAATCTACGTTCCAAATTTTCTAGCTTTGCTAGTTAAGGAGATATACCAAAAGCCCCTTTTTTCGGAGATATAGGCTGATTAAAAAAATAGGAGTTTATTAACAAAAATCGCAACTATATTACCCTGATGAAGAGTTTGTGTGCATAATGATTTTTTTTTATCAATTTTAATGAACGCTTTTAAACAAAATTGTAAAGTTTCATTTTATTATCAAATTTTTTTATATTTTTTTAAAAATGTGTACACTGTAGTAGTGAAAGAGCTAGTGAAAGAGCTAAGAAATAATTAGCAAACAAAATTGACGTTATAGCTATGAAATAGCCTGTATAGTTAAAGATAGTAGTGGTAGTTACTAAAAAGGATAGACTAACACTCACACACACACATTCATGCAACTGCAGACACACATAAATAGGTAAATATTATTATCCTTAATAAATAAGCAAACAATGAAATTAGAATATAATTACGCTCATTTTTATTTTGTTTAAATTTGTAAATTCTTTTAGTTTAGTGAACAAATTTAAGAAGCTTAATAAAGATTGCAATGATGCAAGAATTTTACAAAATTTCTAAAATTAAGCAATTTTTGCTATATAATCTAAGAAATTCGAAAGAATATTGTAAAACAACTCGAATATAAAAAGATAAATGCTATTTTATGCTTTTTAAAGCAAGTATATCTCGTTATAAATCGTTTTATATGGTGAAATATATAAAGAGATATCATTTTTGTTTTTCAAACAAATTTAATATGACCCCATATTTAAATGTATCTTTTTACTTGTGACACCGTATTTAATCAGATCTGTTCCAAGGTATTTTAGATCAAATTTAATCCAGTTCTATAAGAACTACTTCAAAAATATTCGACACCTGTTGATACTGTTTTTATATACCTCTTATTTCTCAAGGTTTTCTGAATTGAGAGGAACGATTGACAGGGTAATTTTAACTATACACACAAAAAAAATAAAAACCCATTTCAATTACGAAAACCACCGATTCAATAACTTTAATTGCTGGAATTCCGCCAACAACGAAAATTGCTATTAGAAATTGATAGCTCTTTAATTGAATCATTTTTCAATTAAATAATAACTCATCTGATTAAAAAGTGATCAATACACAGAAAAAACTAAAAACGGGTTTCAATTAAAACATTTATTGAATCAATTAATATTTTAATTCATTTTACACCTATCACGCCAATGATACTATCAATTAAACCTTTTATTAAAATTAAGAAGGAAAAAAAGTTATAAATAACTTCTACAAAAAATATGATACTCACAAAAAAAGTGAGTGGTATGTGTGTTTTTTTGCAATGCTGAGTCTGTTTGTGTGTGTGCTTGTTTTGTTTGTTAACTTCAAATGGATTTTTATACTGAAAAATTTCTATTAATGCATATAGTGTATGAAATAATAATATGATAATTGCGTCTAAAATAAAATGCGTATTTATATATTTAAAAGTCAATTTTTTTTTTTTTTTTTTTTTGCAGTTTTTCTATTTATTGAATCTTCACTCAAATAATGTGAACTAACAATAAGTTCACAAATCTTAAAACTAACTCTTAATTATTATGTCCAGCCAGTGCCAGACAAATTTTTGACGATTCGATGGAGATAATCTATTGCTCCTTGTTAGCGGACCAGATCCGCCGTGTCCCTCCTTCTAAGACGTTGGTGGCCATGATTATTAATCAGGTTACGGGCTAATAAGTTGGGATGAGTTTCCAGTTTATTTAAATAAAGTTGACTGTGTCTAATGATTTCATCTTTGACCAGGGTTACATTTAAATCTTTATGTATGTTGCAATTTCTGACATACCAGGGTGAGTTTGTGATCATTCTCAAGAACTTATTTTGCCTTCTTTGTATTTTTTCAATATTTGACGCGGAGGCAGTACCCCAGAGCTGGATTCCATAGCACCATATGGGTTTCACGATAGAATTGTAGATGAGTAACTTGCAGTTCAGACCCAGTTTAGAGTTTCTGCCGGTTAGTCAAGAGAGTTGCGCCGTTTTTAGTTTCATCTGGGTTAGTTTAGCATCTATATGTGTTTTCCACGTGAGTCGACGGTCAAGGTGAATACCGAGATATTTTACAGATGTGTGTTGAGGTATATTCTGATTATTAATTTTGATGGATGGACACGTCTCCCTTCTAAGCGTGAAAGTGATGTGGATACATTTCTGCTCATTCACTTTAATTTTTCACTTATCCAACCAAGCTTCCAATTGTGAAATGTGGGTCTGCAACATTCTAGACGATATGTTTGAGTCATCATGGACGCTTAAAATTGCGGTATCGTCAGCGAATGTTGACGTGTGGGTATTAATATGTAACGGCATGTCTGAAGTATAAAGGACATACAACAGAGGGCCCAAAATGCTGCCCTGTGCGACACCGGCTTGTATATCTTGGGGAGGGCTGACAAAGCTATTTTCAGCAAGAGTAAATTTTCGATTCGTTAAATAGCGTTCAAGAAGCTTGTGAGTATTAGAAGGCAACAAACGTTTCATTTTAAAGAGTAATCCTTCGTGCCAAACTTTATCGAAAGCTTGTGAGACATCGATAAATATAGCAGAGCAGTATTTTTTCCTCGAAAGTTTTTCTTACAGTAGAAAACTATCCTATGAGCTTGTTCAATGGTACTATGCATTCTCCTGAAACCAAATTGGTGAGCTGGAATGGAGTTGTTTTGGTCAACAAAAATAGACAGCTTTTCCATAAGCAATTTCTCGAAGAGCTTTGACAAGTTGGATTAAAGACTAATAGGCCTATATGATTCTACTTTTGTGAGATCTTTGCCTGTCTTTGGTATCATTTTAACGAGAGAGACTTTCCACTCTGTAGGGAAGTATTCAAGGCGTAAAACAGCGTTAAAAATAAAGAGAATTATTTTTATTCCTATGCTGGGTAGCTCCAGAAGCATCTTATTGCTGATATTGTCAATACCAGGGGCTTTTTTGGGGTTTAGTTCACAAATAGCCTTTTCGATCTCTCTCATCTCAAACGATAATTGGGTATCTGTTTGGTACTGAGGAACAACAGGTGGCAACTCAGTTACAGATCTTGTTATGTTTGGCGTGAATACTTTTTTTAAATGTTCTACAAACAGATCCCCTTTTTCGGTATCATTTCTGGCCCATTCTCCGTTTGATTTTCGCAAAGGGGGTTTACAAATGACCGGTCTTTTTAAATTTTTTGTAGCACGCCATAGTGAATAATCAGTTCTAGATGAAGGATCCAAATTTTCAATATATCTGTTTAATGAAACAGTTCTTTGGTGAGCAAGTAGCTTTCTTAAATTTTTTGTACATTCTTTCAACCGTTCCTTAAGTTGTGGGGATCTGTGCTGTTGCCACTCTCTTCGAGTTCTCCTTTTTTCATTTAAGAGTCGTTCGACGTCTGCAGATAGGATAATATTTTGTCTGTTGGATCGAAGGGGCTTAGTAGCAAGTTGAGCAGCAAGTTTAAGATTTGATTCAAAGTTTTGAAGCGAGAGGTCAACATCTTCTGGAGTTCTTAACGGTATGTTTTCCGAGCAATGTGTGCTGATAAATTTTTTATATTTCAGCCAATCAGTTGTTTTGCCTGTCAGTGGTAATTCACCATAGGGGGATGCAATTTCTCGGGGGTTTAAAATACTAACAATGGTGGGTGTGTGATCAGATGAGAGTTCCAATGAAGATTCAACCTGGATCAATTCTCTTGGAATGGACTTAGTGACTCCAAAATCTATCAGGTCAGGTATTTTCTGACGATCTGTTGGCCAATAAGTGGGTTCTCCACCAGAAATCACATCCATACTCAGTTTAGAAATTGCGTTGAACAAAGCACGGCCCTTAGGGGTAACAAGCCGTGACCCCCAGAATGTATGCTTGGCATTGTAGTCGCCAGCTGCAAGAAAGCGCGGACCCAATGATTTAAAAAAGTTTGTATACTGATCTTCCGTTATGGCAAATCTTGGGGGAGAATAAATTGACGATATCACTAAGTCATTGTCAAATTCCTCGAAACATATAGGTCAATAAAAATATTTATTGATTCAATTAAATATTTGTTTAGAAACAAATTAAATTCAAATCAAATCTTGAATTAGATATTTTAGGTTGATAATTTTTTCTGTACCATACGTACCATACCTTCGCAAAAACCAAAAAAAAAAAAATTGTTGTTGCCATACCAAATGTTTTTTAACAGCTTGAATTTTATGACATTGAATTTAAACCGGCATGAAATTCTCATTTAATTAGCAGATTTATTTATACTCACGTGAACAAATTCATACAGAAATTAGTTTTTTTCTTTCTATTGAAGCGAATGGGTTACAGCAAAATTTTTTATTTTTAATTGACAGCCTCTGAAAAACTGATTTAATTGAAAAAATTAGGGAAATATTTTTTTCTGTGTAATTAGCAGCTGTGACGTGGAAAGTTTCACGTTGAAACATTTGCACCAAACGAATAGATGGCCATTTAAAAGTCGAGAAATTAAAAAAATTTCTTGCAACTTACAAGAGTTTTTCAATTTAATTTATTTTTTGCTCATTGTATTTAATTTTCAGATCCAAACAAATACAAAATGGACTCACTAGACTTAACTGAAAAAGTAATTTCCATATCGTTACAAGTAATGGAATTGAGTTTTGAGAACAGTATTTGAAAAACAGTGTAATTTTATATAGTTTGAGGTATACCAAATTGATGTCAGCTCTCCAATAACGGGATACGAACATGATAAACTTATAAGGAATTCGCGTAAATTTTTTGAAAATTTATTTTATTTGCGTCTTATACGAATATTTACAATTAGATATAAAATTGGCTAGATTATTGCTCTAACAAACAATGGGAGTCTCCCTATGGCTTCTCTTCGATCTTAATTAAATTTGTATATGTGATAAAGAAAAAATAAAGCACACATATTTTTTTAGTGGCCCAAACTCATGTTTAGGAATTAAAACGTGGGGTAAAAATTTACCCCATTTTTCGTAATTTTGGCTTTTTTCGAATTGTTCCAAAAAATTTTCCACAAATGAGGCACCGAATGAAAGATCTTTTGGAGACGCATTTACTGGTATAATCAGTGATAAAACTTTCAACATATTTATTAAACTGTTTCATAATTATTCATTTATTCATTATTCAATTATTCATAATTGTCATAAATTATTCATCATATTTATGAAGTTTTTATAGATATGATGAATAGTTTCATAAAAATTTATGACAAATGTTTCATAAATCTTCATGATTTCATAAAAAAGTTTTATAAACTGAGTGTACATTAGGGTGATAACTTTTTTTGGACAACATTCTCCCCAGGGGTTTTCTAATGGCAAATATTGTATTAATGATAAAAAAAAATATTTCAGTTCAATTTGGTAAAAAAACCTTACGCACCGACAGCGATTTCTAAAATGCCTTTAATATATTTTTTTAAAATTTTTTTAATAACAATTTTTTTAAAATATGGTTTATACATATGTAAGTAAGCAAATTTGGAAGAAAACTATTCCATTGACTCGAAAACGGACTTTACTATTGAAATCAGCATGCCTTAATTATATAGATGTGATAGTCAGACGTTGAGGCATCAAAAAAAGTTTTTTTTTTAACTTTGTTTGATTCAAAACTTTAACGCGTTTGGTGTGTAACCTTTTTTAACGATAGCGAAAAACTAAAAACGCAGTTCTTAATATTTGTCCATGCTCTACAACGATTTTGTCTGGGGAGATTTGATATTTGCAAAAAATGCAAAAAGTTATTACCCTAGTGTACATACATGTGTTTGCTTTCCTATCAATTGAAATTTAGAATTTCTATGTAAAAATTTAGAAATCGTGAATAGAAACTAAGATTTTTCATTACAAATTAACAAAACTGTAATTTGTAATTTGTAATTTAAATTTTCTATTTAAAATCCAGAAACTATCACAACATCAATTGAAAGCAGGCACGTAGCTAGGAATTTGTTTCTGGGGGGGGGGGGGGGGGGGGTTTCGATTTTTTATTTTGATTATATATATTTTTTTTGCACACTAGAGTAACAGCTTTTTTTTTTTATGTTTGCTAAATTTTTGCTACATTTTTACCTACACGTGATAGACAATTATTAATAATAGAAATCGCATAAAAAGCATTTCCATAAAATGCATTTTTTCATTTTTTGCTTATTGTGTTCATTATTTTGCGAATTTTGATGTCTATATCGTGAAACAACGCTTTAATCTGTATGATCACAATCCGCGAAACACGTCAAATTTGAAAACGTTTGTGTACTTTATGTTGGATATGCATCGTTATTGTCTAATTACGTTAAATTTTTAGGTAAATATTAATTTTTAGTTTAATTAAATAAAAAAAGGATTATGCGGAAAACTTTTTGAAAACCGCGAAAAATAAAATTGCGTCACTTTATATTTTTATGTGCTAATATACGTCTAGGGTAGCTAAAACTTGGTAAATGTAAAAAATGTAAAAAGTTTCAACTTCTAATAACCGGATTAAAATTAATATGATGCTTTATATAATCATACGAAATTTAATATGAGTCTTAATACAGTTTTATCCGAGAAATGGGCATAATAATTAAATAACATCCGAATAATGACGCGATACAATTTAATACGATTTTATATAGCGGTATAAATTTATATCGATCCAGTTTTTGATTTTAAAACGTCATGAAAATTCGAAATATCTATTAATCCTTTTAGACTTTAGCCGCTTGCAAAAGGTTTACAGCTTTATAATTTGTAACAAATTCCATAGCATTTGGAAATTTTATTTATAATAAAATTGTGTTTTTTAAATATGATATAATATCAAAATATATATTATTTTGCAATGTCTAGGTATATAAATATAACGTAGTTATTAATTGGATTAGTTCTAGCGTATTCTAAATGCAATATACAATTATACGCAACTATATATGACATCATATTTAATTTTTTATACGAAATTAATTTTATATATGAATTTATATAATTATGTCCGGTTAAATCCACTAGCAGACAAAACTTTATAAGTGTATATAAAATAATGTATTATTTTATGCAAAAGTTTTAACTCGGGAAATTAAAGATTTATAACCGTGCAAAAAACAAATTAAAAGCAAATATCCTATATAATTTGCCTGACACTTACAAGGAAGCTTTTCCGATGGGTTCCCTTTGAAATTAATGAAATTCGGTGAAATTTAACACATCTTTGTATGAAAATATGTTTAAAGTTTAGGAAATTTAGACTTATTTAAAAACAGCGTTAAAATGCTCGAGAAAACACACATTTTGAAAACCATTTTGACAGTATGTCGTGGACCCAGACTGCCACTTATTTGAATTATTTTAAACAAATTATTCACTATTTTTTTTCCTTTTTTCATATAACCGACTTTTTTTAATATCGGGGGGCTATACTTCATGTCTTGTATTAAAAAAATATTAACTTTTACAAGCAAGCGTGATTGTAGTCTGATAGAAATAATAATAAAGAAAAAATATAAAATTGGAAAATTTAAAAATATACCTGACATCGCCTAGGTCTTAATTAAACTAAATTATGTATTTCGAATTCACTTTGATTTATATTTTGGACAATTTCAAACGCTTTTCAATTTGTCTTTAATCAATTTTTTAAATAAAAACCCTTTAAAATGTCTAAAAAAAAAACTACATCGTTATAACACAAAGATTGGTTTAGCTGCTTGATTTTAAAATGTCGCATTTCAAGGAGCGCCGATAGAAATTTGTTTACATTTAGTCTAAAAAAATTGAGAAAATTTGAGTCACATTGGACCACGTTAACACATTATGCATATCGATCAAAGTTTGAGGCTTAAATTTGTTTCAAAAAAATATATGAGATATCGTAATATAAGTATATCGTAAAAAAAATACTGAAACCTATGTCACCAGATGTGTGCGTAGCAAACCAAATTTAAATAAAAAGATTGCACTGTAAGTAAAGTAACGACTTTTACGGCACAAGTTAACTTTTGAGTCTTAGTGGTATCTCCATTTTAAAAGATTATGTCAAAATACACAGAAAAAATCATTGTCAAAAAAATTTCAATTAAACTTTTGTTCGATTTCAAACTTACTTTCAATTAACTGTTTAATTGAAAATGAATTTGGTATAAAAAAAATTTTCAGTTTTTATAACATATAATAACAACATTGAAACAAATGCAAAAATTTTAAAAAGTCGTCAAAATTAAAAAAAAATCGTTTAAAGTAGAAAATTCGCGTTTCTTTAATTTTGGTGATTTTTTTAAATTTATTTCGAATTTCGTTGTTTATTTTGGGAGTTTATTAAATTTCTGCAATTTTGACGATTAAATTTTGGCGATTTTTTTACAATTTTGTTGATTTTTTTTAAATTTTGTAATTTTTCCAAATAGTTAACAATATTCAATTAAATTTTTAATAGATGTGAATAAAACTATATGTAATTGAAAATAATATTAATTAAATAGATACAAATTATTTTAGTTGTTACTAAAATTGCATCAACACGACCGAATTCAGTTAAACTTTTGCTGAATCAACAAATATTTTAATTAAAACTCAATTTTAGTTTTCTCTGTGTAGACATATTTAATTTTTAGTTTGCTTTGTCTCAAACAATTTCTTGATTATATTTTAAGTCAAAGCCTTCGAAATCTCTTATAAAATGATTTTATTTATTGCTTTTTGTCGAAAATCAACTCTAACAATGATAGCCGCCCATTTGCAGGCGATGTTTTCTAACGAAATTTTAAGATTCGAACCATATAAAACTATTTCCTATTTGATCCAAGTCAAAAATATATATTTTCATATTAAATTTATCAATAACATTGTTACTTTCTAACGAATTGTATTAAGTTTTTAAATTTGTCAAATCATTTCGGGGGGCTAGAGCCCCCCCCCCCTAGCTACGTGTCTGATTGAAAGTCAGAAATTCTAATCAGTTGGTGTGTTCTATATTTTGTATGGAATTTTGTGAATATAAATTAAATTTTTCTCAATTTCAGTGGAACTGGAAATCTTAATCTCAATTAACCCTTGTGTGACATCCTTGGTTCAGCTGTACCAATTTGAACTTTGAAAACAAAATTTTGATATTATTTGTGCATCTAAAGAGCTAAAACTTAATGAATGCCTCAAATATACATTTATGAATGTAATGATCACATTTGTTTTGTCTGTTCATGTCTCGTTAATCGGTGGGAGTGGCAAACGTACATCTATGCCTTCATTGTCATCCTTGGTACAATTGTACCACAAACATATTTGTATGGAAAATTTATTTATTTAAATCCAACTATCAGCACACCGTTAAGCTATGGAAAACAGATTGGTTTCCGATATTTGGAGCTACTATGACGCGTCAGAGATTTCACACTATAAATCGTTGTATTCGATTTGACAACAGTGCTACACGTATTCGAAGAGAAGAAACGGATAAAGCTGCTGCGATAAGTGATATGTTCAATATGCTCAATTCTAATTTGAATCGGCTTTATAAAGCCAACAATGTTGTGACTGTTGATGAGCAATTGCATTCATACAGAGGTCAAACACGTTTCACGCAGTACATTCCGAGTAATCCAGCAAAGTACGTGATAAATTTATTTTGGGTCTGCGATGCGATAACTAAATTTCTATTGCAAGTAGAACTTTTTACCGGCAAACCACCAGGAGCTCAGCAACAAACAAATGTTGGAGAGAATGTTGTGAAACGTTTAGTCCAGAGGTATTACAAACACGGGTCGAACAGTTGTGGGAGATAATTTTTTTAGATCACTGTGCAAAAATCTTATGTCCAACAGCTTAGCATATGTGGGAACTTTACGAAAAAATAAGACTTGCGTTCCAGAAGAGTTTCGATCAAACAGACGCCGTGAAGTACACTCATCATTATTTTGTTTCCACAATTCTGACAGCAACGATGCAAAGCATATATAAACTTAAAATTTCTTTTGTTTTCAATGTAATAGACCATTTTTTCAATATAAGTTATATAGTGGTACAGCTGTACCAAGGATGTCAGTGGAAGGGTTGTAAGGAAGGATGTCACACAAGGGTTAATGTGTCTAAATTCCAAACGAAAATTCTAACCTTACAATTATTTTCTCGGAATTTAAATAAAAATTATTGTCAATTGATATTTTATGAATTTAAATATAAAATTCTGAGTTTTTTTTTTATTTTTTTTTTTTTTTTATTTAAGTCTACGGAATAAATCCGTACAGACTATTAACATAAAAATTACAAAATTATTAATAAATATAAGTACAATATTTTATTTTTTTTTTTTTAATAGAAGAATTTTAAAACAAAATGATGTTGCGTTTAATAATATTAACATTTGAAGAAAAATCTAACAAATTATAAAGATTATTGAAATCATTACACATTCTTATAAACGGATCAGCATCAGCATACATTTGACGATAGAATGGAGTATATAATGGAGTATAAATACGTGTTGATCTTGGAGGAACGAAAAGTACAAAATTTTCTAACAGGAAATCGGAGCATATATCACCATTAATTGAATTTAATAAAAACGTAACGTTTAGCATTGTATTTCTACTTTTCAGAGTGGGAAGCTTAACGAGGTTTAGTCTGGTTGTATATGAAGGTAGATTATTAATGGTATTAGGTTAGGTGCTTCATAAGCAGAACAGCAAAAATTGTTTTTGCACTGATTCAATTTTTCCAATTTGAACAATGGATAATGGATCCCAATTCACAGAGCCATATTCCAAAATTGGTCTCACGAGCGATGTACATACATAAAGGGTGTTTTTTTAAGCCCGATAGAACTTGAAATTGTAAAAAATAACACAAAAAATTAAATTGTAATCAAAATTTTTTTTTATTCGAAAGATCAATACGTGACATTAACATTTGAAAATGATTTCGGGCATATGGGCACCGCGGCTGTTCTTGACGAAGCGCATTCTGGACGTCCAATTTTGGGCTACTTTTTCGAGCACTGCTGGCCGTATGTCACGAATAACACGAACAATGCTGGCCTCCAAGGCGTCAATTGTTGCTGGTTTATCAGCATAAACCAGTGACTTCACGTAGCCACACAGGAAATAATCGAGAGGTGTCAAATCGCACGACCTTGGAGGCCAATTGACAGGTCCATTTCTCGAAATCAACTTATAGCCAAGTTTTGATTTCAATAAGTCGATGGTTGCGTTCGCCGTATGGCACGTAGCGCCATCCTGTTGAAACCACATCTCCTCCGGATCAATGTCATCCATATTTTCAAAAATCATTGATCATGGTGCGGTAACGATCTCCATTGACCGTAACGCGAGCTCCGGCCTCATTTTTGAAGAAATAAGGTCCGATGATGCCACCAGCGTGAAAACCGCACCAAACGGTGCATTTTTCTGGATGTAATGGAGTCTGTAGGGTCTCTTGTGGATTGTTCTCGCTCCATATGCGGCAATTTTGCTTATTAACAAACCCGTTAAGCCAAAAATGCGCCTCATCGCTGAACACAATTTTGCGATAAAACAACGGGTCAGTTGCCAACTGCTCTAGAGCCCAATCGGCGAAAGAACGACGCATATAATGGTCTCGTGGCTTCAATTCCTGCACCAGCTGGATCTTATATGGGTGTAGGCCGAGATCTTTGCGCAAAATTTTCCACGTAGTGGACGGACAGAGCCCCAATTCCTGCGACCGACGACGAATCGATAAATTTGGATCTTCTTCCACACTTACGTTTACAGCGGCGATATTCTCTTCAGTACGCACATTCCTTCGACGTGTTGGTGTTATTGCATCCTCTAGAGAGTATGTGGTACGAAATCTATCCATAGTTCGACGAATGGCTTGTTCAGATGGACGATTATGTACGCCATAAAAATGACGAAGTCGTCTATAAGTTGCGCGAATCGACGACTGATTTTCAAAGTAAATTCGGATAATTTCGTAGCGTTGTTCAAGCGTGAGTCTATTCATGATGATTTGTCAGAGTATACTGAAAAGATAAAAAAAAATATTTCATCAAAATTTAATTTTTTGTGTTACTTTTTACAATTCAAAGTTCTATCTAGCTTAAAAAACAACCTTTATATAATTGTTTTGTTACATTGGAATCTGTAAATTCCTTAGCCCATCGTTTCATAAAAGCTAAGGTGCCACGAGCTTTATTAATCGTCATTAAAATAGGCCGTTTAAAATCCAATTTTGGGTCTAAGAGAATACCCAAATCTAGAATATTATCTACTAATTCCAACTGAAAACCACCCAAAGAGTAAAGACCTAAAGATTCTGTCCTTCTAGAGAAGCGCATACGTATACTTTTTTTTTAAATTTAGTTTCCTAAAATTACAGCAACACCATTCGTAAAAACTATTTAAATGCTGCTGTGGATAAATCTGATCGGAATTTTTATTAAAGCCACGAAAAATTTTAACGTCATCAGCATACATAAGAACGTTTGAAAACTTTATCACCGATGGTAAATCATTAATAAAAAGAGAAAATAAAATTGGTCCAAGATGGCTACCTTGAGGAACCCCAGATGTTACAATAATGTTTTTCGACGTAATATTGAGGTAATGATGTTTTGATGCCAAAATATTCACTGACCTATGGTGTTAATTTCAAATTCAATAGATCATTCTAACACTGTTTTTTTTTGCAAAATTAGATTGAGCTATATACAACAATGATTACACACAAAAAAATCTTTGCCAAGTAATTAGGAGCATTTCAACTAATAAAGTTTATTTACAAAAGTTATGCGAAAACTTGTAACATTTTACCAAGTTTTTACTTGTTTCTACTTAATTATTGAATAATTTATGCGAAAAAACTTTGTTAGTGGAAATGCTCCCAGTTACTTTGCAACGATTTTGGCGTGTGTATTTTTGAATGGAAATTATATAAATATATATACAGCACTTTTACTTAGTGATACAAATCTGGTTTTTCCTTTTGATGACTGTATTCTCCCCCGACTGACACTGTACAATCGTATTCGCTATTAACTGTTTTATATATTTATGACACGCTTGTTACGAATCTGGTCTCAGAAAACTTTCAGCTGCTCCTGATTCTTAGACACTCGAGATGTAAGTACGAAAATAATAATTATTTGAACATAATTTACATTAAACATAATTATAATTAAAAAAAGAAATGTTTGACTAGCACTGATAAACCTGTAAAAATAGCAGAAAAAGCTACTAATTTTTAACTTATTTTCAGTAGCTTTTTTGCCATTTGTACAGGTTTATTTCAATGAGTGTAGAGTTAAGTTGACTTAAATTCAATAAATTACCCAAATAGAAAAATAATATGTTTTTTATTACACTTTCAAATCGAACTTTATATCTGGTATATCGGTAAAACAGTCTCTAACTTTTGAAAACGGCGAGCACCATCGCATTTAGCATACTCGACTTAACCAACTTTTTTTTACGTTTTCCCAGTTGCATATGTACGAAACGCACAACACAGCATCCATGGTACACATCTGTATGATATCACATCTAAAATTATATTCAGTAATTACACTCAGGCAACTCTACTTTAAAAATATGTAGTTGTTTGGATTGTAATACAGTTTCTTTATTTTTAATGTTAATGTCAGTCATTTGTAGAACAAATTAAATTTATTACTAATATTGTAGTTCATTTAAAAAAAAAAACAAACCACATCAAATGACTGTTTTATGATTTGACATTCGTTTTTTGTTATTTAAAAAAATAAAAAAAAATAAATGTTTTTTTATTTTTTACTAACATTTGTGGTTCATTTTTACTACAATTGTGGTTAATTTTTTGAACACTAAAAAACAAATGACAATGTTAGTTGAACTTACTGAAATGTAAGTTGTCCTTTCTTTAAGTGAAATTTCATTTGTTTTTAATTACATTTGCAGTGGTCTTTACCTACATAGTATTCTAAGTGTACTGTTTGTTGCTCCACACGAAAGACTGTGTAACAATTATGACGATTTTCTCACGCAAATTAAGTTAAAACAATTAAATTCAACCACAAAAACTACACTTATAATTACGCCCAAGGAAAAACTTTTTTTTTATAAACCAAACAAAAAAATCGGTGCATAATAAAAAAGGAAACAATACAACAGATTGTAACTGACAAATTACAACATTAAATCATTATAATTATTTTAAATACAAAAAATTAAACACGAGTCAAGTGTTACTTATAAAAAAAAACCTCTTCATATCTGACCATCAAAATGAATTAAGCAAAATGTCTTGAAGTAAATCAAGGATAGCAGGAAAAGTAGCGGTTTTGAACGTCAAATAAAAAAGTCAATTCATCACAAGGACGTTGTTTCTAAACGAGTCGTAGCAGCCGTTTAGAAAACACCAAATGAATTGTAAATTAAGTGCCGTGTCATGTTTCACACAATATCACACCGTTTTTACTAAAGGAAACATTATTTTTTTTTATCATAACCAACAAAAAACATGAATTCTTAAGTTTTTTAACATAAAACACCCTAAAATCACGCAATATATTTTTTATATACAAATTTTTCCTTAATTCATTGCTAAATGAATTCTTATATAAAAAGACCCACTTTTTAGATGTTTTTTTTTTTTAGTTTGGTAGAACATTTACAATTATGGTTGTTTTTGGCACCACATGTCAACTGTAATTAGTCGTTTAAAGCTTTTGTTGGGTTTTCCATCCTTCCTTTCATTCCTTTCAATTTTAACTTCTTCCTTTGTGCACTTGTCATATGATTAATGTTACTTTAAGAACAAAACCGCGTGTTTCATTATAACTGTTGGCTTAAGGCCATCCATGTCTTTATCTTCTAAAAACTTAACAGGGATAGGGGTGGCATAACACAAGGTACGGATAAATAACTTACAATCTGCTTAAATGTCCTTAATATCTTTTAAATGGTTTTAAATGTCTGCTATTTTTCTCTCTAATTTGCTTTATTATTTTTATTGTATCCTAGTCCAAATGATCTGTTGGATGTCAGTTGGATTTTTGTTTTTTTTTTTTTTTTTGGTAATTTCCTTCTTTTTTTTAGGAAAAAATATCTTGGTACTTAAAACACTTAAAATAGTATATTAAGGTATTTTGATGGACAATTATGATTGCAATTAAAAAAAATTGTAAACATGACAAATTCAAGGGTTTATAAATGGTTTTATTTGGTTTTTTACTTACAGGTAAAGTATTTAAACTAATACACTAAAAACAATATTTCTTTAGAATAACAAAATATTGTTCGTAAAAGAGTTAATGTAAACTTGTTATGGACCAACTATTCCGTTTTAAAACCAGTTCTTTTAAACGACTCTATTTTAATTGAAGAAGATAATTAGGTGTTTTTAAGCCGTAATATAATTCGAAACTTTGACTATAATCGTGAATAAAAAATAGCATAGAATCTTAATACAAAGTTGGCAAATAACACAGTGACACAAAATCGGAATGGGATGAAACCAAAAGCAAATGAAAGTTGACATTTTCCATAACAAAACCTTCAAGGGTTTTTTTTTTAGTTTAGTTCGAGATTTTTGTAATATGCTTTTGAAGTTGGTGATTTTGGAACTCTGTCCTTTCTAACAAGAAAAAATCATTAAAAATTTGATAAAATAATGCTTATTTATTTTTATTATCCTGGAAAGTTGTGGTATCTTATTGTTTTTGGCGTCGAGAAATCAATTTTTGATAATTTTGGCGCTGTCATACAAATTTTGCTATTTCTTGTAGATTGTCATAGAAAAAAGGTGTTTTTACTTTTTTTGGGGCTAAAAAATCAATTTTTGATGATATTCTAATGATATTACGAAGAACATTTTATTATTCTCAGTACGGTAGTATTACAAAAATGGTTTTCGACCCCAAAAACAATAAGATACCACAACTTTTCAGGATAATAAAAATAAATAAGCATTATTTTATCAAATTTTTGATGATTTTTTCTGGTTAGACAGCGATCCAAAATCACCAACTCCAAAACCATTTTTTTTTTTTTTTTTTTTTTTAAAAGAGAAGCAACACTCAGAAAATTCTTCCTATTAATTAATGTGTTGCTTTCTTTGGAAAGGGGATAGTGGAGAGATTGAAGGTGGTGAAAGATGAAGGGCTTCAAACATGGCAACACTGTAATTGCGCGAGTGGATAAGTCTTAGAACAGTTGTTGCTCGCCACCTGATGTAGAGTTGGCGAATTTATTGAAGCTTTTTGTTTCATAGCCCTGATTCATTATTTTACTTCGGTGGGGTTAAGTGCTATGGGAACACCGAAGGTGGGCGCAGCGATACATATAAGTGATAGAAAACTCATACATATTACTTTTCTAAATTGATGTTGCCGTCAGACCTTCGATGGCGGCAATATGGCCCTCAAAGTAAAACACTTTTTGCATACAAAATTTTGAGTTTTCGCATTTTTTTTTTCTAATCCGATTTACATATTTGTAATCTGCTCGTAGATATTAACACAAGATATGCGTACTTGGGTGGATTATCTCCTGTAGTTCCCGAGATATTAACATTGGAAATGTTAAATTTCAAATTTGGCCCGACTCAGGTCCAGTTTTTTGCGTATACGCGGGACGAACCCGAGGCAATTTCTTTATTTAATAAAAAAAAAATTTAATGCAATATCTTGTTTTACTTAGAAACTACATTCCCTTAAATAATTAATAAAAAAAAATCGAATTTTTGAGATTTTTTTTTCCAAAAAAGCACCGTCAGTCTTTTGCATTTCAGATAAATATTGTGATAAAAAAAAATTTTGATATGTTTATACTTTTCCGCACAGGCGCTTCCAAATTTGACTCACTATTACAAAATGTTCACGCTTCAAATTAGGCCAGCGGCAACGGTTGTGCATACCCCAATATATACCTTATTTATTGGGTGAGTCTCTTCCAGTCCATTTTTGGAATTTATGTTTTTTGAGAATTGTGGAATTGTTTACAGCAAATTATAAATTTAATGATGAAAATTTACCAGTAGTTTTTACCTTCCTAGTTTGATTTCCCAAATTTTTGTTTTGACAAGAGTGATAAATGGGATTATTTTTAAAAATGTCATACTCTACAATTGATTTAATTTTCAACGATACCAAACACTTATATGATATGTTTATGAGCTCTTAACAGGAAATCTTCAAATGTTACCATTTATGCAAATATTTAAAAAACTGTACTTAAAACTGCTGATTTTCAGTAAGAATGTAGAAACATTAATTGAAAACAATTATTTGGTTTTCCTCAATAAGCGAATTAATTTTTTACATACATCCATTCTGTTTGGGTCATTTTGACCCAATATTATAGTTTCATATTTTGAAAGTTTTTGTTAAACTAACTTTCGCAAATATTAACTTTTTGATTTTCTTTTTGTAAACTTAACCTCTTTACATATTATTCTGAAATATGAACTCATATGTCCCTCATTTTCCCTATGCTCTCATATTAGTTTAAGAAAAATTTCACGTTTAAACATCGGCTAACATATACACAATTTTTTTTGTATGCCATGCATAGTAATACAAAAAATTTTAAATAATTTTACCCATTAGTGTCGAAAATTATTGAAATTCGTCATATATACCTTACCTATGTATGTTTAAAGTTACTCTAAAGAACTGATATTTACTTATTCAAAAACAAACGTAAAACGCAGGGACCGAAAATAACAGTTATTTTTTAATTTGAAAAGAAAAGCATTTTTATGTAAATGCCGGAGAATTGATTGAAATATTGATAGTTGTGGAGAACACAAAAAATATCTTTTATATTTGCTAAAACAGTCTAAAAGTAATTTTTAGGATTTGACTTTTATGATGAAAAGAATAATAATTACGGTTCCTGGTAAAACTGCATATATCCTGCAAATATAAATTAGGGTGTCCCTTAAGAATAGATTTGTCATTACACCTCCCAGTTTTATTGAAAATGATTCCAAAGGGAAGAAATTTATTTTTTTTTCTGGAAAACGTTAACCCGTGTAGAATTTCGGACGAGAATGTCCCACTTGTTAAAAGCGACAATTTTTATTAAAAATTCTTAGAATTTGAAATTTTGAAACATTAAATTTTTCATTTAATACACTCAGAACTATTCACATATGGAATTGTGACTTCATCGGATACTACTAACCCACTTTCGCCTGGAATCAAAAATGTCCCACGAATAAGATGAAAATATAAAAACGCGTGTTTTAAACTTTGTTTTAAAGATATTAACAAAAGATGTCGATTGCTTTTTTTTTATAATATAACAGTTATAATTAAAGAAAAAAATAAATTAGAAAATATATAATTACTTTGTCAGAAATTTAACAAAATTTAAATTTTTCCATCAATATATGCACATCTTTCGGAAAAATATCACTTAAATTTGATTAGGCTATAATCATCTTTATTTTCATTTTAAAAAAATCTTTAAACGTTAGTGAGCTGGGGACAAAAAAGACAAATAAAACGTAATTGATATTAAATGGATAAAAAACATTTTCCAATTAATGCAAATAATTATTTTATGCAGATTGATCCTCATAGGGTTAATGTTTCCGCTTTTGACCAAAAAAGACCAACTAGGAAATTTACAGAATCACTTCTTTCAGATTTTGATTAAATTTGGATATGTGATAAAGGGTACTGAACTAATGAACAAGCGTAACTTTTTATCATACCAATCTTACTTTTAAGGGTTAAAAAGGTGGGGTCAAAATGGCCCCAGTTTCCGTTTTTTCTCGGTTTTCTCGTTTTTCACATTTATTCCAATGAAACTATTCCAAAATGGGTATCAAATGAAAGGTATTATAAAGATCTATCCAACGATTTACCAAACAAATATACAGGGGTATTCAATTATTGCTTTTTCTTGGGTCTATTTTGGACACCACTTTTTAACTCTTTAAAAGTAAGATTGATACAATAAAGAATTGCGCTTGTTGAATAGTTAGTACACTTTATTACATATAGAAATTTCTGAAAGAAATTATTGTGTCAATTTCGTAGTGGGTATTTTTTAGTCAAAAGTGAAACTTTAACTTTATGTGGATCAAATTACAAAAAAATTTTATTTTTATAAGTGGACATTTTTTGGATCAGTTTAAAAGCTTAATATTACGTTGTATGGTTTCCGAAAATTATGCACACTTACAAGCGAGGTGTACCGACACGAGCTCCCAAATTTTAATGAACTTTGAATATGTTTTAAAGGAGCAAAATAAAAGAGAAACGTATTTTTTCTAGCTGCCCAATCACACGTTTAACGTGCCCAATCTCACGTTAAGGGTAATTTGTTTTTGTATGTAAACTTTAAAATTTTGTAAAATTTTTGACAAAATAATCTAGTTTCATTAAACGTCAATTTTTTTTTTTTAGCAATCGACATCTCAAAATAAGGAATTTTAAAAAATCTTAACGTAAAAAAAGTCATTTTTGATTCCAGCCTAAAGTGAGGTAACGATGAAGTCAGAATTCCATATTTGAATAGTTTTAAGTATATTACAGAAATATTGGGAATTTTTGAACTTCCCAGGAAAACTTGCTATTACCATAGAATGGGAAATGGAAGAAGAAAACAAGAATCAGAAGTACTTATAGTTGAGGCCAAGAACACCTGATTTTAACATGGGGGTGTCATAGGAGGCAAGGCCTTGCCTTGTGCTTACATATAGGGACAAAAATAAGACGTTACAAAATATGTAGTGAAATCACCAGTTACACATAAGTACTTATTTCATTTCTTATTTGTAGCATCAAAAGTAATGCTTAAAGCCATTATATGACGTATTACTTGTAAGGATGTTAATAAGTAGTTATTTATAGGTGCAAAAATAAGTACGTATTAACATGTACCTAAATAAGAAGGTATTAATAGGCAATAAAATAACTAGTTATTAATAAGGACAATTATAACTAGGTATTAATAGGTCCTAAAATAACTACTGATTTTAGTCATTACAAGGAAGGACTATAATAACTGCTTACCAGGAAGAAGTGTAATAAGTGGTGAACAGCGATTAATATTTTCTCAAGAAAAAAATTAAAAGACTTTGTTTATTATTTTCTAATAACATTTATTAAACATAAAAAGAACAAAAAAAATTCACTATAAAAAACTAAAAATCTTATATACTAGTACACCCAAAAAAAAAGTTTGTAATATTGGCAACTCGTTTGCTGGGAGGATCCTAGCAGACAAAGTTGCTAACATCAGCAAAAAAGTTGCTAAACTCAGCAAAAAAACTTGAGAGTACGAGTTGCTAACATTACAAACTTTTTTTTTGGGTGTAGGAACTTAAATGCCTTATACATATTTAAAATCTTATAGATTTAGGAATCACCAAAAAAATGTTGATGCACATTATTAATAAAAAAACTATTTTACCATTACCTCGAAACGCATATATTTTAATTTCGGAAAAGCTTTGCTCAATGAGCTTTTATACACCATTCGAATTCGCACGAAGTCCCCGAAGTTTACTCGAAATATCAAGATGGAAAGCAACTGAGTTCAGACAGTTTACTTTGTATACACACTTAGGAAATTATGTTGGTAAAGACGACAGCAATTGTAGTCAAAAACAAATGAAATTTCATTTAACAAAAGGACGACTTACATTTCATTAAATTCAACTAACATTGTCATTTGTTTTTTAATGTTCAAAATATGACTAACAATTGTAGTAAAAATGAACCACATGGTAGTAAAAAATAAACCAAAAAAATTTTTTTTTATTTTTTTAAATAACAAAAAACAACTGTAAAAAATGAATGTAAAATCATAAAAAAGTCATTTGATGTGAGTTGTTTTTTTAAATGAACTACAAGGTTAGTTGAAAATTTTATTTGTTCTACAAATGACTTACATTTACATTAAAAATAATGAAACTGTATTACAACCCAAACAACTACATATTTTTAAAGCAGAAGTTCTCTGAGTGCAGGCATAGTTGCATTGAAAGATTTCGTTCCGGAAGAAATGTACGACCATTTTCTTTTAATTCATTGTTCATACAGAATTCTTTTGTCTTCTCCAACCAAACAAGATATTATTAAGGCACATGCAATGATTCAAATTTTTGTTGAAATGTTATCAGCGCTATATGGTCGAAATAGTGTAAATTATAATGTGCACAATCTTCTACACATATGTGAATGTGTCGAAGAATTTAAAGATCTAAATAGCATATCTGCGTATAAATTTGAAAACTATATGCAAAAAATTAAACAAAATCTAAAAATGCCCAAACACCTTTGCCAACAAATTTTTAATAAATTTTCAAATGATAAAGTTTACTTAAAAATCCAGTTTACGGACTGCGGTATAGAAAAGGAGTTCCAAAGTCAATTTTGTTACCAAAAGGCTATTTTAGTACAAATATTCCAGACAACATTTGTCTTATGAAGGATAAAACTTTTTTACAAATCACTAAAATCCTAAGTGAGGAAGAATTTCTAGCAAAAAGATTTTCAAACTTACGAAGTTTTTTCAACGATCCCATGGATTCATTGGATTTAAATATTGCTTTGGTTGACGAACATGATGGCTCAGAAGAACAATTATTTAAAATAGAAAACATTCTGGCTAAAGTGCTTAAAATGTCGTACAATAATGAATATATATTGATTCCGGAAATTCATTCCATTCATGAAAAATTAAACGTACGTAATATATAATACATATTTTCAAAAGCCAATTCTTTTTTAATAAAAGTTTTTTTTCATATTTTAGACAACAAATTTTTAAATCTTAAAAGGAAAATACTCGGTTATTCTTCGAAAATAAGAAAATTATTACCAAAAACTCTTAATGTATTAATAAATAAAATTTAATAATTTCTACTTAATATCAATTATCTTAATTTTGTTATTTACTAAATAAGCTTTTGTTTTGTGAGAGTCGTTTATGTATAACTATATATTTGTTTGCTTAAATAAATTGCATTTAAATTATTAATTATGATATATTATGAATCTTTATAAATATACCTTACAAAAAAATAGTTACTTATTACCTTACAAGTACCTTATTTCTTTGGCCCTTCCTAATAAGCAGGTATATAACACAATATTAGTAAGACATAATTGTTTAGCTTCCAAAATAAGTAGTGATGTATGTTCATATCAGTAAGGTATTATTTCAGACCTTCAAAATAACAACAAATGTAATGTATAGTCATTACTACGAAAGGTCTGAAATAAGTGATAATAAGTAACTTATTATTTTTGCTATTCCAAATAAGCAGATATTTAACACAATATTAGTAAGGCGTTGTTTTTTATCTTACAAATAAGCAGTTACATATATTCATATTAGTAAGGTATTATTTCGGACCTTCAAAATAACAAAAACTGGAATGGATAGTCATTACTTTGGAAGGTCTGAAATAAGTCCTACCCATTACCAAAGTTTTGCTGGGTTCTTTAAAAAAAACGTTTTCCAAATAAAATATCAATTTCTTCCATTTGGAACCACCAAGCTTGGGGTGTAATGAACGATATTCAACAAATCGTTTTTCAAGGGACATTCTAATATAAATAAAATATGAAATAAAATGCAAGATGAATTAAATTGAATTCATAAGTATTTTCTGTTCAACTATTTATTTGAAAAGGGAAGAACAAACGAATCGTATACTTTTTTTCTGTCGACATAACTTTACATTTTATAAATGGATTTCATAGCTTTCCATATTGTATCCTTGTGCAAAAAATCATCTTTGGCATCTGGTATGCCCTCTTATCCTAAGTAGTTGATTGTAAGTAGTTAAAGCACTCTGACAAAGAAATAACAAATAACCCCTCTTTAAATATTTACAATATCTTTACAAATCTCTTTGTTGAACTCAAAGTATGTATAATAGGATGTCCCTTAAAGTAACGATTTGTCAATTTTCGTTCATTATAACCTGCAGATATATTACAATTGGTTCCAAATAGAAGAAATCGATTTTTTTTTTCGAAAACGGTAACCCGTGCTGCAAGTCAACCGAAAATGGTACATTTTGAAAAAAAAAAAAAATTGTATAACTATTAAAAATTCCCAAAATTCGATGT
Source organism: Delia radicum (assembly GCA_021234595.1). Taxonomy (NCBI): domain Eukaryota; kingdom Metazoa; phylum Arthropoda; class Insecta; order Diptera; family Anthomyiidae; genus Delia; species Delia radicum. Next base: position 157,139,094 of record CM037852.1, read on the forward strand.
TTGGAAAAGATTTGCCTTTTATTTCATTTATTCATTTGATATATTCAAAATGACCCACTTTAGCCTGAAAACTAAAGTGATACAAAAATTTGATAAAAATGCAAAAACGTTCTTTTTTTAGAGTAATTTTAAAGATTTTTGAAAATGTCTCATTTGGAGATGTCAATTGTTATTTTTATAATAAAACAGTTTTTATTAAAGAACAAAAAAAAAATAAATTATAAAAAAGATAATTTGAGTTTGTGTTTGGAGAGATTCCTTTAAAGTGAGTAGTATGAAAATAGCTTATTTTGTCATTTTTTGATTACCCGGCTAAAAAAAGTTCACATATGTTCAAATATATTCATATATGCTTATATATGGGCAAATATGGACATACCAATAGACTTTAGATATGGGCATATATGAAAGTGTATGTGATTTCATATATGTGATTTCTTATTTTCAAAAGCGTCTCATATATAAACATATATGGAAGTATATGTTATTTCATATACGCAAAAGGGAGTCATATATGGGCAAATATGGAATATATATATGAAATCGCTCTTGTGCAAAGAGGAATCATATATGAATGAAAACTTATTAAATCAACCACTCGATTTCCTGCACCCCTTCTGATTTCAACCAAACTTGGTATAGAAGACGTAAACTCATATAACTTTAACCTTATCCAATTGTAGGACAGCTAATCTCAGCGAATCTTGAAATATCGTGTTTCAAAATATAAAAAATTCTCGAACATTTTAAAAAGTAGAATAAATGATTATTTTTTAAAACAAACAACGTACTATTTAGAATTTTTGGGCATTTCCTGGCCAAAACGCTAACTGATGAGGTATCGGCCCGAAATTTGGCAAGTCTATCTGGTGGGGGTGACAGAACTTAACCCCAACGGACATAATCCACATTGTTATTATGGGTAGTGGGGATTATGTTTAACCGTATTTGTGGTCATAATCCCCATGGGGTTATGGCCGTTTTATTCTTGGGGATTATGACCTATTCCTTGCAAGTCAAAACCCTTTCTTTTTATGGGCATAGTGACCAACCTGATACAGAACATATTGCCCTTTTTTTTAATATCCGATAATAAATATTTACTTTAGCATAAAAAAGAGACAACACAAAATAAATATTAGAATTAATATAATTTTATTATGAAAAGCAAAACGTATTTCAAGACAAAAAAACATATTAGCAACATAAAAAAAGAAACAAAAACATATTTTCAATATATATTTAGTTTTCATTTATATTAAAGCAAAAATTTTTTATGATTTTGTTTTTATTTTAATGAAAAATTTTCTCAGGGAGTGTAGCTTTTTTCATCTTAAAGTATATTATAATATGTAATTATATGTGGTGTCATACATATCCATATATTATTATATGTTTCTTGTGTGGTAACATGCTTGCTTTAAATATGTAGTTTTTAAAAATATGTATTTTTTTGGGTTGTAATATAGTTTCTTTACTCTTACGAGGGCGGATCAATAAGTCCGTGACTTTTCGAACTTTCCTCGTAGTTATATGAAATGCAACACTGATCCCATCAAGTACCACCTGTTAATAGACTACTGTCAAATTTTGAGCAAGTTCCGTCATTTACTTTGCGTTTAACAGCTGTTCAAAACATACAACCTCGTGGATTTTTTTAAAAATGGAAAAAAAGAGAATTTCAAGTGCTCATTAAACATTATTTTTTGCAAAAAAAAACCGTCATTCAAACCAAGGAAAAGCTTGATAAATACTATGGGGACTCTGCAGTGGTTTACTGACTTTCGTTGTGGTCGCACAAGTACAAATGACACTGAACGTTCTGGACGGCCAATTGATGTCAATACACCCGAAAATGTCGAAAAAATTCACGATATGGTGTTGGCCGATCGAAGAGTAAAAGTGCGTGAGATTGTTGATGCCATTGGCATTTCATATGTCAGTGTTTTGGGATTCACGCGGGATAATCCACATCGATTACCTTCAAAAGGGAAAAACAATAAACGGCAATATTATGCCAACTTTTTGGACCGATTTAAACGAGGATTAAAAAAAGAAACGACCCCATATGGCCAAGACAAAAGTTCTTTTTCATCAAGATAATGTACGGGTGCACACGTGTGCAGTCTCAATGCCAAAATTCCATGAATTGGGCTATGAATTGGTACCTCATCCGCCATATTCTCCGGATTTAGCCCCCAGTGACTATTTCCTATTTCCAAACCTAAAGAAATGGCTCGGCGAAAAGAGATTTAGCTCCAACGATGAAATTATGGACCTCGAAAAATCCTGTTTTTGGAAGGGATACAAAAATTGCAGAAACGTTGGACTAATTGTATTGAGCTAAAAGGAGATTATGTTGAAAAATAAATATTTTTTTTTGCAAAAAAACAGTGTTTCATTCAAAAAGTCACGGATTTATTGATCCGCCCTCGTAATTTAAATGTCAGTCATTTGTAGAACATATTAAATTGTTTACTAACCTTGTAGCTCATTTAAAAAAAACAAAAAACGTCAAATGATTGTTTTATAATTTTACATTCATTTTTTACATTCGTTTTTTGTTATTTAAAAAAATAATAAATGTTTGTTTATTTTTTTACTAACATATGGTTCATTTTTACTACAATTGTTAGTAATTTTTGGAACATTAAAATACAATTGACAATGATAGTTGAATTTACTGAAATGTAAGTCGTCCTTTTTTAAGTGAAATTTACCTACATAGTATTCTAAGTGTAAGACTATATATAATTTTTTTGCTCGGGTTTGGAACAAATCTATATTTAAGGGACTCCCTAATATAATGCTTGATATTTGTATATAAATTCTAACATGGGAAGGAGAACTATTCAGTCAGTTGGACATTGTATACTACATTCGTTAGGAATATGATAAGGTTGAGGATTTCCAACTATTGAAAGTCATTTCGAGTTTATTTAAATTTTTATTTCAACAACTTTTACTGAAACCTACTCCCTTTCAATTATCTTTCGTTAAACAAATCCGGATAGGGACACGCCTACATCAGATTGCTTTTCACAATTTGTTAAATAAGTTTTGGGACTTTAGCACATTTAATTACTATAAATGCAATTAATGTTTATCCCGATGAAAATAAATTTAAATAACAAATATGCAGGTGCTTGTGCAAATTTAAATGTAACTGACACTAATAGAAAACATATGATTTTCTATTGTTGATTTACTTGAATAAACGTCACTACATTGCTAGGTCTGTCAAAAAAACAGAGTAGTATTTGGAAGATGACAAAGCCAATTGTGACAATTTTTTGTTGTTGTTTTTGTTTTTTTCTTTGATATTTTAAATTTTGAATCTCGCTCCTAGACGAGGACAAGAAATTCTCATTGAGTTTGTGATTTAACATAACAAATATCTCTAGAAATTCTAATAACAAAGTCCCCTGAAGATTTCCTTAGGCAGGAATGAAATCCGGATAGGGACACGCCTACATCAGATTGCTTTTCACAATTTGTTAAATAAGTTTTGGGACTTTAGCACATTTAATTACTATAAATGCAATTAATGTTTATCCCGATGAAAATAAATTTAAATTTCTAAAAACATTTTTTGAACTTTCCATAAATTCGATTGCAAGTACAAAATTTCTAATCCGTAAACTCAACGACAATCAAATACTTTTATTGTTATTAATTCAGTTGAAACAATCTTTAAATAGATAAGTTACAACAACCAAAATTTTCATTCAAACTTCACACGGTCTATACATTATCCTGAGTTCATGTGCTTTATATGACATTTTCAAAATTGAAGGGCATTTAAATTTCGTCTTAATCCAACCCTTGTTTTCCAAGTTATTTTTGCAAATAATCAAATAACAATTCTTTTTTGCAATTTGTAAAGGTAAAAGAAAATCGTAATATCAGAGGAAACAAAACGTAACTTTCAATTTCTTTAATTCAGTGAATGAAGAATTTAATATTCCTAACGTAATAACACAACAGCAACAGAGCCACAACCAACCAATGTAACGAAAAAATCATCATAAAAATAATAAAAATCGTGTTTTTGACAGTCATAAATGTTAATGTGACAAACGTTTTCTTGCGACTGTTGCCGAAATTTGGCATAAGATTTTCTTATTTTTATATTTCCAGTCAAAATATTGTTTTTAACTGTCAAATAATTTCTATTAATGCTTTTTTTTCAACTGACATCTGGTTTTTTAATGCCATAAAGAAGATGATTTTTTTTTTTTTCATATCACATTCGAATATTTAAATTCCAAGTATATTATTATTCTGGTTTTTAAAAATTTACACGTAGATTCATTTTATGAACACTTTCCTTCGGCACAGATACGTTTTCCATATGTGCGGCATTAAGGATTGGGTATACCGGAGTGTATCATTTGTATAATTTTCACATATTAATAAATATTTTTATGGTTGTTATTACAACATTTATTAATTTTTTATGCATAAATGTATTGTTATTTACAAAAAGAAAATAAAATTTAATTTGCATAAATTTGAAATAATTTTACCTAACAATAAATCAAAATTTTAAAAAAGATATAATTCTTATTAATATAAGTTTTGTTATCTTTGTTTAAGGTTTTTTTTTTCAGCCAATGAAATTTTCATTAAATTTATGAAATTTTCTTTCATAGGGAAAGAAAAAAATGTTATTTTAAGACCCAATTACTAAATGACCCGCAAAAAATAAAAAACAGTTAACGACTAATTTAAACTATAAGATAGAAGCTAACTGGACATTGTTAAAAATGAAGCATCCCATCAAACAATCCGGTCCGTTTATGTGCCGTTTTCGGTACAGCATATACGGATCCGAAGTCCGTTTCCGTACCGTTTTCCGGATCAGTATACGGACCGGAAAACGGAATAAAAGGAACATCGAATACGGATTTGAAACAGTATAAAGCTCGCTAAAACGGACCGTTTTCGTACCGTCATGCTGTATATAAAATTGAGTGTACGTTCAAAACGTACCGTAAACTGTCCGTCATTTATTTTAAAAACGGAGTGGACTCCGTTTTTAATATACCGTAAACGGTCCGAATATGGTCCGTATTCGTACCGTTTTTTTTTAAATGGGCCATTTTTATTTTTTTTTTTTTATTTATTTTATCTAAATGATTTCTCCTTTTTTTAATTTTAAACAAAAGTTTGGTTTTATTTTTAAATTTTTTCATTTATAAAGATATTAACAAAAATGGATTAACAATTACATTAAAAATAAACTAGAAAACAAGATATGTATGAATTAAAATAAGAAAAAAATTAAATTATATACAATGAGGGTATTCACGATCCTTTTAAAACAGCCAGAAGCTCATTTAACGCCTTGTTTGAAATTCCATGCGTGACTGCCCATGTTGCTATCTCTTCTCTTATTGACAAGTGTATTTCTTCTGCGATATACTCCAGATCATTTGACAGTACCGTATTTTTATCACATATAATTCCATCACTTGACGCTAGTGATGCCTCATCACATAAAGATTGTTCTAACGTAGGCTCCACATCCATAGCCTCGTCATTTGAAAATTACTAGATTAAAAACTATTTAAGATTTATCAACTTACCTGTATCAAGTTAATGTATCAAAGTTATTCCGTGGTTATATTATTTTATTAATATTTAATTATATTAATAAATAAAACTGTTTGATTTTTTTTAAACAAAACACACTCCGGTAATACCGGAAGAAAAACGATAACGGTTGTAACGGAGTTTTAACTGATGAAAATCGGTGTAGTCCGGTTAAACGGCATCGAAACGGATACAGCAAAACGGAGTTAAAACGGATAGTTTTCGAAAATTTGAGTAATCCAATTTTACTGTACGTTAATGGTCCGTTTTCGTACAAGCTTCGACGGATACGTCAATTCCGGTCCGTTTTCGTACCGTCAATGACGGATTCATGAAGCCGTTTGTAACGGACAGTCCGTAAAGTTGTTTCTTGGGATGTTTTTGAGGAATATGACACGAATATTCGGTTGCTATTCGGTATGCGGCATGTTTTGACTATTAGGCCGAGTATCAATTAATGGCACTATTCTGCACTATAGCTTAAAAATTTGCATTTTTATCCAAAAATGTTAAAAAACCAAGCTTCTCACAAAATAATTTTCATTGAATTGTCAAACACGGGATATATCGATTTCTGATGATTTTTCCAACCAAAAAGTGTTATGACTATAATTTTATCATTTCCACTATTCTGCAACTCTTGAAGCGGAATATGAAAACTTATGGCTTGAAAGATTTTTGGGAATTTTTTCAGAGTTGTATTATGTGCAAAAAAGAGGTTATGAAACAACAATATTTTTTAAATTTTTTTCTCTTATGCTTTGATTTTACAAAACCAGATAAATTACTAGTCAACAGTTCTAGCCTACTAAAAAAAAACTACTCAATATACCTTAAAAGATGAATTCAAAATTTTCCATATTCAATCCTTCCCAAGAAACAACTTTACGGACTGTCCGTTACAAACGGATTCATGAATCCGGCATTGACGGTACGAAAACGGACCGGAATTGACGTATCCGTCGAAGCTTGTACGAAAACGGACCATTAACGTACAGTAAAATTGGATTACTCAAATTTTCGAAAACTATCCGTTTTAACTCCGTTTTGCTGTATCCGTTTCGATGCCGTTTAACCGGACTACACCGATTTTCATCAGTTAAAACTCCGTTACAACCGTTATCGTTTTTCTTCCGGTATTACCGGAGTGTGTTTTGTTTAAAAAAAATCAAACAGTTTTATTTATTAATAAAATTAAATATTAATAAAATCTATATACATATATAAAGAAGTGTACATTTTGATTGTCACTCCATAACTCGAGAACGGCTGCATAAAATAAAAAAAATGGCTGAATACGTTTTGTAGAACATGCAATGAGGATGGCTTTAAAATAAAAAATTGTTTAAAAATATTTTCGTTTGGTCCAGATGTGGTGATTTTTCTGAACATTAGTCATTTTCATCTATATATATAAGAAAAAGTGTACATTTTGATTGCCACTCCATAACTCGGGAACGGCTGCATAAAATAAAAAATGGCTGAAAACGTTTTGTAGAACATGCAATGAGGATGGTTTTAAAAAAAAAAATTTTAAAAATATTTTCGTTTGGTCCAGATGTGATGATTTTCTGAACATTAGTCATTTTCATCTATATCTATATATGTATATAAAAAGAAGTGTACATTTTGATTGTCACTCCATAACTCGAGAACGGCTGCATAAAATAAAAAAATGGATGAATACGTATTTAAGATTTTTAGTGGTAATTTTTTTGGTTATTTTTAAATGTACCACTTTTTTAACATATACTTGTATTTCAGATGTTTTTGCAATTAAATATAGAGAAGCAGATCTCATGAAAATTTTTAAGATGAAGATGTTAAACAACACCAGAGATAAAATGAAAAAAAAAAATCAAAATGTTAAAACCACATCCTTTTATTGATTTTTATTGAATTTTTATGTGGTTTCATATTGTTTTTAAATAATGTAATTGTTAATCTATTTTTGTTAATATCTTTATAAATGAAAAAATTTAAAAATAAAACCAAACTTTTGTTTAAAATTAAAAGAAGAATAAATCATTTATATAAAATAAATAAAAACAAATAAAAATGGACCATTTAAAAAAAAACGGTACGAATACGGACCATATTCGGACCGTATACGGTATATTAAAAACGGAGTCCACTCCGTTTTTAAAATAAATGACGGGACAGTTTACGGTACGTTTTGAACGTACACTCAATTCGTACACTCCGTTTTATATACAGCATGACGGCACGAAAACGGTCCGTTTTAGCGTGCTTAATACTGTTTCGAATCCGTATTCGATGTTCCTTTTATTCCGTTTTCCGGTCCGTATACTGATCCGGAAAACGGTACGGAAACGGACTTCGGATCCGTATATGCTGTACCGAAAACGGCACATAAACGGACCGGATTGTTTGCTGGGTTAATTACTTCAGAATTAAAAATCGTATTGGCAGGAAATAAGATTTGTTTGATAGTTCGTTAAAATACTTTTCATTTGATACCAAATTAAAATTGTTTTTGACACTTTCGGAGAAATATTGACAACAAAAAACAAAATTCTGCACAAAATGATTTTTTTTCCCCAGTTCACATGAGATATGACAAAAAGTATGGAAATTTCACAAAAACAAATTTGGTATCAAATGAAAAACATTTTAAAGACGTATCCAACAAATACCCAAAATGAATTTGAAAAATTCTGAATTTTTACTTTTAATGACGTCGGAGTGGCTCTTAAACTAATAACTTTTACCCCGAATAATATTTTTTAGTACCCAGCAAAACCACACATTACCAAATCATGGGTAAAGTAATGTATCGCCATAGGGCTTCACGCATTACATTACACCTTACTTCACTGATGAATTTTACAGGCGATGAGCCTAAAAGTAATGGGTGGACTCATTACCTTGTAGGGGGTAAAGTAACTGGTTACTTATATGGTTACATGGTGGGGAAAAGTAATGTGTCTACAAATAGATTTTCACAAAAAAAATGCATAACAAATTTTTTTTACAAATATTATTTTAATTAAATAAATAACTTTTTTTTTTTATTAATTAAATTACGTTGGTAGAGCCAACTGTGCTATCGATACATATAATATTTTATTGCTTAAAATGTAAATGAGTTGTTGTGCTTCGTGTTTTCGTTCGTGATATCAAAAATATAAACCTTACCCTCATACTTACAAAAAATCACAAAGTAATGTGTCTATAAATAGATTTTTTAAAATATTTATTAATAATTACTTTACGTTTATAATTCATACATTATGTAATTGATGATGGGTAAGGCATTATTTTAAGTTTTGAAGTAATGCAAAATGTAATGAGGTATCATTACAAGGTATTCCATGAGTGTTCAATTATCGGTAACTCATTACTTCTTGTTGGAAAATAATGATACAGGTAAGGAGTGCACATTACAAGGTAATGCATTACTTTATCGCACCCATCACAAAAGTTTTGCTGGGTACGCTAGAACACTTGAGTAGTGATTTATCTGGTTTTTTAAAATCAATGCATAAAAGAAAACGAAATTAAAAAATTGTTGTTTCATAAACATATTCCATTTCAGCGAACCTGTACCAACTTTCAAAATTTTGGGCCATAAGTATTTATTAGGATGTCCCTTTTTCGATTTTCGTTCATTACACCCCCCAGTATTAGTGCAAATGGTTCCTAATGAAAGAAATAGATTTTTATTTTATTTATGTGAAAAACGTTAACCCGTGCAGCTAGACTACCGAAAATGACAAATTTTGGAAAAAAGTGTATTATTATAAAAAATTTCCTAAATTCGAAATTACAAAAAATTTACTTTTTATTTAAATTGTCTATTTAGTATACTCTAAATTATTCAGATATGGAATTCTGAATTCATGGGATATCATTAACCCACTTTGCACAGGAATCCAAAATGATCCATGAATTTGATAAAAGTGGAGAAACGCCTTTTATCTGAAATTAATTTTAACGTTTTTTTTTGTCGATTGCTATTATTATAATAAAATAGTTGTTATTAAACAAAAATAAAAAATAAATAATTGAAAAAATGGTAATTCGAGTTTGTATATGGAGCAACTCTTTTTCAGGATATTTTATGAAAACTGCTTATTTTGCCAAAAATTTAACCAAATTTTAATGTTTTCATCAAAGTATGCATAATTTTCGAAAAAATATCACTTAAATTTAATAAGTCTATAATTATCTTTACTGTTATTTAAAAAATCTTTAGCTTGGGGAAAAAAGAACTATGAAATTTAGTTTTAATTATGATTACAAGATTGTAAAGCTTTTAAATTGATAAAAATAATTATTTTATATAACTGTAAAAAAAACCCACTAGGAAATTTACGGAATAACACATTTAATAATGATCGGAAAAATATCACTTACATTTGATAAGACTATAATTATATTTACTTTTATTCAAAAAAATCTTTCACCCTTATTGGCCATCAACAAAAAAACCCATGTAACTTAATTTAAATTATGACTTCAAGATTATAAAGGACCTAGTTGTGCCCGGCCAATAAGTGTTAAAGTTTTTTGAATAAAAGTAAATATAATTATAGTCTTATCAAATGTAAGTGATATTTTTTCGAAAATTAGGAAACGTGTATTTCCGTAAATTTCCTAGTGGGTATTTTTTTTTGTAAAAATTAACCGTATATGAATCAAGTCACATAAAATAATTATTTCTATCAAGTTGAGATTTTTTTTATCAATTTAAAAGCTTTACAATCTCGCAGTCATAATTAAAATTAAGTTTCATGGGTCTTTTTTGTCCCCAGGCTAATAATGGTTAATGATTTTGTAAATAACAGTAAATATAATTAAAGTTTTAATAAATTTAAGTGATAGTTTTGCGAAAACTATGCAAAGTTTGGTGGAAATATTCAAATTTTGTTAAATTTTTGACAAAAAAAGCTATTTTCATAAAATGTCCTGGAATGAAGTCGCTCCAAATACAAACTCGAATTAACATGTATCCAATTTTTTTTTTTCTTTAATAACAACTATTAGATTATAAAAATAGCAATCGACATCTGCAAAATCAAATTTATTTTTAAGGGACACCCTGGTATTCATATTAAGCTTCAAGAGTTGCAGAAATCGAAAAAGAGTGAAAATGCTGAAATACCCTAATGGTCACGTTTATTGTCGTCAATATCTAAAATACAGTGTATTTTTATATTGCTCGCCAGCTGATGAAGCGTTGGCAAAGTTATTGAAGCTTTTTGGTTCATAGCCCTGATTTTTTATTTTATTTCGGTGGGTTTAGGTGCTATGGAAACACCGAAGATGGGTATGAGGGATAGAAAATTCATACAATTATTTTTCTAAATTCATGTTGACGTCGCCGGGGATCGAAACCGGCACCATCTGTATAACAGTCCAAAGCGCTAGCCATGAGTTAACGCCCAATATGAGTTAATTCGTTGAATATAACTGTAGGGTTTTAATAAAACCTAATTACGAATTAGGTTTAAAGCAACGAATTTCGTCCTTTGGTGAGCTATGCAATTCCCTTAAGGAAGAAATTTAAAAAATCCACTTAAAACGGATAAAGAAATTTATTTAAAGAAGAAATTCCTTAAAAATTATCTCATTTTACATCCTAATATATTTTACATCCTAATACATCCTCGTATTTTCATACAAAAATGCAGTAATTTTTAATACTATATATTAAAAATCAAACGTGAGATAGGGCCGCTAAAATTACATGTTTACTCCTCTATCATATATCCGAAATTCAATAAGATCGGAGATAACCCACCATGAAACTTTGCCTGTAATCGAAATTACACTCATAATAATGCATGCATAAAAATACGAATAAATTTAAAATTAACAAAAACTTTCATAAAATGAACGAAAATTTGTTAATTTTATGAACATTTTTGTTGTTTCCACATTTATTTCGTATTTTTGTACATGTGTTTTTATGAGTGTATGAGGACATATCTTAAACAGATTGCTTAGTGAAAAAAAATCTAAAATTTATTATCTCCAATTTTTTTTATTTTTTTTTTTTTGGACAGACCCCGATAATTGCAAGATGACATTTGATTTTTAGTTACAGTTAAAATTACACTTCTGTTTATTACTGTCGTAAAGGAATCCTTAGAGAATTCCAATTGCGTTTTTAAGCAAAGAAAAAATTAGTCATCATTACGTTTTGTAATAAAATGAGTGTCACTTAGATGTCAACTCGTACTTTACAAAATACTAAACACTATTTCCCCATCTAACAACCACCCCACCCAGCCTCCCACCCACCACATTTCTACATACTACACAGTTAATTAAATGTCAGTTGCAAAAATAGAACAAAAGTTATTATAAATCACAGATTTACAACAACACTCAAACACATATACAACTATCAAGGAACATATACCGATAATGTACCTGTGATCTTTATAAAATAGTGATATGTGTTAGAGGGGACAGAAAAGCTCAAAATGTGTACATATTAAGAAGGACAAACCTACACTCACAATATTTTTTCCGTAAAGACTACTGAATATACACATTAAATTAACTGAAAATCAGTTAAAAACAGGACTACATACTTTTCGTTTAAAACAACTGTATCTCTTAGTTAATTTTCAACTGTTGAAAAATTAATTGACAAAATCCATAAAAACAATAGATTGTTTTCGTTTATTGCAATACTCAATATAATATAACAAGTTTTTGTTTTAAAACGAAAATTTTAACTGAATATTTTAACTGTTACCGAAAGTCCGTTTTTTTTTGTTTATTTTGTTTGTTGAATAACAGACAGAACGTTAAAAAATATGTTTCTTTGGTAATTTAACTGTATATTCCATTGAAACTACTTTACCGATTAAACTTTTAAATAACTGTTGATTTTTATGGAAAAGTTCCTGTGAGTACGTTTAAAGGTTAAAAAGTGAAGTAAAAATATTTTGTGTTTTTTTTTTTTACATTTGAAATTTATGTAAATGTTTGATGTATTTAATTTAATAAGAAAATGTGACTCTACATGTGGTATTTGGGCTATATAAAAAAACTGTCGGGAACATGAATCCTAAAGTAGACCTACATTAAAAAACTCTCTTTAAACAAAGACAATTGTTAGAAAATGAAGTAAAACACATCAAAAATTGTATTTAAATTAAAATTTATTTCTAATTTTGTGTATTAAAACGTTTTATCGTATCGTTTAAAGCTGTTTAAGGGTTTACCATTTGTAATGCTAACTTTGTTAATTCGGTAAGCGAAATTTTTTGTTGTAAAACATGTTGAAGATTTTTCCAAAATAGACAAGAACGATTTGAAAAAAAAATTAAAAAAAAAAACAAGAAAATATATCAAACGTACACTTTAGGAACATTATGAAAATATTTGTTTTATTTATTATATTTGTTTCTGGAATCAGTTAGTTTTATTAACCCTTATGTTTACATCAAGTTGATTTGTCACCTTCATAACACCAGGGTCTAGCCAGACCCGGCACAAAACTAGACGACTTTATATGAAAACGTATAAGTTAATATAAAGATTTTGTGTGAATAAGTCTGATAGACCAAGCCAACTTCTTTTATCCCTTCATTATTTCTTTCCATTTTTTAAAAAATATCAACAAAACACAAACTATACACAACCACTATTTCGAATCACAATTTCAAATAACTGATTATTTTCTTTGCAGCTCATTCACATTGTTAGTTCAAATAAATTTCGGAAGGAAATGTTGCAATAATTGTTAAAATATTAAGATAATGTTGCGGGTCTGGTAAGACCAAGGAGGTACGGATATGACTACAATTTTAAAAACCCTAATCTTTACACACCCCTAGAAAAAAAAAAGAATTAAATGTGCACTAAACTGTTCTAAAATGTATCCTTGAGGATATCATGGTATATCGTTACTATAAGTATAAAAAATACACGACAAAAAATAAAAAGGGCCTGGCCAGGCCCAGGTATAAACATAAGTGTTAAAATATTGAATAAAATTCTTACCGTTTACAAAAATCCGACTTTTTTTTAAAACTTGTTTCGCTTTTTATGTTTACGAAAAATTACACCTCATATTCCGTTTTTTTTTTTTTTTGAAATGACACAATAAATCCAAGAAAAAGGTGTGCATTCAAGTCGGCACTTTTTAAAATAGTGATGGCGCAGATGATAGTTTTGACATATTAATGCAACAACACGAAAAAAACGAAAAGTCCACTTTAGGGAACAGGCCACAATTGGATACAGGATTTCTCTAAAGGACTTCGTCTTAACTTCTGAGCTAATAAACGGATTTTTATGAAATTTGGCGCAAAGAAGACAAACCGTTAAAGTTTGAACAATATTAATTGAAGTTGATAACCTTTTCGCCTAATTTTTAATTAGGCACAAAAAATAATAATTTTTGTACTGTGGTTACATATTAGTGGAAGCAATAATGTTTGTCCAAGACTTCTCTTTTATATGAGTTAGTTTTCGAGATGCACACCAAATTTATTTAAAAAAATTAAAAAATTATCAAACAAAAGAGTTGAACTGTAAAACTCATTTTTGCCACCTAAATATTAACTTGGACTAATATGTTTATTATTTCGCGATAGATTTTTAACATGTTAAATTTTTTTGAAATCTTAGGGAGCCAATTCGGATAGTTTCTTTGTAAGTAAATGTCCTGTTTTAGCAGGAAGAAACAAGAAACAAAGTGCTGTGTCACAAACTCATCACGTTTTACAATTCTAACTATGTTTGTATGAGTGTTCTTCCTTCCATCAGGATTGCCATGCCACACCCTAAATAAAATTCATTCATTTTCAATTTCAAATGTATTGCGAGTACAAGTATTTACAGACATCTCAAGAAAACAGAAAGAACACAAAATGTAAGAAAATTTCACTTAACGTTCTATTTTGTGTGTTCGGTGCTGCTTCTGTTTTTTTGCACTTAATACGCTTCGTTGAACTAAAATTGCAAAGTCACATAGTTTAACACCCCGAGGTCACCACAATGTTAAGAAAATTCACCAACAAAAAGAACAATTTAAACAGAGAAAATTCTTTCTTAGAATAATAACATTGTCTGTATGGGGGAGAGCTTATTCCACTTTTGACTTAGTTTGCTTGGCTGACTGGTGTTTACTTACATGTTATAACATGCCAAATATTCTTAAAGAAGAAAACTTTTTATTTGCCAAGTTTTTTTTTCTTTTTTTTCACAAAACGGAAGCATTGACTTTTCTCACATGTCATAGGACAGGACTGGCAAAACAACTATGACACGGGTGTCAGTAGTGGCACGCTAGTGGATTTTCGGTGGAACTCAAGATTTTAGCGAATATTTTCAAATATCTTCATTTTACTAGAAAAAAAGCTATCAGAATCTTAACTATTTATATTAGCTATTAAAATTTATGCTTTAAACCGAAAATGTTAAAAATTTGTATAAATATTGTAAAACGCCTTTCGAAATGATAAAGAAAATGGTTAAAAAAGTCGTAAATATTTTTTAAGAGAATTTTGGTAAAAAAAATCTAAAATTCGTTTTACAAAAATCAAAATCCCTCAAAATCTGTTTTAACAAGGGCTCGGAAGTTCATGCATGTTTGTTGTCGTTAGCTGGAGGAACCAAACATCTTTGCCAAACAACCAAATATCATTGCGAATCAACAAATGTTGCAATAAAATGGCCTCCATTTGTTATCTAATAAAATGCATGTATTAATTTTTTTTTTTGTTGATATTTTAATAAAATCAGCGTTTTTACAAAATTAATATTTTTTATACATTATTTCTCATCTAATTTATAATTTTTTTTTCTCATATTTGTTTTTATCATGATGACAAAAATAGCTGAAAAATACTATTACGAATTTTCTTACTGTGATTTAAGCTATTTTTCAAATTTATTTCACCTTTTCAAAACTTTTTAAAGCAAAAATTACATTAATAAACGAAAACCTTGAAAAAATCAATAATTATATGCATTTTTAAACTTTAAGTGCATATTTTACGATTTTTAATGCATATTTTTTGTACATAAAACACGATTATAAATGCATTAACTTCCGAGCCCTAGCACTAACAAATAAAGGGTGTTTTTTATAGAGTGACACAAGTTTAAATCATAACAAAACCAGGAAATATAGTTTTAATATCAATGAAACGGGCTTTATTGGAAAGAAAATTTAATGAAATTAATGTTTAAATATGATTTCTGCCATGTGGCCGCTACCGCTGACGCATAGAAGGCGCAATCTGGAACACCAATTTTCAACAACTTTTCGCAGCATTTGCGGCCGTATTTCGCAAATAACTCTTCGAATGTTGATTTCCAGGTGTTCAATTGTTTGTGGTTTATCGACGTAGACAAGTGACTTAACATAGCCCCAAAGAAAATAATCCAACGGGGTTAAATGACACGATCTTGGTGGCAAATTAATTGGGCCATTAAGTGAAATTATTTTTTCATCAAAAGTTTCTTTGAGTAAATCAGTTGTAGCGCCCGCTGTGTGGCATGTGACTCCGTCCTGTTGGAACAACATATCAGCAAAATTAATGCCACGTAATTGGGGTATGAAAAAATTTTGAATCACCATTGACAGTAACATTCTGACCATCATCGTTTTTGAAGACATATGGGCAAATGACTCCGCCAGCTCATAAAGCGCACCAAATAGTAATTTTCTGTGGATGTAATGGTGTTTCGACAAAAGCTTGTGGATTCTCCTCACTCCAAATGCGACAATTCGGCGTTGCGGTGTAATGGTTAGCGCGTTGGACTGTTACACAGATGGTCCCGGGTTCGATTCCCGGTGACGACAATATCAATTTAGAAAAAGAATATGTATGAGTTTTCTATCACTTATATGTATCGCTGCGCCCTCCTTCGGTCTTCCCATAGCACTTAACCCCACCGAAGTAAAATAATGAATCACGGCTATGAAACAAAAGCATCAATAAATTCTCCAACTCTACATCAGGTAGCGAGCAACAACTGTTCTAAGACTTATCTACTCGCTCAATTACAGTGTTGCCATATTTGAAGCCCTTCATCTTTCACCACCTTTCATCTCTCCACTATCCCCTTTCCAAAGAAAGCAACACATTAATTAATAGGAAGAATTTCCTGAGTGTTGCTTCTCTTTTCTAAAAAAAAAACAAAAATATTTCCCGTACCCATTCAACCAAAAATGGGCTTAATCTGAAGGACGATTATGTACGCCATAAAATTTAAGAAGTGCACGATGAGTTTGACGACTAGAACAATTATTTTGCTTAAAAATTTCAACAATTTGCACGCGTTGCTCTGGTGTAAGTCGATTCATAATAAAATTTCGATTCATAATGAAAGTTTAAAACAAAATTTAAAACTCGGCAAGAAAATTGTAGTTAAAAATACCGGAAAAAGTAAAAGATTAAAATATTGCGCTTGAAACGGGACTTAAAAAATAAATTAAGTTGGCACGTGACACTTTTTAACAACAGAATATGTCTGTTTACGGCACGCAACAAAAACGTCTTGCCACTCATGTCATAGGACATCACGTCTGTTTATATGTTTGCTTTTTTTGTTGTTGTTATTATCCTGGTAGTTCCTGATTGACCACCAAAAGTTTGTTATTATTCATGCTTAATTGGGTTCCATTCATTTTTGGACGATTATTGTAGTGATGATGCGAGTGTTTTTATTTTTATTTACTTGATAATGTCAATTATCTAATTCTTTAAGAACTTTTCTCTGGTGAAGCAAACAACAGAAATCAAATAAAATACAGGGCATTTAAAACTTTATATCTCATTGTTTATTACGCAAATTGAAAGTAAACTATCAGCTAAATAATAGGGGTTACAAACGTATCTGGAATTTTTTACTTTATGGACTCTTGAATTGTCTGTCTGATGAAATGCTAATCACACTTCAAAGACATGCTTATATAAAGCTTTATTCACATTTTGAAACATAAGTTTTGAACCAACCCCACGCAGATTGAGGTACTAATTGCCCTTAAAGGGCAGGACTTTTTCCAGGACTGGTATAATTTAACATTGCTGTGAGGTTAACGGTGCCAATCATACAATAACAAATGGTCTCGATACTGGCTAATCAAGGACACTTGACTGGTTTCAGTAATTACCTACTACACCATTTAGAATTGAGAAATTCTATATAAAATTAAGATTTTTTATTTACAAGTAAAACTAGAGATTAGATTAGAAAAATAAAAAAAGTCTAAAAATAAAATATTTGTGTTTGTTAGTATTTGCCACTTTTGAGTATAATATACTATAACGAAAAAGCTAATAGGAAAGAAAACTGGAATTTAGCCGCATTGCATTCGAGGTAATACTTGGGTCTGACCGTTTACCGCTCATGACTTGGTATTGTTATGTTTGTAATATAAGAAGAAACACAGGTTCGATTCTTGTTGAAAAATTTAGCATATAGAGACAATCGGAAAGTAATAATATGGTTTAAATGGAAAATCATCGATGACGCCTGTTCATTAAAGGGCAGTTTTTAAACACCGCAACTTATTAAGATGAAAACTAAATTGTTTTTCTAAGGAATTTTGCTCGTTCAATAAATTTGTTTAACCTCTTGCAGTGAGTGATACTATTTAAAATTTTAGATTTCTATCTGAAGGGCTGATGATTCAACTTTTTTAACTTTTAATAAACTCTCTTGTAATAAAATTTTTAAAAGTCCAGTCTTAGCGATTATTCAGTCTGGTTGGAGATCTTCTGCTTTTTTACACCTATTTCTTATCATATCAATAAGTTATTGAAAGGACGATATATGTAAAATTTCTGACGAAAGGGTTTGGGCAGTTCATCAAGGGGTATATTTTAACCTCTCTACGCTAAGATATAATATATTATTTATTTATTTCTTTATTTCATCTATCGGGTTAAAACCCCTTACAGATTACATTTAAATACATATTTTATACAAAAAACAAAAATAACAATAACTTTAATCATCATCAAAAATTAAGCAATAGTCACACAAGTTTAACGCATATCCTCGTTCAGCAAGTTCGATACTACCCTCTTCAATCGATGTCTACCAATATTAAAATCAATTCGGTCAGATACCGAATTAAATAAAATAATACATCTATATATTGGCTCATTCATTCCATAGTTAGTTCTATGGAAAGAAGGCTCAAAAAAGTGGTTTACCCTTAAAAGCCTGACTGGGACGTGAAATGTTAAAATGGATAACAACGAAGAGCAATCAATTTTACAATCCATTATATCCTTTACAAAAATAACGCTTTGGACTTTTCTACGAATCAATAGCGTTTGTAAATTAAGAGATTTACATCTCTCCTTGTAGTTAGGCATATTATCAAAAGTATACTGCTTTCTAAGAGCAAATCTCAAAAAGCGTTTTTGGATTTTTTCAATCTGATTAATATTCACGTCATAAAAAGGATTCCATCTTTTATAATATTATGACGCAAAAATATAGTATTATTTTCACCTTCATAATTATAAATGATAGGAGAATGTTTACGAGTATAACTTATTACTTTACATTTAGAAAAATTAAGAAAGAGATGGTTGTTTTGACACCAACTCAGTAAGCAACCAATGTCTTGTTGAAAGTCTTTACAATCATCAGCTGATAGAATATTGTGAAACAGTTTTAGATCATCTGCGTATAACAAGCATTCGCAGTTTTTAAATACATTAACGATATCGTTTATAAACAAAGAAATAGCAATGGACCCAAATGGCTACCTTGTGGTATGCCAGAACAAACATTAATCGGATTTGACAAAAAAGTTCCAATTTTTACAAAGAGGACTCTTAAGGATTAATAGGAGGCAACCCAGTTCAAAAAATTAGAGTGAAACCCCATTTTAAAAAGTTTCTTTATTAATATTGGATGTAAAAGTTTATCGAAAACCTTTCCGAAGTCGGTATAAAGGGCATCTACTTGAAGACCCTTCTCGATTAAAGATATACAAGAATGTGTGAACAATGTTAGATTAGTGCAAGTGGATCTTCCTTTAAAAAAACCCATGCTGACAATCTGTTATGTGATTTTTAAGTTCATAAAATAGTTTTCCATTTATGATCTTATCAAATATTTTAGGAATAATCGACAATTTTACTATAGGTCGGTAGTTGGTAACCAGATCCCTACGACCTGATTTGAATATAGGTGTGACGTAGGCAGTTTTCCATTCTTCCAGAAAATGGCCTTCGGAAAGCGACTTGTTAAAGATTATTGTTAAAGCGAAGCAAAGCGAATTCGCACAGTTTTTTAATAAAATTGGCGGCATAAGATCAAAACCAGCACTCTTATTGGTGTCTAAATGGATTAAGGCTTCAAAAACATCAGGTACATCAACTTGTATGTTGCCAATATTAATTATATCCTTTACATTGGCTAAATAGCCAGAGTCACTACTACGTATGTTGATGTCCTGATAAACGGATGAGAAAAATGTTCCAAATAAGGCTGCAACCTCCTTTTCGCCGCAGGCTAAGTTATCATCATAATACATAGTTCGAGGTATACCACTAGATTCTCTTTTGGTGTTAAAAAGATCCAGAAGCTTTTTGGATTATCTATAATACGAGATTCCATATTGGCAGCATATCTCTTATACAAAAAATTTGATAAAAATTCAAATTCGCGACGTAGGCGAACGAAGTTATACTTATCATCATCCAAATCTGTTGATTTATATTTTTTGTGAGCTTTATTTCTTAAATTTTTTAAATGAACCAGGCTGCGATTGCACCACGGTAACTTCATTTTTGGTTTCTTCCTCTTTACAGGAACATACAAGTAAAAACACTCATTTAATACTTTCTTAAACGTCTCGTACATGTCAGCCAAACTTCGACCGTTCAATACATGAGACCAGCAAATAGAATCGAAAAACTGGTTAATAGCATTATAATTAGCATATTTAAAATCGTAAAATGTTTCGATGATGTCATCATTTACATTTAAATCGTAAAAATTGAAGATAAGCTGCAATGCCTTGTGATGAACTGATTCCGTGGTAAGGGGTATTCCACATCTAATCACATCACACTTTATAGAATTATTGACAAAATCAAATCCAAAAAGTGATTAATATCATTTTTTATAGAATTCACTTGAAAAAGACCAAGTGAATGCAACGTATCACAAAAGTCTACCTCAGTATCTGTTGAAATGTTGAAAGGCATTAACATTTGATCTGTTGCGCTGAATCCCTAGGTTAAACCGCTTAAATTGAAATCGCCTAGGACACAAGGGAACTGCTCATCATTGAGATTTGCTAATATAGTCTCTATATTTTCTAAATGAAGCTTATATAAATCGTATTCATTTTTTGGTGGAATATAACTTAAAATGAAAACAATTTCTCGTTTATTGTTTTGAAGAGTGCTCGGCAAAGTAACCGCGACACAAATTTGTTCTAAATTTTTGGTAGTAACAGGAAGAATAATCTCTCTGCTTGCTAAATTCGAACCGACTGCCAGTGAAATGAAACCACCTTTAGTGATGTTCTCTGGAAGAACTTGGTCCCTTCTGTAAACTTGATAATAAGAATCAAAAAATTCGCTGGATAAGAAATGTGACGTCAGCCATGTTTCTACCAATGCAATAACATTAAAATCATGTGAACTTGCTGCCAAAAAAAGATGATTAGTCTTTGTACGTAAACCGTTCTCGCTATAGCTGGGCCAGGGCTCCGAGGCAGTGATTTTCCTCTTACGTGTCACTCTCCTTAATAATTTGCAAAAATTGGCCAGGCCGACAAGGGCAGAATTTTCCCTCATTTGACTCCTATTTTACCCCAATGGAGGTTACTGTTCTTCGCCAAGAACCAAGTACCAGTCTCTGCCATACCCTCTTGTGTGTCATCCAAGGTCTTTGTCAGCAGGGATAAGAAAAACTAACTCCCAAAGGGTGTTACAAACTTATCATGGATTTTCCCTTTGTACACTCTTAACCCTCTAACGGGTAAGGCTGCCTCTGGGCAGTCTTCATAAAATTTACCACAAATGCGTCAAACGAGCGTTTTATACATACAAACAGAGAAATAAAGTGCCAACCGAATTAAAAAGTACATGTTAATGGCAACAACTAATAAATTCAGTTAGTACAACGATATTTATATTAGATTTCTGAATATTTTGTGCGGCGCAACTAAAATTTAGTTGAATTAACCTACTGAAATTCGTAATAACCGAATGTGAGTCGTAGTAACCGAATTTCAGTTGGCAAATAGCAATATTTTTCTCTGTGTGTAGAAATTAATATATTTTCGTGTGCCGAAAAAAATCTAAAAAATCAATTTAAGTTGACTAAAAACTCTTTATTATAAAATATAAGTAGGATTGAAGCTTCATATTTAATAATAATTCCTTACTTTATTCCAAGGACTCACAGGATTTTAACAGGATACCTCTGAAGGACATCGTCTTAACTTATAAACTAATAGACAGATTTTTATGAAATTTAGCAGAAAGAAGACATTAAGTGTTAATAGCAAAGCGCTGAAGTTTGAACTGAAGATCCACTTAAAAATTTGTTTACTTATTTTTCCCATATTTAGCTCCTTAATACGCATTGATTGAGTGGTATTCCTAACGTTTTTTATTCGGGACACCCTAGGTCACATGTTTATTCATAAGTTTTGAATTCCTACCATGATTTTGCTCCCAATTGCTCGAAAGGATCACAATCTGATACCACCATTGAGATACAATTATCCCTTGGTTGGGTATGGTTTTATTTCTAACAGCTTTTTCTACCCGCTATGTGCTTTTCAATTTAAAAATATTCAGCCATAAAAAAACGGAACTCAGATAATATCTATTACACATTTGAGATTGTATAAATCCCTCAATTGATTAAAATTCAATACATCACACACATTTAGGTATCACCCACAAAAAGCACACATTCAAAAGTTTTCGTGTAAACGCACGTGTTTATTTTGTTAAAACATGTGGAAAAATGCTTTAAATTTTTTTTAAATAAAATATACCGGAAATAAATATAAAAAGTTGATTTCCTTTTTTAGATTTAAAAGGTAAATATCACATAAAAAAAAATTTAATTCACTTAAGAAAACCCAGAATACAAAGACACATTTTGTAAGTAATAAAAACTTAAGAGGGTAAAACACGACTACTACAAGCAACGACTTTCTGCTCTCAAGCGTATTTTAAGCCAATTTAAAGTTACAACAAGTAAATCTTTGTTTAAAGAAATATTTGACTTTACTTGGAAAATTTGTTAAGACTACAAAAGTTCATATTTATTTAAAGAATTAAACTACAGTTTGTAAATAAAAAAAAGAATCTTTTCTTGCTAACGTTTTTCTGGTTGGAATTTTAAAGATTTTTTGAAATATTATTGTCGGTTGTAATATATGTATGTATGTATGTGTGTTGTTTGCCTTTAAAATGTATGTGTGGTTTTCTAAATGTATACGATTAAATGTCGAGACATTTTATTTGTGGTGTTTTATCCTTAATGTTACAATTGTTGGAGTATTTGAAAGGATTTTATGATCTTAGCTAATATAGTTGTTGGGTATTTAAGGATGTAAATATGAAATTGAAGATGTAGTTTAATTTGTTGTTTTTATAATTATAGCAATTATCATTAATTTAATAAACCTAAATGTTTGTCTATATAAAGTAATGTGTGTTTAGGTAATGACTTTATTATTATGAAATAAATGCAGTTTTAAGCACTAGATTTACCGCGATTCTATATACAGATCATATTTCACTATATATTGTCACACAGTGGGGTATTTGAAAAAAAAAATAAAGGTATTGCAAAGGCTTGCAAAAATATTAAGTTAAAACAAAAATTATAATTGTAAATCACAAAATGTTTTGGAAATTGATTAATAAAATTAATATATACAGTTGCAGTCCCAAAAATAGTAAACTCAAAAAAATAAGTTAGTAGAAAAGTTAGTAAAACATCTTGTAAATCAGGTATTATATTTTTTTGCTAAAATTATGTTTTAAACTAAACTTTTAGTTATACCTATTCAGCACTTAACTGTTTTGAACTAATGTCTTACTAATATTTCACTAATCTTTTACTAATTAATTTTGCTAAATAAAATTGTAATTGAAAGATATACACAGAATGAATTAGATGTCGCGGCATGTCACGATGTAGTAGTGACGAGGGAAATTATACTAAAAAGTACAACTCTAGTAAGACATGATATAAAAAAAATCAACCATGGAAGATTTTTGTATCTGTTTTCATACATAAAACAAAATTGTGGATTAAAACAACTTAAATTTTGCGTCGTCACCGGCTTGTGATAGTAATTGTCTATTAATTAAATAAAAGACAAAATAAAATATTTAAATTTAATAAATATTAAATGTGTATTTGTAAACTAAATGTTTATAGAGATCAATATTCAAGTGTGGTCAAATTGCAAACAAATATGCAGTAGGTAGACAGACTAAAGCGAAAGATTTTTAAGTAACCTTCTTCTTATTGCAAAAAAAGGGTTGTATATGTAATATTTTGTTATTTTTTCGTTTCGTTTCTAGAGTTATCTGCGGCATTTGCGTTCCTTAAAAGATAGCATCATGTAGACAACCATTGATGTTAATTATTTCTATTGTTTTTAGATATTACATTAATTCATGTCGTCAATTTGGGAGTATGAAAATTTTTATATTTTGTAAGGTATTATAAATAATTTCAAAAAGAATCACAAAAATATGTTTTATGATTTTCATCAAATAAATTAACTAAAGTATAATTTTTCTAAAAATTTTTTGCGTTTTTTTTTTCAGTCTACTAAAATTCAGCAAAAAATTTATTAATTTTTAGCAAGGATTTTTTTAATTTCCAATCCACTAATTGGTAGCAAAACTGTTGCTGAATCTACTAATTTTGGTGCTAAAATCAGCTCACTGAATAACTAAATATTTTTGAAATAGGACAACCAGTGTTCGAGACACTGCGACTCGATTTTTAAAAAAATTTTTTATTTTTTTCCTCCATTTTACAAAATTTTTTAAAAATTATCCTAAATTTTTATATATTTGCACTAGCAAAGTTGACAAAACTAGTTTTGATTTGAGTATAGTTATGTTAATATTGGTTGAAGGATAAGTTGTAAATATCTCGGAAAAACAGTTACCTGTGTCATTTTTTTCCAATACAAAGTAATGAGGTAGCGATAAGGGATTACATAATTCATTGCTTTGTAATGAATACTAATTAACTTCAGCATAATTTTGAAACATAGAGTAATGAGTTTCCAATAGTTGGTTACATTATGCATTACATTTTAATGTATACTACTTACCTTCAACATTATTTTGAAATATAAAGTAATAAGTTACCAATAATTGAGTACTCATGGGTTACGTTATAATGATACAGCATTACCTTTTACATTATTTCAAAACGTCGAATAATGACTTACCGATCATCATCATACTTAATGCATGAAATATAAACGAAAAGTAATATTTAAAATATTATTTTGAAAATCTTAATTAGACACATTACTTTGTGATTTTTTGTAAGGTATATAGTTTTAACATCACAAACGAAAACTCGAAGCGCAACAATTCATTTACATTTTAAGCAACCTTTAATTATATATGTAACGATAGCTCAGATGATAGAGTTTTAAAGCAAATACTCTTTTAACCTTACTTTTTAAACCCTAAACGTGCGGTTGGGCAGCTTAAAAAAATATGTGTCTCATTTTTTTGATCCTTTGCAACATATCCAAATTTCATTTAAATCTGTTCGGGTCGGGATGTATCCATTGTTACCAAAATTTATACAGCAGTTACTTTTCTAAAATACGAGCTCATTGCTAAGTCGATCAAATTGTACTTTTTACTGGATCAATTAATATTTTCAGTACTTTTTCTTTTTACTTACCTATCCTGTATTCCACATATCGACTTTCTATCTGTTCAACAAATAGATAAACTATTTTCGATGTATTTCCAATAAGAGTAATAATCAAAAAACTTAGAAATAGTTTTTTGAAAAAATATGCTTGATTTGTATAAAATTGATGCAGTAACATAAGAAAACATGTATTTATCCAAAATTAAAGTCAAGAAAAAGTTGTTGCTATTTCCTTCCGCATATGTTAGTCTACCTAACCCTGTACATGTTTTCTCGCAATTCAAAATCCATTGAGAAATAAGAGGCATCAGTCAGTTTCAACAGGTGTCGAAAATTTCTGAAATAGCTCATATGTGTATGTAAATCATACATGGGAATTTTTCATTACCATACATGGGCACACTGCAGTATATTTTTACTGCATTACGATTGGCAGTAATCAGTAAAATGTTACTGATTACTGAAAGAGACAATGCAGTAACCAGTAACGTTTTACTGATTACTGAAAAAAATTGCAGTACCAGTAACGTTTTACTGATTACTGAAATAAAATTGCAGTACCAGTAATGTTTTACTGATTACTGAAATAAAATTGCAGTACCAGTAATGTTTTACTGAATACTGAAATAAAATTGCAGTAATCAGTAAAATGTTAACAAAACAAATTTATTAAATTGCATCACAAGTTTTGTTAAAAAATTAAAGCGTACCATTACTTTTTTGTTAAAAAGTCAAAAATCTGACCTTGGGTTTTCAAATTTCAATCATACTTTTCTATTTATAGTCTTTTTGAACCCACTTAAAAATTAAAGTTTTCAGTTTTTCAAATATCAAAGAATTGGCCGACATACTATTTTTATTTTTATTGATACTACATATTATTAGCTTTTCTCAACACAAGCATTTCAAAATTAACATCGCTGAGTTTTTGTCATCTGGAACGATTCACAATCCCAGGCAATGTGATTATTTATTCCATTGTCAGTGATCGTATAAAAAATTTTTTCAACTGTCAGTTTATATTGTTTGTTTATGTCGCATATCATCTTCGTTATATTGTCAAAAGAATGGGTTCCCTTAAATCTTCGACAAGCCAGTGCTACAGACTTCCTTTCGAAATTTTTAGCATCTAACCAATTTCAAGTGTAACCAAAAAACGATATTTTTCCACCTGACCACACATCCGCAGTTACGCACACATATTCAACTTCTTCAAGCTTAGAAGCAAGTTCTTTGATAAACCGATTTTGGCTCTCTAAAAGTAGCCTTGTAATTGAACTCCTGCTGGGAATTTTAAACAAACAAATTTAAAAATGATAACTACACACAAAAAATAAAAAGTGTATTATTATCGAATTACTTAGGTAAAACACAACTTGAAAGTAGTTTGTAAGAGTTAACAAAAAAATGAATATAGATTTATATAATTTTCGTTTTTGTTAAATTTCCGTAGTTTTTGTTGCATTCCATTCTGAAGCAATTTAAAATTTGTTAAGTTACCTAAGTTTTTTCTTTTGTAACTTATCTAAGAAAATATAATTTTTGAATTTAGATAATGTGTAACTAACCAAACATCTATTCAAGTTGTATTTTACCTAAGTACTTAGATTATAATACATTATTGTTTTTTGCATGTAGGCATATTTTTTTATAACACTCATTTTTAGTTGGTATATTTAATTGCTATTAAGTGCCTAAATGATTTATTGATACAAATTTACTGATTACTGCATTTCTTCAGTAATCAGTAAAAAAAATACTGGTTACTGCAATTTTTTCAGTAATCAGTAAAACGTTACTGGTTACTGTTATTTTCTTTCAGTAATCAGTAACAATTTACTGATTTCGTTGCAGTAACCAGTAAATTTTTTTTTTACTGAAATTTTACTGGTACTGCAGTATGCCCATCTATGTTCATTACCATTGAAATTTCATTACCATTAGTTGATACTAATGAATATTAAAAATGATAATGAAATATTTAATGATAATGAAATATTTTCCATTAGAAAAGCAATATTAATAATAATGAAATCACACTAATGCATAAAAAAAAAATAATTACAATTGTTAAAAAAAACCATTTGTTAACAAAAAAAATCCTTGGTTGGAAGCAGGGTTAGAAAGTAAAAATATATATTTTTTTTTTCAATAATTTTTTTTTTAATTCGAAACGATACGGAAAAAAACAAGCAATGAGTGGAATTGGTGTGCTTCATATTAGAAACGAAATTTAATGAAACGGAGAATAAGTGGAATTTAAAAACTAAACCTTCCCTTCCATATCGTTATATTTTGGACCAATTCCATTCTATTATCAGAGTTTTAAATTTGTAATTTCATGTAAGTATGTATATGGGTAAACAAATAAATAAGACACCCTGTAGTTGTTTTATAAAAAAATTAATATCTCCGGATCTCTCCCGGACCTAGCCAATTTGTATTATCAATTAATGCTCTTGTGGAGCAAACATTTTGGCCGCATTTCTGAAATATCGGCCAAAACGCCATTTATAAAAAATGGACAACATTTTCGCAAAACTTGTCCCGCGTAACACATACCGATAATACTAATGTGTTAAGTGTTCCACTCGTTCCACTCGTTTCCCGTTCCATTCCATAACGTTCAATTTTGGACCAATGTTCCATTCTATTATCGGAGTGCTTAAATTTAAATTTTCACGTACGTATATGGGTATACAAATAATTAAGACGCTGTGGTTGTTTCATAAAAAAATAATCCCTCCTGTAGTGCGATTCACTACGCTTTTTAAACCATAATTTTTTCGTTTAAAAATGTTAACCACAAAAATAACCATTTTGCTATTCACTAACACTTTAAACGATTTTTTCTGGCGTTTAAAGTCAGCTGTTATTTTTAACAACACAAATTGTGGTTTATTAACAGCAGAGTTTTTGGTGTGGTTAATTTTTTTTAGAAGGTTTTATTTATCGTTGTGCCAATATATAAAATAAATATAATGGCTTTGGAGTATTTAGCCTACAATTTATTGGAGAATGAGCCAGTTAATAGTGCTCCTACAGTCAATTTGAATGCACAGAAATATAAAACTGTTTACCGTGGTTAAAAATAAGTTAGTGAATCGCATAGTGGTTAGTGCAAACATCAAAATGTGTGGTTAAAGATAACACCTGCTAAATGTGTTAAAAGTTAGTGAATCGCACTACTGATCCTTCTAACACCTTGCCTATTTATATTATCTGTCTTAATTAATGCTCCTGAGGATCAACAGTTTTGTCCGTGTTGTGTTTAGTGTTCGAATTTCACTTGTTCCATTACATTCTACTGTACTTGGTTACAAATCTTACTGAAAATTAATATCTTTTTCAAATTAGCATGAGTCTGAGCGAGGCTTTTCCATCCGCGATTTGAGCGATTTTTCACAATTTTAAAAGTCTATTTTTCAATGGTACTCATTTTTTTAATTGGTTAAATATTAATAGGAATGAAATTTAAAACCATTTTCATTAATTAAAAAAATTGAAATCAAAATAATTTCATTACCTTAGATATCAAAGTAACCCGAAAAGAATCCCTTACAAACCTGCTTACATATGTCATGATTTTTATATGGCGAATTCCCACTTGGAAGCATGACTTTTTGGCAAAATAAGCGCGGATTTTATCGCTTATTAAAAGCTGTGATTTCATGGCTTAGAGTAAAGTCATATTTCATGTCTACATTATTACTATTAAAAGTAATAATATAAATATTATATAATTTATTTTATATAAAATTCTACATGTATTAATTTTTTCTTGTTAAAATTTTAGACATATTAATATAATAATTTAATTTTTTCCGCACCACGTGATAGCTCTTCAGAAACAATTGAATGACTATTTATTTTATACAACATACTCAAAAACACCAAACACAATCGGAAATCACTAGGGAAAACAGGTACAGATCGTTAATAACCCACGATATGAAACTTTCTGCATTACAGCCTGCATCCTTGTAAGGGATTAAGGAAAGCTGCTTCTCAGTATAAGATAATAGTAAGCACTTATATCAGCGCATTTGTTTTATCCTGCTTCTAAAAACACGAAAACTTTTGATTGGCAATGGTAATGACATCATCATTTCATTACTCCACTTAATTCATTAGTCCCATGTATGATGTAAATACTTATTTTAATATAATGTTTACATAATAACTCGTTGATATTTATGTATGCAGTAGCAAAAAAAAAAAAAATATATATGAAAATAAACTTCAAATTTTAATTACGTTTTAATCTAAAGCAAGGATTTTTGCAACAAGGATACAACAGAAACCAATTGAAAAAAAACGAATTCAAATTCAAGAAAGAAAAAAATTCAACAAAATAATAAACAAACTCGTAACAGGTAAAAACAACAAAACAAAAATACACATTGAATTAAATATTTGAGCAAAACCTTTGCTATTTTTACACACAATTTATATGCAGCACAGTGTATGTTCTCGACTTGGAGTAGATTTCCCTGGAGGGCAGATATACAAAAAAAAAAAAAAAACAAAGTATTTCTGTACAAAACAAAAAAAAAAAAAACAAAAACGAGTACGCACAAATTAATATGTCAAGCGAAAAAAGAGTTGAGTTAAGCATTTAAAATTATGTTTGTAGAGCTTGGAAAATGTTTATAATCATAATATTTTTTTTTTCTTTTTGGCGGCTCTGCCTAATTATGCAATGTTTTTGTTAATATTTTATTATGAATTCTTTTGTGGGCTGAATGCTGTTGTTTTAACATGCCATTTCTTGGGGGAGCTTAATATTATGGAACATTTTAATGTTAAGCTTAAGCAGGAAGGAAGGAAGTATTGTTTTATGTTTAATTTTATCCAAACTCTCATTGGGGACAGTTTTTTTTTTGTTGTTGCCTTCAAGGTCTAATATTAAATTAATGAAAATTATGTTTTTTATACAATCGTCTCTGTAGTCTCTGTGTTAAAGGGTTAAATTGGGTGGTGGTGTTAATAGGACTGTATTTAAAAATTATGAATATGTCCCATTTTTTTTCTACTTGCTCTGTATCTG
The DNA here is from genome assembly GCA_021234595.1 of Delia radicum. Classification (NCBI taxonomy): domain Eukaryota; kingdom Metazoa; phylum Arthropoda; class Insecta; order Diptera; family Anthomyiidae; genus Delia; species Delia radicum. The sequence goes on from CM037852.1 coordinate 157,169,602, forward strand.
GATGATAGTAAAGTTTAATCTAAAAGCTGTTGAGAGTATAATTAAAATTTTGCCATCTAAAACAAAAAGTTTTTTAATTATCAATAGAATATCATCAAGACAAATTGTATTATTTAAGGGAAGGTTGATTACATATTTTAAATAAAATGTTTTTAATATTATATATATAGAGCAATTCCATATGAAAGCGATCACCTTTTGGACGACCCCTCTCCGATTTTAAAATAAATAGTCTCAATCGATTGCCCAGCAAAAAATAATGTACCTACAATTTTATATATATGTAGGTACATTATTTTTGCTGGGCAATCGATTGAGACTATTTATTTTAAAATCGGAGAGGGGTCGTCCAAAAATTTGCCAATTTTGATCGTTTTCATATGGAATTGCTCTATATATTTATTTTGTATATTTTCGTATGGAGTTATTTCAGTAGTATTCGATACGGTCTTCAGATGTGTGACTACGGATATCGTTGAAAATAAACATATCGATATTCAACGTTCCTATGGTATATGTGCTGTATTAAATTCTAAAAAATTCGATGGAGTTCGCGTTGAATAGCGGTTAAAAGTTAGATATTTTTGATAAAAACTGAGAGAAATACACCATGTTTAAATTGCTATAACTTTTAAAGTTTTTATCCGATTTTGACAAATCTACTTTTAAATATTTGTTAGATACAGTCTCTTCGGTACATATTTAATATTTGGGTTGTTGTGGTGTAATGGTTAGCGCGTTGGACTATTACACAGATGGTCCCAGGTTTGATTCCCGGTGACGACAACATCAATTTAGATAAATAATATTTATGAGTTTTTCTATCCCTTATATGTATCGCAGGCCTCTTTCGGTGTTCCCATAGCACCGAAGTAAAATAATGAATTAGGGCTATGAATCAAAAAGCTCCAATAAGTTCGCCAACTCTCTATCAGGTGGCGAGCAACAACTCTTCTAAGACTTATCATCTCGCACAATTACAGTGTTGTCATGTTTAAAGTTCTTCATCTCTCCACTATACCGTTTCCAAAGAAAGCAACACAAATAAATATCGAAAAATATTTAGTATTTAGTAGGAAGTACTCATATCATTTTCTTAAAAAATAAAATAAATTTTATTCAATACACACGAATTTTAAATTTCGCAAAACTTACGAGTAAATTGTCTTTCGTGCTCTACATACGAATCTGTATTCCGTCATCAAGTTTTTGAAACATTCTAACTTAAAAATGCAAAAAATACGTTTCGTCGTCATATTTGGAGCTTTACCACACCGCGAGTATCGTCTCATACTTGAAACTCGTTACCGATTCTTAAGCTACTAGTCGTAACTATTAAAATACTTTTGAACCCTTTTCGGTAACGATATTTTAGATGTATCGATATTTTAGTTATTTCGGTAACGGGTTTTCAGCTTTAACGGTATTTCACTTATTTTGGTAACGGTATTTTAACGGTTTTGTAGTTATTTATTTAACGCTATTTTAATGGTAACGTTATACAAGTTATGCAGGTAATGTCAATGAACGATATTTTTAGCCCCATTATGCCCGAGTTCTAATGACTGGCTAGTTAATGATCAAACTTTAGGGAAATATATCTATTTTTTTTCAGATCTTGTCAGATTATTTCGGCAAAGGTATTTTAAGGATAACGATATTTTACAGAAAAAGGTATTTTAGTTATTTCGGTAACGGTATTTTAGGGATATCGGTATTTCGGTTATATCGGTAACGGTTTTCTACGGACAACGGTATTTCAATTATACCTGTAATAATATTTTAGGGATAAATATAGTCAGTTGAATAGATATCGGTATTTTAGTGGTATTGCCTGCCATCCATGGTTTTATATCAGACAATTTATTCACGGTATAGTAACGTCAAGAATATGAAGGGAAAATCGTGTTTTTTGCACTGTTAATTTACAATATCACAAGAACTTGATAACTTGGAAGAGTTCTGAGTTCAGATTCGGACTCAGAGCGCAAAAGACCATTAAAAAAGTATACTCTAAACTATTGGTTTTGAGTTTTGCGAAATGGAAAATTCGTATGTATTGAAAGAAAATAAAAAATTTTACTTTTTTTAGAAAACAATATTAGATTTTTTCACTCAAGTCTAAATATCTTTTGAACCCCTTAAAGAATCCACTCTGAGTTTTATACAAGATAAAATATTTGCGAAAAACAGGGGTTTTAAATTTTAGAAAACTTTTTGGAAAGAGACTGTATAATTTTCTAACATGAATCTAAAACTAAAACATCCAGTCTTTCATATGAGATAAATTTTTTTAAAAATCGGATAAACACTTCAAAAGTTAGAGTCGTTTAAACAGTAGGTATTTTTCATATAATTCTTTGGCATTAGAATTAATATGGAAAAATCAATGCTTTAATGCTTTCCACCATGCATGGTTTTTATAAAAACTTATGAAAACTTACACGAAACATGGACGACTTCCAGTGAAACTTCATTGCTTCAATGCAAAAATTCATTAACATCAAGCAGATAATTTTCTCAGTATATATAGCGAAATTTCGGGGTTGCAAAAAACAAGCGGCTCGGAGCTTAAAATTTATGATAAATGATGAAAAAATACAAAATTATATTCTTGTTGTTTACACAGCTCGACAAGCTTCCTTGATTTCAATGCCGAAATGTGATTTATATAGTCTCTGATGCCGTGATTCCAAATCCGGCATAAAGATAAATATAAATATAATGGTAAATTCTTAAAATGCATCAAATTTACAAACGATTTTACTAAAGCATAAGATGAGTGAACAACTTACACAATTATAGTTTGTGTATGTGTAAATTGAATGAACAACAGCACCAACACGAACTATAGTTTGTGTGTGTACATTTTTTTGATAAATCCTAAAAGTATGCTAACATTATTATGATATTTAAGAAGAAAAATTATAATTCGTACAATTTTAAAGATAGATTATATTCGAAATGCAATTATAACAAAGTTGGTGTAACAATTTTAACGTTTTTCGCCGACATTAAAAAGAGAAAGTTCGTGCCATTGAAATAAATTTAAGCTGGTCGGATGCTAATGCCAGAGCTACTTTTAAAAATGCAATATTTAGTAATTATTTTGAAAGAGTATTTTTTAAATGCAATTTTGCCTATAATACACAAATTTTAAAAGTGTGTTAACTCACTACAGAGAAATAAGTTCGTATTAAAAATGTTTGAGCTGTTCGAATGTGGTATGTACGTGTTTTTAACTGCGGTTTTATCAAAATTGTGACGTGATGAAAAAATTTGGAAAACAGATTTGAAATCAGTGAGACAAAATATATTAAGAATATTAACGCGGCTTAAACCAAATTAACTTATCTAAATTTGTGACAGTGTGTTATTTTAAATTTGTAATGAGCTAAAATAAAGTGGGGGACAAGATAAAACCTTGCCTTACACCTATAGCAGTGGCAAAAGGTTGGCTTTTTTTTGCGAATAGCGTGAAGAAATTGGGACCAGCTTCTTTTTTAAAATATTGGTTATTTAACTAAATAAATTGTTAACTAAATAAAAAAAATTAATGCATCTTGTTTCACTGAAAAGCTACATTCGTTTTAATTAGAAATTAAAAAAACAATTAAAATTTTTGCGTTTTTTTCCTGAAAAAAGCACCAACAGTCTTTTACCTAAAGCTAAATATTTTTTTTTATGAAAATATAAAGTGTGCATAATATTCTTAAAGGTATTTTCATATAAAACTCAGTTGTAGTAACCAAATTTTTGATTATTATATATTTTCCCTCCAGCCGCTTCCAAAGTTTCCACATTTTTAAGGCAAATATCAATTTTAACCCGCTGTTAAAAATGTTGCTTGTTTCCAATTAGGTAGCTGAAGTGGTTGTTTATACTCTTCCAATCCCCGCTTTAAATGTAGATATCGCAGTAAAAAAATTAAAAATCATATTTTTGGAATATTTATTTTTATTTTTGGGAATTGTGGGATTGCTTACAGCAAATCGTAAATTCGGACAAAAATTTTACATATTTATATATGTTTAAGTCCAAAAAAAATCATTGGATTATGTATTTTAATAAATATTTAATTGCATAGTGAAAATTTACATTTTAATAAAAACTGAAATTTTTACCTTCCTATTAGGATTTCCCAACTTTCTGTTCTACGAAAAGTGCTAATTGGGATTCTTAAAAAATAAGTAGTTGACAATAAGGAATTATGCAAGGAATTATTTTGTGAGATGTTATTTTCGTTCTGTTAAAGATCATGAAATTTTTTTTAAATCAATAGAAAAACTATAATTTATTTGTGATAACACAGTGCAGCATTTTTAAGGTCATCGTTTGGTTCCTCCTTCATACCCGTTTTTTTTTGAAGTGTATATCGAAACTAAAAAAAATCCGCAAAGGACTTGGCCAGATTACATCGAAATTTTTTTTTTTGGACACCCTAAGTTTTTGCACCCAAACATGATTTTTTTAAAAAAGGAAAATTTTTATGGAATCCATATATCATAAACCGTTCGGAATTTTGTTTTTATGTCTTTGGCAAAGTTGTAGATCCAAACCAAAGCAAAAAAATTCTCATATGGACCGACCCAAAAAAATTGCATCCACTGCATCAAAATTGCAAAAAATTGGGGAAAAATGCTATTTTTTATGATTTTTTCATGATTTTGTCCTGAAATGGCTTAAATACTGGGAATTTAAGAAATCTTTCTTCAGCTAAATTATATCTAACAACAATATAAACAACTCTCTAGTACATGTCATCTTAATACGAACATTCCTTAACCCTAGAAAGCACATCTTTTTGCTCACACTTATTTTGCATAGCCAATGTTTGTCGTTTATATTTTCAAAATATTGCAGCATTGTTGATACTAATTTCTTTGCTTTATCTGGCTCTGCTCGATCCTTTCCTAAAACATTCTGAATTACAGCTTTGAGAGCGTCCCATGCGTTTCGGAGATTAAAATTTACATTTGTAAGCACAGCTGTAAATGTATCGGTTTTCATTAACTTCCTGATATCTGGGCCGTTCAGGACACCTGTTCAATGTAAACAAATTTATTACAAACGATAGGTATAGATAAAGCGGGACCCGCGAAATCAGATATAAAAATAATTAAAATTACATAATTACCAGCTTTAATTTTTGCATCGCTGAGTTTCGGAAATATAGTTTTCAAGCAATCAAAAACTTCATCACTACTTCCAACAGCAGTTTTGATGAACTTTGAAGCGATTCCTAGTTTTATGTGGAGCGGCGGAAGTAATATATCACTAGTCTCCCTTATGAACGGCTCATTTTTCAGTTTAAGTTGTTTTACGTTTTCGGCATCTCTTGCACTCCAGTTTGTGCGCTTATACTGATTGCCCGGGTATCGTGAGTCCCAATCGCAAATAAAGCAAAGAAGCTAGGGAAGCCACCTTTTGAAATTATTCCTGAAAGAAGAGCACTTGAGAAAGGATACTACTAAATACAAATAGAAAATAGTACCTTGCATTATGTTCACGACTTTTAAATCGCAACAAATTTTCCATTTGTGCTCCTCATATTTGATTTTCTCCAATATATTACCTAAAGTTTCATAGCATTCCTTCATATTAGTGCCATATTCTAATGGAATTGAAGGCTTGTTGTTAGTTTTATGGAGCAGCACAACTTTTAAACTTGATACTGAGCCATCAATAAACAATCGCCAGTCATCAGCGGCATACGCCATTCCCAACCGATTCACAACTGGGTTTTTACAACACCCTTTTTAAAAACTTCTTAAAAAATGTTTCTGAGTGGGTGTGATTGTCATGTGTGTTTTATCTTCGTGTTGCGGTTTTTAGGTGGAACTGGGTTTTTACAACACCTCATCTTCCTAAACAGGATTTTAAAATTGGATTTTAAAGTTTGGCTATTTCCATATTATCATAAAAAAATAGCATTTTTTCCCAATTTTTTGCAATTTTGATGCAGTGGATGCAATTTTTTTGGGTCGGTCCATATGAGAATTTTTTTGCTTTGGTTTGGATCTACAACTTTGCCAAAGACATAAAAACAAAATTCCGAACGGTTTATGATATATGGATTCCATAAAAATTTTCCTTTTTTAAAAAAATCATGTTTGGGTGCAAAAACTTATTTCGATGTAATCTGGCCAAGTCCTTTGCGGATTTTTTTTAGTTTCGATATACACTTCAAAAAAAAACCGGGTACGAAAGAGGAACCAATTTATGTGTTGCACTGTGTAATTTATCTTGACGAATACCCTTAGGGCCATTATTACAACTTGCCAATAGCTAAAGTTCGGATGTTATCTGAGAGATTTTTAGTTTTTCGTTATTATAAGTATACTTTAAGCTAAAAGTGACCGATAAGCTAAAGGGAAGATATTGTTGCCTTTTACTTTAAACGTAAGGTTTATGTGTTTAAAGTTGCCACATTTTCTGCTCTATAAAGAAAAAGACAAAAATACCGAATTTCACAAACGAATTTCACAAATTATTGTTTGTTTGTAAACAAATAAATAAAAGTACGTTGCCACTACGTATTTTTATAAACCAATTCATAAACCAATAATCGGTTTTTAGTTTGGTGCTGCCACATTATCAAAAATATTAATTTTATTTTATTGGGAAGTTGTAATAACGAAAAACATTATAGCTCACTTTATTCCTCATTTTAGCTAAAGTTACTTTTTACTAACATTTACATTAAAGGCAAGTTGTAATAACGGCCCTTAGACTATTACAATTAGTCTAATAGAAAAAACACAGAAAAAGTCATTAGACACTATCATGAATGGAAAGCATTTTCTGGCCAGCTACGGCCTTCGTCAACATTCTTCCTGCCTTGTAATGTTAATTGTAAACATCACTTATTTAACTCACCAAATCAAAGCCAATCAAACGTACATTTACTTTTTTTCATTGAGCTAGGCGAAATTTGACTACGAACGTTTTCTATTTTTAGTGTTTTAGTTGCCAATTCAAGTTTTAGTTGAAATTTTAATATCGAGTATTTTCGCCATGTTGTCGTATTCTATTCTATTTCATTGCAGTTAAGTAAATAATATCAAATATCAATCATCGAAGATTTTTCGTTTACATATGCTAAGCGATTTTTACACTGTATCTTGTTAGTGGTTTATAGTGAATTTTTTATGTTGATTTATAAATTCAGGCGTGGATACATGGGGAGGGAAAATGGGACAATTCCTCCCAAAAAATTAATTTTTTCAATACAAAAATATGAGAAAAAATAGAAATATTTGTAAAAACACTTTAGCTTTCTCGCCCCATAGTCTTTTCCTGGATCCGCTTCTAATAAATTGTATGTGAGATACTATTTTCATTCGGTAAAAGATCATGTACAATTTTCTAAATTATTTGTGATAATTTACCTTTACTAATAGAATTATTTTAATTAAATAGGTAGTCGCACGTAAGCTTGACTGCCTACAAAAACGACTTCCTCAAACAAATATAACTAGTGCTGGCTCCAAATCATTATACAGTAGTCGCTCGGTTATATGAACTAATTCAAACAGAGCCTGTTCACTAAATCTAGAAGTTCACATAATCGAGAGAATAGAAAATAAGTACTTCAAATGATTTGTATTACATTAAGTTTTTATTTTTAATAAGTTTTTTAATAATTAATGTACATGAAAGTAGTCGGTTATATTTTTTTGTACTTTTTTTCTTTCAAGTAATTTTTGTAGTGCCTTGTCCTCAAAAGACAATCACTCAAAACACAACAACTCAACACTCAAAACATTAAAAAAAATCAACGGTTGCAGGTGTTTCACTTATTTCGGGGAAAAACATACTTCTAATAAGACAAACATTTAAAAAAATTAACGGTTGAAAGCTGTTCACATAATAGAGATAGGCTTCACTCTTTAGAACCTCCTGTGTTTAAATTTTTTTGTTCACTATTCTGGAAGTTTACATAACTGGATATTCATATAACCGAGCGACTACTGTATAACCACTTACGTGGTAATGAAAGTTTTTGCTGGGTAAGCACTTAAAAAAAAAAAATTTAATTCTACAGTAACATTATGCTGTATTTATTACTTTTGCGTTTGTTTTACATTATGGCTGGGGAGCTGATGGAATTTGTGAAATGTTCTATTAATTAGTTTGTTATTGTATATATATTTAATTTTATAATTTTGAATTACTATAAGAACTCAGGTTATTATTATTACTGTGTAATATATATTTTTGGCCTGGATGGCTTTATATTACAGAACTTGAATAAATAAATAAATAATAATTAAGCGTAAGGAAAAATATAAAAAATTGCTCATAATATTTATAAATTTACTTTTTTCTCATAAAACTTATAATAGTTATGTACTTGATTGTTGTTCGTTTTTCGGCACAAATACAAATAATGTATAAGGTTTGAATTTTAATGCAAACAGAAGTAAGTGCATTATAGGGTTAAGTGAGAAATTTGTTTTTAAAATTTGTCAAATAAAATTTGCGTTAAAATTCGTACTTTGTGCTCTATGTAAATTTTTAAAAATATTGCTTTACATGCATTTTAAATTCAACTGGTGGTATATGTGACGTATGAGTGATAAATATACGAAATCATTGATCGATCATACGCCATCATGCATAGCATATGAATTAACTCATTATGGAGTTTTCAACCCAGTAGGTACTTTCAAACGGTTATTTTTTGATTTTTTTTTTTAAATTTTATTTATTAATAATCATATAATTACAAATTATGTCCTATTACCCGAACAGAGCACTAGCTACTATTTCTTTCGGCTCGTTGCACAGTGGATTCAAATGATGTCAAAGTGGCGATAAATTGAAATTCAGAAATCAAATTTTTATAATTGAATTTGGTATCGGGTAAAAGTAGATGCAATTCTGCATCACTAGTTGTCAAAATCAATCAACTAAGTTGTTCACTGTTTTGCAGTGAGTTGTCAAAGTTGGAAAATTTTTGTTCTTTTTGCAAAAAGTGAAAAAATCTACAATTCTGTGCGATTCAAGTGCTTATTTTTTCTATTAAATCTTTCAAAAGTAAAACTTTTATGATGCAACCTTCAACTTAAGGGATTTTGGTATATGGGCTATTTCAAATTTTTTGAGCACCTTCTGAAACCGACATACTATGGCTCTAGTATTGTTAAGTTTTATGAATTGAAAAAAAGTTGTACAGGGTTTGGATGACTATACTTGAAGGATATGACGTGCAAAGTTTGAAATTGAAAAGTCTTCACCTTAAGAATTGGTGGTCATCTAAAATTCGAAAAATTAAAAAAAACGACTTGAAACTTGTAAGAGTTTTTTCATTCATTCCGTTTTCTCTGTAATAGTTTTTAGCTTTCAGATCCACACCAAACAAAATATAGTCACTAGACCTGGAGGATATATCCACAAAAAAAATTTTTTGATATTGCTGCTGGGTGAAAAGTTGCATGGTGGTTTACAAGTGAAACCACAATTTTCCGAATTTTGAACTTTTTGAAGATTTTAAATAGGGTTTTTGCGCCGTTTAATAAAAATGAGTTTTAAGTGCAAAATTATAAAAACAGCGTAATTTTATAAAGTTAGAGGTATATCAAGTTTGTGTCAGCGCACCAATAACGTATCAGGGACATCACAAACTTAATTTTTTAAAAATGTATCTTTTTTGCGTCTGACAATCTGAATTGTGTTTTTCGTTGGCTAGTGTATTGCGTGATATGAGTAACTTCGTAAACTACACCTCCTAGGCGAAAACGCACTTTAAAATTTTTAAACGCAAAAATTTTATGAACTTTTGAAAATTTTTGCAAAAAAACAATTTTTTTTAAGCTTTTTTTATATCAAAACATGGCATAGGAATATGTTTAGGTATCTAAATAGATTTTTCGCGACGGACTAAACTGATAAAGTGCAAAAAAAAATAATTTTTTTCAATCCTGTAGCGTGCAGCGGCAGTTTTTTCCAAACACATTTCGCTTTGTGACAACTAAAGCGCTGTATCAATTCCGCTCAAACGTACATCGAATGGTAGACTTTACTGAGCTTGATACTAAAATCGAAAACGCACCAAAAAATTTTAAGGATTTAAAATTTTATGGAGGAAACAAAATGTTTCTAACCTTTAAAAGCATCTTTGTATGAAATATTTGATTTTGAAAATTTAAAAGAATTATTTTTGAATTCGGGTTAATAAGTAACCCAGAATCCCAACAAGTATTTTATAATCGGTCCAATATTAATATTTGCAAAAAAAAAAGCGTTTTTTTTTGAACCCCTAGAAAGTGAGACTATATTTTTAAACAATATTCACGAGGGCCACCTTAACAAATTTCAACAAAACAATTAAAACATACTACCGCGAAAACCGCCAAATTACCGCCGATGCACTGACATGTTAAAGAACTTGCTTTATTATAAAAACTCTATGATCATAATAGCCTTTGCTGAATGCTTCTAAGAATAAATATTTGAGTTTCAATTCAGTTTATTTTATTTATGTGCGCGAACAGTCGTGAATAAAAATTTGTAAAATGGTTTCAGATTATACATTAAAAAACGTGAAATTCGTAAAAACTGAGAAGCGAAACAAATTAACCGATAAAAGACGCGAATATCGCCAATTTGAAAAAATAAAAAGCAAAAAAAAAAAACAAACAAATCGCAAATTGGTGTAAGAAGGTCAGTTAGCTATTCGGTTCTAAATAACAATAATAATAATAAAAACAATGCCATCAAAACAAAAAATTGCGGATTAAAAAAATTGAAAACGGCTTAGAATTTATCACTGGAACCGAAGATTTAACTAACGAAACGTTAGTTACAGCTTCCAATTTGCAGAACAATTTTACAAATTTTCAAAGGTAACAAATCAAAATAGCAAAAAATTGTGAATTGTTGTGGTGTTTGTCTTAGCTATCTTCTGCAATTACAATTGAATGTAAAATCGACCCCGTGTAATTGAAACTGGTTTTAAGCCACAGCAAAAATCGACCTTACTTAGAGCAATTGGTTAGAGCCTCTGTCTAAGTGTAGTGCGAAGTGCATGTGGAAAAGAAAGCAGGTTCAAGCCACGGTCAGGATTGCATTTAATAAATAAACATTTCATATAGATGCAATCAAACAATAAAAACCATAACAAATAATTACAGTATTGTCAAAAAGGACTACTGATGAAGGTTGTGTTACCAGAAACTGCGCAGTCTAATTCAATAAAAAATTTACAATGTAGTTATGATTTTTAGAAAAGTATGCTTAATCTTCTCTACCACGCCTATCTCAAATCATGAGTGGTAAAGTTTAAAGGGTTATATCTCTTAAACCATTAGCGATAGGCAAATAGTTTTTTTCCCAAAATATTACAAATTATGTCTTATACTAGCCGTAATTTTGTGAAATGTTTAACAATTTTAAATAAATTTTGATATGCATACACGATGAAAAAAAATTTTTTTTTATTTTTTTTTCAGTGTATTTTAAAAAGTATTGAAGCTTTTACAAATATTTTAGTGTGCTAAGAAAGCCCTTAAGGGGTATTATCCACATGCGTTATCCTTTTTCAATTTTAACAAAAACTGTAATTTTAATATTTTTTTTAATTTTTAACTTAAAACCGCCGTAAAATTTGCGCCGTTTCATAAAAATGATTAACGCGAACGGATTTCACATGCTCAAATATCGGCTTATACACACACAAATCGAGATTGATGTCAGACAAAAACAAAAAAACTTAAAAAAAAAATGTCTAGGTGCTGTAAATTTTTGAAGTTGCCCATATAGTAAATACTTTTCTGTTTAAAAAAAATATGTTTAAATATTTTTAATAATTTTTTTAAAAAAGGTCTACAATTTGGACATTTTCCACATTTAATGGGCTGCACTTATTAAGTTAATTATATTTGGGCTTAGTTTTGTACATTTAAAAAAAGTATATGATGTCAGTTAGTATTTTTTTTAATTTTTGTGTAAAAAGTCTGGTTGTCATTTATTGAACAAAACCTGTAATTGTATAAGGTGGCGCAAAAGTAATCCTCCTATCAGAAAATGCTATACATAATAAATACATAATAAAAAAAAACATCGGAAGGTTATTTTTGCGCCACCTTATATTTGTTGATTGTAAATGTTGTCCTTTTCTATATTTCTGGTATTTTTGTTATTGTTTTTGTTGATGCATTGCGGTTTTGTTTAGAGATGGGTGCTTGAGTGATTTGATCACTTAAGTTGACGTACACAACATTTTGTCACGCACAATTTACAGTAATTTAAAAATGTTTTTAATAAATTCAAGTGATTAAATTGAATTTCAATCACGACCAACAATTATTTACTCACGCTCAAGCTATGGAACACTTAGAATACTATGTAGGAAAAGATCACTGCAAATGTAGTTGAAAACAAATGAAATTTCATTTAAAGAAAGTACGACTTACATTACAGTAAATTCAACTAACATTGTCATTTGTTTTTTAATGTTAGTAAAAATAAACCACATATGTTAGTAAAAAATAAACAAACAATTGATTTTTTATTTGTTTAAATAACAAAAAACAACTGTAAAAAATTAATGTAAAATCATAAAACAGTCATTTGATGTAGGTTGTTTTTTTAAATGAACTACAAGGTTAGTAAATATTTTAATTTGTAAATGTTTTACTTTTAAATTTTAAAAAATTAAAAACAAAAGTTTATTTTTCGATATTTTGTCATAAATTATGATGTGAGCAAGATTATTCAAGTTCAAGATCATTTGTTTTTTGTTAAACAAAAAACCGTGCAATGTTTATTTATTACTCAAAAAAGTTTTTGCCCTCTAACTTATAGCATACTTTATCTACTGACAAGTTAGCGGGCAAAAACTTTTTTGAGTAATAAATAAACATTGCACGGTTTTTGTTTAACAAAAAACAAATGATCTTGAACTTAAATAATCTTGCTCACATCATATTTTAATTTGTTATAAAAATGACTGACATTTACATTAATAATAAAGAAACTGTATTACAACCGAAACAACTACATATTTTTAAAGCAGACGCTCCCTGAGTGAAGCCATTTAATTGATCATGGGCCGGACATTATACAGCACGCACTTTTACCAATTGGAGAATTATCTGAAGAAGCGCAAGAAGCAAGAAACAAAGATTTTAAAAATTATAGATAGCACTTTGCTCGTAAACGCAGTCGGGAAAAGTAAAATGCAGATATTTTCAATAGGTTTCTTCTAAGTTCTGGCTATTTTTTATTATTTATTCTTCCGTTTATTTTATAAAATGCTGTGTTTTTATGTATTTATGATTATTCAGCAATAAGAAATTATAATATTTTCTTACGTGACTTCTTTCAGATAAATTTTTACATTTTTGGGAACTAGTGAAAAACAAAAGTTGGACTTTAAGTTAAATTTATACTAATATAAATAAATATAACATATTAATTCTTTAAATTTTTTAATAACAAATTAAATACGCTCTAATTTTCAAATTGATTTATTAATTTATTGCTGTTAGTTCTAAAGTTACAGCCAAAATTTAGAATTAAATTTTTTTTTTCAGCAAAACTATAAAAAAAACACGCATAATAGGTTAAAAAAATTTTGTTCTGTTTATTTTTTTCTAAAATGTTGAGGTTTTATGATTATTCATCAATAAGTAATTATAAATTTCTCTTTTATGACTTTTTGGAGATAAATTTGCACATTAATGGATTTTAGTGAAAAGCGAAAATTGGATTTTAAGTTAAATTTATACTAATATTAATACTTATTATATATTTATTCTTTAAAATTTTTAATAACACATTAAGTTCTTCTTTCATTAATGTTTTCCCAAAATACTGTGCTTTTATGTGTTTATGATTATTCATCAATAAAAAATTATAATATTTTCATTCGAGACTTTTTTGAGCAAAATTTGTATGTTTGTGGGATTTTAAATTAAATTTATACTAATAAAAATACATATAATATAGCTATTGTATAATTTTTTTAATAACACGTTATATACGCTCTAATTTCCAATTTTATTTATTAATTTATCGCGTTTCTTTCCAAAGTTATAGCTAAAATTGTCAACTAAGATCTTTTTTTCAGAAAAACAAACAATTTTTTTTAACTCATCAACAAAAAGTTTTTAATTTTAAAAGTACGCCTTCCCTGAATTAATCGCCATTCTGTGTATCATCGAACCCGCTGTGCATTGTATCGAAAACATACCAATGCCTCTGGTGGGAATCAAACACACTACCCCCGCACTGATGCTTGCATGCTACCAACTAATTTGCAATCTTTTAAAAACCCTAAAATATTTCAACATTTTGGATACAAACGTGACTGTTCTACAGAGATACCAAGTATTTATTTGAAAAAATAAACAATTTTTGAGCTTTTTTGATGGGACATTATTCAAAAATTATTTAAAAATATAAAAAAGCATAATCTTTTATATTTTTTTTTATGTTGATGAAAAATATGAAAATATATTGCTCTCTTAAAAATTAGTTTATTGATTGTAAATAATTTTTTGGGAATCTGTCCGATCGGACCGTGAATTTCTCAAATACGCAAAGTCTAAAATATTCCAAACTGTATTCCGTTTTCACTAAATAGCGGTTGATTTTATTAAAATGCCATAGTAATTTATTAATACCCTATATGACAATTTTAAAAAATGGTTAGAAACCACGATATTTTGCCAACAAATTTTGAAAATCGGTTAACTTAAAACAAACTAATTTGTTATGTTAGGCAGAAGAGGCAGCGCCATTATGGTCAGCTCACTTGGGTTTTATGTATTTTTGACCAAAGGTTTGTTCACAAAATTATACAAATTATATCGAAATATATCAACCTAGCTAATATGTTTGATTTGTTTTATTTTTGTAAATATACGGAGGTTAAAAGCTGGTTATAAATTGAAAATAACATTAAAATAATCTCGATATATATAAAAACAAAGAACTAATACAACTGTATAAAATATTACTTGAGCCAGAGTAAAAACAAAATTTTTTTATAGAAATATAACATATTTGGTCTTCAAAGTCTAATAACGTCATGATGCTTGTTAGGAAAATACCCTAATCACGTGTTTGATTACTAAAAAGACAAGAATGGAACAACATTGATGATTAATAGGTTTTTGTTAAAGCTCTACCTATTCAGGAGGCTCTAGCTTTTCAAAAACATTTGGTTCTGATATTTAGCCAGATCTTATACAAATTATATCAAAATACATCAACCTAGCTAATATGTTTGATTTGTTATATTTTTGTAAATATACGGAGGTTGGAAGGTTGTTATAAATTAAAAATAACATTAAAATAATACATCGAGTATATAAAAACGAAAAACTAATAAAACTGTATAGGAATTATATTATGTCAAAGTTTCAACTTTGGTTGCTAATATTTCCAATTGAAGGTAAACAAATTAAAAAATTTCTTAATTAAGCATTGATCAGAATTTTGGCAAACTTTGGTTAAAAAATGGCCAGCCGATCTATGACTTGCCTTTAAAAAGTTAAAAACTGAAAAACACCACTTTGGAGCCCGATCAAAAATAAATGCAAATATTTTTAATTCAAAAATTAGGCAACTTTCAAGAAGGACTTAAACTTTATAGATATTAACAAAAAGATATAATTCATGGAAGTGAAATAGTCAAAATTGATATAAGAAAAATGATCCAAAACCACAATAAGCGGGTTTGTAGCTACAATGTGAACATTGACATGCTTTAAATATTCGATTAAAATACAAATCTGTAACTTTTTACCCTGGAGAAAGGTAAAATTTAAACATAAAACGAATGTCTTTGATTATCTGCTTAAAAGATAATTTTTAGACTTTTTCCGCCATATCGCCAAAACTAATCGATGAAAAGAAATTTAAACGAACTCCTTTGTTGTTCGTTTTCATGTCAAATATATTGTTCGCATTTTCTTCAAACAAGTGTAAGACCATTAAAGGGTTACGTGAACTTTTTTAAACTAAAATTTGAGTTTAAATTAGATATGTCACTAATATTCGGCCAATATTACGTATTAGGCATATTTTAGCTATTCCGCCGAATATTAGTTTTTACAGAATTGTTAAAATTATCGATATATTTAATAAAAAAAATGGGAAAATGCTTAAAAACTTACAATTTTCGAACAAGATTTTTTTCTAAAATGTTGGAATTATATCTTATATTAATGAGTGTAAAACATCATAGTCGATAATAGTTTATTGTTAGCCAAAGTGCAATATTTTTTTAGAATTATCACAAATGATGTGAACAAGATTATTCAAGTTGAATATCATTTGTTTTTTGTAAAAAAAAAAAACTGTACAATGTTTATTTATTAATTAAAAAAAAATTTCATCCGCTAATTTAAAGCAGACTTTATCTACTGACAGGTCTTTACATGTTTCATTTCGCGTCACCGAAAATCTTCAGAGAACCAATGTTGAAGGGCTAAAAGACTTTACTCAAATTCTGAAGGAAAAATATCAACGCTTTACCCGTTTTAATTTTTTTACCCGATGTTTTTGTTTAACAAAAAACAAATGATCTTGAACTTGAATAATCTTGCTCACATCATAATTTATGATAAAAGATCGAAAAATTAACTTTTGCTTTTAATTTGTTAAAACTTAAAAGTAAAACATTATAACAAAAGTTTAGTTTTACTCGGTATTCGACACATGTTACTATTCAGCCGAATATTCGGTATTCGGTTTGAGCCAATAACAGCATATTCGGTATTTGTGTCGAATACACAATTCTTAACATCTCCAATTAAAATTTGTACTTTGTGCCCTATGTGATTTTTAGAAAAATAGTGCTCATAAGCTGCGGGCATTTCAAATGCACCATGTGCCGTATGAGTGATAAATATACGAAATCAATAATCGATCATACGCCATCATGCATAGCATATGAATTCAATAAATATAACATCACAGTATTTTTTTATTTATTAACTATTTATTTATTAATTAAGATATCGAAAAATATTTAGATGAAAATTCAATTATTTTTTTAAATCAACTTGTATTTATATCTTTTTATAAGATTTATTTAATAATTGTGTAATTGTGCCAAATTGCTTATTAAAAAATCGTAAAAAAACGTGATGTAGGCAGATTGCTATCCGGATTTAAACGGCGTGTCAAGCTGTGTTAGAAAACGTGCGGTATGAGGCTAGATAAAAACTTTTAGAATTTTGGGTTATATCAGAGGTGCTAACTCCCCTCCGTTATTCATCCCATATTTAAGTGACTTTTATTATACTTACTCGTATAATAAAAGTCACTTTTGTGCGCCCCGGTAGGCTAGTTGGTAGCGTGCTGGCTTATCAGTGCGGGGGTCGTGGGTTCGATTCCCACCAGAGGCACTGGTCTGTTTTCGCTACAACGCGCCGAAGGCCATAGTAGCTAGTGCTCGGTTAGGGTAATAGTATATAATTTGTAATTATATGATTATTAATTAATAAAATAAAAAAAATAAAAAAAAAAATAAAAGTCACTTTTGAAATTTTTGTAAATATTAGCGGTGCCACGATACTTTGTCCAGTCCCGACCTAGTACGGCATGTATATAATTCCATGTTCTAGCTAAGCACGAAAATTGGTTAAGTCGATTAAACGTGATTTCTTAAGAAACAGAAAAAGAAACAATCGATTTGTATATTATATATCAATAAAAATGGAGATTATTTTTGCATGGCTCTTGCTTATGTTCAACAACACCAATTATTGCCACAGTGTATAAAATGTTCTCGCAAAATTCTGCATATAATTTTGCTTGTATGCATGCAACAGGAGCCAAGGAATAACAGTCTAAAACAAAAGATTGCTTTGGAGGTGCCACGCCCATTATTTTTATATCGACCAGTTTTGGTATAGTGCTCACAAAGGAGCATATGCTCAAATATATTCAACAGGATTCAATGTTCCATTTTTTTTTATTTTTTGTTGTATGGGAGTGCCACGCCCTTAAGACATATTCCTCAAAATTTTTAACACAGAGGTATGTGAGAAAATAACGTGCCAAATTTGACATAAATTTTTTTTAACATGAGCCGATAGAAATTAAATTTTGCACGTGACGTGCCATATATAATTACAATACGCCACGACAGATTCTGCTTAAATATGTGCAACAGGAACTAATATAGCAACATTTTAAATTTCAGGTTGTATGCGAGGTGGCACTACCTATAGTTCTGTTACGATGAATTTAGAATTTTGTAAGAAAATTCTGTGTCCCTATGTCGAATCACAATCTGTCTTTTATAATAAACAACGCATCCCTAAGTTTTCAATTTAAAATTTCGGAGCTTGATAAAATAGCGTTCTTTACCCACTTTAGCGATCATAATTTCAGTACCGTGATCGATAATTTCGGTAACGATCGTGAACTCTCCCATGCTTACACTCGTTGTTGTGGTGTTTAATTTGAACATTTTGTTGTGATGCTTCACGGTCGGGAGTCCTTTGACCAATGTTTATACTTGGTCGCATCGACATTTGCTTGCAAGCAATAAAAATTAACAACATTAAATTTCTCACTTGAATGCCTCGCTCGATAAGGGTATAAAATCCAAAAACCAAAGTCTTCAGAAGAACTAAGAAACTTGGGAAAAGTTACAAAAATTGAGTTTTGATAAATTATTTTCTGCTATTCTATAAATACCTGTCTACCAACCCAGGTAGAAATTAGAGGCGTTATAAAAAACAAAGCGCTGTTAAAGCGTTTGTTTTCGATGGTACAAAAATAAAAATATTTTCAGAGCTTTGGTTGCCAATGGTATGGTATAAAAGCATTACAAAAGCATTATTTTGGATTGCTATTTGAACGTTCCCAAATTTTCATCGGAGACTTTTTCAATATAACTTTAAATGTTTAACTTTCTAAGTTATTTAACAATTTTAATTGGAATGCATATTTATTATTTTCAATCACATTAACAAACAAATATTTTCAAAATTAAACTTTTAGCAGTCAAAAGTTTTTAGTTTGTCAACATGACAAAATTTTAATAGAAAATGAGAAAAAAGAAACATTTATCCTGCAAAAAAATTTATATGCATTCTAATCCACAATAAAATATATTTAAAAAAACTATTCTCACAAATGTATTTAATTAAAAATATGGCAAATGACTTTAAAACTTGTTTTTCTAACGTTTTGATAACGTTATAAAAGACCACCCTAAAACTGTAAATCTTGGTTATCATTAGGTTAATTTCCACAACGCTCTTAATTTCTAAACAAGAGTGCTATACGAACGTTTTTTTGACAGTTAAAAAAGCATTTGAGAACGGTATAATATACCATCCTCACACCGTAAATCATGGTTATCATTTAGATCGTTCTGCAAACTCTGTAGCACCTTTTTGAGTGCTTTTAAAACGCTTTGACGATTGTATTTTTCTACCTGTGACATTTCATTTAAAAATATTAAGCAGAAATACCCCCCAAAAAAAGCAACGCTTTTGCTAGGAAGATCCTTGCAGAAAATTGACAAAATAAGTTTTTGTCTAAATTTATAGTAATTAAATTTATAGTCAATATTTATCCTCATGAAAATGAAGCTCAACCGACAAATTTCACTGCAATTACTGAGAACATTTAGTTTTGTTTAACTTACTGGTACGTTATTATTTTAAAATATATATTTTTCTCAGATTTTGTAACAGTTTCTTTTATAAAGGCCTTAATAACTCAAATAACCGAATGGGAATTGAACGAAAAACCAGTAATGTGCAATATTTGTTGTTCCGAATTAATTTTTTTATATCACCGTTTTTTGTCTTTTGGAGAAAAAACCAAGTCTCGACTTTAATTTGGGCTAGTTTATAAAAATTGTTCTAGAAATACATATTTTGGTATAAAGTCGCCGAAAATGTATGTTTTTTTTTGGTACAAACTAAACTGAAACCAAAGTGAAATAAAAAAACTAACAATTTCTTTAATATAGATTAATTTTTAGCTAAAGTGCTTATCACTAACCTCTAATTTTTGTAATTTTCTTAAAATAACGTTTAAAATGTAGTGCTGAGTTTTAAATGTTGTGTTGACTTGAGTGGATGGCAGCGCAGAAAATTTTGTTTTTAATATTGTTTGTTGTTGTTCATACTCCCTGAAGATGCCATTCAAAGAATGACGAAATATTGGAGATATATAAAATAATAAAGGATATTTTATAAATACAAATGTGAGCTCAATTATTTAATAAAGTCATGACGATACAATTATGAAAAACTACTATTTATGTTTCATCAATCGAAAAATAAGACACAGATGAGCTAATCTTCCGATGACGCTTGAGAGATCTTGTTCACTTTAAGAAATAATTAAAAAACAAAATTAATATTATGGCTATCAAACTCCCTGTCTTACACAAAGAGAAATAAAGTGCCAACCGAATTGAAAAGTATGTATTATTAGAAACAACTTATAAATTTAGCTAGTACAACGATATTTACATTAGATTTCTGAATATTCTGGGTATTGCAGCTAAAATTCAGTTGAATTAACCTATCTTTGTTGTGAAAACTAATGTTAAGCTGTACCAACCAATCCGAATTCGTAATAACCGATTACGAGTCGAAGTAAACGAATTTTAGTTGGCAAATAGCTAAATTTTTCATTATGTGTACTGTTTTAAAACTTTTTAACTTTTTATACATTTTTAAATATATTGTATGCAAATAAAATTAATTTTTTTTTTCATAACATATTTAATAAGTTAAAAGTCTTAAATAGTAGATATCCCCCCAGTTTATAAAAAATTGCCCCCTTTTGAAAGCAGACAATATTTGCAAATTGTTTTATATGTCAACTTATGACACGATGTTATATTAAAAAACAAAACAAAACACTCACATTAACTACCATGTATATTCATTTGGTTTATTACCATGTATGACAATTTGCCAAACCGTAAAAAGTCATTGAAACAATAAAAAAAAGAAAGAAAAACTTGGCTGGTGTTACAGCATAACGAATTGTTTAAATATGTGACATTTGTTTTTATGATCCCAGTATTTTTTTTTCCTATCGGATTTCCTCCCCATAAAAATTTGCTCTCTGGATATGAAACAAAGAAGATTTGTTCAATCATTTAAACGTTTAAATATAATATGAAAATTGTTTTTTCATATGTTAAATGCCTTTTGGTGGTGTTTTTTATGGGTCTAGTAGTTGTTTTTTTTTTTGTAGGTTTTGTTTGAGCCTTGAGTAGCTTTATGGATGTTAAGCTGATGTTAAGTATATTTTTGTGGGTATACTATTGTATGTGTATTTGTGAAAACACAACTTACACTTAACGACATGTATTGTTGTAATGTTGTAAGAGACTTGTTTTTTTTTTTTTTTTGGTATAAAGGTCCTTGAATTCCCTTACATGTATTTTTTATTGTTGTGTAAGGCAAAAAATACTTAACAATTATTGTTAAATGTTGACGATGTTCATTTTTCCGCCTTTCTATTGTTAATATTGTTTGCATTGTTATTTCCGGTAGCCTTTTTTTATATTGACTTTTTTATAAATACTTTCCCTCAGGGCATTTTCATTTAAAGGCAAAATAACATTTTATTGAAATACAATAGCATTTGCTGTAATAGCCATAGACATAGATAGCCACAATTTTAAAAAGTGTTAAAATTGTCTGGTAATAGAATAAGTTTCCCTAGCAAGTTTAACTTTAAATATAATAACAAAATGTTGTCAGTTAACAAGTTTCTAAGCTTAACGAAAATTTTTCTTAATTTTAAGAGATTTTTACAGGTATCACGGTATGACATAAAAAAATAATAGCAAGGTCTGACCATCGATTCTGTATATTTCTGGCATGCTGATTTCAATGGCGTAATTTATATTTTTCAATGGCTTAGTTGAAAAATATAAATTACGCCGCAAAATGACTTTAAATTTGGACTCATTTTTATGCTGTTTTTTATACACACAGAAAAAACTAAAAACGGGTTTAAATTAAAAAATTTATTGAATCAATTAATATTTTAATTGATTTTGCACCTATCAGGGCAATGATACTATCAATTAAACCTTTTATTAAAATTAAGAAGGAAAAGTTATAAATAACTTCTACAAAAAAAAAAATATGATACTCACAAAATAGTGTGTGATCTATACGTTGGTATGTGTGCTGAGTCTTTTTGTGTGTGTGCTTGTTTTGTTTGTTAACTTCAAATGTATTTGGTATTTTATACTGAAAATTTTCTATTTATGCATTAGGGTGGGGCGATTTGAACATCTTAATGGGAGCTTCGCGTTTCTGATTCTTGGGATTGTACTGAGCAAAAAAGTCCACTAGACCATACGTATACGGTGAAAATCGAGCTTCCAAATTTTGACTTTACGGCAAAAAAGCTATATTTTGAAATTAAAAATTAACCCCTTAAACCCCACCCACAAATATGATTGATGCTTTAATCTGCTAGAGAATCTTCCAAAGAAGAGATTGATACCATAATCTTTAGGGGAGATGTATAAATACCAAAAAATTTACTTTATCAAAGCATATTTTATGTAAAATTCTCGATTTTTCAAAAATTTTAAATGGCTCCTTTTAAGTATGACCCCAGTTCCAGCTTTTGGTATATGTAAATACATTTCAAAAGCATGTTTCAAAAGCTAAAAATGTTCAAAATTGAAAAAGTTTTCATAACAAAAACCTCAGTTTTGGTACATATTAATCATAAAAGTAGGGTTTCTGTAAGAGAAAGAAAATATTTTTTTATGTATAAATATTTTTTTAATGATTTTTGGCACATAAACGTTTCGGAAAGTTATGCTGCCATATACAATTTTTGACAAATCTCGGGCTTTGCATATGAGTCACCATATTAAAATAATTGCTTTCGTGCTGAATCACCTCTTCCTAAAAGGTTATTTATACTGAATGACCATTGGTTAAGGTCAATTGCTAGTTTAGCTAAAAAATTCGCTTATCACTCTTTATTTGCGAACTCTCCCACTTCAGACAAAAATTTACCGGATTGTCTTGAAACTTTTATTGCATTTGTGGCTTTAAAGATATATGACAGCATTCTAGCGATTTTGACAAATTTTATATTTTTACATGTTTAACCAGTGTAACATTTGCCAAATTTCTCTTACGCACTCCAACTCCTTCTATTTTTGACCACTCATTATATGAATTGCCGTTAATGTGTGACATAAATTAAATATTTCGAAAACAAAGAAAAACATTCTTCGAAAAAGAGTACGATCTTTCATTTCAAAATATAAAATAAAAGCAAGAAGAGGGACATGTTTTAAGACATAACAATTTTTTGTTTTTTATTAGAAAATGTCAGACGAGGTTCTGATATTTTAAAAAATCCCAATGTAGATAGTCCATAGAAAAATCTATCGAAAAGATTTATTTCAAAAATTGTGGGCGTTGTAGTGTAATGTTTAGCGCGTTGGACTGTTACACAGATGGTCCCGGGTTCGATCACCGGCGGCGACAACATCAATTTAGAAAAATAATATGTATGAGTTTTCTATCCCTCATACATATCGCAGCGGCCACCTTAGGTGTTCCCATAGCACTTAACCCCACCGAAGTAAAAAAAAATGAATCAAGACTATGAACCAAAAAGCTTCAATAAGTTCGCCAACTCTCAATCAGGTGGCGAGCAACAACTGTTATAAGACTTATCATCTCGTACAGTGTTGCCGTGTCTGAAGCCCTTCATCTTTCCCCACCTTTAATCTTTCCTCTATCCCCTTTCCAAAGAAAGCTACACATAAATAGGAAGAATTTCCTGACTGTTGCTTCTCTTTTTAAAAACAAACAAATTAAAATATTAACATACTGCATTTACATGAACCAAATTTTAAAGTAATTTTGTGAAAAAACTATATCATACATCGAAAAATAAAGTACACAATTGAAATCAGCGTGCCTGAAATATATAGAATTGGCGGTCATAAAAATATGAAAACATGTCAAAATAACCAAAACTTTAGCAAAACAAACGAAAACGATATTTTAAAAATAATGAGCACAAAAAAAGATATTTTCAACTTTACATCTTCCGATTTTTGTTAAAGTTAGTACAAATATTCATCTCGTTAATATGATGTTTGTATATTTTTTGTTTTTCCAAAATTCGTAATAATTCGGTATTTTTTATTATCAAATTCGTAAGAAATACACAATATTGAAATTATCAAAACGAGTCAACAGAATTTTATTTTTTGTAATTTTGAATATCATAAAATTTTCTTCAAACAGAGTTGCACAAAATATTTTTTTTTCGCGAAAGTGATAACCAAATTGAAAAAAATATCCCTAACTCGCGAATATTTCAAAAACCCATTGTTAATTTTTCTAAAATTTATTTTTCAATTAACTCAAAGTATCATTTACAACTTATAAACATTTCAATTTGGAATCAGACGGGTTCAAAAATTAACGGAATTCTTCTCAAAGTATCTTTGATATTTTGTATATTCACACACACACAGAGAAAAATTTAGCTGTTTGCCAACTGAAATTGGGTTACTTCGACTCAAATTCGGTTATTACGAATTTCGGTCGGTTGGTACAGCTTAACAAAAGTTTTCACCACAAAGTTCCATTAATTCAACTGAATTTTAGTTCCAACACCTAAAATGTTTAAAAATCTAATGTATATTTTGTTGTACTAACTCAATTTATGAGTTGTTACACTGATAATATTCCATGCGTAAAAATACAAATAAATGTCAAAATAACTGAAAATTTTGTAAAATAAACGAAAATTTGTTAATTTTACAAAAGATTTTGTTGTTTTGACATTTTTAACATGGATTATTATGAGTGTACTATTAAAATACACTTTTCAGTTCGGTTGACATTTTATTTTTCTGTGTGTAGCACCTTTAGACAAGTTGTAATAGTTTTTCCACGCATGGAAATTGTTTGATTGTTACATTGATACAAAAATATGAAAATATATTTCTCTGTTAGAAATTAGTTCATGGTTTGCATATAATTTTTGAAAATCTGATCTAACGATGAACTTTTCAAATACACAAAGTCTAAAATATTCCAAAATTTATTCCGTTTTCACTGAAAACATAATTAATGGATGGTTTACTTAACTTTTAAAAATTATATTGTTATGGTTGTCATATGGCAATTTAAAAAATGGTCAGAAAAGATCGGTTACTTAAAAAATAGTTTTTCATATATTTTTTAATAAAGATTTGTTCACAAAATAATACAAAATTTAAATTTTTAAAACATCTTTACCCATTTATTGAAAAGTTTCAATGGACGAATTCCAGTAACAATTCACAGATCTAATGCAAAAATGCATACATATCATTTAGATAATTCTCTCAGTGTATGATTTGCAAAACAACGAACAAGTTACGTAAAAGTAATTTAAAATATGTTGTGCAGTAATTTTGGTCCATTAATACAAACTTAATTTTAAAAGTGTGATAAAAATGCATTTTTAAAAAATGCACTTATGCTGGAAGTTTTTGTTTCAAAATGACCGGAAAAATTGATTTTTGTTATTTATATAGTATTGCCCATTTTGTAAAATAAAAAAGTTATAACCCTAATGCATATAAAACAAGATAATAATTGCATTTACTTCTGAGCCCTAGTTATAATTATTCAAACATTGCATATATATGACTGACTTTGAGCAACGATTAAATGCGAACTATAACGAATTTTGAAAAAAAAAAAAGTTTGTAACATCCACATTAACTAGGAGAATATAAAAGGACATTTCTCAAAACTTTTTAATTTTTGGTGTTAAAAAAAAATTATTTGGTGGTAGTTGATCTACCTACGACGTTTATCAAAATTACAATTATTGATAAATTTTAAAAGTTCTTGCAGATATGTAATAAACACATTAGAGGCCACAAAAATGCGTTTAAATTTGAGATCTTAAGTATAAAGAGATATATGGATCCAAAGTATCATTTATTGAAAATAACAAAGTACAAAAAGTACACAAAAATTCTAAAAATTTTTATATTTTGCGGACAATATATAATTTTTTGGAATTTATTTGGAAGGTCATATCTGCATTGCTATAAGATAGAATATTATGTAGGTAAAGGCCACTGGAAATGAAAACAAATGAAATAGGACAACTTACATTTTATTAAATTCAACTAAGATTGTCATTTGTTTTTTTTTCTGTCTATAAAATATCGTCAGAAAAAATGTAGTAAGAATAAACGGCAAATGAAGTAAAAACTTGACAAATGTTTATTAGATTTATTCGATAAAATGAACCACAAATGTAGTAAGAATTATCGGCATATGTAGTAAAAACTTGACAAATGTTTATTTGATTTATTTTTTTAAATAAAAACTGATAAATGATTGTAAATTATTGGAACAGTAATATGATTACAAACGCAGTCAAAACTGAAATTTATTCTCCAAATGACTGTTTTTTCATTTAAAAATAAAGATACTTTATTAGAACTCAAATTTGCAGCAGAAGATCCCTGAGAATAGCAGTCAGATTGATTGCATTTTAAAACCGTTACACAGAATATATTTAATTGAATCAATTAATATTTTAATTGAGTTTTAAATATATAAAGACATATTTTATTTTAAACGTAATTCTCAAATTAGTTTTTCATACGCTGTATGCTTAAATACATAGAAAAATTTTAAGTATAAAATAGCAAATGCAAATGAAACAAGCACACACACAAACATACAAACAGACGCAGCATTAACCCTAGAAAGATAACGTACGTCTATGAGACGTATGGGTTTTGCATTTTATGCTCTCTTTCTCTCAATCGTTAAAATTATAGTAAAATTAGTTGAAAACGATGGCATATAAGTCGCAGGGAGTATATGAAAGAACTTTCTAAGTCGTTATCAACCCCGTGGATGGAAGAAATAGTCGAAATTCCCACTTTGTCGCGAACATTACGCATTAATATTCAAGATGCCATATCCAATGAAGCCAGCAATAATTGTGGTATCAGCAACACTCAAAATATCATATCCGATGAAGTCGATAATAATCGTGTTATCGTCGAAGATCAGCCTGTAGCCAAAAAGAAAAGATATTGTGGCTTTTGTCCATCAAAAATACGACGCATGTCCAAAATGTCATGTGTCAAATGTGATACACCTGTATGTGGAGACCACAAAAATTTAGTTTGTGATTCTTGCATATAATGCACTTTGAATTTAATTTTTGTTTGTTTGTTTAGTTCAATACTTTTATTATTTTCTAATTGGAGTACATTTTTTTTTATCTTTCTAGGGTTAACATAAACACACATACTTTTTAACATTAACCCACTTGGCGCAACGGTCCTTTTAAAAGAACATCTGACAAATGAGAGAAAAGCGCCGTTATGCACGTGCATTTCTGTACATATTTTTTTTTATTATTATTGGTTATGCTTTGTTATTTAGCTTCGCAGATCGAAAGCGTCAGTTGGTGAAATCAGTTCCGGGTATTTTAATTGCTTATTGAGTGCTTTGCGAATAGTGATGTTTGCTAATAGTGCGTAATGGAAAAAAAAAACATGTAAGTAAATCATTTACATGCAGTTAATTGTTATTTTTTGTTTAAAAATTAATAAGAGTAACATCTTAGTTAAAGAATAAATAAATGGAAAGCTTGGGTAATGCTGTATTGCAGCGCAAAGTGTGGACAGTACTTTTAAAAGGACACCCGATTCCAGGAAATCTATAGGTTAAAAAAAAATAAAGTTATTTATAAAAAATGTGAAGAACCCCATTAAGATTTAAGTTTCGAAATAAAAATTGAAGTTTAAAAAAAAAAAAAAATCTGGCGCTATCTGGGTTAACATGAACACACATACTTTCACACACTTTTTTTGTGAGCATCATATTTTGTTTTTTGTTTTTAATTTGTAATAAACTTTTTAATTAATATTATCATTGCCGTGATAAAATAATAACTGATTCAATAAATTTTTTAATTGAAACCCCTTTTTAGTTTTTTACTGTGTATATACCAGAAACTGCATTTGCATGCACCTAATTTTAAAGTCATTTAACGGAAAAACTCTATCATACATCAAAAAATAAAGTGCGCCATTGAAATCAGCGTGTCTATGATATAGAGAATTTGGTGGTAATTACCTTATTAGTTAAGATTCTCCTGTGTTATATATTTATATTTTTTGCGAAATTTTGATTTTTGATTATTATATTTTTGATTATTATTATTATAAATTAAATGTTCTAAAGTATCTTAAAAGACCCGCCCACTGTAAAAGAGGCGTGACCGCCAACAAAAAATACCACCATTTAAAAGACCATGAACTTTTTAGTGGATGCTCAATTTGACAGTCGTTTCGGTTTATTTTATTAGTGCAAAAAATTCAAAATTTTCGATATTGAAAACCAATGATTTTTGAAATCTATAATATTGTAATGTTAATTTTAAAGTATGATATATCAATTATATTTTTTTCAGGAAAACTGTTAATCATAAGTTCTTTTTTGTATCTCGCATAGTTTTCGTGAAAATTGGAATTTTTACAAATTCAAAACTGATTTTTGCAAAAAGAGCTTGATCAAAAAATTGTTCTGAGACAACACAACAAAACGATTTTTGTTGATGGCAGTTTTGGGTTTAAATCCTCCACCGGCGAGGTGTGGGAAACTGTTAATTTTTCGAAAGTTTTTTTTTTTGTTTTGACAATAATTTCGTATTTTTTTGCATGGATTTTTATAAAACTGTAAAAATGCGTAAAAAAAATAACTTAAAATTCGTTAAAGATTTTTTGCAGTTTTATTTGGAGCAATAGGATTTTTAAGTCTTTTGAACATTTTTTGCTGCCTTATAAAATTTATCGATTTACCTTTACAAGTTCGTTATTTGGATAATTTTTTGCATAGATAAACAACACAAAAGGGATCAATTAAAAGTGACCATTAATAGATAACTTTTTTTTTTTTTTTATTAACTACAATAACTTTTTTTTTGTCCAGAACAATAAGAAAAATAGCAAGAAATATGTACTCTCACACATTCATTAAACGATAAGGATGAATCTTCATTTATTTAACGAACTTTTATAATAGATCACAGTCTATGCCATAGAATAGAGTAGGAGGAGTGGGAGTGGTACTAGTGTAATAACATTCCTTACATACATAAATACTGCACGAATAATTGCTTTTGTTTTATATGTATTATTGTGTACAAGATTAATGAGGCAAAAGCTTTTTATGTATAAATCTTCGGTAACAACACTAATAAAACAAAAGGACATTCAACACTTGAACGAAGAATAATAAGAAAAAAGAAGAAATTATGAGGGTATATTTATAAGTACAATGTTGGCATTCCTTAAGGATTTATTTACTACGAATATTTGTGTACTTTTCGGTTTTATAGTTTTCTTCTTATTGTTGGTCATTTTTTTCAGGACTCTGTGATAGACTACCTTAAGACTTGTATGAAAGCTAATTATTGTCAAAGTGTATACAAACTTGTATAAGTATTATAATAGAGTTGCCATCAGACATACAAAAAATAGCGTAAAAGAGACTAAGATACACTCAATTAAAAAAGTTAGTAAGCAAATACATTCTTTATCCCAATAAACAGTTTTTTTTTACTAATTTTTAGTACAAACTCAATTTTGCAAAATCTATTTAAAATTCTTTTTTATAAATTTTTGTTGCTGATTTTAGAAAAATATTTTACTAATTCTTTAAAACGGAGCTAGTGAAATTAGCAAACATTTTAACAAATTTCCTTTTTTCATAATTGAGAGTTGAAGTTTTTGTTCAAATTGAACATTTTTATAATCTTAAATACAAGAAAAAAATGATAAAAATTTAATTAATAATTTTGAGTAAAAAAATTTAGGTGATTTTATCAAATTGATACCCATTTTGCGTTTACTAAAATTTTACTAAACTTTAGTATAGCTTACTAATTTTTGCTTTCACTTTACTCTTAATACCAGGCACGTTTTGCTTAAATTAGCTAAATTGTCTACTATCCTAAAAATAGTTAATTTTTCTGTCAAATTACAGAATTTTTCGCAACTTTAAAGGCTTTTTTATTTGAGTCTCATAGGGAAAATTGAGATTCGAAAATTAAGTTGAATTGAATTTGAAATGATAAAAGTTTTACTTTACTGAAGATTTATTTAACTTTTCATAAATATGTCAAAGCTTTTCTTTTGACCGTAATTTGTTGAAAATATTTGAAAAAATTACTTATTTTTTTGAATACCTACCTGAGTAAAAACCTTTACACATAGTCATGTATTTTTTATATTATTGCCTGCTATTTACATGTAAATGCATATTTTTAAGTATGTTTATATATACAATTTTTTTTCTCTAAATTTTTTAATGCGATGCCACATATATCTTATTAATTATCGACCAATATGTAATTGTACATGAGATATACAATTATATATGGTCAATCTAATTATGTACGAATAAATATATAATTAGATATATGCAAATCAGAGTTATATATAATAACAAATAGTGTAATATTAAAAAACGTATTTCATTTTATAAAAAACGATATCTGTACCTATTTATAGTTATACACTCAGTTAACTTCTGCAGTAAATATTTGTAGTTTTTTGAGTTGTACTACAGTATCTTTATTTATATGTGAAAAAATAGTCATTTGTAGAAGAAATTTCATTTTTGACTACACATGTATTTTATTTAAAAAAAAACAAACCACATCAAATTACTGTATTATGATTTTGCATTAATTTTATGCAGTAGTTTTTTTTTTATTTAAAAAAATAAAAAAATAAATGTCTGTTTATTGTTCATTTTTACTGCAATTGTGGTTAATTTCTTGAACAGTAAAATACAAATGTCAATGTTAGTTGAATTTACTGAAATGTAAGTCGTCCTTTCTTCAAGTGAAATTTCATTTGTTTTTAACTACATATGCAGTGGGGTTTACCCACACATTATTCTAAGTGTATTTAAAGATACAGTGGGGAGCACTTGAGAGTACATGTAAGTACTTTTTACACCTAGTGATACAGGCTGACAAATATTTGACACTAGAACTAAAGTATACTTTTATACAGGCAAAAGGTATGATGAATTCAAATCTGGTATCAGAATCACTCTCCGACATCAGGCGTTCGAGCTATATTACAAGGAAAAGTGTCGTTTTTGCTCCAAATGCTCAGAATTTTCACGTTCCTGAAAATATATTTTTTGTAATACGTTTAACGGTACCTGAACAAATTAATTTGTACCTTTTTCAGTTTTTTTTAATTTTTAAGATATCGTGAAAAATATGCTTAGCATTACCAAATTTTTAAAAACCGAAAAAATGTGATATGTTTCTTAATATTTTTTTTGTGGACTTAATGGCTATCATATCCGTACATATTTGAACATACATTTGTATAAAATTGTGTATAGTTTCATACATACAATCAACAAATGTAACATTTTGTGTATTTTTACCAGACTAAAACTCGGATCTAATTATATTTACACTCATAATAATACCTTCGTAAAATACACGAAAACTCTTGTTCATTTTACGAAAGTTTTGATTATTTTGACATCACGAATAATTTTGTAATTTGCACTAATGATATTTCGTTTCCAATAACAAATTTTATTTGTACATCTTACGAAATTTGTAAAAACACAAAAAACACAAAAAACATTTGTAAATATAAATTATTTGTATTTAGTTAGAATATTGTTTGTACCTCAAGTAAAAAAATCTAATATGATATTGTCATATTAGATTTTATTTGTTGCTTTTCAAATAGTTTGATCATTTTTATGATATACGATACAATTGTTTCGTTGACATCACCCAAATCTTCAGTTGTCTGCAATAGAAAAAGATAATTGGATAAACTAACCGAGACATTACATGCAACAGACAAAATAAACTCTATGAGCATATTTTTGTCTGCCTTAGTGTATAAACTGCCTGATCTGGTAACCCTAACTGCAAAATCAAAACTATTTGAAAAACAACAATTTTACATGTCGCTATACTTTGTATGTTAGTACATGCATGTGTGTTTGTTGAATTACAATTTTTAAAAACAACATATATCAGCATATCGCTCATTTACTGAAATAACGGCATAACTCAAAATTTTGATTTTGTAAAAAACGAGTTTAAAGTTTTCTATTTACTCCCACCTTGAAGAAAAAAATAACGACATAATTTCTCTCAAGAGGTGAGTATACAAGATATCAATACGGCTTTTTTACCCAATATTATACGTGATTTAACGAATAATTTTAAGAATAATTTTTATACACCAATTCACAGTTTTTGTAATAATATTTAAATTTAAATATTTTTTAGTAAAAATTCCTGTACATAAATTCTTTGCAAATTTAAAATTATTTTACTGATTCCGTTGATGCTTTTAGTAAAATATTTAACAATTTTTTATATCTGTTTCTTTTTTATAATTGAAAAAAAAGTTTATTTTTTTAAGGAGAACATTTTGAAATTTTTTTCTTAAATATAAAAAAACTGCAGGATATTAAAAACAAATTTTAGCGTGCAAAAATTAGTTTAATAATTATTTAGTTAACAATTTGCAAATCGATTTCCGTTACGGCTTTACTCAAATTTAGTATAGTTTAAGTAACGTTTGCAAATTTTACCTACTACGCTCACTCCAGTGATAATTACACCAGAGATTTTTAGTGAACGAAAAATAATGAAAATCTCCATTAAACTAATGAAACTTTTCTTCACAACTAGAACGAAAAATATACTAAAACTAATAAAAAGCTGCATGCTTTTTGTGAAACTGGTTTTTTAATGAAACATATTCATTAAAGGAATAAGTTCAACGCTTGGCCCTAATACTATAGTCAGAAAGTGTTATTGTTTATTTAATAAACACTAGCAACACAGTGTATTATGACTAGAGATTCTAGCCTGTACACGATCAATGTTTATTAGTTGAAAATGTTTTATTTTTGATTTTAATTAGTTCAATTCTTCCAATTTTGTTTTTTACTTCTCATCGGGTAAATAAAAAAATAAGGGTAAAGCGTTGATCTTTTTCCTTCAAAATTTGAGTAAATCTTCTACCCCTTCCCTTCTACAATTGCTTGAATAATCAATACCATATATAATTACATTTAATTTATAATTTATATATATAACATAATGTACATATAAATATAATTATATATACAATTTTTTACTCGGGTATATCTAAAATAGTATTTAATTGTGGTTTTTACATTTAAAGAGTTTTTTTTCCCCCGTTTTCATAATATTCGACTTGAAGAAAACCGGGGACATAAATTTTAGTATTTTTTGCAAATATAAAAATAAAATGACAAAGCAATCTTTGCTTTGAAAAATATAAATGCTTCTCTTAAAACAAAGTCTAACGCCCATATTCATATAAACTCTTAGTTCAGTTTTCAAATACATTTTAGTTAAAAGACATTTTAAGCCTTAAAACTGTATTCATAAACAAATATTAGCTTAAAATACCCATTTTAAACAATGTGTAAAAGTTAATATTCGTTTATGAATACAGTTTCAGAGCTAAAATTTGTGTTTTAACTAAAATGTATTTGAAATGCTGCTTAATATTTTTATGAATAAGGGGGTAATTGAATAACAGGAAAAATACCCCTCACTTAGGCTGAATTAGCCAGACGTAAACGTTACTTGGTGCAGCAAATTTAATGAGTTAAATAAAACGTCATATTGTCACCTAACATCCAAAAGGCCGTAACTAACAAAAAACGCGAAATTGATTTTTTGATTGATTTAGATGTAGTTAACCGAAGTACATCTACCTACAAAATTAACGACGTTTTATTACAAAAATACCGATTTTATTAAAAAGACGACAATGGTAATTACTGTTAACATAACTAACAATTTAGTTGTTTTTAACTGTTGAAAAACAACTAACAAATGTAGTAAAAACCACTAACAATGTCGTAAAATCAACTTTTTACTAATTACTACAAAATTTTGGAAACAATTGCAAAAATTGGCGAAACCTGCGGTATTTTAACAGAATTTTAAGACTAATTTTTAATAAAAAAAATATTCTTTTATTTTAATTCCAATACAGATTTGTATTTTTTTTTTTTTTTTTTTTTTAAAAAGAGAGGCAACACTCAGGAAATACTTCCTATATTTAGTGTGTTGCTTTCTTTGGAAAGGGATAGTATAGAGATGAAAGGTGGGGAAAGATGACGGGCTTCAGACATGGCACCACTGTAATTGCGCGAGATGATAAGTCTTAGAACAGTTGTTGCTCGCCACCTGATGGAGAGTTGGCGAACTTATTGAAGCTTTTTGGTTCATAGCCCTGATTCATTATTTTACTTCGGTGGGGTTAATTGCTATGGGAACACCGAAGGTGGACATTGCGATACGTATGAGGGATAGAAAAAACTCATACATATTATTTTGATGTTGCCGGCACCGGGGATCGAACCCGGGACCTTCTGTGTAAAAGTCCAACGCGCTTACCATTACACCACAACGCCCACAATTTACACTTAAATAAAAACGTTAGCGAAAAAGTTAGTATCACGTTTTATACACCAATTTACAGTTTTTGTAATAATTTCTAGAATAAAATATTTGTCAAGTTTGATATAATTTTTATTAAAATAAAAATTATGTTTTTCGACCTTTAATTGTGCAATGAAAATGAAAATTATTCAAGTTCGAGGCCATACTCTATATTTCTTCATTAGGATATTGTCCTAACAAATAATCTGTAGAGTTTTTGTTTTCAAATTTATTATTTGACTCTTTCAGGAATGTGTTGATAGATCTATTTCGGGAATTTTCTAGGTTCCCATCATCAGAACACGTTTTGAAAGTGGTAACAATCCTATGCCAAACATCAAACATTCATATGAACTAGTTTACTCACTACATGAGAACTAATATACATATGCGATTGAAGTTAAAGATTATAACCATTGATCAAAAAATAAATTGAAAACTTGTTTGTTTTTTTAATTCCAATACAGATTTGTATTTCCTGCATACTAATTAAAATGCACCGTCAAGATTCCGAACGGTACTCCAGTTACAAAGTTTTTATGCACTGGAGATACAATTAAATTTTTAAATTATTACTTGCAAACTATCCATGATAGCAAATATAACTAAGCGAACATTTTCAAAAACTCTACATAATCTTCTACTTTTAAATAACTTATAAAAACTAACTTGTAACTGCAAAAGAACTATTTTTAATTGCTTTTTGAAATACTAAAAAAATACAGTAAATCTTTTCGTTTGTTTTTTAAATAACTGTCATAATAGTTGTTTTGCATTATTTCATAGAAAAACAGCTGTAATTGCAGTTTAAAACAACCATGACGGATTACTACACAAACAAATGTCATGTATTAACTGTAAAACTTTTTTGTAGTTTATTTCTTGAAATGTAATTAGAAAAATTGTAGATTGGACAATTTACCTAATTTTTAAACTTGGAAAATTTCTGCAATAGAATTCATACGGGTTCAAATGAGTCTCATGTTATCGTTGAGTTTAATGGGACAGGGAATCAGAATTCTCTCTCTATTGGGAAAACTCTCTTGGCCAACGACAGGCTAAGAGATTAATCTCTTTTTCCAGTGCAGGATCGAGGAGACTCTTGTCCCTCGAGAGGGGTGACTTGGTGTCTTACCTGACTGGACACTGCAATCTCAGATACCACCTGCGCAAAAGGGGTCTTTCGGACACGGATGAGTGTAGGTTTTGCGAACTGGTAGCTGAGACATCGGAGCATGTTCTTTGCGAATGTCCGAGGCTTTGTGAAAGGCGTGCCAAGTTTCTTGGCGATCGCTTTGTCTCCCCCTCGGACATTATGAAGATTTTGCCTAATAGAATTATTAGCTTTATAGGTAGCTTGAATCTTTAGGGTAACTTTAGGCAGCACAAAAGACTTAAGTTGGTCGCGGTGCATAGTTCCATATAATCTAATTTAATGGTACATACGAACTGCAACAGGAAATGATGTTTCTAAAAATGTGTAAAATATAATTTAATTTTTTTTTGTAAACGGTGTAACAAAAGTAAAAATAGAAATTGGTGTTATTAATCATCATATAACACAATTATAAATTTACGAAATTGGTGTAGTGGATATGGTGTAGTTAACTTTTGTTTAGTTAATTTTGCAAATACAACTGGATTATATCTTTTATTTTTAGCTTCCTAAAATAAACTTGTAAATGGTGTATTTGAATTTTATTTTAATTTATGATGTAAACGAAAATTTAGAAAATACTAAATCATGAAATGTTATTGGAATAAAATTTTATTGGAAAGGGTGTCGTAGTTTTACAGATTTTTTTTTTACTATAGATCCAAATTTAAATGGTGTGTTATACATTTTAATATTAGGGACGAATAACTTTTCTAAAAATAATCAGAGTTTAAATTTAACCACAGAAATTTTCATATAAATGTGACATTCATAACTGTGGTTAAGCACTAAACTGGGTTTAACTTAATATAAGTTATCAGTTCTTAAACTCTCAAAAATAAAACATCTTTTAATTTACACATCTTTTATTATCATTACAAAAAAATTACATGCGATTTTGTGAATAATTAAATGAAACCACTCTTTCTTAACGCTCTCGACGACGTCTACGTGAACGAATACTACGTGAAGCGCTACGTGGTCGTTTGCCACTACGTGAAGTGCTACTTGCTACTCGTTTGCCACTACGTGATCTACTACGTCGTTTACTACTCCGGGCACGTCTCATATCGTTACAATCTTCATTATCAGAATTATGTTTTTTGTTTTTGGTGGCTGGCGTTGTCTTTAAATTTTTAGCAGTTTTCGCTTTAACCGCTACATTACTCTGGACATTAACGACTTCTGTATCGCTCATAGACATATCGTCATCACTTAATTCTGCAGTGTAATAACTATCATCGATTTCCTCTAAATACCCAAGACGTACTCCAGCTTCCAATGTAGTTTTTATTATTTTCGTAAGTTTAGGCTTGGTCTCTTGAAAATTTGGTGCCAAATAGTTGACGATATCCGATAAATGTGCAGGTTCTTTTAGATGGTTAATAGCATCCAAAACATATCTGCCTTTAACAATTGGTGGCATATTAATTTAAAAATTTTCGCGATTAAAAACAATTTTTTATAAAAAATATAAATTGTACAAAACAATTTGGGTTGAAAAAAATTTTCAATTAAATACGACACAATCAGTTCAGCTTACTTTTTTTAAAAGAATTTTTGAAAATTTTGAAAATCAAACTTGGAAATTTTTATTTAAACAAAAAACTCATATTAATACCCAGCAAACATTATAAGTATAAGAATTTTTTATAAAATTTGTATGCTATCAAAAAAGTTTTACAGTTACTACATAGCAGTTGTTTGTGTTGAAATCAGTAGTAGTTTTTAACTGCAATTACAGTTGTTTTTTTTATGAAATAATACAAAGCAACTATTACTACAGTTATTTCAGAAAACAACTGAATAAAATTACCGCATTTTTGTAACAGTTGTTTGAAGCAGTTATTTTTAAATTTTAATGAACGAAATACCAAAACAGTAATTTTGCAGTAACCAGTTAATTTTTGTGAGTTATTTAAAAATCGAAGATGATTTCGAGATTTTAAAAATTCTCATTTAGCTTATATTTATTAGGAACAATTCAGACTGTATCCATATATATCTACTATTTCCCATTATTGGTGATACGAATTGTGAAATCATTGTAAATTTTCTTTTAAAAATGACAAACTACTGGGTGATAGTAGATATGGGTGGAAAGAGGTGGATATCGTGCAAATCTAGCTTTATTATTGATGTGCAAATAGTTTTCAAATAATAATATAAATATTTCATTGTATCTCCAGTGCATAAAAACGTTATAACTGAAGTACCATTTGGAGTTTTTACTTTGCATTTTAAGTAGTTATGATGTACGAAATACAAATTTTTATTGTAATTGAAACAAAAATTATTTTTTTATTAACAAATATTTTTAAAATACTGTTAAAAACAGTAGTTTCTACCACTTTTTGCAGTTGTTTTCAAATTATTGTAATAAACAAATGTCAGCTGCTTTTACGATATTCTTAGTTGTTTTTACTACACTTGTTAGTTGTGAAAAACAACTAAATTTTCAGTTAATTGTAAACTTTTCATATGTTGATTTTATGCGAAATTCTATTGTTATATTTTATTAAATCGAACAATTTAATTGTGTTCATTTTATTAATTTGTATAGGTAATTATTTTAATGAAAATTGGCCTTATTCTATTTATTTAATATTATAAATTTATTAATATTTTTAGAATAAAACATTTAATGCACATAAAACATTTTACAAAAAACAACAATGGAAATGTACCAGAAGTAATAATGCCACTGGCGACAGACAGTTCCAGATAAGAAAAGAAGAAATCCAATAAAATTAAAATTCATTAAATCAACTGCGATTTTGTTTGAACATAAATACATAAAAACTTCAAATAATTCACGTACCTTTTATTAAAGAATTTTTAATTTTATGTTTCTTATTTTAGAAAATAAAGACTTAATGACTTGTGAAATAACATTTTGCTTGCCGGATTAACATATGTGTGGTTTATGCACATTAAACTGTCAATTTTTATAGTTTTCTTTTACATGTCAGTCAAGAAAGCATTTGTTATCTTGTTTAACTGATACTTTGTAAGTTTTTAAATTTTACTTTAGGAAGTTATGAAAAAAACTTAGGTAAGCTACAAAATAGTATACATTGAAAAACGAACAATGTGAAATATTACAAAGCATAATACAACTTATCATCAACAAAGGGAACTTTTTTTTATTATACAAAAGAAATGACACATGTAAGTTATCCTTAGGTTAGGTTAAGCTGGGCGGTCAAAGACCCCGCATAGACCTTAGGTCCCTAGCGTTACCAGATAATAAACGATAACCCCCAAGTTAGGTCAGAGGGTAGTGATGGTAGCCAGAGTTCTCCACACACTCTTGGCAAATGGCAGAAGCTTCAAAATTCCGATTCCAGAGATTTCCTACAGATCTCGGAATAGTTACTGGCTTATTTTATATTCTTACTGGTTTATTTTTTACGTGAATTATTAATGTAGATTCTCAATACTGGAGTACTTTACGCTACAGAGTGAATTTAGTTTCTTTCTCTTTTGCACATATTGTTAAATTTTTTTTGTATAATTCTCTTTCTTTGTTTCTTCAATTCAATCTGTAGCGTAGAGTACTCCAGTATTGTGAATCTAACTTCACTTTTTTGAGGGTACTTACGTATAGTTGCTACCCGCGGCCTTCGTATTGTATTTTTAAAAATTTTGGACAAAGTAGAGCATATTATGTGAAAACATTTATAAAATTTCTATAGATTAATTTTGGTCCACCACAGCATCATTTAGTTCGAATCAAGTAATTTTATTTATTACTTGTTTTAATTTGTTATGGACATGTTATAAATATATTTCCAAAAATGTGCTCAGCATTACCAAACTTTTAAGACCAATTTGGTAATTTTTCTCGTTTTTTATTTTTTTCCTCATAATCAACTGGATAATTCGCATCCTTTCAGCACTATGGGTAAAATTAAGTGATGTCAAAGCTTAAAAAAGGTTTATGTGAAACGGATATGATAGGATGAACACATATTTGTATGAAATTGCATATATTTTCATATACTCATAACATTTAGTGCAATTTTACCAGACTAAAACCCGGATCTAATTATATTTCGATGTATCAGTTAACACACAATCATATGCAATTATATTAGGTCTAAAACTGGATGCAAACGTATCTGGTTTTTCTGTTATTACACTTGAAAAGTTTTACAGTTACCACATAAATGTTGTTTCTGTATTATTCAGTAGTAGTTGTTTTTAAATGTAATTACAGTTGTTTTTCAATTAAATCCAAAACAACTATTATTACAGTTATTAAAAAAAACTAAAGGCAACTACTGTATTTTTTAACAGTTGTTTGAATCAATTGTTTTAGTATTGTATATAAACAACTACCAAAAGAATAATTTTGCAGTAATTAGTTAATTTTTATAAGTTATATAAAAATAGAAGATTTTTGAAAAATTCTCATTTAACAAA
Organism: Delia radicum; assembly: GCA_021234595.1. Classification (NCBI taxonomy): domain Eukaryota; kingdom Metazoa; phylum Arthropoda; class Insecta; order Diptera; family Anthomyiidae; genus Delia; species Delia radicum. Next base: position 157,209,704 of record CM037852.1, read on the forward strand.
TAACTGTTTTTTTTTTGAAAATGTTATAAAAAAAAACTACTGAATATTTTCTCAAATTTCTTTTTTTATTTGAAAGTACAATCCTGCCGGTTAATAATGGAAAATAATTTCATTCAAATGGCTGCCTCGGCTGGCCATGCAGTAGCCTACACGATCAGTCCAATTTTTAAGCACATTATCGATTGTGTGCAGCTGTATTTCACCAATGGCTTCACGAATATTCAGCAATATTCTTGGGTGTACGCACTGTTTTTGGCTTTTCACGCTTTGGTTTATCGATGAGGATGCCAGTTTCTTTCACTTTTTTCACAAGATAACGAACATACGGAGCTGACGGTGCTTCTCTTCTTCCAAAATCCGTACGCAATTTTCGCACACATTCTGCAACATTACCATGATTTTCAAAGTAATGTCGCAATACTTCCCAGCGTTGTTTAAGCGTATACACAACCATATTCGTTCAGCGGAAGGATAAAACTAATTATCTGTCAAATCAGACATGAGCTAAGTGTTACCATTCACGAAATAAGCACTAGTTAAAAAAAAAAGTTAGATGGCGGACCCTTTATTTGTTTTTATTGGTATGTTTAGAGTTTGCAAATAATAATTATAAAATTTTATTATAACTCCAATGCATTAAAATATCATAACTATAGTACTGTTTAGAATTTTGACTTTTGATTTGAAGTACCATGTAGGAAATACAAATTTTTATGGTAATTGAAAAAAAAAAAAAAAAATATTTATTAAAATATAACTGACTTACTAACTTCTACAGTTGTTTCAAAAATTTTTTATAGAAAATAATTGCCAGCTGTTTTTACTACATTGTTAGTTGTTTTTATTACATTTGTTAGTTGTTTTTCAACAGTTAAAATTTTGTAGCATTAATTACTTATTTTTTTTAATTAATTACCTTTGTAGCATTTTTAACAGAAATTACTTTTGTTTTAACTGTAATATTCAGTAGATTCTACTGTAAAACTTTTTTAGTGTATATATAATTGTATCAATTTAGATAAAAACTGTTACAATTTGAAACCAAACTAATGCAATTGAATGCGACTCTATCGAGCCATAATTCGGATAAAATTGTACTTTACATTAGATCAAAACCCATACAAATAGATACAATTATATGGGCCGGTATTTCGGATGAAAATTATTAAAATCACATATAGCGTCACATAGAAATATATATGACTACATAGAAATTTTTTTAATCGGGCTGTCAAATTTTTTTGAGTGTGTGATTCTAAGCGCACGCTAACTTGGCAACTCTATTTTATTTTGCAATAAACCAAAACAACAATCAAATAATACATCCTTAAGAAAAACCCCATAATTTAAGCCAACACAGGACATTCATTGCCATATTGTTTTCTAACTATCATCATTTATCCTAGAAGCATCCTTTTCTGCTACAACTTCACCTTCCTTACACTCCATAAATGGAAACACGCCAATTTGTAATTACTACATAAACTTACTTTAGTACTTCTACTAACAATATTCACAATTTGACAAATATCTAACTGTGGACCAAAAAAAAAAAAACAACAACAACAGAAACTTTACTTAGGGGACACATTTAGTTGAAAACTTCTACCACAAAGAACAGGGAAGAATGGCATGTGGTAATTATAACCGCCCCATAAAACAAAATAGAAAAAAAGTAAATAAAATAAGGAGGACAGGAACTCAGTTTAAATACAAAAGGACATACTTTCCCAGCAAAAAATAACCTCGCTTTGGTAAACAGTAACTTCATACATACTGCATACAATAAATCAATTAGGTAAGGCATTCTTTTGTGCTTTCCTAAATGCCTCCTTTAAAGTATATACAAAAGTGCATACAATGAAGCAGTAAAGAATGCATTGAGTTGATGCATTATATTGACTACGAAGGCATGAATTTATTGCTTCTTAAAGCACATGAAAGAAGCGCTTTTCATCTGCTTAAAAGAGACATACATAACAAAAATCATACCTTCTGCATTTGCTTTGCTTTGCCCTAATAATGTCTTCCAGAACAGCTTCTAAGTAAGCACTATTCTCTGCTGGGTTACTACCTTTAGCTATTAATGAAAATCGATGTTTAAGTATTTTATTTTGCTACTAAATGTTTTACTGTAAATGAAAATCGGTATTCTATGTGAATATGGAGCATTTTGTAATTGTCCTTACTAATGTCCTTTTTATGTTTTCTTTTCGCATTTTGTTAATGTGTTGAGGTGTTTCCGTAAATTACCTAAACAATGAGAAAATAACAACTGGCGCTTTTATATATTCTTTAAAAGATTTATTGTGTATTTCAACTTCGCGTTCAAAAATATGTAGAAAATGTGATAATGTGTGTTGTTCATCTTTTTTTTTAGCAAAACTTTGTCCAGTCATTAAGTGCGTAGTATGACATTAGAATGGCGAAGGCGTTTTTGGTAAGACATAAAATATCAAAGTTTGACATTTATTACAGTTCGGTTTTTATTTTTATTTTAGGCGGCAACTGTAAATGGAAAAGGAAGATTTTGAATTTAGCCAACGTATTGTTGGTTGAATACTCTTTGGAAATATGTGACTTTTTAAGTCAACTAAAAACTAAAAAATTTGTTATTTGGAACTGCAGTGCGTATACGTATTGTGTATCGTACTAAGTAAATTTTTTTACATTTTTCAAGAGCACAATAAATTTCCTAACTTTTTTCATTGTGAATATTTTTTATATCTGTTTCTTCTTTTGTTCGTCCTCTTTCAATATCCAAAATCGTGCTATTTCAATGAAAAGCTGTTGCGGACTTATCTGCAATTTTGTGAATTAGCACTTTTGCTCTTTATGATTTTGTCCATTTAATCTTTATTGTTAAACGATTTGTAATTTTATTAATTTTTTTTTAATTCTATTGTTTTGAGATAAATAATAACCTAACACAGTCTTATTTCATTGCTATTAACAAAAATAACTTTTTTATTTTAATATTTTAAAGGTAAAACGAATTAATCGTGAGGTAAATCATTTAAAATAATTTTTTTAATTTAATTTTTAAAATCAATCGTTAGGAAAATAATTTTAATATTTACTTTTTTTTTTTTTTATAAATTTTTATTTGCAATCTATTTTACAATAATAAGCAAATTAGTTAAATATTAATAATAACATAAGTTTTAATCTCCACTGAGGTTAAAACATTTCTGCTTACGTACAATATATATGTACGTGCGTAACTTTTTATAAACTTATTCTGTTTTTAAAATTACATACAGAGAAAAATGTAGCTATTTGCCAACTGAAATTCCGTTACTACGACTCAAATTCTGTTAATGCGAATTTCAGACGGTTGGCACAACTTACAAAATATTCAGAAGTCTAATGTAAATATCGTTGTATTAACTGAATTTTAAGTTGTTACCATTAATATAGAGCAATTCCATATGAAAACGATCAAAATTGGCAAATTTTTGGACGACCCCTCTCCGATTTTAAAATAAATAGTCTCAATCGATTGCCCAGCAAAAAATAATGTACCTACATATTTTTTTTTTTTTTTATAGTGACTGGTTTAGTGGTGGTGTGCACCACTGTCATGTGACAAAATTGAAGAATTCTTCATAAGGGACCTCATTGAAAGTTGTTTAAAAAAAAACTACTAAAGCGATCGTAACGAGTGTGAAAGGTATTGAATCAGGCTTTAATTGAAAAATAAAATTTTCCTAATTTTTCTCAGAAATTTACCTTTTTTCCCATGAAAATTAAATTTTCCCATGAAAATTAAATTTTCCGATTTTCCACAGAAGCTCTTAAATTTTCCGGCTAATTTTATTTTTTTTTGGATTCCTCATAATTTTTGCTTTAAGAATCAGCAATAAAAAAATGGGCCCCGACTCCTTGTTTGGACAGGAGAAGAGCATTTAAGAGACCACCTTGTTCACATTGTTTTTATATTTTTTATAATTGAATTATTTTCAATTATTTAACAAGAAAAATTAGGAAAATTTTATTTTTCAATTAAAGCCTGATTCAATACCTTTCCAACGAGCTATCACTCGTTGCGATCGCTTTAGTAGTTTTTTTTTTTTTTTATAGTGACTGGTTTAGTGGTGGTGTGCACCACTGTCATGTGACAAAATTGAAGAATTCTTCATAAGGGACCTCATCGCTTTAGTAGTTTTTTTTTTAAAACAACTTTCAATGAGGTCCCTTATGAAGAATTCTTCAATTTTGTCACATGTCATATGGAATTGCTCTATAGTGACTGGTTTAGTGGTGGTGTGCACCACTGTCATGTGACAAAATTGAAGAATTCTTCATAAGGGACCTCATTGAAAGTTGTTTTAAAAAAAAACTACTAAAGCGATGAGGTGCCTTATGAAGAATTCTTCAATTTTGTCACATGACAGTGGTGCACACCACCACTAAACCAGTCACTATAAAAAAAAAAAAAATATGTAGGTACATTATTTTTTGCTGGGCAATCGATTGAAACTATTTATTTTAAAATCGGAGAGGGGTCGTCCAAAAGGTGATCGCTTTCATATGGAATTGCTCTATAAACTTTTTAATTTGGTTGGCACTTTATTTCTCTGTGTATAATTACATTTGTTTTACTATTGTGTATTTACATATTTACAATTATCATCTTCTGAAAGGCAAATCTAAGACATGGTGTCTTTTAAGTCTGTTAACCTCTTCACTGCCATCAAGTAAACTAATTGCAAGTGGGTTAGAATGATTACTTAGTCTTTCAAGATATCTAGAGCTAAAGTTTTTAATTTCTTCTTTTACTTTTTGTATGTGTAAGTCTTTATGAATGGAGAATTGGCAATCATTCTAAGGGTTTTGGATTGGTAGCGTTGCAAAATTTCAATATTGGAGTTGCTTGCAGTACCCCATAGCTGAATTCCATACGTCCATATGAGCTTCAAAATGGACTTATATAATAGGACTTTATTTTCTAGGTTCAACTCTGAGTTTCGAGCTAACAACCAATACATGCGCCTCGTCTTTAAATCTAAGTGATTTCTTTTTGACTTTATGTGGTTTTTCCATGCTAATCTTTTATCTAAATGTGTTCCTAGGTATTTGACACAATCTGATTTAGGAATTATTTCATCATTGAGATAGATTTGCGGACAGTCACCCTTTTTTAGTGCAAATGTAATGTGCGTAGATTTTTCGGCATTTACACAAATGTTCCACCTTTTTAGCCAAATTGAATTGTTATTAAGGTGATTTTGGACCAGATTTGAGGCTTCAACTTTACAGTTACTACTTGCCATTAAAGCAGTGTCATCCGCGTATGTTGCATCGACTACGTCATCATCAACCGGCATGTCAGAGGTGTAAATCGTGTAGAGCACAGGGCCTAGCACACTACCCTGTGGAATACCTGCCTTTATATCACAAATATTCGAAAATTCATTGTTTACTTTAACATAAAAATAGCGATTTTGTAAATATGATTTGAGTACTAAAAAGAAAGGTGCAGGAAGATGTTGTTTAAGCTTGAACAGAATACCAGGATGCCAAACCCTATCGAAAGCTTGCTTGACGTTTAAAAATACAGCGGAACAAAACTGTTTTTTTCTAACGCATTTCTTACTACATTTACAACTCGATGGCATTGTTCCGGTGTTCCATGATTATACCGAAAACCAAATTGATATTCAGGTATAATATTTTGTTTATCTAATATTGGCTGCAATCTCCGTAAAAAGAGTTTTTCAAGTTCGAGGACATACTCTATATTTCTTTATTAGGATATTGTCCTAACAAATAATCTAGACTTTTTTGTTTTCAAATTTATTATTTCACCCTTTCAGGAATGTGTTGATAGATCAATTTCGGGAATTTTCCAGGTTCCCATCATCAGAACACGTTTTGAAAGAAGTAACAATCCCATGCCAAACATCAAACATTCAATTAAACTTGTTTACTCACTACATGAGAACTAATATATGAGCTCGAAGTTAAACATTATCACCATTGATCAAAAAAAAAAATAATTGAAAACTTGTTTGTTATGTGCAAGGTCCACCTTTGGTGGGTATTCAATTCACTTTTTTTGTTTTTTTTTTCTCCTTTTTATTTTTTGTTTCGTTTATAAACAAAAACATTTTATAGATATATATTTTTATATATTACGGATCCTTATGTCGTGCTCAAAACGGAGTGGATTCAGTTTTTAGAATACCGTTTCCGCACCGTTTTTTTTAACGAAAACAGACTTGTATATCTACATAAATTGATATAAATTTTTATTAAATTTCATATTAAATATGTTTCACTTATGTTTTTTTATTGGATTTATTTTTAAATATATACTCTTATACAAGTTTGTACTCTTATATTTAAAAACAAAAATTTAACGTTTAAATATACCATTTTTTAATATTTCATTTATTTAACATTCACACCCGGTTTAATTTGCATTTTTATAATGCTAAACACTATGGAATTGTGAACTAGTTGTTTAAAACATTCAATATCTGAAAAACAAAGACATTATTTAGCACACGTCATCGTGAAAACATTGAAGATATTTACAAATGCAATTCGCAAACGATATCGGATGTTTGCATTCTCTTAATCATGAGCAAATTAACTATTTGTGGAAATCTCCATCGTACGTATCCTTACTAATTGCTTATAAAAAAAAAACATTTACCATCTAAATATTACTTAAAGTATTTTGTGTGTTGCCCACTGGTTTAAAACGGATCCATGCTATTGCGTCCAATGGCATAGCGTATTGATCATTTTTCATGTCAATAACTTTTTTTGTTTACTTTTATTTTTAAAAAAATAATATTTTATATTTTTTAATTATTTTATTATATTTTGATAACTCCGTTTGTGCCGAATTGATATGTAATAAAAATCAGTTTAGTCCGTATTAATCGGCACCGAATCTGTTAACGTAAATGATTTGACGGATAAATGTTTAACGGACCGTTAACTTCCCGTTAAATTCGGATTTTTAATTCCGTTTGTGACTTAATATACTAAATGTCTATTATTTTTTTTTTGCAACCCAAAAAATAAACACATGTCTATCCTCGTCCAGGGGTCAAATACAAGTGTAAAAGTTGGTGACGTGAAAGATCATAACTCTTTAAAATACTGGGAAAATCGCAGCATATAAAAGTATAATAATTTTCAAAGGTCCACATAAGGGAAATGTAGCCTAAAGTGGACCTAAATTAAAATACTCTCTGAAAGTATATAAAAATGTTAGAAAATGGAGTAACATCCACAAATATAGGCATTTAAAAAAAAAGTTTATTTCAGTTTAGTTTACTAAAACGTTTTATGCATCGTTTAAAGCTGCTTAAGTGGTTATCATTTGTAATGATAACTTTTTTAGTTGCGGTAAACAAATTATATTTTTGTTGTTTTTAAACAATATAAGAACGACTAAAACTTGAAGAAAAAAATCAAAAAAATAAGAAAATATCAAAGGTCCTCTTTAAGTATCATGGTGACAATTTAGATTTTCCCATTTTTGTATTGTTTTGATTGTCATATTTGTTTTATTAAAATAGTGAATAAAATTATTACCGTTTACAAAAATTCAACATGTGAAAGTCGCTAAAACTTGTTTGTTATACACTTTTTATATTTACAAAAATTATATTGCGTTTTTTTGAAATGACAAACAAAAAAAAATACAAGAAAAACGTGTGCATTCGAGTCGAAACTTTTTTAAAACAGTAATAGCGGATATTAAAATCAATGTCTGCCCTATGGGGAATGAGTAGCCAATTGACCTAAAAGTGACTGGTTAAAGAAGGACTTATCGCAGGACTGGTATAATTTAATACTGAAGTGGGTTAAGCAGTGTCAATTGTCCTAAAATTATCAATCCTGTGACTGGTAAAGAGAGGACATACCACTTAACCAGAATGCTTATTAACAAGAAAAAGCCAGTTTGCCAGAATTTTACCGATTGGAAGCTGTTTAGTTTTCGTTTATTTTTTAAACTAAATATTATTAACTTTGTATTTTTTTTGTCGACATTTATGTTTTTTTTTGGTTTATTAAAAAATTATCGGCATGCGAAAACTGACCTGAAAGAAACTGGACTGCTGGAAAGTCCCTTTATGGCTAACCCTGCAGTATGTCCTTTTCAGGATAGTCATGTGGTTAGTTGCCAGTTGTTTACATAGGGTACACTCAAAAAACTAAGTTAGAAGAAAAGTTAGTAAAACGTCTTGTAAATCAGGTATACTATTTTTTAGCAAAATTTTTTTACTAAAATCGTGTTTTCAGCTAAAATTTTTGTTATACTTATTCAGCACTTAACTGTTTTATACTAATGCTTTACTAATTTACTAATGTTTTACTAATTAATTTTGCTAAAAAAAATTGTGCTGATAAGCACATGAATAGTGTGGACGACAACCAGATTGAAAGATATAAGCAGAATGAAGTAGATGTCGCGGCATGTCAAGATGTAGTAGAGAAGAGAAAAATGATACTTAAAAGTACAACTCTAATAAGACATATAAAAAAATCAACCATGGAAGACTTTTGTATCTGTTTTTCATACTTAAAACAAAATTGAGGATTAAAACAACTTAAATTTTGCGTTGTCACCGGCTTGTGAAAATAATTGTCTATTAATAAAATAAAAGACAAAAGTAAATATTTAAATTTAATATGTATTTCTATAATAAATGTTAATAGATTAATAATCTAGTGTGGTCAAATTGCAAACAAACATATACAGACATGTAGACAGAGTAAAGCGAAAGACAAAGACACACATCTTAGGTAGATTTGTATGGTTCCTTTTTCTTATTGCAAAAAAAGGGTTGTTTTTTTCGTTTCGTTTGTTTTTGTTTACTTTTTCGTTTCGTTTCTATAATTATCTTCGGCAGTTGCATTCTTTAAAAGAAAGCATCATTTAGACAACGATTGATGTAAGTAGTTGAAAGAAAATTTTTGTTATATTATATATATATTTATTTCTATATATTTTCAGATATTAAATTAATTCATGTCGTCAATGTGGGAAAATGAAAATTTTTATATTTCGTAATTATTGTAAATTATTTTAAAAAGAATCACAAAAATATGTTTTATGATTTTCAGCAAACTAAATTACAATTTTTTTACAATTTTTTTGTGTTTTTTTTCAGTCTACTAAAATTCAGCAAAAAATTTATTAATTTTTACCAAGGCTCTTTTATTTTTAATCTACTAAGTGTTAGCAAAACTTTTGCTGAATCTACTAATTTTGTTGCTAAAAATCAGCTCGCTGATTTTCAGCAAAAGATTTTGCTGACATTAGCAAGTTTTTTGCTAGCACCCTCCTGACTAAAATTTTGCTGACTCAGCTAAATTTTTTGCTGACTTTACAAACTTTTTTTTTTTGAGTGTAGGGTTTAGCAGAGGACCGGTCTCTGGCACGAAGGGGCCGATATTGTGGCACACGCAGGGCCGGTCCCATTCCCCATAGGGTGTTGACAGGTTTGACATGTTGATGCAACAACACAAAAAAACGAAAGGAACAGGCCACAATAGTGATCATAAGTAAGGTATTACTTATGTATATGGTAATGCTTTCCTAAACTGGGATGTTTTTGTCTTCTCTCGTATGTCCAAGATGCATTCATGAAAATCATTTCGTAAGAGATTTGTCCGTTTTTGTCAGTTGGAACTGTTTCTACATTGAATTCTTATAAATTTTTTGGATTCATTTATAAACAAATATGAATCCAACTTAATGTGTGTATGTGACATTAAACTATTACCCTTCAAATAATACATAAATTATATATTATGTTATATGTATGTGTATGTACATCATATTATTAGAACATATAACACATAGTTAATCAATTGACACAATGTTATCGATCAAAATCTGGAAACATAAAAATAAAATATATGAAAATTTATGGACTTTGGGGAAATTACAAAAATATTGAATATGAATAACTAACAAAGGTAGTAGAAGTAGAAATAAATTCGTAAGTGGTAGTAATGATAATGGGACATGTTCATATGTATGTTTGCATGTAGACCAAACCCATCGTAAATATAAAGAAATGAATAGTGAAAGTGAATAAAGTCAAGTGTTGGTCATAAATATAACGAGAGACACATGTCACAATAGCAAACACTATGAATATACCCAACCCCAAACGAAATTTTAAAAAGCATATAAGGGTGGGTGTTTTTTCCATCTACTTTTCAGCTTTAGGCTAAAATATTTTATATAATATTATTGATACATAGTTATGAGTACAATTTTTTAATCAATATGATAAACATAAACTCTATAGTATTAATCAGCTGATAGTTGGACTACACTCAGAGAATTGTCTGTATAATATCAATGAATGTTTGCATTAGATTTATGCATTGTCACTGAAATTCATACACTGAGACTTTTTTAATGAAAAGTTTAATGAATTAATTCAGTTTTTCATAAAATTTATTGAAATGAAAATTATTCAAGTTCGAAGCCATACTCTATATTTCTTTATTAGGATATTGTCCTAACAAATAATCTATAGAGTTATTTGTTTTCAAATTTATTATTTGACCCATTCAGGAATGTGTTGATAGATCTATTTCGAGAATTTTCTAGGTTCTCATCATCAGAACACGTTTTGAAAGCGGTAACAATCCCATGCTAAACATTAAACATTCATATAAACTAGTTTACTCACTACATGAGAACTAATATATGAGCTTGAAGTTAAAAATTATAACCATTGATCAAAAAAAAAAAAAATTTAAAACTTGTTTGTTATGTGCAAGGTCCACCTCTGGTGGATATTCAATACACATTTTTTTTTTTTTTTTTGGTTATAATCTTTAACTTCAAGCTCATATATTAGTTCTTATGCAGTGAGTAAACTAGTTTATATGAATGTTTGATGTTTGGCATGGGATTGTTACCACTTTCAAAACGTGTTCTGATGATGGGAACCTAGAAAATTCCCGAAATAGATCTAGATTCATTGCACAATTAAAGGTCAGAAAAAACATAATTTTTATTTTTTAATAAAAATTATATATATAAAAGTAATCAAGAGTTTTTATACAAATTTCATTAAAAATCGTCCAAGAAAATTTTCTCTGTGTAATATATGTATGGCTGTGTTGCTGGTATATGGCATGGTAACATTTCCCAGACGTACTGCCATACAAAAAAAAAAAAAAAAACTAAAAGTCATAAATCTTTATTGAACTTGTCATTATTTATTACAATTTTCTGACAAATATGCTGAGGAGTGAGTTTCATTGTAGTCACTTTTGTTCTCGAAAACATCACATATCACGATGTATTAAATATGAAAAAGTAATTTTCTGGACACTACCATGACTTGCTTCAAACAGAATAACAAAGTAATCTCTCCATATTTGATATAAATATCTTCACTTTATTAGCTATGAGACTCAATGGTTACTAGAGTTGCCATATTTCATTGAACTAATCCATTTTATATACCAATGTGTCTATAAAGACACTCACATTTTTAAGAGCCTATAACTTCTGTTTGGACATAACGATGCAATAAAATGCATGAGATAATTTAAGGTCTTGGCTAAAATCGTAGTTAAAGAAATGTTAAAATTTGTAAGTCCAGGTTTGCCATATTGTAATTTGAAAAAAAAACACTTTTTGGCTTTTTTTATAAAGCGTATTTTTCAAAAAATATTTCAAAATATATTGGAAATCGCCGTTATAAAAGCGAAATGCTGATATCGATGAAGACATATAGGATATTCTCAACAATATTTTAAATTGGGGTTCCGGTTAAAAATTGACATATATGCATCCATTTATGAACATGTATGAAGGCATGCATGATCATATATGAAGTCATTTGAGGTTATGCAAGTAAATATACCAGCATATAGGATTCATATATGTTAATACGAGCTCATATGTGATTATATATATTATCTCAATTTTCGTTAATGTATATTCATTTATGACCATGTATGGAAATGTATATATATGATTATATATGTAAATATTAATTTCGTTAATGCACACATATGAATGATCCATATATGTCGACTTTTAACAGGGGTTAACATTTTTTTTTAACTAATAGGATTTTAAACGATAATAAACCAGTATTTATGGACTTTAAATCCGTTTGCGTGAATCACTTTCTGCAAGGGGCGGAAAAGTTATGGCAGTTTAAAGTATAACAATTTAAAATAATACTCTCAAAATTAAATTTTTTATTGAATTAAAAAAATTTCGCGCTTTGTATACATTTGTTTAATAGTTTTTTTTTTTGGTTTTTTCATGAAAATTTATGCACTTAGTTAAATTTTGTAGTGTTTAAAATATTTTAATTTTTGACGCAAAAACACGTTTTAAGAGATACAACGAGAGAATTTCTTGGACGAGTTTTAATGGAACTGATGAAGTTTTCCTCACAATGTGAATGAAAAATTTCCTAACCTTTATGAAAAAGTTTCATAGTTTTAATGAAACTATTTTTAATAACCCGTTTAAATATAGACATATCTAGTCATATATAATATGATTAAGTCAAACATGACTTTGAATGAGGTCACATAGCGGCTAGTATCATTATATGCAAGTGCATCTGATCATTTTTATTGAGAGAATTTTTTATATGGTACTTGATATTATTATATGTCTACAACTCTTACTCCATATATAACTACATAAGCCATATAACAATAATCCAAATATATGTAGTGATGGATATGATTATATATGGTCCCATGCAAAGTCTTATTAAACTACATGTGGCGCCATACTGAAAATATTTTCTTATAATTTTATATAGCATATATAATTCCATACATATTTTGGTAAAGTTCAATATCAAATTAAGTTAAGACCTTATTACATATGGCTTCCCATATAACCATAGTAATTTTATAACGAAATCATTTGCTAGTGATTTATTTCATATAATTTCAAATAAAAAAATGTTTACATTTTATAAGACATACCACATAATTATATATTTTTGAAACACTAAATTTGTTCTTGATAATTTTTAATCATTTCGTTGTTTCATTTAAAAAAATTTTGCACTTTAAAATTGTTGATTTCTAGAAATTTTAATTTTGAAATTAAATACTTTTAAGCATAACTATATAATTTAATGGTCCGGATATGGATAAATTCGGATAAAATTGTATCAAATTTGATATAATTAGATACATGTAGATGACATATTTTTAGGATCAATTTGTATGTGCTTACAACTCAAATGTGATGCAGCAAAATTGATGATTAATGGGTTTTTTGTTAAATCTCTGCTTATTATGGAGGCTCTAGCTTTTCTAAAACTTAGGGTTCTGATAAGATCTTTAGCCAGATCGAAATACTAGTATCAACCTAACTTATATATTTGATTTGCTTTATTTTTGTAAATATACAGAGGTTGAAAGCTTGTTATAAATTAAAAATTAGATATTATTTTATTAGACTCCATTTTAAAATTTTTACCCTTGGAAACTTCTTCATTAGTCGTATGGAACTCGTATGTAATAATTAAAAGGAAATTTTTCATTGAATTTTATGAAGAACTGCATTAATTTAATGACAAGTTTCAACCTTATAAAACATATATTTTAAGTTACAAGGCGCCACGTTTTTTTTCGGAGCCATCAACAATAAACTATCTCAGGGAATTTACAAACATGGAAAAATGGGTCATTTGGAAGGTCTTAATCCCACCAATATTAAAGCCGAGCTTGATTCTATTCTGGGGGAGTCTGCTCCTTCGTTTACGACTATAAAATATTGGGTGGCAGAGTTTAAACGAGGCCGTACGAGCTGCCAAGACGAATACCGCAGTGGTCAAACAATTGAGGTGTCCACGTCAGAAACGGTTAAGAAAATCCACAAAGTGGTATTGAAGTGGGCTGAAGGTACGTGAGCTGCCTGAAATAATAGTCATTTCAAAAAGTGCTATACATCGCATATTGACCGAAAATGTGGAAATTAGAATGCTGTACTCAAGATGGGGTTCACGTTTGCTCACAATAGAATTGCATACATCTACTATTGCGATTTCCCAAATCAATGAATTAAAGTTCGAATTGTTTTATCACACACCTTATTTACCAGATTGAGCTCCCTCGGATTGTTTTCTATTTCTCGGTGGTAAGATATTTGCCAACAATGAAGGGGTGTTCGGTTGATGGCTATTTCATTTTGGCTTCTTACTGCAAACAGGATATCGAAGCTATTGCATATTTCTGGGAAAAGTGTATCGAGTTAAATGGAGATTATGTAGAGATAAATTGAAAATCTGCCCCGTATTTGTTGTGTTTTCCTTGTTATGTCGGCTGATTTTGGGACCACCCTCGTACATTATATATTTTTTGTCATTTTTTTTTTTTTAGAAAATTTTTATTTTAAGAAACTGTTTTAATAACAAAAAAAAAAAAAAAAAACAATATTATTTAAAAATTCCTAATTCCAATAAAAAAAGTGGTTTTACATGGCAAAACATGTATATTATGTATTTTTGTCAGCGCAATCATTCTGTTTATTGTCGTACCACAAGGAAATATTTGACGATAAAACGACATTTTAAACTTTAAAAAGAAAGCATAATACGGCCACATTAAATTAAAACATTGTGAACAATATTAATATTAATATTAATATTATAAGTTTATATAGATAAACTGATTTCTAATGCCACATGCACTCGCACTACACGTTAGACATAGCGCTTTAGCGCACTAATCTATCGTCAGGTCGAGTTTTGTTTAAAACTAGTTTTAAAATTCAAAAAACTTTTAATATAATTTAATAATGATCTTGTACATTAGAAATTTTAAATGAAAATGTAAACTTACAGTTTAACAATTCATACGTAATATAATAATACCACCACTAGAGGGCGCGATCAAGCTCTCAAAAGCACTCAAATAAAAAAGTCTGTGTAACTTGCAGAAAAATCTGTAATTGTTAAAAATTGTATGGCTGATATTAGGCCAGCAGATCCTTTTGCTTATTTTAGTAAAGTAGTAAAGTAGGAGATCGATTCGTTAAAATCAGCCAAATTGAGTACTAAATATTAGTGGTATACTCACAAGAAATTTTCCATAAAAGTTCAACAGTTATTTAAAAATT
This sequence comes from Delia radicum, assembly GCA_021234595.1. Taxonomy (NCBI): domain Eukaryota; kingdom Metazoa; phylum Arthropoda; class Insecta; order Diptera; family Anthomyiidae; genus Delia; species Delia radicum. Next base: position 157,224,807 of record CM037852.1, read on the forward strand.
TAATCGGTAAATTTGTTAGAATGGAATATACAGTTAAATTACCAAAGACATATCGCACTTGATCAACAAGAGGGTATTAACTCAAAATTTTAAAATTTTCAGTAGAGTCAAAAAACTGTTTATGGCCACATTTTAACAGAATTTAAAAATTCAAACATATCATAATAAGCAAATTCCATTTGAAAATATATATACATTGTTTTTGTTTTAAATTTTACCACTCATTGCAAATAAAAAAAATCAATTTTTTGAGTTAATACCACTTTTTTGAAATTTTATCGATTTAAATTTATAGAATAAAACATATTTTATCAACAAAACAGTATCAACTCAAAATACCACCAAATATAAATAAAACAGTTTGATTATTTTTAACATAAAAAAGGCTCAAATCAAAATAATACATTTTTTATGAAAATATATGATTCATTTCTATTTGAATTTTGTATTAACTCGAAATAATACCTTTTTGTTGAAATAAAGGTAATCACTACATTATCATGAAAATGGTCTCAAAAGTGGTTTTCGAGATGAAAGAGTAATCGGAATACGTTGAAATTTTTACAACAGATAGTTATTGATGTTGTTAGTTGATTTCTTGAAAAAAGTGATATTTTAAAAATTTTGAGTTAATACCCTCTTGTTGATCAAGTGCGATATATTTTTTAACTTTCTGTCTGTTATTCAATAAACAATATAAACAAAAAAAAAAAACGGACTTTCGGTAATAGGTAAAATATTCAGTTAAAATTTTCTATTTAAAAGAAAAAGTTGTTTTATTATATTGAGTATTGAAATAAACGAAAACAATTACTTGTTTTTATCGATTTTGTAAATTAGTTTTTCAACAGTTGAAAATAAACTAAAAAATACAATTGTTTTAAACGAAAAGTACACACAGAGAAAAAATTTGCTATTTGCCAACTGAAATTCGGTTGCTACTGCTCAAATTCGGTAATTACCAATTTCAGTCGGTTGGTGTAAATGAAAATTAGTTTTCACAACAAAGTTCTGTTGACTCAGCTGAATTTTAGTTAAAACACCCAAAATATACAGAAATCGAATGTAAATATGATATTACTAACTGAATTTATAAGTTGTTACCATTAAAATACAGTTTTTAAATCGGTTGTCATTTTATTTCTCTGTGTGTAAGTAGTCCTGTTTTTAACTGATTTTCAGTTAATTTAATGTGTATATTCAGTAGTCTTTACGGAAAAAACTATTGTGAGTGTATATATAAATAAAAAATAGTAAATAGAACTAATTTAAATTAATTAAAATTATTGTCACAAAGTTTATGAAATCTTTTTATGTTATGATGAAGAAATGAAAAAAGCTCTGTGATTCCAATAAGATAGTTTATACTATGATATAATTGTTGTGTAGTAAATAATTTTTAATAATTATTAATTTTGTGTCGTGAAGTCCCGTTTTTAATTTTTATTTAATGATATTTTGTGACAATGTAAAATAAAATGAATTTAACAATAAAAAAAACTCCAGAAGAAATTGGAAATAAACCAAAGAAACGTCGAGTGAAAAATTAAATAAATTGTTTTTTATTTTAATTTAATTATCAGACAATTGACCAAATTAGCAAAAAGGAAATATCTTACAAACAAAGAAAAAAACATTTGCTTTCAATTTATATTAACTCTAAGCCGTGTTTATGGAAACTTCGTAAATATGATAAAAAATTGATTGCAAACGATTAATGCAACAAAATTTTAGCAAATCGTCTTACAAAAGTTATTAAAATTAAATTAGTAAAATGTGCATCCAAAATTAGTAAAATATTTAGCAATTTGTTAAAAAAATAGCAAAAAGTTTTACTAAAAAATATATTTATACCAAAAATTAGTATAATAATAGTAAAGTGAGATTGAAAAATGTTTTACTAATTTTTATATTAACTTTTGTTTTGAGTGTATACAATCTACTGAAAATGCTTATTGGGAAAACAGTCTTTCTTCCTACCAAATTAAAAAAAAATCTATGCTTGGTAGGAAATGGGTTAAAAAACATAAATTAAGTATTAAAAAATGTTTAAATTATACCAATTGGTGAAAGAAAAACATCACAATTTCATTTCTTTCCTTATTAGTTTTCCCATAACTGGCCTGGTAACTCTAAATATACCCCATTTTCTTGTTTTCGCAAAAACGAAATCACTACAGGTCAGTTTTTGCTTATTCTTATCACTATTAATCGAAAAAAAAGAACGACCCAAACTTAACATGTACCCGAAAAACACCAAAATTATGAAGAATTGCTTTTTTTATTTTGGCCGTAAATCACAGCTGATATGTATAATGACACATAACACAAGTGCCGTAAGTCCTGCCAATGCCTAGCAAAGACAAAATCTCCCTCCTAACTTAAATGTCCAATGTTGTAAATGTCATAAATATTAAATGAACTTATCGTGAATTATTTTTCATATGAGTATATTTTTTGTTGTTGTTTAGTTGGTTGTAGTTCAATTTTATCATTCATTTGGGTTAAGTTTGTTAATTATTTATGTCCTCGATATCAAACAAAAAAAAAAAAAACTTAATTTTCTTGCTGGCCCTGTGGCATCAGTAGTTAAATGTGTAGTTATTTCTAATACACTAACAACAACGGTTACCAAAAAGTTAAAGTTAAGTAAGTTATAGTATTTAGGGTGTGATATTTTATACGACATACTACATGATATATCGTATGACTATCATAATTTTTAGGGGCAAGATTATTTCTTTTGTTCGTTTTTTTCATCTTCGATGTGTAACATTTTATTGGGGACATTCTACAAGCATTTTAATAAATACAAAACCCTCCACTTTTTTACCTTTGACTACCAATTAGTGTGCTGTAGGAAATGGAACGAATCAATTCCAAATATTTTAATGCTTCTTGAAACATTGAATTCGACCATGTCTTACCAAAAGTTCGATCCCCTATGTCCAACAGCGTCCGAGAAAATATGTACAATTGATAAAAAAAAAAATTATTTCGGGGTTACCCTATTCGACTCTTAGGCCATATTGGTCTAAGTGGTTGGTATGATATAAAATCTACATATATTTCTTGTCAATACACATCATCCTTGTCGATACACATCACATTGGTTAAAAAGTGTAGCGAATATAACAAAAAATAAAAATGGGACATGTATCAACCATTCGTCGTCAAAGGGTTAATAATGGGTTTTTAATTAACGCATCAATGCCACAGTGGGGTGTATCGCAAAATGTTTGGAAATAATTCAGGCATTTCTATATCTTAATAATAACCGATTTGCTCCAAATTTGGCACATATTCATGGAATAAAATCTAAATATTATGTGCCAAGTTTTAACCGAATCGGATATAAATTTCGGATATCCGTAAAAATATTTAATTTTTAATTTTTGTGAAAATGTTAAACTTTTATTTGTTAACCAACGTATTGTAATGAAATTTATTACTAAGCTGTAGCTTGATATTTTCAATTTATAACGAGCTATAAAGATTCGTATATTTACAAAAATAAAGCAATTCAAACATATTAGCTAGGTTGATACTAGTATTTCGATTTGGCTAAAGATCTCATCACAACCCGAAGTTTTAGAAAAGCTAGAGCCTCCATAATATGCAGAACTTTAACAAAAAACCTATTAATCATCAATTTTGCTCAATTCTTGTCTTCTTAGTAATCAAAGACGTGGTTATTATCTTTTCTGAACAAGCATCATGACGTTACTAAACTTTGAAGACCAAAAATATTCTCTTTACAAAAAAAAAAAAATTAGTTATTACTCTGGCTCAAGTAATAATTTTTACAGTTTTATTAGTTTCTTGTTATTATATACATCGAGATTTTTTTAGTGTTATTTTCAATTTATAACTAACTTTCAAACAACGTCTATTTAGAAAAATCAAGCAACACAAACATACGCAGAAAAAAATATTTCCTTCCTTTTTTCAATTATATTGGTTTGTTAGAAATTTTAAAATTTGTCAATTAAAAATTTATTGAATCAATTAAATATTTGCTCAAATTCGGAACCTGCTTGGCATTTTTTTTAAATTATCGCTCAAAAGCAAACATCCACACATTGTTGTTGTTTTTTGTAATATTTATGTAGTTATTTTTATAAATGTTTATGTTTAGTGGTATTAGTAAGAAATATTTTAAATTCATTTCAAATAGATTAGATATTAATTCTTATTAGGTTTATTACTTTATTAAGTTGAATAATTTGGTTGCAGTTGTTTAAATTTGAATATTTATTTATTCTAAAACATTATCATAAATTTGATAAGGTAATTTTTGAAGTTTAATTTCATTTAATAAAAATTAAATTTTATTTTTAAACAGAAAGAAAATGCAAAAAATTAGTTAAAAATTATTAAACAAAAAAAAAAAATACTCTGATTTTAACACAAGGACTAATTTCTGCACAGAAAAAAAAACAAAACAAAATTTTGCCATAACCCTTCGCTTTAATAGAAAGAAAAAAACTAATTTCTGCGTGAATTTGTTCACATAAGTATAAATAAATCAGCTAACTCAATGAGAATTTCTTGCCGGCTTAAATTCAATATATAAAATTCAAGCTGTTAAAAAACATTTGGTATGGCAACAACACATCTATAAAAAACAATTTGGTATGGCAGCAACAATTTTTTTTTTGGTTTTTGGGAAGGTATGCGATATTGATCAGTTTTTAATCAAATGGTTACTATTTTATTGATAAATAATTCAATTAAAGAGCTATCAATTTCTAATTGAATTAGCAATTTTCGTTCTTGGCGGAATTTCAGCAATTAAATATATGCTGAAATTCCGGTGGTTTTCGCAATTGAAATATGTTTTTTTTGTGTGTACAGTGGCTGTCATAAATAAGTAAACGAACTCTGGATTTTACTTCTGTTTTTTATAGAATATATTTTAATTTACAGGTTTTTACAATAATAAAATTATTTTCTCTTATACATATTAAAAAATTCTAGTAATTTGGCTTTTTTTGGTTGTTTTTGTGAAAAAATATGTAAAAAACCTATTTTAGGGCGTGCTATAAATAAGTAAACAAGCAGTATTTGGTTTGATATCCTTAATTATTTGTTAAAAAATTTTGAACTTTTTGGTTGAAATCGAGTCATTAATATTTGTAATACATATTTCTAACTTCTTAAGAAAAACAAAAGCACTTCTTTTCGCTGAAATTATTAAAACTTTTACAAGCTATCTTTTTATTAAGCCATAATTTTAATTGAGAATTGGCCGATTGTGCTCGGCTAGGTACAGAAGAACGAACATCAATTATCAAATTTCGATAAAGACGAAACATATAGAAAAGTAGACAACATCTTGATTAAAACACCAGTTGCTATAAGCAAAGAAATTAAAACATTCAAAGGTAATGGCTCGTAGACCGTCGATACTCTTCAGGACGACCACAAATCACAGCAATATGGATGGAGACAAGAATAGAAAATATGTCAGCTTTAAATTCCATGAAAAAAATCTACTGAACTGTTTTATTTTTCCTTCGAATGGTCAAAATCTTATGTTTATCGTTAAATGATAAATCATAAAAATATAGTTTTTGACAGATTTTAGAAAAAGTCAGACTGATTTTTTTTTGTGATAATTAGTTTAATTGTTTGACTAATTTTAAATTTATTGATGGAAATATTTAAATAAATTTTAGGAATAATTTTTGGACACAGCAAAGAAAAATCGGTCACATAAGTAGATTTTATTGCTGGAATTTAAAGCTGACATATTTTCCATATTTTCATCCTGTTTGTTGTGATTTTTGTCGTCCTAAAGAGTAACTGCGGCCTACTTGAATTTACCTTTAAGTGTTTAAATTACTTTTCATATAGGACCTGGTGTTTTATTCAACATTTTAGGTACTTTTCTGTATGTTTCGTCTTCATCGAGTAATTTAATAATTGATTTTCGTTATCCTATACCTAGCCGAGCACAATGGACAATTTCGAAGTAGAAATTATAGCCGAATTAAAAAAATCTTTTAATAGAAAATTTTAAGAATTTCAGCTTTTGTTTAACTTAAGAAGTAAGAACTATGTATTGCTAATATTGATAGCTCGATTTCAAGCAAAAACTTCACCTTTTTCCTAACAAATAATTAACAAATAATTAAGTCAAGCTTGTTTAATTATTTATGACACTCTTGAAAATTTGGGTTTTTCTTACTTTCCTCATAAACAACTAAAAACATAGCTAAATGTCTACACAAAAAGAAATAAGTAAGTGGAAAAGTTAGTAAAACATCTTCTAAATCAAGTATACTATTTTTGAGCAAATGTTTTGATAAAATTAAAATTATGTTATTCATGATCTTTAACCGAACTAAACAACATCTTACACACAATTTATAGATCAACAATGAAAATTCACTATTATGTTTTCAGGTAATATTTTAATTATACTTATTTAGCACTTAACTGTTTTCAACTAATTTTTAACTAATATTTTACTAATTTATTTTGCTAAAAATATTGCACATTAATAGGGTGCACAGCATGTAGATGTCGCGGCATGTCCACATATAGTAGACAAGAGGAAAATGATACTAGTACAAGTCTTATAAGACATACAAAATCAACCAGGGAAGATTTTTGTATCCGTTTTTTATACATAAATCAAAATTGTAAATTAAATCAATTTAAATTTGTGTTGACACCGTCTTGTGCGAGTAATTATTAATTAAATTAAAGACGAATTAAAGTAATTAAATTTAATATTGTAAACTAAATGTATTTAATGATTATAATTATTAATGTAGTGTGGTCAAATTGAAAATTTTTGCAAACAAATATTCGTTCAGGTAGACAGACTAAAGCGAAACTATAGACTATTTTTTCGTTTCGTTTCAAGAACTGTCTAATGATTTTGTCTTCCTTATTCTTATCTCAGTCTTAATATATTTTTGTAATTCTTTATACGCCATGTAGTTTAATTTTTAATACAAATTCTCTCACATTTATTATATGATTTAATATTTAAAGCTATAAATAAATATTTTTAATAAATCGTTTTTTTTTAAATCTTTAATAAAATTCTGTCACTGCATTATGAGTACAATAGATGACACATCAAAACTACCAAATCTAAACACGTTTACAAAATCCGAAACAAATAAATAGTTATTGTAACTAAATTTCAATTAAACCAGTTGATGAAATGTATTCAAACCCACTTATTAACAGTACAATAAATATGTATGTGACACATAATAAAAATAGCACTTAATTGCAAATAAAACTAAATGAGCATAGAATACTCAATTGATAATGGACTGTCATGTCAGGCTCATTAACGGTGACACGCCAGCAAAATTGAAAATAGCAAAAGAAAACTTTCATCAAACATGATTTTTCCTTAAGCCTTCAAAATTAAAGAGCAAACATTACTATTGCACCAACAAAATACTCATGTTAAGATGAAAAAATCCAGGACATACATCAGCTGACATAGATATGAGAAGGAAATACACACACACACACATACAGAAAAAAAGCAATTAAGAACATGAAAGGAAGCTTAAGAATAAACATAAGCATGTGACATGAAATGTTTATCAGCTTTCAAACACCTTCTATATATGAAAATACATATAAGGGCGGCACTTATTTAATGAATTGTGAGTTTTCAAGTAGAATAAAACAATATTAACACATTCTTTCCTGTTGGATCAACTATTTTCAATTCCGCCAAAACGTACATCAATTTAAAGATTTTATTGAGCTTAATACAAAAATCGAAAAGACATCAAAAAGTTTTAAGTACTTTAAAATTTATGTAGCAAAAAAAAGTTTCACAACCTTAAAAGCATTCTTATATAAAATTTTAAATTTAACGAATTCAAAAATAGTAAATATTATTTTAGGCAAGTAACTACTACAACTAAATATCATTAAACTGACAAAAATGCATGTTTTCCAGAATAATGGCGGTCTTCTTTTAAGTGCTAATATATGACAAAAAAAAATTTTCAGTGTAATTTAGATTAACAAGTATATTTTTTGTTGTTGTACTATATATTTTGAAATGTTTATAATGCAATGAGATATATAAATTGATGTTCGAGTAGATTTAATAAAATCCAAGCAAAAACTGCAATTTAAATATTTTTATTTTGCTTGAAATTTAAAAACGCCATAATTTGTGCGTCCTTATATATAAATGAATAACGCGAATTGATTTAGCATGCTTTAACATCAGGTAACATATAACCAAAAGATTTTTCATGTCATACAAAACAATTTTTAATATATTTCACCTCAAATTGTCGAAACTTTTGAAATTCGACATATGGACGATTCCAGCAAAAGGTCAACCACTAGTGAAAAATGCAAAGTGCTCAGAACTTTTTATTTGTTTTCAATAATAAAGCTTACAAGTCTATACTTTATAAATGTAAAAGCATTTTTAATTTTTCTCATTTCTTGGCCGAAATATACAACTGCAAAAAAAAAAACATTTTTTCTGAGACTTTTTGCGATTTATATAAATTTTTTTTTATGTGTTTTAAGAGTGGTTAAAGTAATAATATTTTTGTTCTTGTAATTTAGAAATTGCCTACTAACAATTACCTTATCTCAATAAATATTGTTCTCAAAGATGATTTATCGTTTTATCTAGGAAGGAACAACATTGATGGAGTTAAGCTTTTTTATATAACGACAGAACAAATTGAGGGTTCTTCACCTGAGCTGGCTGAACTGTGGCAGAATGTTCCAATTATGAAAGGGATTAAAACCCTGCATATCATTGAGGTTGCTCGAAACTGTTATTCATTAAAATCTATAATTAAAACTAACTGAGAAAATCCAACTTTATTAACGATTATATATCCTAAAGTACATAATTGAGAATATGGAACTTTATTTCGATTTCATTTTTGTTATTATTATTACCTTTAGTTGAAGTTAACTTTATGTTATGGTTTTTTTAGGTTTTTTTAATTTAAATCATTATGAAAAAGAAAATTACTCAAGTTCGAGGCCATACTCTATATTTCTTTATTAGGATATTGTCCTAACAAATAATCTATAGAGTTTTTTGTTTGGAAATTTATTCCTTGACCCTTTCTAGAATGTGTTGATAGATCTATTTCGGGAATTTTCTAGGTTCTCATCATCAGAACACGTTTTGAAAGAGGTAACAATCCTATGCCAAACATCAAAGATTCATAGAAACTAATTTACTCACTACATGAGAAAAAAGCTTAATACCTTTTGAAAGACTACAGGCATTTTCTTCTGCACTAGGCCAAGCAGCTACAAACGTATATGCCAATTTTTGGCTCCCACGGAAAACCTCAAAATATAATGTGGTCATCACAAGTGTGAAATCATCAGCAAAATAAGCCACATATGAAATGATAAACAAAAGATATATTCTCCAATTTTAAAATTTATTACATACATTGATTGTTCTTAGCAAACTTAACAAAAAATATATTCAAACTATATTATAAAACCTTTTATAGTTCAAAATTAAAGTTATATGCTTTATATTGGAGTAAAAGTCGCTAGATCGAAAAGTGATTTTTCTAAAGATAAAATATTGTATTGTTAATATTAAAACTACTATAACTTATCAGTCCTGGTCAAATCGAAGTAAACTTAGTTGTAAAAATATGAAAATATAATATTGGGTCAAAGTGACCCAAACATAATATTTATAGTTCAAAACTTATAAGCGATGTAGTTATGATTTTTAGAAAATACACTCATTCTTCTCTACCACGCCTTTCACAATTAAAATTATAATAAAATTGCATATTAATTATAGTATTAATTGCAATTGTCTGAAAAAGACGTTTAAATTCAAACTCAAACAAAAATCAAAACTTTGCTCTCTGGCAATTCCCTAACTACGTAAGCGCCATCTATCGAATATACAAAGAATATATCATAGATGTGGCATCACTTACAACATATGGGAAAACAGTGGACATTAGAGTGAGGTAAGTTTCTAAAAATAGAACTGTTGTGTTGTAGGAGTTGTACTTCTAAGATTATGTATGCAAGAACAAAAACACCGTGTATTGAATAAAACTAGTTTTAATCACAACAAAACTTGACCTGGCGATAGATCAGTGTGCTAAAGCGCTCTGTCTAACGTGTAGTGCGAGTGCATGTGGCATTAGAAATCAGTTTATCTATACCACGGTCAGTGATTGCACAGAAAATTTCATATAGACGCAATCGAACAAATAAAAACATAACAAATATTACATTATTCAAAAAAAAAAAACTTCAGTGACTAAGGTTCAATACCAGAAACTACGCAGTCTGATTCAGAAAAAATAGAAAATTTACAATGTAGTTATGATTTTTAGAAAATACACTCATTCTTCTCTACCACGCCTTTCACAATTAAAATTAAAATAAAATTGCATATCAATTATAGTATTAATTGCAATTGTCTGAAAAAGACGTTTAAATTCAAACTCTAAGATTGAAATGTGATTCTTCTAAAGATAATATATTTTAAAGTGAATATTTAAAGACGAATTTAAAAGAAAATACTACGATTTCTTAAATTTCAAATTGAAGTTGTAAAAACATGAAAATATAATATTGGGTCAAAGTGACCCAAACATAACATATGTATATACAAAATAAATCCGCTCATAGAGGAAAACCAAACCATTTTTTTCATAATATTTTTTCATTTAAATAAATTTTTTTAAGAAATATATATAAAAAAATGAATGTAACAGGAAACTAGCAGTTATAAGTATAGCCTTTTAACTTTGTTTTACAATATTGGGTTATTGTGACCCAAACAGGACAGAAGAGTTAAAAAGTAAGTTTTACCCTAATACATATACTAGCACAAGTACTTAGGAATTAAAAAATAAGTGTCACCCTAATACATCTGCTAGCACAAGTACTTATGTATGAATGTGTTCATGCTATCGATGTGTTTGTTTTACCAACTTAAGATAACAATTCTTCGATAATGATGTGTTTTTCTTAATATCGATTAACTCTATATTCAACATTGAATGTCCTTTTAAGAAAACTTTACCTTGGGGCAGGAGTAGAGTAGTATATGAAATAAAAATACAATTTTAGCGTGTCTTTAAGTCTTCTTTCATAAGAAATAAAACAAGAAAATGTCTTTTCTTTATATAAGAAAAAAACAACATGCAATTAAAGATTTTTTTTTCTTTCAGACAGTAAATGAACCATCAACAGCTTGTATGGTTTTTCGTATCCTTACTATAAATTAATTTTTCTGTTTCATTTTGTATAAGGATTAATTAAGCGTTTCGACCACATATGTTTGTTAAAGTTTTATTTTCGAAATTCTTTTTCATATCCTTTTTGTTGTTGTTGTTTTTATTATCATGAAACATTATGTGAATTTTAATGGTGATTTTTATTTCGGTTTCTTCCATAATGATGATTTCGAACATTATTTTCATTTTAATTGCATTTTGAAATGTATGAGATGGAAATGTGTAAATTTTACTATTTGTCTAACATGGCACGTAATTTCAATATATTTAAAACTTACGTATAAAGTTTCGCTAAATTATTTAAAAATGTTAGAAACAAAGTGATTGGAAAAGTTGCTTGGTTTATAACATAAGTGTCATAGATGTTTTGCCAACCCTGTTAAGTTTATTATGAATTTTGTTTTGTATTTTTATTTGTTTCAAACATTAAAAAAAAAATTTAATAATTCTTCATAAAATATTCTATTTTATAAATATACACACAGAGAAAAATATTTCCATTTGTCAACTGAAATCCGGTTACTACGACTCAAATTCGGTTACTACAACTGAAATCGGTTAGCAAAACTGAATATTGGATTTCACAACAAAATTCGGTTAATAAAACTTAATTTTAGTTGCAACAACCAAAATAGTTAGAAGTAAAATTTGGATATGGTTCTACTTACCAAATTTATTAGTTGGTAATACCAAAATACACTTTTTAATTCGGCTGGCACTTTATTTAGGAATATTTTTCGAAAGAAATAAAGGTGGAATTTGAGAGGAAACGAAGGAAAATGTGGCAAGAATTGTTCATTTCCGTAGCAGCAAATACGCTTTGTGTACTTATACATCAAATACGAAGCTTATTATGAATTCCCCAATATATTGTCGAATCCCTAATAGAAATTGACAATTACTTTTTTACAAAATAGAATCAGTGGCTGGCGCTAATGCTAATTTCATAGATACCAATCTAATCATCGGGATCACTTTTGAGTTTTTACAATTTATTTTTCAAAAACTGATTTAAAGTACAACAAGAAGTACACTATAGGAAAATTATAAACATACAGAGTTATTTATGCGTCTCTCGCGAAAACTTTACTTTATAATAGATTTTTGTCTTCAAAAATGTGTAAGACTTTTATTCGTTGTTTTTAAACCGTAAAACTACATCCCTTTACTTACTCGCGATGTTTTATTTTAAAATTTTTATTAACTAAAGACATCCCAACATTTTTATTTTTTATAAAATACCTTAACATACGGAATCCGACTCTGTAAACGTACAGGAGTCGTACCAGAAATAGGGTTTTCAGGAAAATCGAATCTGATTCAAATCCTTTGAAAATACGACAGTAACGGATCTTTTATATACCACAAAGCAGTTTAATACGGACCGTTAACGGACTACGTGTTTAGCTTTACGTTTACGGTTCGTATTCGTATAATTTTTTACAAAAACGGTTTGGTAATTTAATTAAATATACAACTGAAAACATATACAATCAACCACTCTATTTACTCCACCCCTTCTGATTTCAACCTAACTTGGTATAGGATATGTATAAGTTGTATATGTTGCTATATGATCTTCAACTATCGCGTTTCAAAATATGGAAAATATTCGAAAATTTTGAAAAAAAGTAGTCCTACATAATATTCCATATCATATCCCACGAGACTCATTGCTATCTCATTTCAAAGCCACTTAAATTGTAGTTTAAATAGAGCACACAAATTATTCACTTCTCCACCGCAAAATGCATTGTTTTCAAAAACCGCGGCTCAAAAATCTGTATTTCAAATAACTTGTTTTTTAAACAGGTTTTTTAAACTGGTTTAAAAAAAATATTTTAAAACGCGATGTTTTCACAAACGTTAGATCTAACGACCCGAAACTTGTACGATATATGACACTTTCCTTTCATACCAAATTCGGTTAAAACTGAAGGGGGTAGAGGTCGAAAATTGGATATTTTTTGATGGTTTTAAGTTTTAAGTTTTAAGTTTCAATTCTCAATTATTTACATTTTACAGTTGCCATCTGGGAAAAAATACAAAATTGGATTAATATAATTTAATATTGGCAACACTTAAAAATGTAACCAAAAAAAAAAATGAACTAAATTTATTCGAAATGGAAATTATTGAAATTTTAAATATCTATTGTGATTGAAAATGTGTTTAATTGTGTATTTATGTTATTTTTAATAATAAAAATAAAATTGTATAAAAAAATAAAGGCAGTGTTTTTATTCTGCCGGAGATGATACTCTTGCTTAATTAGTTATAATTATCGTTAAGTTATTAGTTTATAGTGTTTTTGTTAAAGGTTTTTCTATTTAAATGCATTTTTATTCATTTAACACCTAAAATGCAAGTAACAGATTTGACAGTTCAAGTGATTGAAATTACCCTCAGCTGATTTATAAAATTCCGTTTTTCATACAGTTTTGTTTGAAACCTACGTAAGCCAATGCGGACAATCACCGTGTTCATCACAGTGTTCAAAATTCAAAATTACAAAAAATTAGGTGAAGTGAGGCGCTGTGATTTAAAAAATTACCATATTCATTTTTTATACATACGAGTAGGTACATACATATTTTTAAAACATATTAAGAAAAATACGTAATCTATGGATAAAGCATTGCCTCACTGTTTAGAAAATATGTACAAAAAAGAGAAATTTTAAGCCTTTTTTGAAAATAATCGTAAAGAAGGTGAAGGATCAATCGCTACTTCAGTATCCCATAACAATATTAAGAATGCACTTGTTGATCCCATTTTCACTCAAAACATAAATAATGGATGGTTTTTATTAAAATACTACTAAATTTATAAAAATTGTATAGTCCGGGTTACCATATGGCAAGTTTAAAAAATTATCAAAAACCATGACCTTTTTTAAATTTTTTTAAAAATCGGTTACCTTAAATAATAAAATTTCGTATGTTTTTGAATAAAGATTTGTTCACAAAACTATACAAAATTAAAATTTTTAAAATATCTTCAACCGTCTATGTTTTATGTGCTGTCACATAAACATGCGACATTTCTTAATGCAGCATGGTCTTATATATCTGCAAAGTTTGGTTGAAAAAAAGTTTGGTTGAAAACAAAATCTTCAACCGTCTGTAAAAGTTTAAAATTTAGATGCTAAAAAAAATGTATGGACATTTCTTAATGTAGCATGGTTCTATATGTCTGCAAGTTTGGTGGCGAATCTATGACATGCCATTAATGAGCTAAGTGGTATTTTTCTATATTTCAAATTACTTCATAAAATGACATTTTTTCTTGCCAGAAAAACATTTTTTATGATTTTTTTTAGAATATGTTAAGAAATTATATATTAATTACCAAGGCAGCGATTTTCATGCACTAAAAAATCGTGAATATGCGCTTAAAATATGCAGGTAAATCCCAAATATGTACTTAAATCGAAATATGGACTAAAAACCAGAAATATCAATTGAAAAGTCAAAAATATGCACTAAAAATTAAAAAAAATATGCACTTAAAAATTGTGGATATTGAAAAATCGATTTATTATTACCCGAGAGCGTTGGTTTAAAAATGAAATCTAACGTAAATGTGTAACAAATGACTACTATATAATATGTTAAGGGCTACAAATGCCTTCGTTTGTTTATTTTTAATTAAATCTTGATTTTAATTTTTACAAAATATGCAATTAAATTGAAAATATGCAACAAAAATGCCTAAATATGCATTAAAATACTTTTTATAGTGCAATATGCAAAAATATTCATTAATACAAAAATATGGAAAAGCAAATTCTTTGATTCGAAAAAGCATTTGGTCAAAATACATTTTGGGCTACTGACTACAAATATGCATTTGAATGAATGTCGCTGTCCTCTACATTACAGTAAAACTAGATTAAGGCTAACTCGAATAAGACGAATCCTCTTTTAATACACTCAGAATAGTTATACAGTTACTACTTGACAGTCTTTTGTGTAGTAATGCGGTTGCAGTTATTTTAACTGCAATTGCAGTTGCTTTACCTAGAAAAATTATTTTTAATGTTTTTGAGGGTTGATTCTTTAAAGAACCTACAGAAATTAACGCATTTCGGTAAAAGTTATTTAAGCCATTGTTTCGACTTCTTTTAAAAAGTGATACAAAAACAGGAAAACAACATGGCGGTGTAACAAGCGACTTGTTTATTCATTTTTTCTCTCTTATCTTGAGTGTAAAAGAAGATAGACAAATTAACTAAAAACGCTGCAAATTTTATTAAATAAATAAAATATTAAGGCAAGATTTGGAATAGAATATAAATTTACTTACTTGAATAATATTAAATGTTGTATTTATTTTCTTGTAGCTATTTAATATTTGTATATTAAGTCAATGCTACGAAAAGAAATCAAAGAAACATCATTATTACATCTCTTAAAGAATATGACGGCGTTTTGGCAACGATTTTCATACTGTTTCTGACGATCCCGCATACGAAACTTCCGAACAATTTTCAATTATTCTACAATATAATTTTTTACATTTTTTGCACTGAACACAAAAATCCTGTATATCATGAAATCCATGATACATCACAAATAGAATTGACCGGTGGTCTTCAAATTTGAAATTTTTTTTTTACACTCGTACTCCATTGAGACCATAATACATTCCCTTATTCAGTTTTTAAAATTTTCAAAAAGTCGCAATTTTTTCACGATTTTAATTTAAAAAAAATCAAAAAATCACAAGAGTATGAAATTTTGAAGAGCTTTATTTTCGAAAGTTATTATCAGATTTCTCTGATTCAAAAAGCATTTGATTTATATGGTTATCCATTTTCAAACTTATGTGATAAAAACACATATTAAAAAATTGCCTTTTTTAAGCAAATGCAATTTTTAGATGCATTTTCGTAATTGTTCTCCCCTTTCAACAATTTTTAAACATTGATAATTAGAAAATTGAAATTTTTTATATAAACCTAAATTATGCTTTTTCTGTGACGCGAACATCATATAATTTTTTAGAATTTTTTTCAAAAAACCTTATCCATTATTTAAATTTTCTGTACATTTTGCAAAATGCATCCAAAAATTGCATTTGTATCAAAAATTATTTTTTTCGACAAAGTAATTTAAATAAGTCCCGTTTAGTGAGAGAAGTGCTATAGGCTTCATAAAGAATATATATTGTTAATATCAAGAAAATTGGAAGACATGAGGAAGGAAAAGTTTATTTTTAGCAAAAGATTTTGCTGACATTAGGAATTTTTTTTGCTAAAATTTTGCTGACTCAGCAACATATTTTGCTGACATAATTAAATTTTTTAATTAAAAATTTTGTTTTGCATAAATTAGCCCTTTGTAGACTTTTTTTAAAATAATTTTTAATTTATTTTTATAATTTTTCTGTTTAAATTATCAATTTTATGATAATATTCTATAATAAATAAATATTCAGATTTACGGTCTGTTTTTGTAAGACGTGTCACTCAAAAAATTCGTGTAAATGAGTGAAGAAATTCATTTTGGGGTTTTGTAATGCAAATGTCACTTTGAATTGAGTGAAAACGTAAGAGTTGTCGTTTTTGTCTCTTTTTTTGGTTTCCACAATGCGATTTGAAACGTCACAAACGTCAAAAACAGACGTTCACAAAAAAGTATTCGTCAAAGAAAAAAGGCAACACAATTTAATATTAAAAAAACAAATACAGTAAAACTCGGTTAAGACGAACCCTCAGTTAATACGAACTAATTTAAAAGTCCCGACGTTTTGGCAAAAATTTTCATATAAAATACATCTTATAATACGAACTCGGTTAATACGAACCCTCGGTTATTACGTACTGTTTTAAGCAGTCCCAAAAACTCGTTTTCATACAAATTACCATGTTTAGTACACTCTTTATCCGTTTAATGGGATAGAAATATTATGAATTTCATATCCGTGGATGACTTTCTAGATATAGATGCTAATGTTTTAACGTCACATACTTTATCAGGTGAAGAAATATTGGAAATTGTTAATCCTGCCGATGTTGAAAATTTGTCAAGTAATACATTCGAACAAAATCGTGTGCCGAAGAAGCTGACAATCATATTTTGGCAATAGAAAAACTTATAACGAATGAAATCGTTAATTCAGTCATTCAGAAAAAAATAACATATTTTTTTTGTTTTAAATGAAGAATTTTAATTGAATTTTTAATTGTGAATGCATGAAATGCTAATTTTACTTTTTATTTATGTAAAAATCTTGTTTTTGTTTTAATAAATACACACACAGAGAAAAATTTTGTTATTTGCCAACTGAAAATTGGTTACAATCACTCAAATTTGGTTATTAAGAATTTCAGTCGGTTGGTACAAATGAACATTAGGTGTCAGAACAAAGTTCGGTGAATTCAACTGAATTTTAATTGCAACACCCAAACTATTCAGAAATATAATGTAAATAACGTTGTACTAACTGAATTTTTTTGGTCCCTCGGAGTTTATCTTAACTGGGTTTTACTGTAATACTTTTTAACAAAAAATTGTAATAAAAAAAGAATAATGATTTTTATTTTTATTTTCATTTATATTTATATTTATTTACATTTTTAGTTGTAAATATTTTTGTTTTTTTTATACAAATTATATTTTTATCTCCACTTTTAAAACAAAATAAATTAATTTCTAAACAAAATAAATTAATTTTTTTTTTAAGAAAAAATCAGCTGTTTTTGTTTATATTTCAATTATAGTGTTGGGTTGCCATCTAGCAACGAAAAATGAGTTATTTGTATATGAAATAAACTAACAAAAACCGAAAAGCAATGTCATGGCAATCTCTACTGTTTGACATAACATAAAGCTTAACGTACTCAAACGTAAGTCAGGCGAACGAATTATAAAAACTCATTTCTTTACGTATTCGTTCGGGTGCCACACGTTCGTCTGAAATTATACACGTATTGTAAAAACAGACCGTTAAACAACTGACATTAAATTATTTAACTTAATAAACTAATAAAGCAAATGAAATTTATAAAAATATTTTGAAAATGAATTTAAAATATGTAATTATTACTAATACATAAACATTTATAAAAAACAACTACATCCATAAATAGTACAAAAAACAACAACAATATTATGGTGTTATCTTGTTTCTTTTTTATCAAATGCTTTTAAGCGATAAAATAAAAAACGTCAAGCAAGTTGAGAATTTGAGCAATAATATAATTGATTCAGTTAAATTTTAATTGAGAGCTTCTAAAATTTTTAACAAGTTTGGTCAAGCCGTCAAGGAAGATAATGTCCCTCTTTTTTCCCCTTTTAACCTGGTTTCTGGACCAAACTAAAAAATTATTATATAAGTTACTTAAATTCAAAGGAACATTTATTTTCAATTTAAGCAGGCCTTCAAGAACATTATTCGATACATAAAAATATCTTTTGGAACTTCTTTAGATACAAACTCAGTTTTACTGATTTTTCTTAAAGAAATTCTATGATTTCAAGTTTTATTATTTAAATCCCTAAATTAGCTTAGAAGTTTTTCTGAGACATTCACAAATTTGTTGGGTTTGGAAAAAAATTTTATTCGGATGAATTACTTAAATTTGTGGTTATCGTATTAGCTACTTCTTTTTATTACTTTTATTATACAAAAAATATTGGCAAATTGAAAAAAAAAATAAAGCGTTAAGTATATCTAAAACGTTTAACAACCACAAATACAAACACACCATGAAAGACATGTGTGTATTTCAAAAGAAAACTCTTAGACGCGTTTTCTTATACAGTGAAAATGTGATTGAATTGGGGAGAGAGTGGCAAAAATGTTTTTGAACTTATTTTTGAAGTTATAAACGTTAATCCTTCTGTTAAGTAACTTGTATAAACATTTCACGTAGAATTTGCCAAAAGGTAATAAGTACAAACATATATTTAAAATAGCAGGCGCGGATCAAACTTTTCCATTTGGTGGGTTATTTTTGATATAATTTTTTTTTACTTCAAAATTTTTTTTTTTGCATACGTTAAGAGTAATGGTCTTTATTCGGTACTCTGCATAATGGATATTTGTCCAATCTAAACACAGAGAGAATTTTAGTGGACGAAAAAAATGATCATTTTTAGTAAGCTAATGAAGCTTTTTTCAAAAAGTGAACAAAAATTTTCTTAAAATTAATGAAAAGCTACATACTGTTTAATAATTTTTTTTTAAAGAAACTTCTTCATTGATTGGATTAAACTTTTAATAATAAATATTTCTTTATAAAGTTTTATGAAAATTTGCATTAGTTTAATGAAAAGTTTCAATGGATGAGTACCAGTGCAACGTAATTGGTTCTATGCAAAATATCATTAATATCATACAGAGAATGGTCTGAAAGCTCTGTTAAATATGCCAAATAGCCAATAAATACATCATGTGTCCAAATTAATTGGATAATTGTGTAAAAATATGTATTTTTGTCGAATAAATCGACACTACTTATTTTCAGTCGAAATGTTTTCGAGAATAATTTTGGCGATTTATGATAAACACATCAAGGTATGATTGTGGAAGATAAGTTGTACACAAAGAAACTTTTAGCGGTCTAAAAGTAATGAAATACGAAAATGCGTCAATGTTAATCATTGGTTCTAGGTAGTTTTTTTTTTAAAGTATTTCATATATAACATATAGTAATTATCAATTTCTATTTGGGCTTCGATAATATGATCTTAAACCGAACAAAATTAACACTCATAATGAAGATGTGCAGTAAACTAATGTAACCTTTCTTTATAAAGTGAACGAACATTTTTATGTATCTAGTTTTTTAATGAAACTTCTTCATTGAGTAAATGAAACTATTAATTAATGAACTGATATTTTTCATTAAAACTTGCATTAGTTTAAATAAAATTTTAATTTATACTTTTCATGCAAAGAATTCTCTCAGTGTAATTTTACACCAAACAATTAAGATAAAAATATAATTTAGATTGTCGGATTCCTATTTTCATTTATAAAAATAGAAGTTCCATCTCTGCCTTTGTTATAAACTGTTATAATGTACTTTGCCTAAATTTATATTTTTAAAATCAAGTGTTCATAGAATTTAGAAAATATTTTGTACGAAAGAAAATTATAAAATAAATTCATTCTGTCTTGAAACTTAAAAGAATACAAACATTCTTATTGGCGCCCAACTAAATATTATTGAAAATAAATATTTTCAAAATAATTTTCAACATCCAGCTCTATTGGTGAAAAATATTCTGTGAATATTTTTGGTGTAATCCTGAAAAATTTTTGAAGATAATTTACTGTTTGGTGATCCAGCTAAGATTACTTCTAAAATTTGAAAATAACATCTTACAATTTGGAAATTATATCCCGTTTGCGTGGCAAATTTACCAATTGGTGATTTGAAAGTAATATCCCGTTTACGTGGCAATTATACATTATATTCCGTTTGGTAAACCAGTTCGGATCTCAACATTCAATATTAAAACTTTTTTCCGAGTGATACACTGGGCTGAAATTTTAAAATTGTGTCTTTTCGCTTGGTAATCCAGGCATATATTGGACACCCATTACGGTTATCCCGGAATTTTTCTGATTTGGACTCGCATCTTGATACGTGCTTGCGTTTAAGAGGCTTGGCTTGGCAGTTTACTTGGTTCCTGCTGTTCTAGTTGGTGTTTTCCTGCTATTATCAAATTCTTAATTGGTTCAAGTTATTTATAAAAAAAAAAAAAAAAAAAAAAACTGTAAGTTTCATTTGATTTTGTTCATAGAATTTAGAAAATATTTTGTACGAAAGAAAATTATAAAATAAATTCATTCTGTCTTGAAACTTAAAAGAATACAAACATTCTTATTAGATTTTTTTTTTTGGCATTTGGAGGCATTTTTTTTGACATAGCACTGAGAGAATTATCTGCATGATATTAAAGAATTTGTGCAATAAATTAATAAAATTTCACTGGAATATGTCTACTGAAAATTTTCATTAGGTTAATGCAAGTTTTTACAAAATTGTTTGAAGAAATAAAAATTTATTTATGCAAATTTTCTTACACTCAATAACGAAGTTTTAATAAAAAACTGAGTTTCATTGATTTATTAAAAAAAAAATATATATTTACTGAAAAGAAAAACTATTTTTTATAAACAAATTTATTGAATTTTACAAAAAATTTATAAACTGCAAAGAACAAAACTCGTTATGACAGGAAAATCTTGTTACTCAATTTGCAATTTTTGTCCTAAAATATAAATATTATGTTTTTTTATTTTTAAATTAATTTACACTTTGAATTATGTAATTTTTGTATGTGTATTCAAGACGTTTTCCAATATGTAAACTTAAGCCATTGCCCAATAAAAGACATATATTTTTTTTCTTTTAGAAAGCTTTGCTTCAGAAAAATATTTGATTGAGAAAAAGGTTTATGTTTAAATGATTTTTTAAGATTTCGAAGATAATATAGTT